>OY992795.1:15005000-16255000 GCA_963921375.1 Tiliacea citrago | reverse complement strand
TAGTAAACAAAAGAACCAAACAAAACAATCAGTCACGACCTTTCCTTTTCAATACGTAGTGACGTTCATACAATTCCCTACACGTCAACGAGAAGTTAATACAATACGACAGAACAGTATGTAATATGTTATGGACCAAGTAATAAATAAATTTTTCATAATGCCCTAATAATCACTTGGTCCATAACATTCCTATACATCACAGGCGGTAATTTCATCATCCCACGTAGTCCACGTAAATGCGAACATTAGTTGGAAACTATGACGTGCTCTATGTTTCTACGTGAAATGCCATAGACGTGTTGAATGTCACGTACAATTTGATTATCTATAGGTACTTGAAATCTAGGACTTAAATTAAACCTTGGTTGTTTTTCCGTGCTTAAATGATAAGGTTATAATTGTTTTCCCGCGACTTTGTCCGCAAGGATTTTCCCATACTAAATTTAACGCCTAACGTTTCACCCCTTTAGAGGTTGATTTTTCCTGTGGGTTCAATATTGGATCAGCGGTATTGTCAATACAACTTGGAAACAGACAGACAAACAGAGATATTTTGGCAGCATTTAATACTAGATAGGTGTTACAAGTACATTATGTAAATGGATCATACACGAGTATAACTCTTCAATCAATCAATCTACTCAGCCTATCGCAGTACAACACCCTGTCCTCCGCCTTCCGCATCCAGTCTGTCCCAGCCACCTTTTGAAGGTCGTCGGTCCATCTAGCTGGGGGACGTCGTACACTACGCTTTCCGATTCACGGTCTCCACTCCTGAGGGCTAATTGCGTAACACAGTATCAACAACATTCATTGCGTTATTTACGTTGTTGAGCAGACAATTTTTTCTAACATATGAAGCAATGGATTAGCAATATACTTCAAAATCATTCCGATTCCGATTCAAACTGTATTACGCAATTGGGATACAGGACTCATCTACTCCACCGGCCATCGATCTTTCGACAAACATGGCCAACCCACTGCCACTTCAGATTGTTTACTCTGCAACCTATGTCGGTAACTCCGGTTCTTTTTCGGATCATTTTATTTCTGATTGTATCCTTTAAAGAAACTCCGAGCATAGCCCGCTCCATAGCACGTTGAGCGATCTTAAATTTGTGGACCTGCCCGACCGTCAGTGTTCACATTTCGGCACCGTATGTCATACGGGTAGGACTCATTGGTAGACCTTCAGACTTGATTGCGGAATGGACGACTAAAAAATTTGACTGAGTTTTCCAAACGTATACCTCTTAGGCAAGAGCTTAAGACAATACGTTTGATACTTGACTATTTACTTGTGGTAAATGCGGTTTAATTACTCAGAATCATCATTCTCCTGTCCTTATATTTATTTGGGATTGGCGCAACATGGCCCAGTCTTCCATACTTCTATAATATAGTTGTCAAAAAATAATAGGCCCGTTTTGACATTTAACTTGAATCGATTTATGAGGTAATTTAGTTTCGCACCTCAGATAGTAAAAAGCCAAATAATCTGCTGTTGTACAAACTACTGCCAGTAATGTCGTAAGGTGCTAAAATTAAAGCAGAACAAATGTATAAAGCAAATGATTCTTACTGACTTTGGAGCTGGATGCAGACAATCGTAACTGATTCTGGTTTGTATTGGAGTTATTGCCCACCGCCGCCGCGCCGTTCTGAAATGTGGCAAAGTTGCTTGTGTCAGATTTGTGGCGGGCAGAGAAGTTGGTGATGTGGTGTGACTTTCTGGAGATGTAGGTATGTAGTAACTGTACTCGTCAAAAAATAATAGGCCCGTTTTGACATTTAACTTGAATCGATTTATCGTGATCGTGAGTATCGAGTACCGAGTCGTATGGTTACTTCACTAGTTACGTCGCGATGGTCAATCGCGACAACTATAGTCGTCATCTCGGTAGTCACTCCCTTTCTAGCCATATCATCTTTCACACAGTCCATCCATCGTTTCTTTGGTCTTCCCCTTTTCTAATAGCCATCGACATTCATACTCAAAACTTTCCTCACCACATTTTTCTCATTGGAAGAATGAGAAAAATGTGGTGAGGAAAGTTTTGAGTCATCACATGCCCATACCATGGTTTAATTACTCAGTATAGGTACTTAAATATAGTGCGTACTTTCTGAAGATTGATTCATTCAATATAGGCTCGTACAGATAGACGCGACACCGGTGGCACAATTTCTATGAAAATTTCATGGAAATTGTTCTACCGGTGTCGCGTTGCGCTACATGTCGCGCCGGTCTGTACGAGCTTTTATTTCATTAATCAATCTACAGAAAGTACGCATTATATTTAAGTACCTATTGTTAGTAATTAAACCGCCTTTACCGCAAGTAATTAGTCAGTATCAAAACATTTCAAAATACGGCGCAGTAAACGCTATGAAACATTTTAATCTTTCTAGAAGTCTGAAAAATTTGACACGCTTTATACCGTGTCTATAAAGTACGGCGTATAAGCGGAACCTGTCTAATTTTATCAATTATTTCGGTAGGTGCCTAGGTATATGAGATTAACACAGTTTGTTATCATTATCAGTTGTTTATGTTTTTTAATTCTAGATAGTGGATATTATGTGCGGCGACCATCAATATCTTGCGGCACGTAATCTTATAGAATAGTAATTTAATTTGTTGCATAAAATTATGACACACTACCGCGCCCTAAAATGAATGAGTCACCTCGAATACTCTTTTTACCCCAATGTGAAAACTACTTAGGTTTATGCGACATAATTGCAAAAATGAAGTTAGTACCTACCTTAAAGATGAGGCAAGAGACCCCTTTATACATAAAGTTAAGTAATTATTAGCGACTGGTTAACATTTTAAACTTTAAGGCAAAAGTGTCAGGGTAGCCCACAAAATTCGGCAAAAAAAAAATGGTATTACAGAATTATAATCATTAGAACCATAGCCATATTTGTTACGACCGGAATCATATTTTAATCAACATACAACCTGACACACCTGCAAATTGCAAAAAACTTAAGAAAAATTGAATTTGGGCTACCTTAGCGCATCCCCCTTAAGCAACGTGAATAAATAAACCACCTTAAGATAGGCAACACGGTCACGTTGGTGTTAAACAATCTTAATTAGACACTTCGTAAAATACAATAAAACTGCGATACAGTATGCAAAAGTTGTAAGCAAACTGTAAAATTTCTCATTCGATTTTGAACTTCAACAATATTTTAAAGTTCAACCTGATGTGGTGGCGACTGTACCTACCACTGAAATCTAAAAGCACTATAGTAGGTACTTGCATTATACGAAAATTGCAATCACCGCACATTTTTTTTTTTTTTTCACAACACTTCTATAATAACAGGATATCCCAAAGCGATAGGGTGGTACTTAATATTACTTATTTTATAAATTGTAACATAAATAGTACGCAGTTATTCTTGCGAATTCATTCACTGAACATGAAAAAATGACAATCCTTTCGGCGACTTCATCTTCTTTTGCTCCTTCTCCTTTTTTTTATTCAATTAAAATAATAACATTAATCTGCACACCATATAAAATCGTAGAATGTACATTTGTAAACCTACATTCCGGCAAATAAATGGATTTGATTTGAAAGGTGTCTACTCGTAGATCTGTACTATTTGTAAAAGGTTCTGTTTCCGAGCCATATGTTACGCTATGGAGAACCTATTGGTGTATCTCCGTGATCTACATTTGAGAGCCGACCTACAACAGCCATACAATGTTGATTAAAACTGAACAACCTCTTGGAAGGCATTTGAACTATGATGCGGTCATCGTGTCTCCTCAAAATGGTTCCAAATGTATCTGCAGCGTGAATGTAATGACCGCCTTGACCTGGTTCTTTTTCAATACAATGTACAACAGTTCCACTTGGGAGCGCTCCTAATACGTAGCTCCCGCTTATTGCCTAGGATACAATCATCGGTAGATTGTATCCTAGGCAATAAGCGAGAAGACTTGATGATATCTCCAGCCTTCATATTCACTGTGGCCAAAATATATTTGACTTTGTCACCAACAGCAACTAAAGCTAAGTGTGCTGTTTTGCAACCATCTTCCATTAGCTGAATTACTTTCTCTTCCCGTGGTGGAACCTCAGTAGGACCATCTCTGACCCAATCTATCCAGTGGTAATTGTGTTTGATACCACCAGCAATGTCCTTTGCTATAACTCGACCGCATTCTGGATCTCTCCCAGCAAAGTTTGTAACATCTAAAGGCTTTTGGGTGGTATGAGGAACAGGGTGTAAAGTTCACTCATCCACCATAGAAAAGGGAGGATCCTCCGACCAGACGGGGGTTGTGTCTGGTGGGCAACTCCCCGATGGTTGATGTCGGGACGTTGTATATATACTAGTTGCGCGGTAAACTCTGCTTGCGCGATGCAGGATTTGCGTCAGTGTGACGGGTAGTTCGCATGCGGCGATGTTGATGCTGCTACAGGCTTAACAGTATATTCTTCAGGGAAACGTACAATTCGTCTGTAACTCTTGCCTAATCCAGGTTTGGGCTTGTCGATGTCGGGTCTACTGGCAAAATTTACAGCAGCCACGTGAATAGACCTCCTTTCGATCAAATTCGGAGTGATGACTAGAATAGCTAATAATATATTTAACGCCATTTCTTTTACTTTTTATTCAATGCGATGCGAGCAAACGAAATGTCAATGTCACAGTCACTGTCCGAACTGTTCACTGTTCACACCTTTAACTATTTAGTGCATCATTAATTGTTAAAACCACAGCTCCAACAAATCTGCAAAAAAAAACAAACAAACATTTTGTTTTTTTTGTTTGTTTGAACGCGCTGGTAGATCTCCGGAACTACCAGTCGGAGTTGATTTTGCTTTTTGCATTTGATAGTCCAATTCAAGAGAAAGGTTATATGATGGATAAAGGCTATTAAACATCACACGACGACTCTTATGTGCCGAGTAAACAGGAATCATATAGAACGCTTAGCGAATACGAAATACGGGCCGGAAATGTGGCTGTTATTTTAGTATATTGTGGTGACTTACGACTTCCACGCGAACGAAGTCGCGGGCAGAAGCTAATATAAAATAAAAGAGACACATTCTAAAGTAGACATACAAAAAAAACATAAACACCTAAATAAAATTACCGATCCTCGCAATTTTAATTAGTAAGTTAACTCTAAACATCGTAAACATAAGCTTTTAGCACTTATTTGACAGTTAATAACACTTTTTAGTATACAGTCGCCCTGCTAATGATCACCAGACTATCTAAATAATACTAACGTTCGATATTTTCCGTTACCAATCAATTAGAGAATGAGATATTGGCATATACTTTACTTTTACGGTTTGCTAATTGAATTAGAATAGTTAGTTGAAGTTAGTTTTCGAGATCCATTCCGTTTTGGAATATATTGCCAATTTTCAGACAAGGTTTTTCAACACTGTTTATAGGTTTCCAGTAGGTACTTCAATACGTCTAAACAACATACTCAGAGAAATGCGATAACTGTAATGAGTTTGGTTTTTTCATTTGCGAAATCGAGAATTCCCTCGAATAGCAATAGCAGTGTTGTAATCAATAATAAATATTGAAACAAAATAATAGTTGTAATATTATTTCAGGCTGGCGATACTCAATACTGATAGCGTTTATGCAATTCACGGAAAGGTAATCTACTCATAATTTTCCGATTTACCATTTTTTTTTTGGGTGGAAAATTATCAAATAACTTCTCCCGCTCTGGGCGGAGCGGGAGGGCGTGTCAGACTATTACTGACTAAAACCCACCCGTGTTCCTTCAGATGCCTGTGTGTCAGGGCCCCGATATCCCTTTCGGACAAACTCGCGACCCTGGCAGGCATTGGCCCTTTTGGACCCCGTCAATTGGTGCTGAAATCTGTTTGAGGCGCGCGTGGAACACAACGCGCCGTCGACCCGGGCCTGGTCCTTATCGGACGGCGAGCTACCCATCGCTCATGGTCCGCAATCAAAGGAGGTGACGGCCTCCCATGCACTCTCGCTCCGAACCATGGCCTGAACCAGGGCCAGACGTGAGAGATCGCCGCCGCCGATCGCCTCCGTGAGGATACGCCGCGGCGGTGCTCCGCCCAAGCCGCCGCGCCGGGTAGTCCTCCACCGTATGCTCCACCGTGTCCTCCGGGCGATCCACACAGTGGTGACACCCGGGCGTTTCCTCCCGCTTTAACCTGAACAGGAACCTCCCGAAACAACCGTGTCAGGTGAGGACCTGCGTCAGGCGGAAGGTGAGGACGCCGCGCGCCGTGACGCCTCTCTAGCCACTCCTCAAAGATTTTTTTATATTTTTTTTGGAATTCATGCGTAAGCAAATTAATACCCTTCTTTAAAATCGGCTTTTTAAGTACATACAATCCAAGGCGGTAAAGTCTACAATTGTCTTTATTATGTAATTAATCTAAAACTTCTGAAATCATTTTCAAATTATGGTTTCAGAGGGTTTATCAATTATGTAGAGTAAGTCATACGTATTAGCAATCTTGCTGTGTTCTACTTTTGAATGTCTTCAAGAATTATGTACGTACGTTAACCTATTAATGATTGCCAAAATCATTTTTAAACTTACTGTTCCCATCTGAAAAAAGGGAATGTTTCCGTTCGTACCAAAAGCAACAGTTAAAGAATTTAAGCGCCATTTTCAGCAAAGAATTACGCATACCCAATAAAAACCTATTTACCTAAGCGCTATCTATTGTTACTAACACCAAAATACGAGTACTAACAAAATTATGGACCTAAGTCTGAAATAAAGTATTTTTTTTATGTATTTAAAATCTACGGAACATCTACGTCATAAAAAACCGCACTTAATATTTTTATAACAGCGCAAAATGGAATCACACAGGCAGGTACCTAGTATACCTACCGACATTAGCCTCACACGATTCGATTACTCGTAGGTGGTTCGCATGGAAATTTCCTACAGTAAAAATGTTAGTTACTATGACGCAAGAAACAATGGCTGTGTTCATAAAATAGTATTATCGTTTCGCTCGCGTTCGCTTAAATTGCATTAAGTTATGTCCTCGTTTGAGTACATCATGTCTGTTCCATTCTTGGACCGGCAGAGTCCGCAGTTTTATATCGAGCTAAAAGGCAAACATTTTCTCGATTACTATTTATTAAAACACTTCAAATTCCTTATAGTAATGAAATGGCTGAAAGTTGCTGAAATAAATAAAAACGATAAACAACTGAAAAATAAATAGCTTTTAAAAAAGCCTTTAAAATCAGATTACAACCAAAATAAAACGGTAACATTTTAACATTATTTACCGCGCCACCTGAAAATTATTCTTTACAAAGGAAAATATTTTAGTAGATTTGAAATTAAATTAAGCAGGCTGTACGACTTTGAAAAGCCATGCAGTATTACCGATAATACTACATTCACAGCCAGATTTCATTTTTATGAAAGAATTATGTGCCCTAAAACGTAAGGAATACCAAAAATATACCCGGCATTGTGGCTCAACTTTTTTTTAAATCCTATATGTCCATCAGTGGAATATGAGTACTGTGATAGGCTGAATGGATTGATTACCTTTTAAAAAAAGAGAAAAACAGAGTAAGAACGGGACTGCCAACTGTTGCAGTTTTTAAAAGAAGAGTGAAAGAACACTATATCTTTCCATTTCGTCATAGTTGCATATTATATATTTATTATTGTATACTACATTTTAATTATTATACATTTTTGTGATATTTATTTTAGAAGTATATGTATTGTCTGTAAGTATAATATATTGTCTTATTGTATGTTTATAAGTATTTAAATTAGTGAATAGTTTTTTGATTGTATGTATTTTGTTTTTTCTTCTACTCTTACACAGTTTGTCGACACCCGTTTGTCTACTTTCCTACCGCAGGTATGCTGGAAGAGATTTCATTAGAAATAAGCATCACCTCTGGACGTATTTTTAGTTCTGTTATTTTGTTTTTGTCTGTTTGTACATAAACTGTAATGTGTTAAGAAAAACATACTACGGATACCAATCATTGTGCAAAGTGTACGATGACGTTTGGTTATAAGTACGTTATAAGAGTAAGCCAGCCAGGTCAAGCTACCCGAAACTCTCAAATTTTCCCAATCAACCTTGAACCTTATGATGTAGGGATAAAGTTGAAAATCTATTAAAGAAATTTGACAGATTGTATAGTAGCTTGATATGCTGGCGTCTGTACATAACACCAGTCGAAACTTCCAGAATAGAGTTTTCTTAGTTTACACAGGCAGGTATAAGGAGCTTGTGGCTAAATAATAACAGCAGCACGAGTCGAATGCAGGTTAAGTTACGCTTTCCGAGGTCGATCCGTGGATGGGTGACCATCCATTACATATCTAGACCCCTCCGTGCCTTGGAAATCACGTTAAGCCGTTGGTTTCGGCTGTCATTTGTAGATCTTCGACAGTCGTTACGGGTAGTCAGAAGCCTGAAACTCTGACTACCCGTATACCAAGGGGTATCGTATTACCCAGTAACTGGGTTGTGGAAGTCAGATAGGCAGTCGCTCCATGTAAAATACTAGTATTCAGCTGCTCCGGTTAGAGTGGACGCCGACCCAAACATGGTTGGGAAAAGGCTAGGCAGATGTGACATAGGCACATAAAATACCAACAAGGTACCATCGCGGACACTGGCGGCTAACCAGTTTTCGACCTTATTACTTAGGAGCATAAGGTTGAAAAGTGGTTAGGCGCCAGTGTCCGCTATGGTACCTACATAAAATACTACAGCATTATTTATTTTCGACCTTTCCGTCCGCTCCAAAATAATGCCTTACATAACTCAAGTGCCTTCCATCCCACTTTAGTGCCAAGAATTTTTCCACCGTAATTATGTCTACGTGCCGCGAAAACTCTCCTTACAAAGTTATTTAGGGTCATTTTAGTCACGTCAGTAAGTGCTCGTCTTGAGGACGTAGGTCGTCAATAACGTGCATGTAAGGTACATATTTGCATGTAGGTACCTATTGGAAAGAAAATTATAAGTTGCACGATTAAAGAAAAAAAAAGGTACAGAAGATTTTCCTCGTGAAAAATATGAATTAAGGCTCGTGCGACTGGCGCAGTATCGCGGGCGCGACGCGTGACTCGCAGTGCGAAACTGTAAAACTTTAAATTAATTTAAATAATTTAAAACATTAAATTAAGTTTTCATAGAAATTATGCTACTAGTGTCGCGTCGCGCTTGTCTGCGGGAGCCTTTACAGTCCAGATGAAGATTTTTGGAATGCATACGCAATCATGTATTATTGAAAAAACTGTGGAGTGTAGCTAACCACACTCCACAGTTCGAGCCGCTGCGTATACGTAGCGGCTCGACCATTTATATAATTAACAAGATGTAGTATTTTACAATACATAGAAATAAACTACGGTCGTTAAATATTGTGCGCAAAATTGTTTGGCAAGAAACGAAGTCTGTGAAGCATGCAATACTTACCTACTATGTACGAACACTTTCAGACATGAAAAACAGTGAATTTCCCTTCTATGTATTTAATTTAAACACGGCTGTAACACTACAACGACTAATGTTAGTAGGTACTGATTCCTTCCCACTAAAAGATGTCAGATTTTTCTATTTTCTACTCCTGTTGCATCAAGGTTGTTTGTTGTTTCAATATGTTTTATATATAAATCACAATGATCAGACAGAGAGAACTTGTGCCAGGCTGGTGGCAATAGGCTCGCCTCTTTTCAGGTGACTTTAAAAATTACAAGTGGGGGGAAAGGTGTGGGGAAATCCTAATGGATACGCTCCATCTGAGGAGAAGGTCGCACTCCTACCAACTATAACCTTACGGTTCCTTCCACCACCATGTGTCGGGTAAGTAATAGATGATATAACAACAAAATCTCTAATATTAACAACATATAACAACGGAATCTATAATTTTATTTAATATAGCGATTAGTTAATATAATGAACGATTGATATAATTTTAAAATAACTAATTTTTATAAGCATAACATACATTAAATATAACATCGTTTGACATACCACTCAAAAGATATAAAAATTATTTGGTCTAATATGCAAAAGCAACAGAGAATTAACAATATACTGCAGCGGCAAAACGAATATTCAGAGTTTGAATTTTAACGAGCTGTGGCTTCTAATTTAAGCTTAAAAAAACAATAACTTTTATTTTGTTTAATAAATATTTAAAAGTATTTTTTCTTTATAAGTTCTATCGTAGTTATAGGTAATAGTAACCTAAGTAGATATTAACCATAACTAGTAACTGATTACCACCTGCGCTAAGACAGATCGACGGAGCCCCACTGAGCGGGGCTCCTATTTCTGGGTGGTTTAAAAAAAAATAACCACGAAGGCTAAGGCGGGAGCACCGCTCCGCTTCGCTCCCGTCTTAGCCTTCTAACCTAACCTATCCAGTCGGGGTACTCTGAGTCGGGGTGTTAACCATAATGACGTTTTTTATATATATTAAACGTTAGACCTAATGATTTTCGATTAAATAAAGGATATACATATTAAACGTTAGACCAAATGATTTTCGATTACATAAACGTTATATCAAACAACGTTATACTAATTAAGTTTTAGAATAAATAAATGTTATATGTAACGAAATTATATCAACAGTTGATATATCTCACGTTGATTATATCTTATGAACGATAATAAAATGAAATTAAACCAAATGAGTTTATACGTTATGAGACGGACCCCCATGAGTCGGGGCCCAGCAGGCTTAGCACGAGAACCGTAGAGAAGCGTTTTGTCGACGGAAGAGTATACAAAAAAAACGTTTCCTTGTAGATAGTTGACAGTTTTCTACCGAGAAGACAAGGGATTTCTTTTCTACAGTAGAGTAGAAATAGAAAGCGTATTCTAAGCCTCCAGGAATTACTCTAGCCGCAGCCTCCGCTACCCCTTCGGCGCATTCAGGCATGATGTTGTGTTTGTGTTATACTAGGCGAAGGCTATTTAGGACTTGGACAAGCATTTGTGTCCTTCAAATATGTAAACATGACGAGACATATATGTCGGCTGTCGCTGAAAACTAGCGCGGGGGCTCAGTCTCGCATAGGATCGCAGCATTATGCTGAAAGATGGCCGTTTTGCGTGGATGTGACGCATATTTTCCCTGAACTTGTTCTTTCGTATTAGTGTTTGTTTATTTCTTATGTTTAAAGAATAGAATAGAATACTCTTTATTATGTACACCATAATTATGAATTACAGATATAAAAGTATTTTACATAGGGTGACACAATGGGCGGTCTTGTTGCTAAAAGCAATCTTTATATCATATAATTATTATGTATTATTTACTAGATTATGTACCTATTTAATATTAATTAAGTGGTCGCATCAGACAATATGTAAAGTATTATTTGTTATCAAGGACGTCAGTATCCTTATTGTTTAAGTCTTATCTTAAATATTATGAGTGGTCATATTATTTTCTAAGAAATGAACGGCACTTGAAGCATTTCCTGTGGAAATATTCATTAACTTTTGCTACTGAAACCGTACAACCCTGGTTAAGAGTTAAGCCTTTCAAAGGGGTAACCCATGCAATGGGTTGCCTTTATTATGATGTGAATTTCTGTAAATTTTTGCCTAGGACGCACCGTTTTCGAGATATTTGAATTTCAATTTTTCAACCCTGTTTACAAGCCGCTCGGTAAGTAGCCACACCGTATGAGCTTTTGATTAAATGCTTAGAAAAACCCAATCAAAACCCGGGTAACCAAATTTGAATTAAGCCGTTCTAAAAGGTTACCCATATCGTATGGGTTTTTGATTAACCGCTTAGAAAAACCCTATTGAAAACTCCTACAACGGGTAACCAAAATGGTCCCTGATTCAGAGCGATACCTACACATAGTGCTTAGTTGATAATAGCGCTTAGGTTGCGTGTCGGACTATGCACAATTAAGGGTTCCTGTTCCTGAAATGTATCGGGACACTAGTTTAGTAATTATTCCAACTTATATGTATACCTACATTATCAGCAAATAAATGATTTCTTTCTTTCTTTCCGTAATTAGGATGAATTTATCCCAAGAACAAACTTAACATTGTAGTTAAAAGAGATGTTCCCTCATATATTCCAATTGCAAATGTAAGTTTGTAAGCCCATCATCATCATTTCAGCAGAAAGACGTCCACTGCTGGTCATAGGCCTCCCCCAGGGGGGGGGGGGGGCTGGGGGTTGCCATAATCGCCACACTTGGCAGGCGGGTTGGCGATCGCAGTATGGTGTTATAATGCATAGAGAACGCTGCTGCCCATTCTCTAGTAAGTCCCTTAGTCTCATTTTACGACACCCACGGGAATAAATAGGGCGGTGCTATTCTTTACGTCCGGCACCACACAGACAATAATTATGTACGCACAATATTGAGTGATTAACTATGTTCTAAGACCAAAGACTTCTTAAAGTTTTCCTGTAATCTATAAATCATGAACTATTTACTGTATGTTCAAAAAAAAAATAGCCTCAGTAGTGTCGGAGATAAGGCAGTAATGATAAATTTTCCCCATATTGATAATTCATTTATTTACGTTATATACACGTCCGTGTTTGAGTCACCGAAACTCATATGTGTACTAAATTTCAATTTAATCGGTCGAGTAGATTCGGAGCAAATTGGCAGTGACAGACGGACAGACAGACAGAGTCACGAGCGATCCTAAAAGGGTTCCGTTTTTTTCCTTTTGAGGTACGGGACGTACCTAAAAACGTAGCAAAGAAACTTCGCACAAGCTTGAATTACAAAAGTAATAGACTTTTCACTGTGGTAAGTGAAAGCTTTTTGAGGGCATTTAAGGGGAAAGGTGATAGTAATTTCTCTTTACACGCTGGTTATGAAAATAAAATTTTAATTAACGATATGTTCGTTGCGATATTTTACTGCCATATACATAAGCAATAAACATTGCTAATCTGAGTCTCTCATGATCTTTAATGACGCTCTCCACTCTCTAGACTACGTACTAACGTCCCTTTCGATAATGACTCATAATTTAATTACTTCTGTTTATCAAAGATAACAAAATTTACCATTCATAAGTATTCAGGTAGTTCACCACGATATTAAGTGGGATTAATATTAATCCGCGCTAATCCGCGCCCGCCTTTCTCACGTTAACAAATGTTTATTAAATTGCATTAATTTTGTTTTACAATTTGTCTTCAGAATTTATTTTTATTGAGCCATTGTGCTCAGAATAAATTACCTGAGTGAGTACACCTGCATTTTTTCGTGTAATTAAAATAAAATTCAAATCGTTTAATTCAGACATGTCGAGTCCTTAGTGAGTATCTACAAAATAACTTAATAACTATTTAGTGTTAGTAATCAGTCAAATATCAACTGGTATGGATTCTTACCCAGTGGCGTAGCAAGCTAAGAAATATTGGAAAAAAGGGAAGGAGCGTAGCAGGTGGCGTTCTATACTTTCTACCTACCCGCATGGGAAGAAGGCGTGAGTTTATGTTTGTATGTTAATTAAAGCACCAGTGTGAGTGCCAGATAATCATTTTTAATAATTATAAATTTTCATAATCAGATAATTTGGTTATGAAAATTAACACGTGGTAAAGTTAAAGAAGAACAATGTGTAGGTCATCATAATAATAATAAGGGCAGGAAGGAGGATGATCAAGATTCAGCCATAAATTCTCTGACAGTACTATCATGTGATGTGCTCAAGTCACCAACCAAAAGTTATGATGACTGTTTGTATTAAGCTGTTGATTATAGGTAATTTTATAGCCATAACTTACCAATAACTTTCCTAAACGTGACCAACCGATAAGGATTGCGACTAGTCATACGTTTCTTGACGTCAATGCACTGCAAATTGCTTGCGTCTCTAAATCATGTCGATAGTCAATTATTATCAGTTTGACACTTATGTGGGTACGTCAGCAAAAGTAAACAACAAATATTGTTGTTCCAATTAAAGAGTAGCGTGTTAATTGGACACTATGCTGTGTTAACTGGGAATTTGAAGTAAACGCCTTATTTGTACCTCTATTTAGATTTTTTTAAAGTTTTTTATTGAGTTATGTTATATATATTGGCAGAAAGAAAAAAAAAGAAGAGAATACGTTTATTTGTGGTAAACATAACGCAAAGACATAAAAACACAAACACGAAAGAACAAGTTGAGGGAAAATATGCGTCACATTCACGCAAAACGGCGCAAAGCATAAGGAACCTAGTGAGTTGGTTTCGGTAGATTCTTATAGCGTCGTTTGTTTGAAAGATTTCAGAGGTAAGAAAGTTTAATAGTGATTGTGTTTGTTATACCTATTATTATATGACTATCAATCATGACCAGCGGGCTAATTGCGTAACACACTATCAGTAGGTATCGGTTTCAATTTGACAGTTCAACAACATTCATTGCGTTATATACGTTGTTGAGCAGACAATTTTTTCTAAAATATGAGGCAATGGATTAGCAATATACTTCAAAATCATTCCGATTCTGGGCGTCTACGTCTCGTCCCTCCCGAAGTCCGTAGTTTCGGCCCAAGTTTAGGGCGTTTCCTACTCCGCATCACTTACGGATATAAGATAGTTCAGAGCCCGAATTAAAAATGAATGACAACATGATTTGATAGTCTTCCCTAATCCCGATGTACATTTACCTACCCGTTAGAAAAAATGAATTTGTCACTTGTTTTGACGGTTCAAATACTTTCGGGCGGGCCCGTATCTTCGTTGACGGACTTAGAGAGTAGACCCCCAGATTCAAACTGTGTTACGCAATTAGGGTGCAGATTAGTTTAAGATTGACTGATATAACTAAGATAATACAACTAAATACATTCATAAATAATCCCTACCCAGACATTATAATGAATCATTAGATTTCAATTGAATCAATGTTTTAAATAACACCAATAAAGGCTCCCGCAACAGGCGCGACGCGACTCTAGTAGAATATTTTCTATGAAAACTTCATAAAAAATGTTCTACCAGAATCGCGTCGCACCTGTCTGCGGGAGCCTTAACACAACATTCCACGTTTCACAGAAATCCGAGAACACCAACAATAAATAAACAAAGGGTGTCTACACGTGAGCAGTGAGCACCCGATACAAATAACACAAAGAACTAAAAATACATCGGATTCAGTTTTAGCCATCTGATCCACCTACGTCCTCAAGGCTGCGGTCGGAGGCGTGGTTACGATGTCACATCTCTTCATGGTAGATGTCTTGTTAATAGAACAGACACGTAATACGTCCCAGACTGATATTAACTATGATGTATATCTGTGTTCTCAAGTGCGTCATATTTTTATAGACGTGTTGTTTTAGGAACTGGAATCATCTGGATTTGAACAAGTTTGTAACAACGTGTGTTTGTCTGAAAATAATTGGTTTCAATCAAGCAATTGTTTTTATCTTGGAGAAGTGTATCTTCCTCTTACTGGATTCTCGCTTGTTTATGTTTATTAACAGCAATTCCCATATATTCCCTCTTGCCATTTTTTGGCCAAAATTTATCATTAGAATGATTGATTCTAACTAAACTAAAACTATTAACAAACTAAAATATGGCGTCAAAAAATTCCTCCTCATCGCTGTTGACTGGTAATGTGCCCCTGGCCACGGTAAAAGCCAGCCTTGGGTCACGGGAAGTGTCAAATAACAGGATTTATAATTTTGTTATTTTTATAAATTAATTAGATATAAGTTGTTATTTATAACATAAACACATAACATCACGCCTGTAATCCCCGAAGGGTTAGGCAGAGGTGTACCTATAGTCCACCCGCAGTTGTTATTTATGTACATATTATTTTAATCATTGATTGATTTTGGCAATTTTTACTGCAGATAAGATAGATAAAGGTATCTATAGGTAGGTAGTAGGTATTACATCTTCAATAAATCTGACTAAGGAGTCAGATTTATTTAAGATGCAATAATGTTTCAGGTTCCTTAGCGAGCCAGAGACATGGATCACAAGCAGTAATCCTATAGAATCGCATAAATCATTGTTATAAATCTAAAATTTCAGAAATATTTAGCATTCAGTTATGAAACATGAATGTGACACAAACATGAATAAAAAGTTGATACGATCGTGGAAATGAATCAAGACAGTTTTCTCGGTTGAAAAACTAAGTAAGTACACCTTAATCGTTTGTATGATTTTCTTATTATTCTTAGATAATTAAGAAATTGGAAAATCTTATGGCGTCAAATTTGATCGAAGTAATGTTTGAAATACTCACATTGGTTGTTTATTTTGAAACGTAAATAAGTCATCTTCGAAGGAAAATGGGCTATAAGCGTGTGTAGCCCATCTTGTAGACGTTCGATTATATTCTGCTCTGTTAACTCCCTATAAATAAACCCAACAATAGCAATCCATCATTTGTCTGTTTTCTGAGAAGCTGAATATCTGTGGGCTGCTATACCTGTTTGAAGTACAAATTAATGTTTTATATTTCGTTACCCCTAAACTGTGTAATGCCCTATTATATCCTCTATGCGATAAAGAGAGTTCCTTAATTCTTGAAATAATGTAAAACTTTGTTTTACTTCAGATTGCTGGCGTCAGCTGGCTGACCGTAGCCTCATCGAAGAAGAATTGTGTCTTACCACTGTCCGAAATAGTTGGATTTAGTATTAAAAAGCTACAAAGGACGACTATTCCAGACGATTTTTAGCTCGTGAGCTGAAAGATTCTGCCTAATGTTTTCTATCACTTGTCGTCTTGTCCTTAGGACGTAGGTAAGTGACATCGACGTGCAAACTGTAACCATGAATTGAGCACATGATTCTAGACTCCCCAGCGCATAAACTTGCGATGGTTATAAAAAATATCTACTGTTTCATAGAAAAGTGATACAATATAATTATATATTCAATACCTACATGGACTGCTGCTTTTTTTCCTTCACACCGTCCGTGAATATTTTTCAAAAATTACACACTGATTTTGAAATTCACACTTACTGATTTTGAGTCTGAAAATTTTATCTGCTATTTTCGTAGGTATTATTACCTCCTGATAATGCAAAGTGTTAATCTAAATTACTTTTATTTTTTAATTGAGTTGACATTTAGAATTATTCCGTTTTTCTAAAAAGCATATAAAGTGTCAACATAAAATTAGATAAAGCCAAATGGTGCCCTTTGTAACGCCGGCGTGAAATATTTGATTACGTTGCTTTGAATAGCCGACATTGCACCCAAGTGCAATTGCAAGCAGCCAGCACAGTACATGCCGCAAACAATAACAATGGTTGTGATGACCACGTCTCAAGATTATAGGTTTTTTTAACAGATAAACATATTTTTGTACATAGGTACAGATGTTTTGTTCAAGTAGGTATAATGAAAAAACAGTGTGCATCGGAAATACTAATGTATCAACGGTATTAAAAAATAACAAGTGCGAGTCGGACTCGCGCACGAACGGTTCCGTACTATTATCTATAAAAATGGCAAAAAATCATGTTTGTTGTATGGGAGCCTCCTTAAATATTTGTTCTATTTTAATTTAATTATTTATTTTTAAAGTGAATATATAACTAAATATTCTGTGAATATTTCAAACGTCTACCTGTTGCCGTTAACAATATCGAGCAAAAACGAGCAAAAAAATCACGTTTGTTGTATGGGAGCCCCTTAAATATTTATTTTATTCTGTTTTTTTGTACTTGTTGTTATAGCGGCAACAGAAATACATCATCTGTGAAAATTTCAACTGTCCAACTATCACTGTTCATGAGATACAGCCTGGTGACAGACGGACAGACAGACAGACGGCGGAGCCTTAGTAATAGGGTTCCCTTTGGGTACGGAACCCTAAAAATAAGGAGCTGTGTCTCCAATTACTAGTCAAAACTAAAATCCATCATAACCGGGAAAAAAACAATAATGTCAAAATGTAAATCTACTCAACCTAATGAACCGGAAATCCAGGAATCTTCCCAAGTTTTTACAGATACGTCAATTTAAATTCAAACCAAAAAATTTCTTCAATCAGCATAATACTTCACTACAAGAAAAAATATTTCAACATTCTGACACGGCCAGGCCACGTGTAGTATAACAAAAACACTGATTAGATTGTCCTACAAACTGTTGAGGTATGGTCACTTAGCTCTCTGATAGAGTTAGCGAATCGAACGGAATCAGTGACGGTGGCATCCGTTGAGCCGGATGAAAGTGGTTAATGTTATCGTACTGGCTAGTATTGCTCACTGGATTCATCGCACACCGCTTCGCACGCATTGAACAATCAAAATCGAACGTAATGTAACTGGTAAATGCAGATACTCGTATGCATGAATCAGTGAGAATGTTGATGCGTCTTATTTTAGGTGAAGTACTAATTAGACAGTAAACAATTTTTTTTTTTCAGATGTGAATTCGACAGGCAGTAGACCAACAATAAAGAAGAACAAGCGGTGGTCACCACCACCATTCTTTAGAAGAACCCCAGGCTGCTAGCAGAACATTGAGCTATAGTCCTTATCTTACACGTCCTCCTCCTCCAGCCTAGGACATTCTGAAAGCTTTAGGACAAGTGAAAAGACAACCAACTTATTCAATCATTCCGCTTAAATACACCATGCCATTACTCAGCCAGTACAAGTAACTACTTCAAGATACATGGGAATAAGGACGCAGCAAGGCAGAAAAAAACTTGCAAAACTTGGGCATAATAAAAAAGTAAGTACCTTCATTATTACCAACTTGAAATCCAACAATGATCCTACAGCAATACAGCTGAATAAAGAAAAAATGTTTACTGATAGATGCGCTATGCAACTTGCCAATAACTAACAGAAAACCCTGGAGAGAAGCTCAGAAGTTAGTGCCAAGCGTAGAAGGAAATTGATCATCTCGTTTTGGGAGATAAATTATGTGCAACAGACGGTGAGATGCAATAGGTCACAGTACAATTTTGGCAGTAGGTACTCTCATCTCGTTATGAATCATAAATGTGCTGTTATATAAGGATCAGAATGTAATAATAATGCTCTAGAAATACATTCTGGTAAATTATCATCAGATGCAATAAATACGTTACACGAAAGTGTTATATCGTACGCGACTGATGACTAGGTACACGTAATGTGTAATCTGGATCAGTCTATTACAGCGTGGTCCCTCCCATATGAGTCAAATGAAAGAACAAGTCTAGCCAAAACGTTAAGCCAAGTCTGAAATCAGCCATTCAAATGAATTCAACCAATGAAATGAACTGGAATTCTCTAAATAGTTATTTAGTGGATACCTTAATCCTCCTAATGGCAGGGTCACCTAAATGATCGCAATTGTTTTGTGGGTCAACGACATGACTTGTAATTTATTGATACAACGACATTCTTGTTGTATTAAATGTGAAAGCAATGAAGGCTTAAATTCTTGACAAAACATAGAAAAATCAATTACACAAAAAAATAAGTACATGCGGCAGAAACATTGGGCCTTAATTAGAACTTAGAACCGACGAATCAAATGTTTGCGTTTGACATAAAGAAACGCCTCCATCCAAGGCTGAAAGAACCACAGGAAATTTTAACGATTACATTCAAGGAAGTACTTGACCGGTTTAACCATACAACAACTGTTCAAAGTTAACTTGAAAAGGAAAATACTAGAAAATTAATAAAAAACATTCTAATGCAAAGAAAAACTATCCGTTTAAAACCTATTAGAGAACCTACATTTAGATGACAGTAAAAACACTTTACGTAATATGAATGGTTCAAATATAGAATGAGTGGTCATTATAAATACCACTTTGAAACATTGTAAGGTACTTAAACACAAATTGCACCATTTGTCTGAAGATATTTTGCGTCACAGCATAAACAATAAATTATGTTTGTGAGCCAGTGTCCATCATTGATATATATATCCATGATGGTTTGTGTATCTTCAATCAGTCAACACAACACTCTTCGTTTTTACTCCTATCATGAAGATGTGTTAAGTAAATGTAAATATGTAATAAGTATTTATTAGAGGTTCAATATTGATTAGTTTGTACATAACAATTTCAGATGAGAATATTTTCTATTTTCATACCTTTTAGAGCGTGATTTTTCAGTAATCGGGTTTTAGTTTTTGAACTTACTTTTTATTTAAATTATTTTGGGGCATTTGGGGTTATAATTTCGTGATAAAGTATCTGCAGAGTAGCTTTACAGTTTTTTTATTTAGTTTTTATGGTTTTACATGTACCTAGAAAATACGAAACGTACGCATAGGCTGCGGCGTGATTTTAGAAATTATTCCCAAATATAGGGTGCATGCAAAAAAAACTGCGAGCAACCGCTAACAATATTATATATTTTTGAAATTAGCCAATTAAGCCCTTTCGTTTGATACCCAACACGGCATCATATTTTTTTTTCGCGAATTTTGTCATCTAGAGGAAATATTATTAAATTTAATGTGACGTCATCCATCGATTTAATTCAATATAATGTGGGAATATACAGGGTGGAATTTTGTAATGCCACCTGGAGGGAAAGTACTCTTAATACTGCAGATAGAAAGTTTTACTCAAAGGAAACTTTCCTTTATTTTTGAATAGAAAGCAAACTGCATTCAAAGATTTTCGAAAATTCTCTTCTCCCACACCCGGGAAACGAACCGGCTAAAATCTGAAAAAATTATACCCTGTACTTTTATTGCATCGATCGTTAGGGTCAATTATAAGGATGAAATCTCTCTAACAAACATGATAAATTAAATGAAAGGAAAACCAGGAAATCTTAAATTAATTTAATTATTTACAAAAAATGGTAAACTAACTAATTAGTTTTTTTTTTTTTTTTAGTTGCTCGAAATGGGCTCCATTCTCTTGGATACACAAAGTAACCTTTAATAAAGTGTTGTGGTGAATATTATAAATCGTATTCTGAACTTCAACTCTCAACTCGTTGTCATTCGCATAAGATTTCATGTAAATTTGATTTTTTACATATCCCCACAAAAAAAAATCTAATGGGGTGAGATCTGGCGATCTCGCAGGCCATCTGATTGTGCCGTTTGTACTAATCCAGGTATTAAAATGGTTATTAATGTAGGCAGTAGTGATTCTGCTGTTATGTGCTGGAGCACCATCTTGCTGTAGAATTATTTGGTTTCGCTCTTCCTCGGGGAAACCATTTAACTCGTTTCTTAAGAGATCCAGTATTTCAATATACTTGACAGTGTTTAAATGACCTTCGTACACGTGGACTAACACTACATTATTTCTCATAATTCCGCACCAAACGTTGAAAGAAAATCTTACTTGATTGTTAGTTTCATGAACACGAACAGGATTCACTCGAGACCAATAATGGTTATTGCGGCGATTGTACATGCCATTATTGCTGAAGTTGGTTTCGTCAGACCATACAATGTTACTCAAAAAATTAGGGTTTCGGTCAATTTCTCCAAGCATGTTTTCACAAAATTGTAATCGTCTGTCACGATCCCCAATATGCAATTTTTGCACCAACCGACCTTCACGATAGCATTTATACTTATACTTTTTCAGCACTTTAAGTACGCGAGTGTGGGTTGTCCCTAATTCATCGGCAGCATCTCTACTTGAAGCCTTTGGAAATGATTCAAAGTATGTTAAAACATCTAGTTCAAAATCAAAATAGTTTTGCTGAATAGTTTGCCGTCTCTTCTTGAAACCACCCGTATTCTTTAAATTTTCTACCATTCTTTTCAATACGAACCGAGTTGGTGCCTGTCGGTCTTGATATCTCTCTCCATACCTCCGCAGAGCTAGATTCACGTTTTTGTTATTTAAAAAATAAGCTTCCATTAAATCAAACTGTTCTTGATAAGCCATTTTCACCGTGAGACAAAATGTGAAATGAGTTGTAAAAACAATCAAATGTGAATAACAACTATGACAATCTAATTTTCAAATTTTAATCTAACATTCCATATTTAAATTACCTCATACACGCAGCTACGAGTATGTCGCAAAGGAGTCTGCATTACAAAAGATGGATGTTAGTTAAAGAGCTTTAACTTGACTCATTGAATTTGTAACTTCAGATTTCCTGGTTTTCCTTTCATTTAATTTATCATGTTTGTTAGAGAGATTTCATCCTTATAATTGACCCTAACGATCGATGCAATAAAAGTACAGGGTATAATTTTTTCAGATTTTAGCCGGTTCGATTCCCGGGTGTGGGAGAAGAGAATTTTCGAAAATCTTTGAATGCAGTTTGCTTTCTATTCAAAAATAAAGGAATGTTTCCTTTGAGTAAAATTTTCTATCTGCAGTATTAAGAGTACTTTCCCTCCAGGTGGCATTACAAAATTCCACCCTGTATATATTATGAGGGAACACATGAACATGAATGGGTATGTATGTATGTCCCACCCTCCTTTTTGCTAAAAAAAGCTTTTTGGTAAAAATTGCCAACGATATAAATCCCGCTTGGCACATGGAGGAAAATAAAACATACTTTAAAATTAGTTGTCCGCAGATCAGAAAATGTATGATCTGAGTAGTTGACGTAATACCTACGTGTGAGTTAATTTTGGCAAATCTATTGTTTTGCGAAAATTAAATGGTTGAATTTGTTTTGATTGTAACTAGGCAGCAAACTTATAATGAGTTAACCACAGGCATATATCCATATGAGCAGTCATACTTTCTCGTTGCATATATAAAATAATCGATTAATTAAAACAACAACCGCATGGATACATAAAGAGACTATAGAAAATTGCTTGCAAATATCCCAGCTTGACATATTCGAACTAGAACCGATCAATACTTACGTGAACTGCGATATTTATAAAACAAACTAGCTGCGCTCCGCGGTTTCACCCGCATAAGTCCCGATCCTATGGGAATATTGGGATAAAAAGTACCATATGTCTTAATCCAGACTTTCGTAGTTATAATACCTATTATAGTTAGGATACTAGCGAACCCATTAGCGAACTGGGCCTGCAGTATCGACATTGGAAGCTTTAAGACCGAATTCGGCCGCAAAGTCTAATTGGGTCCCTAGACAGTCAAAATTGCATGTCAAACACGAAAAAATCACAATCTTGTCAAGCAATTTTGACCGTCTAGAGACCCCATTAGGACTTTGCGACCGAATTCGGTCGTAAAGCGATCGCTATCTATGTCGAGACTGTGGGCCAGATAAAACTAGTGAAAAGATAAACTACCGTAAATAATACGTGAAGAAAAAAGTTTGTACCCCTTTTTGAGAAAATTACGCGGATGGAGGAGTATGAATTTTGGCACAGTTAAAGTTTATAGGGAGGAGTGCAGAAAGTTAATATTTTTTTTAATAATATAATTAGAAACAAATTAAATTAATTAAAATACATTACACACGCGTTTGATACACACACATATATTATTATACATACATATTTAATATGCATAGCCACTGGCCTCTGGTAAAAATAGTTTGTTTAATAGTATATGTAGTGAAGGGAACGCTTTTGTTTTAATGGACAAAACATAAGCACAAGCGTTTTTTTTTTTTCTTTCTGTTTTTTGTGTGAATATTGTGTGCCTTAACCTGGGTCAAATAAATTTATTTTCTTTCTTTCTTTTTTTCTTTTCTTTCAATACAATGAACAAAAAGCTCTAAACAAAATCAATAAAAGTTCCATTATTAAGAATCAGAAGAAAGCGATGTAGCAGCAGATAGGCAGTAGCCAGGTTATCTTTCCAGAGGTTTTCTCACAAACATTGATGCCTAAAACAGAAAGAAAGTGCTTAGCGCGGTTAGCGCTGATGAGTTTACATTCAAATACCTACCACAAGCAGGTTTAAGTTCAAGTAGATTTTGAACCGCCGCGCGCCGCGCCGCGTTGTGAAGATGATGAACCATTTAATAAAGTGAATCAGTTTACCACCTAAAAATACCTGTGGAATGTAATAAAAGTACTGAGTATTGAAAATAGATCGATCAGGTTAAACTACGCTTGCCGCGGTTGGTCCGTGGATGGGTGACCATCTGTTCATACCAAGATTCCTCCGTGCCTCGGAAAGCACGTTAAGCCGTTGGTCCCAGCTGCCGTTTGTAGATCTTTGACAGTTGTTACGGGTCGTCAGAAGTCCAAAGTCTGACAACCAGTCTTACCAAGGGATATCGTGTTACCCAGTAACTGGGTTGTGGAGGTCAGATAGGCAGTACTTCCCTCATTTTTAAAATCAAACGTCAGCTAGTCAATTTTGAACATGTTAACGATGCACTCTCTAAGGTTGTCCATTGGTTTAATGTAAATAATCTTCTCTTGAACGAAAAAAAGACTAAGCTCATTAAATTTTCAATGCCAAATGTCAGGCAGCTAACTACCAATGTTCAACTTAATGGAATAGAGTTGGACCCTGTTGAGTCGACAGTTTTTCTTGGGATAACTATTGACGGTAAATTACAATGGGGCCCACACGTAGAAAAATTGTCAGGAAGGCTTAGTTCAGCCGCCTATGCTGTTAAAAAAATTCGACAGATAACTGATGTAGATACTGCGAGAATTGTTTATTTTAGTTATTTTCATAGTCTTATGTCATATGGGATTCTTCTCTGGGGAACCTGTGCGGACATTAATACTATCTTTTTTTTACAGAAAAGGGCTGTTCGAGCCATTTACAATCTAGGTCCAAGAGATTCACTTCGTGAAAAATTCAAAGAAATAGATATTCTGACTGTAGCCTCTCAATATATATTTGAAAATCTATTGTATGTACACAAAAATATATCAAATTTTAAGAAAATGTCCGATATTCATTGTTTAAATACCAGGAATAAACACAATCTTGCTGTACATCGCACTCGCCTCCACAGAGTAGGCAACTCGTTCATGGGTCAATGTATACGCTTTCACAACAAACTTCCTACTGACATTCGAAACTTACCCATTAAACGATTTAAAAGCTGTATTAAAACCAAACTTTGTAAAAAAGGGTACTATAAAATTTCTGATTATTTAGAAGACAAAAAAGCTTGGGATTGAGCTGCTCGCTCTGCAAGCCTTGTGATCAAACTGGAAAACTTGACATTTAATGTTATTATGCATGATTTTATATAAATATTGACATTGCAGAATATTATATACAATATTACGTTAATGTTTACTTTGAAAAGTATTATATTTACTGCTTTAATTTATTGTGAATGCGAGCACTATGTGGGTCATTTTTTTTTTTTCTCTTTAAATATTTTCCTATTATTTTATGCTTTTTCTCAGTTTTAATGGAGGTCTGGCATTTTGAGCACTTTATGAGGCCTACCCAAATGTACTTTCTTTGGTATTGTTCGTCGAGTCGTTGAGCTCCTTAAGTCTTGAGTCGAGCTGCACGATTACGACAAATGCTTGCACTGATTGGACAGGTCCACTCAAAATTGTGTGGTTCTTTCCTCAAAAGACCATTTCAGACACAGATCTACATGGTCCTCACATGATCTGACCAAGATTATGTCTGGACTTTAAAAGAGACTTTGACCCCTGAGTTTGTTTCGCCATTTCTTCTCACGGGTAGTCAGATAGGAAATGTCGACTACATCTAGCTTATTTTTTACTTTTTAATATGACGTGTAAAAGTGATTCCGATATCCTATTTACAGAATAAACGATTTCATTTCATTTCATTTCATTTCATTTCATTTCAGTCGCTCCATGTAAAATACTGGTATTCAGCTGCATCCGGTTAGACTGGAAGCCGACCCCAACATAGTTGAGAAAATGCTAGGCAGATGATGCTGGAAAAATCTGCCGCTATAACAATAGAAGAAAACGTGATGAGATCTGAGAGTGAAAACTTAACATAACCATAGTCATTAATTTTACCATAAGCCACAATCCATGTCAAGACAATCGTAATAAATTCCTGATCACACTGATAAGCAAACATTTAGCAGCCATACAATCGATAGAGCATCAGCAACCTAATAAAACTATTATGATTTCCCTCGTATGTTTACATCTGGGATCAGAATGCGCGTACGCAGTACAATCTGCCACAGTTTTTCAATCCGGTTTGAACCGGTAGCTGTCGATTGATTTTATAGTCTTCATTAAGGCACTTGTAATAAGTGCCACTGTTATATGCGTGCCCTTATCTTTAAGGCAGAGGTTAAGTGCACCATTCGTTATTTGTATCAATATTGTCATGGAAACTAATATCGAGGATGATTTATAATATTGCATGTTCATTTAAGACTTTGTTTATAATTAGACTGGAACTGGACGTAGGATGATTAGATACATAAGGTTATCGGGTGCAAACTTGATCTTATACGTGCTGAAAACACCTGAAAATGGAGTGCTATCATCACATCACACTAATATCATTAAGGCGAAAGTTTGTGAGTGTGTGTGTGTGTATGTTTGTTACTTCTTCACGCTCAAACGGCTGGATTGGCCGACACCCTGGATCAAGACATAGGCTACTTTTTATCCCGACATTCCCACGGGATCGAGAGTTACGCGGGTGAAACCGCGGGGCGTAGCTAGTACATAATAACATTAAATATCTCGTAGTTTTACTGATACAATAGGTATGGTGGGTAGGTGATTATTTTTTTATACATACATAAACTCACGCCTTCTTCCCATGGGGGTAGGCAGAAACTATAGAACGCCACCAGCAGGCTTAGCATGACGGTTTCTATTTCTACTCTACTGTAGAATAGAAATCGCTTGTCTACAATTCTCGGTAGAAAACTGTCAACTGCACACAGAAACTTAATTTTTAGGGTTCCGTACCCAAAGGGTAAAACGGGAACCCTATTATTAAGGCTCCGCCGTCTCTCTGTCTGTCCGTCTGTCACCAGGCTGTATCTCATGAACCGTGATAGTTAGACAATTCATATTTTGACAGATGATGTATTTCTGTTGCCGCTATAACAGCAAATACTAAAATACAGTAATACTACTAATACTATAAAAACAGAATAAAATAAATATTTAAGGGGGCTCCCATACAACAAACGTGATTCTTTGCCCGTTTTTGCTCAATATTGATAATGGCAACATGTAGAGGCTTGAAATATTCACAGAATATTTATTTATATATTCACTTTAAAAATAAATAATTAAATTAAAATAAAGCAAATATTTAAGGGGGGCTCCCATACAACAAACGTGATTTTTTTATAGATAATGGTACGGAACCCTTCGTGCGCGAGTCCGACTCGCATTTGGCTGGTTTTTGTCTACTCTTCCGTCGACAAAACGCTTCTCTACGGTTCTCGTGCTACTCGTAAGCCTGTAAAGTAGTGTTGCCCAAATTCAGTCTTGGTCTTGCAGTCTTGGTCTTGTTCTTGCGTTTTTGCAAGACCAAGACCAAGAACAAGACCGCGTATTTTTAGCAAGACCAAGACCAAGACTGACCGTGCAAGACTTGAGCAAGAACAAGACATAGCCTGCAAGACTCTTGCGTCTTGCAGCTAGGACTTAGCGCTATTTCACTGAGTAGTTAGGTGTAACAGTTCGGTGTATAGGTAGGTACGCTTAGGAATTCTATGAGACGCAAAAAACTGTATCAAAGAATATGAAAAACTGGACCTATGCGCATTACGACTAATACCATAAACATAGCGAATAAAAAAATATCTATTAAAATCAAACTGAGTGCATGCATAGTTATGTTTTAACCATCGGCACTTTGATAATGCGGCATCAAAGGTTTTGTACTTACTTCTCAAAGAAATTTGCCGCTTTTCGGAAGTACATGGTTATGATACACGCGCCGGCGGCTTCTTTTGAAATCTAAAACAATCGTTGCCGCCACGCCGAAATCATAACATTTGTGACACTATTTGATTGCCGCCATAGGGCGTAGGTATACTCATGCAAAATAATTTCGAATTTTTTTAAGAGTACCTACAGGTGTTCCAAAGAATAAATAAGTTTCAGAGTGCTTAGAATGAAAATGAATACATTATACTGATCACGCAAGTAGTATTATGATTAGGTTATAAATCAAAGCTTATAAATCATAAATGTTTATTAAGAAACAGTTACTTCCATGGAAAACGACATATAGGTCAGTTGATTTTTCGAATTTCTTATCAAATCTTCAGTTATTTATTAATCTGCTTGATCTTTACTATGGCTATGTTAATTCAAGCTCACAATGTTCCAATTCTAATACGTTTTTCTAAGATTTAAAGTAAACTTTAATAAATAGTAATAGACTAATAGGTAATTGCAAGACTTGCAAGACTCTTGCTGCAAGACCAAGACCAAGACCAAGACTGGGAGCGCAAGACCAAGACCAAGACCAAGACCAGGTGTATTGGCGCAAGACCAAGACCAAGACTGGCTAAGTCTCGTCTTGTTCTTGCATTTGGGCAACACTACTGTAAAGCCTGTTGCTACGCTCCTTAGTCCTTACATACTCATTTGGTTTCGTTTACGTTCATACATCGTCATACACGCATGCAGCTTTCCATAAGTGCTACAAAATAGTTTAGAATAACAATCTTGTGTCCCTAAAACACTTACAATTTGTTTTACAGTGTTTTCAATTTGACTCTTGTTATTTCCTGCTGCACCATTATTATTTAGAGCACCGAGCAAGAAAGTTTAAAATTGAATCTCTGTGCAGATTGGCGAACTACTGAACGAAAATGAAATTGGGTCAGACTCGAAATTTTATTAAACATGAAAATGGGAACTTTATACAAGTAAACATCGTTTGCTGTCGGAAACAAAAGTATGTTTTGTATTATAACAGGATGATTTTTTGAGAATACATACATAAACTCACGCCTTCTTCCCATGACGGTAGACAGAAACTATAGAACGCCACCTGCTACGCTCCTTACATACTCCTTTTGCTTCGCCTACGTTCATACATCAGTACCCCAAGTGTAAGTTTGCAAGAGAGTAACCGTACCTATTTCGTTTGCGTTAAAATTTGACCGATAGACCATAATGCTAAGAAAATAAGCTAAAGGTGAGAATAAAAATCTTAACGCAAACGCGCTAGTTACGTTTACTCTCTTGCAAACTTACACTTGGGGTACTGGTCATACACGCACGCCCAGTTGCGAGTACTACGCACCTGACCTTTCTGAAGAACATCACCAATTGGTGCAGCGCAGACGACAGACTTTTTGTGCGAAGGAGTCTGATGCACACACCAATGTGAATGCATTTTATTAGCTCACAAGCTTCCATTAATCACCCCTTCGCACAAAAAGTCTATCGTCTGCGCTGCACCATTAGGTCACTATAATTATGTCCTAGGAGGACATCCCTCCCAGTGTTTCTACTCACCTCTGCTTTATAAATACCTTTTGTTAGTCTCCTTTCACTCATGCTCTCAACATGACCAAACCATCTAAGCATACTCTTTTCAAATATTTTTAGAATAATTAAAGAAAATTGGAACTTGAAATTGGAACCGTGAGCTTGATATTAGAGTAGACAACTGTCCCTATACAAAATTTTTCGATAGCCCCAAATGTCCAAATCAATTTTTGTAATATTCTGTCTCCTCCAAATCTCCTGTTGACAAGTCCTGACAAATAGAGCAACTTATCACACAAGTCCATGAAGTTAGAGCGCATAGAAAGAGACAGGGGCGAGTGTACCGTTTACAGTACACGGACGTGATGGACCCACGCGGCGTGTACTGTATTCAGTACACTGGACAGATAACGTGTTAAGAAATCTCATCTTAAATATTGACCTGTATTGCTCACACTCATAGCAGGATTTATTAACTGTAGGCATTTAACGGTATTCAAATCGTTAAAAGCCTATCATATTAATTTCTTTCTTCTTCTGCATCCTGGGATTCTGTACATTAATTGCTCTTTATATAGCATAATAATATAAATTCAATGAGAACTACTAGCCCTCTAGGAAATGTTTTACATATCGTTAGATAGGTAATCTACTTCCTATGTTCACTGCATCTGGTAGATTATGTTATCCATGTACGGTATTATCATTATTTATCGGCCTTACCAAGGTCAGCTAAGGTAATATCCGTAATAATATAAAACATGAATATAATTTTTGCAGAATAAGGAACTGAATCGATTTCAATAATTTTTACACCATGTTATATTTTTTCCCAAAAATATTTAAGTGTGATGGAAAATGTTATCATCATTTAATTACTTACAATACAATCGCCGTACGGTTAGGTACCTACTGCCAAATTATTATCAATGAGCGCAAGACGACCCTGGAGGCGCAGGGGCGGCGTTAGCATGTTTTTGTACGGACAACCCGGAAACATAACAACCTTATAAAAATGTGATTTTACATGATACAGTTTTAAAATTGTGTACATAGATTCTTTACATAAAAATACTAGACAGGTGTTTCAGGTTTCACATATACTAAAACTAATATTGTATAATATGTAGGTACCTATTTGTTTTTATGTAACTGTATGTTAGGACTCTAACACGTTGTGAGCTGTCTATATAATATATTTTGAGAATCTTTTATACTCGTATAACATAGTTATCATATTGTGGTGATCCATAGTCATTTACAACAGGGTTTGCACATTTTGTTCCTGTATTTCAGTGGTAGGTAGTTTCAGGAACAAGTATGTATAGGAAATTCCTAACTTGCTCTACCTGCCTTATTTTTCTTGAATTTTCAGTTGTATAAATTGATAATATGAAGTCGATTTATATTTTGTTTTTTACTGTTCAAAACAGCGAAGATGTTCTCAAAATTTTCTGAAACTCAAAACTTTGATACTTACAAACTTTAGTAACAGGTTTTCCACCACTATTTTTAGGTTAACCATTAATCAAAATTATCCTTAAACCATGTTATCGAACGGAAACAATCTAAAACATCGTTATAAAGTCCTAAAATTGTTTTTTTTTTGTTGATGGTTTTAAATTTTAAGATTCACAAAAAAAAACTTAGAAATATATTTTCGATTGATTTTGTTATCTTTCAATAAAATATCTACAACATCTTGAAAGAAACACTGTATTATTTAAAACAACATAGGTACTCAGGCACTATAAAACACTACGTACGCGACGCCTAAATGTAATAAAAGCGCTTTTTTTTTTTGGTGGGAAATTATCAAATAGCTTCTCCCGCTCTTCGTGTCAGACTTTTACTGACTAAAACCCACCCGTGTTCCTTCAGATGCCTGTGTGCTATGGCCCCGATATCCCTTTAGGACAGACTCGTAAAAGCGCTAAGGTCAGCGACGATGGTTGAAACTCCAACAGAACGCCTCTATTAGGCATTACTTTTAGGTGAGTTACTAGTAGTGTGAAAACGAGCATTAGTCATCATCATTGACAGCCTCGTACCTACTTCGACTGCATATGCGCACAGGTCTCGTCCCTTTCACACTTCCCTTGGCTATATTAGATTAGTTTAATGTAATTAGTGGCACGGAAACCCTATGCAGGCGTGGTAGCAATAAAATAGAGTATACTCTTGTTTGTAAGTCCATCTTGAAGGTAAACAGAAGGAAAGAACATCAGTCATAGTGTTTACTTTTTTCACATTCGTAAGTAATTGGTGTCATAAATATCTACCATCCTCGCCTTTAAAGAATTAAAAACCGGGCAAGTGCGTGTCGGACCACGCACAATGAAGGGTTCCGTAGTTCGGATGAATTTATCCCAAAAACAAACTTTATTGTAGTTGAAAAACATGTTCTCCCAGCGGGCGGAGAACGGGCGTGTCAAGACGTTTGTGACAAGACATGATAAATTATGTCATGTCAATTTGTACTAGCATTTTATGACAGAACAGTTTTATCGCTCAAACTGTGATAAAATGTGTGCTTCAAGTCATGTCACTGTAGGCCGTGATCGCCCCGCAGACATCGATATACGTCACGGTCAATTCTCCAATTGCAAATGTAAGTTGGTCGGTTATTACTCGTTAACTTGTAAAGCATACTTAGCTGTGGTAGTTTTCCTTTTAACTTCGTTACACATACTGCCATGAATTTATTCACATATCCAAAAACAGCCATTTAGGTGGCAGGGGGGACACTTGACCATAATATTTATATTTTTCGACTTTGTCGGCGTGATTAATAAGTATACCCATGCCAAATTACAGCTTTCTAGGCCTAAGAGTCTCTGAGCTAAGCCGCGGACAGACAGACAGACAGACGGACCGTTTCTATCCATGAAGGTAATTATTACCTAACTATTACAGATTTTTTTGTAATACGTAGGTAATATTGAAAATACCTACTGTCATTTCTATCAGCCGTCATCATCCCTTTTCTATCCATGAAGGTTAATAATAAAAATATTTATTAAAAAATTATAAGGTATAAAAATGTGTACAGTTTTGCTTAAATGTAAGTTATATTCTTATGAAATTACGTGCCTGAACTAGGTAATCCTGTGTTTCAGGCGAAAAGTGCTAAAATAGTCTTATAAAATTAATAAATACCAAAAGTTGACAAGGACAAAAGAATTATAGTTAAGTTGAGTAGCATAAATTTTCTAAATTTGATAAATACTTATCGTAGGTTAGTATACATATTTACTTTAATTCAGTTAATAAATTCTCTGTATCTTCGTAAGACATACTTTGGAGAGCCTCCTTGAGAATTGTCTTACAATTTGTGTAGTTCAGGCAGTAAATGTTTGCTTTCGAGTTTAGTCTATTATAGAGGAGAGGACCGAGGTACAGGTAAAATTTGGATACAAAAGCAAGTTTTGTTGTATTTTGTGGGCAGACACTTTACGTCTTTTATTAGAATTTTCAGTGCTGTATTACTCCATTACAGATTTTTTTGTAATACTTAGGTAATATTGAATATACTTAATTAGTAGGTACCTATTCACCTAATCAATATTTACATCGCTGTCGTCATTATGATTTTTAAGTTACTTTTTATTACACACAACATAACATAACATCACGCCTGTAATCCCCGAAGGGTTAGGCAGAGGTGTACCTATAATAGTCCACCCACATTTCGCCAGTTATGTTTAAGTCCCATGCACATACTAATAAGTTGCATGTACTTTTTATTACTTTCAATTATTTCTGAGAATACCAAATATAGAACCATAAACTGAGTAACCTAATGAAATTAGCTTTTGAATTTAAATTTTCATTTTATTCAAACATGTGTTATACCTACCTACCTATAATTGTTTTAATTTCTATTATTTATGTAGGCTACTTATCTAACACAGCTGCACGTATTATTGGTAAATAATTTAACTATAGTCGTGAAAAACTTATAAGCTTACGAAGCATTAAGTAAAAGATCGCTTTTAGCGATAATACCGCCCATAGTGTCACCCTATGTAAAATTTCAACATTTATACCTGTAATTTTTATGGTGTACATAATAAAGAGTATTCTATTCTATAGATTGTAATTATTGGTAATTATTGTCCACTAATGACATAGATATTAATTCTACTTCAATTTTAATATTTTTACACCGGCAACGGTATTATATACCTGTATGCTCTTAACGTACCATATACTCAGAAATAAATGAATTATTATTATATTATAGGTCATTAGTGGACAATAATTAGCAAAATCCAATCTCATCTAACTAGGCTATATCGTCCCACTTCCACTATCAATCTTATCATAAAAACCTTACGACAGTAGATACTCTTCTACAAAAAAAAGACATGATTAAAAGCAAATAGGAAACGCAAAGCTCAGAAAAACAAACAAACAAAATTGATTAGTACGATTGTGTTGTGCACTTTTTATACCACAGCCTGAGGCCCTTCCCATAAAAATAAAAGTAATCACGCAACACAATGTAATTGTGAGGTAAACAAAAAGTAATGGTGATGCTAAAGTAAAAAATGCTTTCAGAATATATTTTCAGTACCTAGGTTACTACGCAGTTTTCCCGCCCGCCTTATTTTTTTTTTATTTATTATTATTAATCGTTTAATTCAGGCATTAGCACCCATAAAATGAAAATTGAAAACTTATCCTAAAACAAAAGTTAAACTAAACAAACAAACAAAAATAAACAGTAAAGAAAAGTAACAATAAAACAACCCATCATTTCACACCAAGGAAGCCAAAACAAATGTTCCCATCATAACATTGATGAGTAGATTTATTTTGTCTCCCTCAGTAAATGCACAGTATAAAAAACAGCTTTGACAATATTATTTTTACTTGCCACCACACGCGAATAGAACGATGCCCTGAGCTTCCTCATGAGCGCAAAGAAGTCTGTTACTTTGTTCTCAGCAAACATCTCAGTCGCACTACACCGCCAGGGCAGGTTAAGCATGACCCGAAACGCGTTGTTATATTGTACACGAAGAGTGTTGTATGCACTCTTCGTGTACTTGTACCAAAGTTGACTGGTGTAGAACGACTGACAGTAAGCCTGGAACAGAGTTATTTTTACTTGTTTCGAGCAATGGAAGAAACGTCTATTAAGCATGTTACTTTTACATGCAATGCTACATCTTTGCCTCTCCAGGTCATAGTCATCTTTTAAGTTTTCCGTTATGACGTGTCCGAGGTACTTAAATTCACTAACTATTTTTAATTTTGAGCCACACAAAGTAATTGGCAAGACCTTATAAGGGCCATTGCCGTGTTTGAAGACCATTACTTCTGTCTTTTTAACATTATAGGTTAATTGGTGTAGAGCTGCATAATTCTCACAAAGGGAAATGAGTTTTCTGAGGCCGTTGACCTAGGGGCTGAGCAGAACCATGTCATCTGCATAACTGAGGGTATTTAAACATTCACCGCCAATATGGCATCCGACTCTGGTGCTGCTCAGCTCCTCGATCAGGTCGTTGACATATAAGTTAAACAGCACCGGGGAGGTTAGGCCACCCTGTCTCACGCCACTGGTCAGCCTATACGTCTCCGAAAAGGCGTTATCCCATCTGACTTGGTTACTTTGATTGTTATACCAACGACTACTATTTTATTCGGCACATGGGTTTGTCTCAACTTGTTCCAGAGTATACTATAATTAATTGTATCAAAAGCTCGGCTGAGGTCTAAAAAACATGCATATACTGTTGTATTTCTACTAAGGTATATATAGATAGTATTTTTTAGTGCAAAGATAGCTAGGTCAGTGGACAGGCCCCGACGAAACCCATACTGTGCGTTATTAAGCGGAATGTTCGTTTCATTTAAGTGTTTCATAATCAGGTTTTCGAAAATTTTTGATAATATGGTTGCAAGTGATATTGAGCGGTAATTAGACAGACTGGACACATCACCGGTTCTGTTTTTTACTATGGGTACAACAGTGGTTTTCATAAAGTCTTGAGGTAATTAACTGTGGTCAATACAAGAATTAAATAAGTAAGCACTTTTATCAAATACCAATGCAGGTGCAAACAAAACGTGTTCAACACTGAGCCCATCGTGACCCGGCCCGGACTTGCCACGTTTCATACCTTTAACACATTGAAGAAGCTGTGACATGTAACTCACTAAGTTCAGCGGACGGCGCCACTTCCTCCGCGCTCGCCGCCGCGGCGGCGACGCCAGCGACGCGCGCGGCGGCGGGGTCCCCGCGCCACCATGGGCCGAGCGCGACCCGTACTACGTACAGCTGACAGTAGCGGTTGGAGGCAGCGGTGGGGGCGGATTAAATTTATTTACAAACATATTTGCAATATTAACAGAATTCTGATCACCATTTATGGATAAAGGGAGACTAGATTTGTCATTTAATTTATTGGTTTCTTTCCAGAAGTTTCCAAAGTCTTTATTGTATCTGTGTGTAGCTACAATATCCATTTTGATTTTATTTTCATTTAACTGACACCATTTTAACTTGTTTTTGAAGACTTTTTTACTGTGAATCATGTCATCATAAATCTTTCCCTGCGTAGGGCGTCCATAAAATATCCATAATTGATAATACTGTCTAGCTATAGTGTGACAATCTTTAACATGGTAGTTCCAACCAACAAACGTGTCTTTGGTGTTATAGGTTTTGCCCTGATGTGAGTATTTAGCAGCTTTAATTATACTCTTAACTACTTGCGAATAAAACTGATCAATCAGGTGAAAGTGGTCATTATTTTGGCATGAGACACCTTGGCAGGGAATACTAGGCCAGTCACAACAGTTTAAATACTTATCACATAATTTAGCATAATTACATTTCTGTTCAAAAGTTCTAGAACCCCAAATTACCTTATTATTTTTCAGACAATGTGATTTACTAATTTTATGTATAATAGTATCTGAAATCTGGATATTATCAATTACAGTCAAGCCTGCTGAGGTAGCTATGCAATGATCGAGCCAGCTTGTGGTGCCATGCGCATCACTTAAATATGTAAAAGAATCTGAGGACAAACCAAGCATAGCAAGATCCGCACAAACCCAGCCCAGATCATGGCAAAACTCCATCAGCTTACACCCGAATAGACTGCTCGAGCGCGAGACGTCAGCATTAAAATCACCGAGCACAAAAACACTCTCAACATCACTCACTTCCATAACCGCACTGATCACACCTTGGCATTCCGTAAACAGAGGCAGATTGACCGCGTCCTCCGTAGGCATGTATACCGATATTACGACGAAACTCTGCCCGCCGTCGAGCTGCATACACACGGCCGCCACGCGCGTCGAGCCGGTGTCGATCGGTGTAACATTGGCAAACAAAGATTTCTTCCATAGAATTGCAACGCCTCCATACGGCCTTCCTTTTAACACACCCGCACTCAAGTCCACTGCCGATACTCCGTGGTATGAAAAGTCAGGGTGAATATTATCAAGGTAACCCAAGTCATCAGGTAGCAGCCAATGCTCTTGAAGGGCAACTATTTCATGAGTTTTACAAAGGTCTGTGACAAGATTACATGATCGCTTTATAGATCGGCCGTTAAAAGAGACTAGGTTAATTTTCATTTCTCTTGGGCGCGGGAGGCTTATACATATCAGTATAAACGCGTTTCACTCTCAATCTTCTATATTGTACACCACGAGGCCAGAACTCTGCGTCTAGGAAGGCGGTCTCCTGATCTTGTACGATGGTAATTTTGAACGAAGAAAATGCCGCTTCTTTATATTGTGACAGTTTTTCAACCTTCACAGCCGTGTGTCCGCAGTCGGTTATAAAATCCAAAATATCTTTTGCTGAGGTATGTGTATCAAAGCGTGACGCGTAAATGTAAGCAAACTTAGGCACTATTTTGATTTCATTAGACGTCAGAAACAGCCTTTCCCTGCTGATTTCTATTTTTCTTTCCTAGTTTATACTTCTGTGACTTATTTACTACAGTCGTAAAACTGTCGTCGTTGTCGTATTCTACCAGTGTATTGGTTAATATAGGACTGCTAGTCCGTTGTATCGGGTTATGTTTGAAGTTCAGTTGGTGCTGAACGGTTTCTGCAAATGTCCTATCCGTGTTCGAGCGATCAGCTCTTATTTCTTGAGTAGCATAAAAATACGGCACAGGTAACCGTTTCAGGTAAATTTTCTAGTTTTTACGCTTCAAATTGAAATGGAGTTCTATCCGAAAGTAATTTGCGATTATTTAGTCTTGTACCGTCAGCAGCTAAATAAGTGAAAACTGAAAAACTATAAATAACCTGTAGGTGAAAAAGTTTTCTTCAAAACTGATGATTGGAAATCGCATGTTTATATATAATCTATAAAATTATTTTTTCATTTTTTATTTCTCAAACTTTTGTGTTGAGAAACAGACTTAATTTAAAATTGTTAACTCACTCTTTCTTTATTTTTTTTTATTTTTTTTTAAATGTTCTAACTGCTAGAGGGTGGAGACCTGGTGACCTGAAACACAGGCCCTTAAAGCCTAGCTTAGGCACCAGTCTCCCACAGTAAATTTAAGCCTTTTCATGTACCTTTATGTTAATAATGTCTGTATGTTTATTGTGGTGAGAAAATAAATAAATAAATAAAATAAAAATCTACTTAATAAAAACTGGCCAAGCGCGTGTCGGACCACGAACAATGAAGCGTTCCTATTTGGGATGTTTTTATCCCCAAGAACAAACTTAACATTGTAGTTAAAGACATCTTTCCTCATACATTCCAACTGCAAATGTAAGTTTGTAAGCACAATATTGATTGAATTACCATGTTATTTTAAGACCATAGACTTCTTATAGGTTCTTCTGTAATATTTAAGTAAAGAGTTATTTTCTGTATTTTTTCAATATTTTAGGTGCAGTACTTTTGGCGATAAATAAGAAAATCGATGAAAATTTACGGAATGATCAATTTTTATTGATTTTCTTAAATTACTTAAAAGTGTTTATTATAAAATTATTTAAAAAATATACCAGAAATCCTTAAATCAAGCCCTTTCATTTGCTATTTCACATGGTACCAACAACCAACTACAATTTTTTTTATTTTTTTTCTAACTTACTCCTCAAAAGTACCCTCATATTCAAAATTCATTTATTTACGTATTAAAACGTATATATATAACGTATTAAATATTCATTTATTTTTTTACACGTCCGTGTTTCGGTCACAGAAATTCATATGTGTACCAAGTTTCAACTTAAGCGGTAGATTCGGAGAAAATTGGCCAATTTTCTGGACAGACAGACAGACACACGCCGAGTGATTCTATAATTATATTCCGTTTTTTCCGTTTGATGTACGGAACCCTAAAAATCTTAAATTCACTTACAAACTACGCACAGGCTAAACCGCTGGCTAAGCATAAAATGTAAGCACTAAGAATTTTTTTTTGAAAATTCACCCCTTAAAGGGATTAAACATGGGGATGAAAGTTTTTATGGAAGTTCGTTATTTCTTGCCAATGGGAAATCTCATCGGGCACACGGCTTGTACTTCTAAATATAGGTACCCACTACTACTTAATATTACGTATTATCAATGATATAAATATGTCTAGACTAGTCAAAGCTGTGAACATGTCGAAAAAAATTGCGTCCAACCGTTGGCCGCAAAATGCACGCACACTAGAATAACACAATGACAGCACAATGACGTGGCGCGAGTTTGAGACGGAGCTGTCACGCACACAAGTCTATCAAATTTGACTAGAAATTGTATGCCTGTTAGTCTGTGCTAAATAAATATATTTTCTTCTTTTTTTTTCTTCTTTAATTCTGAGGCAAGATAATTTTTTTTAAGCAACCTCGAAATAAAATGTGGTGTTGAAGTTTGAATGGTAAATTCCGAAATAATCACGTTCAAAGTCAAGGACAAATAAAGCTCCCACTTCAACTAAAAACTTAATGTCAACGTAATTACTTAGATCCTATGAAAATTACAAAATTCCGTTAACACTTGTGACGTTCGCGGTGACTGTACAAAGTTGATTAAGTTCGTCACTTGACTCTTCTTCTTCTTCTTCTCGTCTGATGGAATTTTCCACGACAAACTAATCAGTAATTTAGGTTACAGTAAAGATGTAAGGAGATACCAACAGATTAGATGGTAGGTACTTGTTACACGTAGGTATTTAATTATTTATTATCAAGGATGACGAATACTTTTCTTATAATTTACTTACGTGGGTTATCATTACTGCCATGAAATAATGCTGTAAAATTCTGTTGTCTTTATTACAGATTCGTTCGTTGATACTAATTTATGAATTAAGAAAAATTATATGACTCATTTATCAATTGTTCGGCTTATGTAGGTACTTTCTTTAGCAGAAACATTACGTACACTTTTATTATTATGGTTATAATTTCAGTTTACCTACTTATAGTTAATTTTTTTTTAATAAAAAAACTTTATTTCAGACCACATGGTCCATAAAAAAGACAAAAAAATATATACATAGTTACATAATACAAAAAAAAAATATTATAAAATTACATACAAACAAATAAACACATTCAAAACAATAACAAACAAAAACAACAAACAAAAATATTAATATACACATACATACATACATAAACTCACGCCTTTTTCCTAGGGGGGTAGGCAGAAACTGCAGAGCGGCGCTAACAATTACGATCCTTATACTTACTCCTTTTGCTTCGTTTACATTCACGGACGCTGGTTTTTTACTTGACAATATTTCAGAAGACTTAGTATGTGAAATATTTCCATGACCCTCATTTTCTAATAATTCTTTATGATTATGTAGAGTGCCTCGGCATGGACTCGCCACACCTCCACATTCAATTCAATGGAAACCTCATACAAACGGAAATTACTATAAATACAAGTGTATTGACATGAATCAACCAATAACCGAGTGCAAAGTGTGCTAACGCCTTTAATAAGCGCTAAACGACCATCAGCAGGTTACACTTATACATCTCTTTAGGTCGACCGTTCGAGAATTCTCATTATGGGTCTTGCAGACAACGCAACTCTGTAGAACAATTTCTATGAAAACTTCATGGAAATGGTTCTACCAGAATCGCATTGCACCGTCGTGTCGCGTCTGTCTGCCTTGTGTTATGTAAGTGTCATCATAATCAATCAGCCTTTATACAAGTGCTAAAGAGTCTAATTATGCTAAAAAAAAAAAGCGATAAACTTAACATCTCTGTACGTCAGAAAGTTCCAGAGGGAAGCGATGCCTTAATTGCGATGCTATTGAGTTATCGATCGGTACCCTGAGCCCTGATAAAGTTCCAAACTGCTCTGAACTCTAAAGCTAGATTTACGCGGTTTGATTTAATTTCCTGTGGGCTGTGGCACACCACTACAACTAAAACACAGAAACTACTTACAGACTCACCATCGCATCTTTTTTTTATACACGATATAGGTAATATTATATCCCATTCCCTATTGGACGAATGTTCGGCCGTTGCCTAACTATGGCTGACTATGGCTGACCACGGCGAAAGAAAAAAAAAACGACGGTCAGACAGTTAAGTCAAAGTCAAAAACGTGACTTGAAGTCGGGTAAGGATTCAAAGTCAAATAAGGAAACTTAAGGCAAGAAACGGCCGAACATTCGGCCGATACTTCCGATTATAGCTTCGGAGTAGGCCCTTTGCCCCCTGATGTAAAGACATTATAGTGTTTAGACGACGCAAGTCATTTATTGCTTCAATTTTATGGTATGCCACAGGCAAGAAACTTGCATCGTGTAAATAGCGCTTTCGGGTAAAATACAGAGACAAATCGTAAACTTACGCTTCGACTCTATCTTTCAAAATTCGTGCATTTGGCATAATATTGACAGATCGAGTTCGTCTTTGTGTTTTACCCTTTTTTTTTGTTCCTGGGGTTGTAAATCCTCATGGATGTTTTCCGCCTCCACCGGGCGGAGGGGTCTGTCAGACTGACTAAAAAAGTAAAAACCACCCCTGGACGGTTGAGGTGTCTGAAAAAACATTGTCATGCACGCGCGTTTTACTACCACAGCGCCGTAATTTAAAAATAAAAATAATGAATTGGTGAATATAAATATTCCGAGTACATCAGGACGAGTACTGCCAACATTCTACAAGGTGCACATATTGAAGTGCATATCATTATTTGTACGATCCAAAATGTAAATAATTATTACAAATAAGCCACAATTATACAAAAGTTGAATAAATCACTAATAAGTTAATGCAGAGCAACACCTATCCAAATCAGCTTTTAAGGTCATAAATAACTACCAATATAAGACTATTCAAATGAACCTTCATATACACAAGTGCAAAGTGTGCTAATTAACAATTACATCCCTGCACGTCGGAAAGTTCGACTCAGTTCGAGAACAATCTTAAGACAAGTGAAGCCATTGAGTGATCCATCTGACCCCTGGTAATATTCCAGGATGCATTCAGTCTGTGTGTGTTACTACTTAATTGCCTATTATACGCGAAAGCTGTTGTCGTATTGAAAGTCTGATCACTGAGGTGTCAGGTTGATGAATGAACGAAATCGATACTTAAGAAGAAGTGTTTAACGGCAAGTTTAACGGGAAGTTGTAGGTAGTTTCATGGTTAGATCGGATGTTATAATTTCGATTTTGAAGTTTGATGAGCTTTGGTGAGCAGATCTACTCGAATTTAGATGAAGGTCTAATAAAATAGGACACTATCCGCCTTATTACAAAACAAGATTTATATTTTGACATGGCTTAAACCATGCAGCCAGTTTTTGTAATAAGAACGTAACAGTGATTGAAATACCGTTCTTTATACAAAACTGAAAACTTAGTTCGGTACTAAGTTGTCAGTTTTGTGTTTAGGAACTTCACCATAGTCGGAATAAAGTTCGAAATTCCATAATGGCTCCAGGTTTTAAACCTGGATCTGAAGATAAACCTTGTTTTGTAATAATTTGGATTATGTATAACGGGTGTACTTAAATATTTAACGTAGCAGTCACTCTTTTTTTTTTTTTTTTGGCTTCGCACGGTTTGTGCATTTAGCCAGTGTCATGTAAAATTAGGTAACAAGTACAAAGTTATTTAAATAATTATGAAATTAACTCCACTCAATGCATGATAAAGATGATTGATGATATCCCGCCCCGCTCCCCTTGAGTTTAAGTAAAGACGCTGCACTTTACTGAAACTTCGCGCGGACTTCTTGAGAGAACTTAAAGTGATGTTGCACTGTTTTGTTTCATTTGCCTACATTAATGCATGTTCACGAACAATTAATGGTTAATAATCCACCACTATTACACATTAATATTCGGCTAAACACAAATTTTAGAAAATAAAACAAAACTGCTAACATGACGCTTCACTTTCCCGCCAAGAAGTCCCAGAGTCACTCGTCCTTCCCGATAATAATTATGTTTTTTTTTTAGCGCTGGACCATACCGTACCTGAAATTCAACGTTCCAACTTTTTCTTGACTATTTTTTCGAACATCTTTAAATACTACCACGATACCTGTACCCTTCGGCTGTCCCATTTCAAAACTACTAAGGGACACTTTTTTTCGTACATTGTTTTATTGCATAATCCTGCTATAGGTCCAGGTTAGCAAGATTATGCAATAAAACGATGTACGAAAAAAAGTGTACCCTTACTAGGTTTTGAAATGGGACAACCGCGTTGCATGCACTCATAAGCACAGTGCTTTGAGTGCGTTACATTGCGCACTACCGTAAACAGCGAACTTTCACACCAAAAATAAAATTCTTTTCCCTATTTACAAAGTTACTTAGTTTGATATACAGAATGCGTAGATGACGGTTTCGTTCACAACCTGTATAGTACGGTTACATTTTTCCTAAAAGTTTTCACATTGTGCGGCTTCAGTACGGACATGGTAGGTAGCTTAGTATAAATAAATTACGAAGTGTCACTTTAAAACTGCTTCGTTGGTCTAGTTGTCGGAAGCGCTACTGCTGAGCGTAAGGTCCTTATTTTTTTTTGGGTGGGAAATTATCAAATAACTTCTCCCGCTCTGTGTGGAGCGGGAGGGAGTGTCAGACTTTTACTGACTAAAACCCACCCGTGTTCCTTCAGATGCCTGTGTGCCAGGGCCACGATATCCCTTTCGGACAGTCTCGTAACCCTGGCAGGCATTAGCCCTTTCGGACCCCGTCAATTGGTGCTGACGTCTCTTTGAGGCGCGCGTGGAACACAATGCGCCGTCGATCCGGGCTTGGTCCTTATCGGACGGCGAGCTACCCATCGCTCACCGTCCGCAAGTCCGCGCCTACGGTGGCCGGGAATCGGCCTGCGATTCCCGACGCCCGGGGCATCTCCTGCGGCGTAAGGTCCTGGATTCGATTCCCGGACCAGGTAAAATGTTATTGGGTTTTGCCACCAGGAATATCTCAATAGCAGCCCGAAGTCTGGATTCGTGCCCGGTTGATGGTAATAGGCTCGCCCTCTATTACATGATAATCATACATAACTGGCGAAACGTGAGGGTACTATAGGTATAACTGTGCGTTACCCTTCGGGGACGACCGGCGCGCGGCGTGATGTTGTGTTGTTTTTTTAAATAAGTAATACTTATTCGTTGAACTCTTACATCGTTCGTGAATGTCCCAATCTTCGTTCCTGCTCTGTGCGAGGCCTTTGCAACAAAATATACAGGGTGTACTTATAAATCTACCTCTCTTTAGGAGTAATAAACATTAATTTGTTTTTTATGAAGATGTTTTACTCCTGCCTCTAACAATTTGACCGCCAAGTTTAGTGATGCGGACATTCCTCGTTACGTTAATAGACATACGTCGTTAAAATGTTCTATTTTCGTTTACAGTACACGTGGCCAATTGTATACACGTAGGACGTGTAATGTTTTCTTCAGCGAGCGCCAACTTTTATGTGCCAATTTATCAGAAACTTTTCCTCGTTAATCATTTTAATATGTACGGGTAGTTATTACTCAAAACCGTTAAGTATGGTAATGCGTTACGGTGACAAGGTTAGGTGTTAAATAAAAAATATGTTTCAAAATAAGCTTTATATTTAAGTGTTTAATAGTTGAAAATCACCAGATCAGACATCGTTGACAATACATGCAATTTTAAAAGTGTTGGCAAACAATATGAATGATATATAAGATTTAGAATTTGGTATTGTATAAAACTACAGCATATATCTAAAAATTTAAACAGGCCTACCTAACTACCTAGTGGCAGTTCAATAGCTGTGAGGAACTTTGATAAGCAAACGAAATAAACACATCGATACACCGCTCCTTGATGCCCTCATCAAAATCTCATCGAGATATGCCTTAATTTTAGAATTTTATGATACATCTTACGTTTACTTACATCACTATTATCGATTTCAGTTTCACTGATAGATAATACTATTAACAAAGCTGGTCCAATTACAGTCACAAGTTAACATCATAATAAAATCAAGCGAAATCATAACAAAACTGTATGTAAAACAAAGGCGAGCCCCGTTCTTATATAAATAAATTATCATTGTATTATTACATGGATGACTACAATACAACACTGCTTACATCAATATCGACAGTTTGCACTACGTGTACGTGTACATTAATATAAAGGTACTCTTATTACAACTACAGTACAAATATTATAACAAATGTCTCATACTCCATCGTATTGAATTCAATGTTTTCATTTCATTACCAATCGCCTCATGAAGCTGCTCCTGAATTTCAATTAAATTCCCAAAGATTTATAATTTCTGAACAAATTTTTAACTAAACGAATACAATGTGTTGGTAAACAATACAATCATGTCAAAAATTATTACAATAAGGACTCTCGCAAACAATAGGTAAAACTGAATGCAATTTCCCTTTCAGCTTAAATAAATAAATCCGCGTTACTTACAAATAACGAATCACAGATACCCTTCGCAAACTGCCACAAACTAACCTCTAGTGACCACCGGGGTGATTTTTCAAATAATACTTATCAAACCCCAGGGTGTGCTTAAACTAAACGCAGTCTTAAAATCCATACAACGTACTTTCATATTACAACCTAAATCTGACAACCTGATCTTTATGATTTAAACGGTACGATGACGACTAACAACCATGCAACAGTCAAGGAAAGCGAATCAAGTGACAACTAAAACTATTGCATTGTGTCGGTGTAACTTCAAACATTAGGTTCTCAGCATCCGAAAGACCTTAGGCGGTTAGTTAGCACATTCATGAAAATGTCTACTCATCTCTTCGTATTCACTATCGGGAACATATCACAGATAGTGTGTCGGCGCGCTCGGGCCGGGCTCGCTGCACGGTCACAGGTAGGGCACGCACGCGCCGCAGCGCGAGTGCCGCTCGGGGGACTCAGCGCGCGCCCTGCACACAAGCACGCGTTAGCTCACGAGCTCCTCTCCTCGCGCTTCGAATCCGAGCGGCCAAGGGCTCGCTTCAACTTCTCCACCAACCTGCTGTGGAACTTTTCCTCGCGCGCGACGGTCTTGGGGCTAGCCGAACCCTTGCTGGGGCTGTCGGCGGTGCGCAGCGAGGCGCGCGATGGCGGTGCGCGACAATACGACAGCGAGCGCATGGCGGGAGCGCTGCGGTGCGGGCTCAGCGTGTGCGCGCGCGCTGGCAGCGCCGGGCCCTCCGAGCGCGACTCCGACACCTTGCGCACGCGCCCGCCTAGCGCAGCCTTCTCCGCGGACTCGGACACCCGCCGACTCCGATTCGAGTTGTACAGGTCCCAATCTTTCTTCACTACAGGCATCATGAACGCCATCTCGGCGGCGGTGACGGTGATTCTTCGGTTTTAACGTTTTTGGTAAAATATCGCCTACGACGCAACGAAAACTGAGTCCTGTCGTGGAAAATTGCTCTCCGATCGATAACTATAAACAATGATTGAAGTTCACTGATTTTTTTGGATTTCACGAAAGTTACGTGTATTAAAGTAAAAATAGGAACTAATTTCAAAATTTTCCAAGGAAAGCGACAGTAGATTGCAGGAAATGCCGGCTTTCACTTCAATGTCACGCACTGATTAGGTTAGGATGTTAACCCTAGGACGAATTGCGGTAGAATGAAGTATCGTGAAAACAAAGTCTGATTATATGGAAAATATTGGCGCCACCGTCGCGACGGATAATAAATGAAACCAAACTCTATCACTGTTGACTTGATAACAGATTAGTAGAGCAAGAACTATAGTTATAAATAATATAAAAATTATGAATCAGTTATAGATCAATATTCTACGTAATTATTGATGACCGAAAAGATACTAGAGATAACAACAAAAACGAATCACTAATAGTAAACAAACCATGAGTCTGTATACTCGTCACTAGATGGTGGTAAATAATAGTTTCGCTACTCTGCAATAGATGGCGCTTTTGGGACTGTTACTTTATAACAACGCCATCTTGAATTAAGTTACTATAAACCGAGTTAACCGTTCGGAAGCAACAGCTGTTTTCGTGAGTGTAAACAAACAAAATGTTTTGCCAAATAAGTAAAAATCCTCGTCATGTTGGGCTTTTATAATTTCTACCGTGACGACATTGTCGTGAACATCCACGTCCACGTCATGGCATCACAATAACACAGGGAAGTAAAATGTAGGGAAATATCCGCTATTCAATTTCCATCCACCATAACGTGCACGTATTTCCATACATTTCATGGACATGGACGTGGACGTCCACTACAATATCGTCACGTTAGAAATTATAAAAGCGCATAAGGGCGAGCCTATAAACTGGTCAATAACCCAGACTTGGCTGATATCAAGAATTTTCTTATTAAAAAATCAGTTAAAAACCATTTCCCGATCTGGTGATTGAACCTACTATAGAAACTTGCGCCAAACAATGGCGATTGGGACTGCTGTACCAACGATGCAGTACCACACTAGGACATTTAAATTAGCTGCAGTAAAATTACTTCTTACTGTAATTTCGTCATTATCTTAAAACTATTTTTTACGAAATTACAGTAAGAAGTGTCATTTTACTGCAGCATAATTAAAAGACCGACTAAAGTAACACAAAGACATTCAATTATTTACTTAACAATAGACGGGACACAGCGAACAAAATCGTAATCCGATATATTTGTCCTAGTGGGCAAAAGTCGCTCAGTCTAGTGTGGTACGCACAGACGTGGTACGCCTTTATGTCAAATCGCACTTCGCATTCATGTCCACCAAAAGAATAATATATTGTACTAGGGGCTAAAATGACCCATTATATACGAGGTAGTTTTACTCCCGAGCTTTAGCGAGGAAGTAAATAGAAACCGAGTTATAATGGGTTTTTAGCACCGTGTGTTACACTATACTTTTCACTACGATTAAGATTACGAGCAAATAATCCATTACACATTGACGGCAACAGATAGAAAATTATTTATTTTCCTGTCTCTTCCATCTGCAAATACGGGTCTCGATGATGACATTTTCACTTTTGTAAACTAAATAACGGTCACCAATTCAATTTGTAATTAGAGAACTAAATTCTAAAGATTTCGCGCCAATGCCTTTTTTTTTATTTCTTCTGTAGACGCCACCAAAGAACATTTTATACTCACCTACGGCGAGGCCGCAACGCAATGCACGCATTCTACCGAAAAGACCGGCGCTTTTAGTTAATATTCAAAAATAAAATTTTATTTTTTTATGAAACAGTGATAAATAGTCTATAAACATGATTATTTCCGCAGCTGCAGGGCGCGAAATTCAAATTTTCTTACATTTTTTTCTATTTGCAGGTCAGTATCAGGTTGTATCTTATTCACAATATGATTCGCGACTTTAACAGTTATGTATTTACATAATTATAATCATTAAAATAAATAATACAGCTACAACTGCAGATTCACCTTAAGAATAATAATTTTCGTTTTTGTAGGCTCGTTGGTCGTTGGTAACAAACATTAAAAAAAAAAAAAATCCCCTAGAGGAAGATACGCTATCTTAGCCCCGCTCTGGTACGCTAAAATGACGGACTTTTTGAGCAAGAGTAGTGAAAAATTATTTTCCAAGTATAATGCCTAATTGGACGTAGTTATGCGAAAACGTTCCAACCCACAAGTCACTCAGAAATGAGATAAAGAGACTGGTATACATTTTTTGACACCTTACATCATTCTAGCAAAAACATTCCATTCCTCATGTAATATTTCATTACTTACATTTCTCACTGTATGTTTCAACCCACATTTTTTACAAATCGAATGGTTTCATTGAGAATAGAATGTATTTATCCGTCTGAAACGTTTTATTGAACACAATTCTTATTTAATATTTTTATACAATGATTCAATAATCTTGAAACGTTTTATCAAACCCATGTATTGTATGTTTTTCTTGGAAATAATGCTCCAATGTGTTTGGTACATTTTAGCTAAATAACTAAAGTGATGCATAAACATACATAAAACGATAAAAAATATTTCCTATTAATTATATTATTTCGATCTATTGAAGTGAGTCAGAGGGCTTCTGTCAATGCTTACCTACTTGTGCAAGCAAGACAGACTATCCTGCCTACGTGTCATTGTGGACTCAAACCAAATCATTACGTACTGTACTAATAAACTTCCTAAATATGAATCCCATTATAGAAGGGAAACTAATAACGACACGTTATATTTACAATCGGGGATGACATTAGGCAAAATTTATGATATATATCGACGAGAGTACACGGAAAAGTATGGTGAAGAGCGCAATTGCGCTTCCTTGCAGACTGAAATTTTTTTTTTTGTGTTTTCTATTTTTATTAGGTCATCATTCGAAGAAGTTTTTATAAGGAGTTGATGAAAAATAAAATCAAAGGAGAAATACGTCAAATTAATCAAAATTATTTATGTCTGTTGTGGACTGATGGCAAACCTATTGCTCCACCGAAATTAGCTGATTTGCAGTGAATGTATCAATATATTCCTAATGATTGTATCCAATTTCATAAAACTAACTAGTTCCGAAACCGAACTGAACGACTTGATTGACCTTTTTAAATAAACAAATTATTTCCTAAATTTTGTCTTATTGATTTAATATTTATTTTAAACCTATTTATAAAAATATATATAATATACTCTGTGGAACATTTTTGCATAATGATTAGGAATGAGGGGTGCATACAAAAAGTAATTTAGCAAAAATGTTCCAATACCATTTTTCCTAAATACCTACCGTTTTAACGTAAATATAATAAAAACTAGTACATGATTATGTAATGATTATATTTTACTACGATTATACTTATATTGTTCGTCTTTACTAGTTAAGGCAAAAAAGTGTACCACTGAAACACTAAATTGCGTTTTGCTCAAATTGTAATCATTGTGGAATGGAACATTTTCGCATAACTACGTCCAATTGTGCAATACGGTATTGGAAATCTCGTAGTGTTAAAATGATTAGACAACTTATCCACGGTTTATTTTCGCTTAGACTTGGACCACAATTTTTCTATGACATTACTTCTTAGCCTCTATTATCTATCTTAAATCTCTTTGATGTAACAGTATGTTCCTGAAAACTCATGTTTTTCAGTCTTTAGGGACACTGAGTCTTTGACCCGAGGGAATTTTTTCCGATTCATAAAAACGATAAAAAGTAACTATACTTTATTAAAATATAACATAAGGTGATCAATTTATTTTAATTATTACTTTATTTACATATCCCATAGTTAACAACAGTTAAGGACAAAACATTCACTCTAGACACAAGACTATTAATTAACATTATTCGACATTAAATAATAATTATATCACATGATTATTAGGTGGGAGAAATTAACAGGTATACAATAGTTTTAATACTATTGATCGCTACAATCGGTAAAGTAACTAAAAGAGTACCCTTGGCACGAACAGTCGGCATAAAATTGTATAGGCGCTATTATCGTGTCACCAATATCGGAGAATTGAATTTTAATATAATTTACACGTAAACACGCACGCATTGGCGTCGTGTGTTTACGCGTGGTGGTATAAGGCTCACTCTTTCTCATAGAGGCCGGACGTTGCAGATTATGCTATCACGTAAGCTGGCCATCGAGAAATACTTAAGGGGGATGCGCTAAGGTAGCTCGCGAAATTCAAATTTTATTACGTTTTTTGCAATTTGCAGGTCATTAACAGGTTGTATGTTGATCTAAATATGATTCGCGGCCATATCAAATTTGGCTTTACAGAATCATAATGATTAGAATCAAAAAAGCATCATCATTAGTTCAATAAATCCTACTGAAATATTATTTCTGAAATAATCATTCAGTAGGGTTTTTTTAACTTAGAGAGTTGTAATGCTGATTCTATTGATTATAATTCTGTAAAGCCATATTTGTTATGGTCGCGAATCATATTTAGATCAGCATACAACCTGTTACTGACCTGCAAATTGCAAAAAACCTAAGAATATTTGAATTTCGCGGGCTACCTTAGCGCATCCCCCTTAAGAGGCCGTGCACGAAATCGACTGATTTTGATAAATTTTATTCATTGTTTGTGAGAAAGGGAAAAAGAATTTAAACAAAATTATTTGGGATTTGTAAAGTTCAGTTCCTTGTTTTGCATGTGGCGGATAGGATTTTCCAAATAAATTAAGAATTCTTGGTATAATACAAAAATTGGCAACAGGTTTTCCAAAAAATTACGCGAGACTGACGTTTGATCATTTTTTTACAAGAAACTACTTTTGAGTTTGAACATTAAAAAATATCATAAACATCATTATAAGGCCTACTTGCACGTGGCGGGCCCACTTTTATCAACTTCTATAGGTACAAAATATCGCAGAAAATAATGTTGAAAAAAACATTTTTTTTTTAAACCAGCTTGTAATGTATTTTTTTCTATTATTTAGCTTACTTTATCAAGAAATTTAAAAGATACACACTGGGGGTCTGCTAACCTTATAAAAAAATATATGAATTTGCATTAATATAAATTATCTTCATTAAGTAAATCAAAAGCGAAATAAACAATATTTTTGAGAGCGCAAAAGTGGTGAAACTATTAACAGGTGCTATGACTGCCGCGAATGGTTTAGCACAACGAAAAGTGTACTTTTATAGTTACACAGACTTAATGTTTCTATTATTTCAAGTTTTCTCACAATTAGATAAGAAATTGACGAAAAAAGGTTTTTGTCGTGCACGGAGCTTAACCATACATAGCGTTGCGTTCTTAGAGCGAGATTCAAAGACCGCACTTTGGCTTTACTCAGCGTCCGCCCGGGGCGCGGGTGACTGGAGGGCACCGGGGCATACTGTGCGCGCCAGCTTAACTTAATTTGAATACCTCTATATCTAAAAAAAACTCTATTGATCTAAAGAAAAACTATACTCAGCGAATTAACTTTTAAGAAGTTATCTCGTAGGAGTCAGTATGAGTATTTAGCATTTATCTACAACGACCTGTCATAATGTAATTATGTTGCTTGTCTTGTTGTATCCTCGTATCCCTCACTAACTTATGGAGGATGAAAGAGAGACGCACTGAGCGACAGGCGACATTCTTTTTTATCCGATTTCCAAAAAGGTTAATATGTTCGTCTGTTTGTTTTTTTGTATATAATATGTTCACCGATTTTTCATTTTAAGTTTCGTGACTGAGTAACTGACACACAATATAGGTAGGTACTAATGATGAATGAATGAATGAGTAAAATATGTTATTATTAATAATAATAATAAACTCCTACATGTTTGTAGGTTTCTATTCATTCTATAATAAATATGGTACAAAATTGTTTTTTTTTTTTAATTATATTATATTACAAAAATATATATAATAAAAAAAGGGCGCCAAATGTATGACTCGCCCGGGGCACCTAGATGGTTAAGGCCGGCCCTGGCTTTACTATAGTAAGTAAAGTAAGCATTTCATACGAATATGATCTTTAAAACGTTCAAAACGCCCTTAGGTGTAATAACAATAACACTTTTATTGTGTCTCTTTCAGTGTCCTTCAATCGATTCACGTTATACAATAATGTTCATATTATATTCATACAAGACGCTTACTTTACTTAGCAGAGTAAAGTCCGGTCTATGAATCTCGCACTTAGTGCTAGGGCACACTTAGTTAGTTGTGACTCCCAAGATGACTCTAACGATCAAAAGAAAATTAATAATAACAATAAATGTCATGGATTGGGCCCGCTAAACGTTCGCAAATATCTATATCCATTATAGCATAACATTATTGTGCCCAAATACTTCAGTATAATTATATGTATAAAACAATAATGCAAGCATAAAATTGTTACCTATCTAGTGTAAAAGCAATATAAATTATGAGATTCTAACGCTAACAATAACATTCTTTAACTCATTGGAGAAACAGAGAACATGTTTTGTAAATACAGCGTCATATTAAATTAGCTAGCGGAACTCCGCAGACGTGATGGGTGCCTATCGATATCTAAACACGCCAAAATAAAAAGATTTGATGTTTTTTTTTTTGGGCCAAACACCGCTGGTAGTGTTGTTACTTGGAAGTACGAGTTGACAAAATCAGTTTTTTCTTAGTTTTATGGTGTTTCATCCATATCCGTATCCATCACGTCTGAAAATTACACAACAAAAAACAGATATTTTAAACTGATATTTCAAGTGACTACACTACCTAGGCACACTATTTATTGTTGTTAAAACATTTTTTTTTTTTTTGTTATCTTATTTTGTCTTTCACGAACTGTGTCCAAATAAACGTTATTCAAATCATTAGGGAGAGGAACTGAATATATTTACCTATGCGAGACGGCGCTGAAATATACAAATAATCGATTTTTTTACTGTATTTTGCCCCACTATTGGAGTAGTCCTGAGAACTATTGTCAGTGACAGAATCTTGTAATATTTACCTACTGGCGGACTAAGGGGAGCGACAGAGGTGGCCTCACCTTCGGCCTGACGCAGGTCCTCACCGGACATGGATGTTTCGGGAGGTTCCTGTTTAGGATTAAGCGGGAGGAAACGCCCGGGTGTCACCACTGTGTGGATCGCCCGGAGGACACGGTGGAGCATACGGTGGAGGTCTGCCCTGCTTGGGCGGAGCACCGCCGTGTCGGAGCGAGAGCGCATGGGAGGCCGTCACCTCCTGCGAAACAGTAATGCTTGCGAAGGAGGAGGCGGAACGCGTGAGGGTAAGGCAAAATCAACGCTCTCGCGTCCCTAGTCGCCGCAGGAGACGCCCCGGGCGTCGGGAATCGCAGGCCGATTCCCGGCCACCGTAGGCGCGGGCTTGCGGACGGTGAGGGATGGGTAGCTCGCGGTCCGATAAGGACCAAGCCCGGGTCGACGGCGCGTTGTGTTGGGTGGAGGATATGGCATGAACAAAGGAGATGTTAAAGGCTTTCACTGCTACTACATGGATTTCGTCGCTGTGAGCAGGAATATTAATTTGAGAGAACGGAATTGATCTTGAGTCTGGAAGGCACAACCTGCCCAGCCATCCGCCCTGTCGTCCCGAAGTCAGGAAAATCCCCGAAACCTAAACACGCAACCAGGTACCAACCAAGTCTCCGAGACGCCAAACAGGACAGGTTTATAGCGATTTGTCAAATAGCTAAGGTCATGTTTTTTCCTGCAAATGCTTCTACAATTCCATTGGAGGAGGGTTGAGGGGAGCATTTTTGTTTATAAGGGTTTGGAGAAGTTGTTGTAGTACATTAACGACGTTATTCGGTAGACCGTCACTAAACTTACTGATGACGTTTATGAGGGAGCAGGCAAGGAGGTCTATCAAGTTATCATTGAGTGGTCTTTTCCATGGAAGTAAGCAAAGCACAACCATTTGGTTGAGAGACGGAAGGAGTATTTGTAATATCTCTATGAGCATGCACATCATAGGACTTACTAACCGTGTTCTTGGACGGGGTTACGATAGACAGTCTTTGTGTAGGATTGAGAGAGGGGTTGAGCAGGGGAGTGTGGGGATATTGTACAGAGTATAAGGTTTGTTGGGAGAATTGCATTTGCTGTGACGGAGTGAACGGAGAGGAGGTAGAGCTGATGTCAGCATATAGACGCTTAGGGTAGGGAAATCTCAGTGCGGCCTCAGAATAGCTAATATTGTCCTAAGACTATAACAATTTTAATAGATTTTTGCCGAGAATGTTCCGGGCATTTAAAATAAGTCGCCTTGTGAGCTCCTCGGCACAAGATACAAGTCGACAGATCGTCAGTAATTGAGCAACTGTCGCCGGATTATTCCTGACCACATCTAAAGCACCGAGGCTTTGAGCGCCATTTAGTACGGATGTGTCCAAAGCGACAGCAATTTCTGCATTGTATTGTTGACATTTGATATGTGCTTACAGGGAGTGTCGTTTCATAGCAGAAAACTCTCTCAGGAAGTGTTTGACCAGTAATGGTTAGAACAACTGCAGTGGAAGGAATCCAGGTAGTGATATCTTCTTTTTTAGATTTGACATTCAAACGACGGGTCCTGATTACTTCTCCGCAGTTAAGAGGAGTTCTAATACCTTCTACTAATTCCTCTAAGGTCCAATCTGTTGGAATACTACGGACTACTCCCGTCCGAGACACATGAAATTTAGGCATGTCTGCAGCAAATTTATAGGTGCCCAAAAAATCGTGGTTTTTTTAAATCATTGGCAGCAGCCGCTGAATTGAACTCTACGCAGGCCCTGTTCCTCCCTATACATTCCCATCTACTACATCCGATATTTTGTTTTGGTGGATGAGTTGCGCAAACATTAGTATCCTTATTGACTTCCGGTCCGAATCCGGTTCCGACCGCGTAATGTGAACAGTAAAAGGTCCCTTGTCACTTGAATTATAAAGAATTTTAGAGTCGGATTCGATACTAGGTTTGGTGTACACTGATTGATAGGAATCTAATGGTGGGATACTTGTTTTAGCGTTCGAGTGTGTTGAATTGATTATCGATTCAACAAACTGCCGCTTTCGAGCCTGTGAGGACTCATTCACTGGGTCAGCACCTCCTCCACCAGGGGGGTCATCATCATCACCCAAACCAATCAAGTTTAGGCACTCAAAACAGTAAGAAGCATAAAATTCACAAATAATTCACTTAACCATGTGTTTTCAACAACACATCGACAAGCAGATCCTTCAAATCATTTATTAACAGATCATAAAATCCAATTTGTTAGTAATTACATACACATCTGTGTGTGTCATTATGCTTTTTTTCTTTCTCGACCTGCGGTTGAAGACCCAAACAAAAAACTCATTAAATTTATGATATGTTTAGATATCCGCCACACAGAGAGGAGGCCTGTGTCCCAGCAGTGGGAATATTATAGGCTGATTATGTATGTTTCGATATCGATACCCATCACGTCTGCGGAGTTTCGCTAGCTAATTTAATTTGGCTCTGTATAGTTTGTATGCGAATTTCACAAAAATTATGTTTACTTACCTTTATCTTTTAAAACTAACCTACCTTAACGAGTATTAGTTTTAGCGCCAAACTAAGTGGTACACAGTGACGAAACAAATAATCGACTGATATAACAAAGGCCTACGCCTTAGAGTATATAACACTGGAGAAGGCATAAGCGCAATATTCTGAACAAAAATGTCTGACACTTTTGGCGGGGGACGCGGTAGCAACTACAAAAAAAACAAAAACCGCACGCTCGGAAAGAGAAGTCCGTACCATCGATTTTTTTTTATCGATATCGATATTCATTCGGAATTTAGCCCAATTATTTTGTCTCTTACAAGCTTTTATCTCTGGTTTCACTACCTTTCGGAAATCTGAAAAGAGTTTGCCTAGATTAGATTTTCGTTTGGTATCAATGTAACACAATAAACTTTAATATTCTCCTGTTAGCTTTGTGAGAACAAAACATAACAATTTTAAAATTATAAAACCGTTAGAATGGAAACATAAAACAATGAACACAAAAAAAAATCTACAAAAATTACTAATTCGTATTAAGAAATTATCGACAAGTCAATTTTGGTTTCAAACATGACCTCAACCCTACAGGTAGTCTAGCTAACACTTTTGCTAAAAGACATAATCGCATATCAAGTCCATGTCAATTTTGCTGATTTGACGTATATTTTCGTAATGCAAAAGAAAAATATTTTGAACCTTACGAACATAAAAACGAGATTTAGCGAAACATGGTGACGTCACAAAAGCAATGTGAGGAAAAATACTCGATTCATGTCTTATTTTATGTTGAATCGTGATTGAATCGAAATGTATTACGAGGTTAGGATTTTGAATTTCAATCAAAATGACTAAATATTATAAAAAAATAATTACGGAAGGTTAATTCAGTCTTTATTTAAATTTGACATATTTGAACGCTTTTTACAAGTTTTAACAGCATAACCAGGCATTTTTACGGAGCACTGAATGAGAACCGCGCGTCTCGAAAACTATTAACGATGTGCGTTAGAATCGATTTGAAAGTACTTTTTATGAACGTGGTAGAACATTGTTCTTGTACTTTTACAGAGGGGGAAGTGTTCGTAAGGCTTCTCCAGTGTTATATACTCTAAGGCCTACGCAGACGACAGACACGGGTACACGCAAAAAAAAGTCTGGTTCAAATATTAACCGCAGCTTTGCTCACTCTTGCGCGTCTATCATCTGAACAGGCCTGTTTTAAAAGTTTACATTGAAAATCGCTCAAAAATAAGTTCTGTAGCCCTATTGACTTTTGTACCTCATTACAACCATTCAGAACTATCTATAAATGCCAATACTACACAATGTTATGAAAAGTTCATTTCAAAAGCGTATTTTCACTATTGCGTCACTGACAATTCTCGTAACTTATCAATCGCAATGGATATAAACTACGCAGAATAGATAAGTGCTCGAAAATTCGAGATTGGGGTCTGTCTTTACACTTCTGTTATCATTAATTCTCACGTTGTCGACTGGACAGTTGTATTATAATCGTCTATCGATTTTGCCGGGTCGTAGTACCCATTCAAATTGACCATAGTCAAGAGTTCTACCAAATGTCTTTGGTAACCACATTCCATCAACTTCGTCACCACTTTGTGTAAGTATTTAGCGAGTTTCTCGAACAAATGGAATAGTTCTTCCAACTGAGGAAAACTTGAATGTGTGAATGATCCTTCGGGCTCCTTTTGCTGCCATTCGCTAGAAGGAGACAGAAAAATATACTCTATATTCAGGACATAATGAAGTAGATGGCAAATGTGTTTCGAAACAACAAAAAAAAATGTGGAAACGGCTTCACCAACATCATTGTTTATTGGAGCTCTGTAACTGAAATTGATTAGTACGATATACATATATGAGTTTGAGTACCCCTAACTACTAAATCAGAACACCAAAAAACTTACCCTGCTTTCAACACCCGACTGAATTTCAATATCACAGTGAAAATATCATTCAAAAGTTTCATCACAGGCGTCGATCTGTTGTTGAGCAGGCATCTAAATAGCACCTTCTTTATATAAACCACATGGCACTCATACAGATCGTCCAACGTTCGAGCTTTCTTCAAATCGTTCTCGAACTCCGTCCAAGATGTGAGAATGCAAGTCGTCACTATGTAGTTGTCGAGGGCTCGAATCATTGAAGCCATTATGTGTCGATATATTTGCACGGATATGTATTGTGGAGATCGAAGCAGTTTTCGGGAATGCTGTCTTGATAATTTCGCTGATAACTTTAACGACTGCAAAAAAATGTATTTTTGTTTTTTAATATATTCATAAAAATATGGAATATTCACAATTTTAAACAGTATAATACTTACTTCAAAATCTTCGCCCAAAACCCAAAATATTCGTCTCATTTTGATCAGAAACTGGAACACTTTGGCGTACCGAAGTAATGCCTCTTGCGACAATAATATATTGAGGGGCCAACTGACCGTGTAAGTCAGGGATAGACATTGTAACACGTCGGGAGAACTGTGCTGGAAACTTAGGGGGGACTCAGTGATCGTGAATGATAGGTTCTCCGAAAACTTGTGCACGTCTGCAATTCAAAAAGTAACGAATTATTCTCCTTGAATTTATAAAGAACATCAAAGTGAGATAGCAAGAATATGAATACACCATTGGCTGCTTTTACGAGATTTAAATAGGCAATAGTGTTACCGATATTACCAGGAATTGGGTGACAATTTAAATAATACTCACGTGAAATAGATGACCCAAGAGCTTTATCCAAAATATTGTGCAAAGTAGCGAAGTTCAACAACTCTTGAGGATTCAAAGTCTTCACTAACTTTGTAAACAAATTATGACAAATACTTCTAGAAAATTCTCCATCCATCAGAAAGAAATAGTCCTTCAAACTCCTCAAATGTTCGTACATGTCCTGATTTACTAAGAAGTAAGTTAAAATAGAGTTGTTCACAACTTCCAGTTGGTATGTTAACGGTAACATTACAGATCTTTGGAGGCAAGCTGTAAGTGAAGCAATATTGTCACAAGTAATCTTATTTTGTTCTTCATCGCCAGAAGAGAAATGTGAAGCAAATATATTATTATAAGGTCGTTTCTTCACTTCCTCCATTATTACTGAAGGGTGAGTATAACAAGAACTTGACATTTCCAAGTTCATTTTACTTGTAAAGTGGTCCTTAGAGAAACTTTTCATCTCTTTAATCCCAAAGGGATCGAAGTCATCCGCACTGTAGGATCCATCTAATACATTGAAATATGAATATTTTGAGTTCACTCGTCTGACTGGCGAATCTAAAGATTTTGACGGGGAATTATCAGGCGTGTCACCAGGTAGCATGTCGCTAGTCATTTCTGATTCAACGTTTTCTTCGTCGACTATAATTTGAAAATTAAAGCCTTCAGAACCTAGAAATTCTTTGCCTTTGGACTTCAAGTGTGAGGCCTTACTAACATCACTTCTAGGTGTAACTATTTCGGAGGTCATCGCGCTTTCTAGAGGTATATCTGCCGTAGTCGGTGTTTCTAGGTCAAGCTGAAATAAAATAAATTGTTTACATTGAAAATTTAAGTCGAAAATATAGGATTAAAAACTGGCCTAGTGCGTTTCATGTTAAAATAAAGGGTTTCGTAGTTGGGATAAATTTATCCCAAAAACCAACTAAACATGGTAGTTGAAAAACATATTCTCTCATACGTTTAAACTGCAAATATAAGTTTGTACGCAAAATATTGACAGATTTTCCATGTTATTTTAATAGCATAGACTTCTTCTAGGTGTTCCTGTAATCTATAATTATAGAACAATTTTCTGTATTCTTTTTTTAATTTTAGACTCAGTAGTTTCGGAGATAAAGGAGTGGTCAATTGTCAACATTTTTTGTTAAATAGCTTTAAAACTATTTATTTTAAAATTATAAAAAAAATCATAACCTCACAGTAAGCCAACATTGCATTTGATTATTATTATTATTTTGGTTTTTAAATTTAATTTTCTCAGGTTATTACCTGGTATTTTCAGAATCTCACGGGTGTGAACCATGGTGAGATTCTAGTTATAGAAGGTAAGAAGGTAAATTGCTCTGTACTTCAGTGAAATTATTATCCAAGTCTAGTTGTAAAAATTTTCTTACTATGCGGCAAGTGTTTAATATGGCAGCTTTTTGAAGTGTTAGGTATGTGCATTTGGATAGATTTAGTGCATTAAAACTATTGAATATTTGTTTCGGGATAACTCCTGTTGTTGATATTATATATATTACTATTGGGACTATAGTGACTTTATTCATCTTCCAAACTCTGGTAATTTCCTCTTGTAATTCTGTATACTTCCTGATTTTTCTGTGATAGTTTTTTAAAGTTATTAGTATTTGGGACTGCTATATCTATTATAAATGTGTGTTTGTTTACTTTATCAACTAGTGTTATATCAGGTCTGTTGTTATATATGGTGTGGTCTGTAATTATAGTGCGGTCATAGTATATTTTGTATAATTGGTTTTCTAAAACAGCTCTAGGCGTATACTTGTAATATGGTGTGTAGGGATCTTGCATGAGTTTAATTTTAGTTGCAAGTTTTTGGTGTATGATATTAACAAGCTGATTATGTCTATGCGTGTAGTCGTTTTGGGTTAGTGTGATACAAGCTCCTGTGATATGTTGTATTGTTTCAGGTTTGCTGTGACATTTTCTACATAAATCATTTCTTACTGTACTATCTTTTATTATGTATTTTCTATAATTTTTTGTATTAATGACTTGATCTTGAATGGCTAACATAAACCCTTCTGTTTCAGGAAACAGCTCACTTAACTCTAGCCATTTATTAGAAGCCTCTTTATCTATGTATGTTTGGTGTAAATCGTTGGGATGTCTTCCATGTAGTTCTTTTTGCCTCCACTTCCTGTGTATCTCTTCTATATGTCTCGCTTTATCTACTGTCTCATATTATCATTATTCATTTATTTCAGATTTTCAATACATCCATAAAACTTGTTAGTAACACAGAAATGCTTATAAGAAACTAATGTTAGTAATGACAAGACAAGACACTTTAAAAACAAAACAAAAATACAAACAACACTCTCGGAAACTCCGATACCCATGCGCATGTTTACTTGACTGCGTGCAGTCGTATCCAGCGCGCGAGCATCGGAGGATCCCACCTGTCCGACAATACACACAGGATGCTGTTGTTACTAGCACGCATTGCGTTAGGACGGAGGTGCAGCGCTTGCGCATGACTGCAGCAAAACTGTCTACGTGTGCCTCGGCAAACATGCCAGAGGCACTGCAATATCTCGGCAGTCCCATCAGCATCCTGAATGCATTGTTGTACTGCACTCTCAGGTCACTGTATGCCCTCCGCAAATAGTCAACCCACAGGCTGCACGAGTAAAAGGACTGACAGTATGCTTTAAACAACGTTACTTTAACCTTTTTTGTGCACCGTGCAAACCTGCGAGCTAACATATTACATCGTACAGACAATGACCTTCGCTCCCTCTCAATGTCAGTACTGTCCTTTAAGTCATCGGTGACCCAGTGACCCAAATACTTAAATTTAGTTACTCTTTTTAAAGAGGTACCACCCAAGAGAACTTCAGGTACGTTTTCATAACATTTGGTCCCTGCCTTAAAGACCATTAGTTCAGATTTTTCTGAGTTGTATTTGAGGCCATGGGCCTTCGCATATGACTCACAGATATTTAAAAGCTTTCTCAATGCACAGACCGAAGGGCTCAGCAGCACGATATCATCAGCGTAGCTTATGTTGTTAATACACACACCATCTACATGACAACCGATCCTAGTGCTACGGAGCTCCTCGATCAAATCATTGATATAGAAATTAAAGAGACGAGCTTGCTACAGAAAACGCGACAAACAGTATCACAAACTGGCAAGTGTCGGACGAGCCTTCATGCTCAGACCATAGAAGAATCCGATTCACACTAACAACCAACATCAGAAAGCCCATACCGGGACGAAATCCTCGGCGCACCAATGTGCCAGGATATAAGCGTCTCCTAGCCTCGCTATTAGCTAGGCACTTAACACTAACAACCTTAACAGACCCTACACAACTAGAATACACTGTCACAAAGTTATCAGAATACATAACCGAAGCCTACCAAGCATGCTGCAGACTAAGGGTGCCACAAACCAAGGCTGAGAGAAACCCCTGGTGGAACGCCGAACTTAGTAAACTCAGAGATGCACTTCGTAAGCAATTCAACAGAGCTAAGAACACCAGACTTCCGGACGACTGGGAGCTATACAAAGAAACTCAATATCTGTACAGAAAACAGATCAGGACTGCCAGGCGAACAGCTTGGCGGAAGTTCTGTGAATCCATAGAGACAAATAATGAAGCCGCAAGGGTTAGGAAGATCCTATCAACTGACCAGGACCGAACTCTTGGCGCACTGAAAAAACCCGACAACTCATATACAACAACTGACCATGAAACCAGCAAGGTCCTTCTTGAGACTCACTTCCCGGACTGCAAACTCCTGGAAGACAGGACGTGGGAGGTTGTGCCAGAATGGACCCCAACGGATCGAGACTGGTCAAGAGCCCATAATATAGCAACAGAAGACCGTATAAAGTGGGCTATCAACACGTTTCAGCCTTTTAAGTCAGCAGGACTGGATGGCATCTTTCCAGCCCTGCTACAGTGGGGGATAGATCACCTGACACCGTGGCTGGTGGTGATCTATCGAGCTTGCATAGCACTTAGACACATACCACTAGCATGGCGCGAAGTGAAAGTCATCTTCATACCCAAACCTGGCAAAACCGACTACACACAACCCAAGGCTTATAGGCCTATTAGCCTTACATCCTTCCTACTGAAAACCCTGGAGAGACTCTGTGATAGACACATTCGAGACGGACCTCTTCGGGGAAAACCACTCCATAAACAACAGCATGCGTACTCCACAGGCAAATCAACAGAATCCGCGCTACACAGCGTGGTTTCTAAGATTGAATGCGCAGTGGACCACAAATGTTCATCACTGGCTGCCTTCATTGATATCGAGGGCGCCTTTGACAAAACCATGTTTAAGAGCATTAACATGGCTCTAGACAGACACAACATAGACTCGACCCTGAGCGGCTGGATCACCAATATGCTCAAAATGAGAGCTGTACAGGTCACGATAAATGACACCACAAGGGCCATCGTGGCGAAAGGCTGCCCGCAAGGGGGCGTCCTCTCGCCACTTCTATGGAACCTGGTTGTAGACAGCCTCATCAAAACACTCAATGACAAAGGTTATTTCACCGTAGGCTACGCCGACGACATAACCATAATAATAAATGGCACCCACGAAAACACCTTATGCAACCTAATGCGCCAGGCTTTGAAAATAGTAGAGGACTGGAGACTTTGGAACTACCCTAAGCCTATCAACCGAAACCAAATACCTGGGCATCTATTTGGACAAACAGCTGAACTGGGCAAAACATACCAACTACATTACCACAAAAGCCAGTATATCCTTATGGCAGTGCAAACGACTGCTCGGAAGGAATTGGGGCATCAGCCCCAAGGTCACCCACTGGCTATACACCACAGTCATCCGACCAATTATCACATATGGCTCACTGGTCTGGTGGCCCAGGACGGACCTGAGCACAGCCCAAAAAGACCTCGAAAAACTGCAGCGGTTTGCTTGTGTAGCAATAACTGGCAGTATGAGGACTGCACCAACTGCCGCTTTACAAGTAATGCTAGGACTGCCACCCCTACACCTCATCGTGCGGGAGGAGGCAGCCTTGGCCGCCTTCAGGCTCTACTTATCGGGAACCCTGAGCAAAGACTCTAGGGTCAAACACACACGCATAAGGGAAGATGCAATCAAACGACAACCGATGATGGCATCACCCTGCGACAAAGCCCCGAAACTACACTTCTTTCAGAAGCATTACAGCGTTACACTCACAGAAGAACGGTGTGACCACTCAGGCCCAAGAGAGATGAGAGTATACACCGACGGATCAAAGACCAACTCCGGAACCGGAGTCGGAGTCTTTTCACACGATTTTAACATAAATATATCCAGCCCGCTTGGAATGTTCAACACCGTCTACCAGGCGGAATGCGTGGGCATTATACAAGCGGCTTACGCCATAGAAGCCAGGAAAGTTACGGACACCCGTATACGTATACTGTCCGACAGTGCCTCAGTTCTGCAATCCATAGAGAAAAAATATATTACATCCAGACTAACACTAGAATGTCACAATGCACTGGAGCGGGTGACAGTGTGCCACCGTAACGCAGTGACACTGCAATGGATAAAAGGACACAGCGGATCTCTGGGTAACGACGCAGCTGACGAACTAGCTAGGAGAGCATCCAGCGCGTCAGTCTGTGGGCCCGAGCCTATTGTACCCATCCCCTTTAACCAAATACGCAGGTGGCTACAGGAGTTCACCCACACACAAGCGGAGAACTGGTGGACCTCGACACCGGGCTGCAGGCAGTCCAGGGAAGCCATGCCATCCTTAGATGGCAGACTAACCAGGCGTTTGCTACGCCTGGACAGGAACGGCCTGCGCTTGGTGACGGGGACCATCACGGGACACTGCTCACTAAACAAACACTTCCACAATATAGGCATAACGGACAGCCCTCTGTGCAGGGCTTGCATGGAGGCTGATGAAACCGTTGCGCATGTGCTCTTTGACTGTACAGGCGTCAGCCAGATCAGAACAGAAACCCTCGGGTCACCCAGATCTTTCACAGATATTCTACGCAGACCAGAGGATCTAATTAGCTTCTGGAGGGAGGTGGGCTGGTTGGAATAAACCAATGACGGCCGCCATGGCCCACGCACAATGGTCCACATGAAGGACTAAGTGCGGAAACCAAACCCTCTAACATAGAACATAGAACATAAAGAGACGAGGGGAGGAACTACTCATCTGAGAGTGAGCCTGCCCATCTTACATAATTCTTCTGCTCATCATACCAATGCATCAGTACAGACACAATCTCCCTGGGTACACTGGTATCCTGAAGCTTTAACCATAACTTATTGTAAGACACAAGGTCAAAGGCTTTAGATAAGTCCAAAAAACAGACATAAACTGGAGTTTTCCTAGCTGTATCGTCGCTGAACCGTCTGTTTGAGCGACATAATAGCACTTTCTGTTGAGAGGCCAGGTCTAAAGCCAAACTGTGCATCGTCCAGTTTCAAGTGTGCCCCTAAGTGACGATCAATAAGACTGTCCAGTACCTATGATTATGTCACACGGTACAATTTCCAAAGTTAAAAAAAAACATCCCTCCCAAAAGTGACCTCCATATTCAAAAAAATCATTCATTTACGTTACACGTCCGTGTTTGGGTCACAGAAATTCATGTGTACCATAATTAAACTTAATCATTCCATAAGATTCTGAGCAAAATGGCTTTGGCAATCGGACAGACAGACAGACACACACGAGTGATCCTATAAGGGTTGAGTTTTCTCATTCAGACATACGGAACCCCAAAAATTTACTGTGTTCTTAGGTATTACTTTAGACTCGAAGCTACAGTTGGGCCCACATATACCAATCTATAATCTACATGGTCTTCACATGATCTGACCAAGATTATGTCTGGACTTTAAGAGACCTCTGAAACTTACCTGTCACCTCTTAGTTTGTTTCGGCCTTTCTTCTTAGAGTAGTCAGATAGGGAACACCGACCTCATCTAGTTTTTATAACATGATTGGCGTGTGTATTGGCGACTGTATGTTTATAAAAACCTAATTACAGAAATAAAATCATTTAACAAAAAATTGACTATACAAACTTACCCTTGGGAAATATTCACCCGGAGTGACGGAGCCTGCGTTAGGTGTAACTCCGAGTCTAAACGTGGATGAAGCAGGTTCTCCATACGGCTTCAAGTTCAATGTCAGCGCCGACCGTTTGTTGTCCCTTTTAGGACTTCCTGACGTTGTACTCAACATATCGAAATCAGCGTGCAAAATCTTTTTCTTATTTCGAACTGCCTCTTCCTGTGCCGCGTTCGCAGGTTCCCTTTTAGGATTTACTGAAGTTGTACTCAACATATCGAAATCAGCGTGCAAAATCTTTTCCTTATTTCGAACTGCCTCTTCCTGCGCAGCGTTCGCAGGTTCCCTTTTAGGACTTTCTGGAGTTGTACTCAACATATCGAAATCCGCATGCAAAATCTTTTCCTTATTTCGAACTGCCTCTTCCTGTGCCGCGTTCGCAGGTTCCCTTTTAGGACTTCCTGGAGTTGTACTCAACATATCGAAATCTGCATGCAAAATCTTTTCCTTATTTCGAACTGCCTCTTCCTGCGCCGCGTTCGCAGGTTCCCTTTTAGGACTTTCTGGAGTTATACTCAACATATCGAAATCCGCATGCAAAATCTTTTCCTTATTTCGAACAGCCTCTTCCTGCGCCGCGTTCGCAGGTTCCCTTTTAACATAAGCTTCGGCAGTAAGGTTGTATTCTACTCCTAACACTTTTTGCTTGTTTATCAAAGCCTCTTTCTGTGCATCCGTTTTTGGCTCAGCTGGCTTTAGAACTGGTTTGACGATGTCAAACCTTTCTGTACCCAACACTTTCAGCTTATTAAGTTTTGCTTCTAGGAATGGAGACCATTCTTGCAAATTATTTTCTTCGTCAATCGTAGCGACTTGTATAAGAGGTGGATCTTTCAGTTGATTATTCTCTTTATCAGTTTGGTCAAATTCGAAAGACATGATCTTTTGCTTATTTAACAAAGCTTCTTTTCTACTATTTTGATATTGTAAATTATCGTAACCATCATCTAGTTTGCTGCCTATTTCGCAAGAAGATTGAGTATGCAGTGTGCGAGTATTGTCGTCAGCTTCAGGTTGAACGATATTGCCTTGAGCGTCTCGATCTTTATTATTATCGTCTTCATTGCCATTTTCGGTAATCTTAGAAACACCGAAAAAGCTTTTAGCAACATTACATAGAGCGCTCAAAACTGCCCCGGACGCATGTGCCCTCATCTTATTATTGTCGAACTCTGAATGGTCTGCGCATTGTTCTACTTGTTCCGCAATAACTGAAGAGAATGTCAGACTAGGGTCTGTATCGACATCATTTTCGTCTGCACTCTCTTCTTTATTATCAAGATCATCTTCTACTGATCTCAACATATCGCTCTGTATTGACATCGCCATCAATTCTTCATTTTTCTGGTGTTCCAATTCCAATTTCTCTCTCTTCAAATTTCTCTCTTCGGTGGACAATAGCTGCATCCTACTCTGGTCTAACTGTAAACGTTTTATTTTCCATTCTGTGTGCATCTTGCTCTTCTCTACTTCCATGTTTAGTTTTGAGTAGTACTCCATTATTTTATTTCTACAAATTTTAAATTTCTTTTGGATTATCCATGTCGATAACTTTTAGTTAATAGCTGACTGACAAAATCACTGATTCTAACAATAGTTTACTATGTATATAGGGTGGAGAAAATAGTGACGTCATAAAAAAATAGATTCCTACTTCTAAAATAACTTCTACTTCAAAGTCTACATTCCGCCTAGGTTTTTGTAATGATTTAGGAACCTAGTCGTATTTTTATTTGAAGTAGAAATGTCGACTCTGTATCACTCGAACGTAAATTCCTTCTTTTCGATCAACATTTTCTTATCTTGAATTAATGATGGAAGATGATTATTTTATGTCTTAAAGAATATTCCATAACAATGAAAATTGAAAAAAAATATATAATTTTGACTATCAAGAATCGCGGAACATACATTGAAGTATTCTCGGATACCCCTGGGCATGAGGAATCTAATATATTTTTAATGACGTCACTATTTGGACCATCTCGTATAGTTAGTTGGTATATTATTATTACTTACTTTTCATCATCCCTGAGTTTGGAGTCCACTTCTTCCGTGGCCTTTTCTGCAGCATGTTCTAACTCAAAGCGTTTTCGTTCTCGTTGTCTAGCTTTACATTTAGCGGCCTTAGCCTCCGCCATAGCGGCTTCTAGGACTCTCAGCGAATGCTGCTTTTCGGCTATTATTAACTGTGCTAGTCTTTTACGTTCGGCTAAAAATGTAATTAAGTTTTTGAGATATCCCAAATATGGAATGCACATAGAATTCATCAAGAAAATAATGCTCATCGGTTCACAAAGTAGTAAATGGTAAAAGCAAAGATTTGAGAAATTTTCTTGAAGTGTTTGAATGAATTGTAGCAAACTAGCTGTTGCCCGCGGCTTCGCCCGGGTATTCGGAAATTATCCCACGGGAGCGTACCACCGGGATAAAAAGTGTCCATGACGTAATCTAGGTCATGTGCCCGTGTGCCCAAATTTCATTCAAATCCTTTCAGCCGTTTTAGCGTGAAAGCGTAACAAATAAACAAACAAAGTCACTTTCGCATATACAGCGTTACTGGTAACTCGACGTATTCCTTGCAGGACGTCATAGTAGGGTTAAAAAGCAACAAATTAAGCCACCAAATGTTCTACCGAAATTCAGTACTTTTTGAGTTAATTAGGTTTTTAGTTGTTTTATGAAAAATCCAATTTATAAATGGTTTACGACGCGACTGTACTGGAATTTTAGTTACTATCATAGCTGATGCCGTAGCTGGTCTTTGTTGTTAATTAAAAGTTCAAAAATACCAAAAAAGGCAGTGATCACTAATTAAACATTATATTTTTCGTAATTTTTGTCATTACTTTATTAAAAAAAACTCAAAAACTACTGAATTCGGTAGAACATTTGGTGGCTTAATTTGTTGCATTTGAGTCCTAATATAACGTCCTGCAAGGAATACGTCGAGTTACCAGTAATCCTGTATATTATTAGTTAGCATTAGGATTCGCAATTACATTGTTAAACTTGAAAAGAAAGGCTAAGTTTATAGATAGAGTTAAAAAAGGTTTAAAGTCTATGTATTCGAAATTGGTGTTAACATAAAATGTACCATTACCAATAACACCACCATCATCTGCATAGCCTTTTCCCAACCATGTTGGGGTCAGCTTCCAGTCTAACCGGATGCAGCTGATTACCAGTATTTTACATGGAGCGACTGCCTATCTGACCTCCACAACCGAGCTACTGAGTAATACGATACCCGTTGGTAAGACTGGTTGTCAGACTTTCGGGCTTCTGATGACCCGTATCGACTGGCAAAGATCCACAAAAGACAGCCTAGACCAACGGCTTAACGTGCTTTGCCAGGCACGGTGGGGTATTGGTATGTAAAGATGGTCATCCATCCGCGGGCCAACCGCGGCAAGCGTAGCTTAAACTGATCCATCGACCCGTGCGGCTGGTATTACTTAGTCACAAGCCCTTCAATACCAATACCAATAAAATAACACCAATTTCGTATAATGGATATAGGAAGATCTCATGTAATTCTTAGACGTCGCCTTATTATAACTTACCAACAATCTTCTCCATAGTTTCAGCTTGCTTCAAGGACGCCATTTCGGTGAAAGCTTTTCTTTCGGCCTCTCTCTTCAGCAGTATCTGGTCGAAGGTCACCAGTTCTCCACTGACGAACAGACATCTTGTGCGATACACGTCCAGGACTTGTTGCTGGCTCTCCAGTTCTTGGAAACTGGCGCAACACTTCACTGATGGATGGTCCGAGGATATTAGGAGAACTAGGGGGTCCTAGGGATGATTTTGAATTGTTAAATAGTATTAAAATATAAACAAATATACGTCCTAGGAGGACTTACAGTGACCTTATTGGTGAAGTTCTTCTGAAAGGTCAGGTGCGTAGTACTCGCAACCGGCGTGCGTGTATGACCTGATGTATGAACGTAAACGAGGCAAAAGGGTATGTAAGGATCGTAGCAAGTAACGTTCTGTAGTTTCAGCCTACCCGGAAGAACGTGTGAGTTTATGTATGTATTTGTATTTGGAAAGATAACTTTAATACTTACACATAAATTTCCGTTTGCGCTACTACGTAGTTTTTCAATAGTGCTAGTCATTCTAAAATATACTTAATTCACAGTAATATGAAGTTGGTATTTGTTTATATGGAAATAACATTAATTGGAAACAACGATTTAAATATATTTAAGATGCTGATGATAGAAACATCTAGCAAGTTATTGAACAAAGTGAAAATAAATGCGTGTATTTCTCCATTCTATATTATTATTTCCGTAAACTGCAGGCTACTAAGCTAAAATATTCTAAGCTAAGAAGAAGAGGGGTTCGCGTATACTTGTATTCGTGGATGAAGCTAGAAGATGATCCAGAAAGACCAAAAGAGACTGCTCGAAAATGTCTCCAAGTTGGAATTTTAAACCAAAATACGATCAATAAATAGTTCATACTCACGGTCGGATTACACAGTTTCAACAACCTCAAAGACTTTCCACACAGTAGTATGAACTTAGCCAATGCCTTCAAAAACTCTGGCACGGCCACACTCTGCGTTATATGGAAACCTTTGTCCCAATATCGTTTAGAACGATTGTTCACGTACTGATTATCTTTCCGTATGAAGAACTCGTTGAATTTATCGTCCAGTTCACCTTCAAAAATGAATCTTTCGATAAACCTAAAAAATTTAAAAATATTTATGTATTTGTCTGAGATACAGTGCTATGTCATAAAATGATTATCTATCTGGACATGATTGCACTCATAACCCAACCTTTGAAGTCACGGTCAACACCTAGGCAAAATCCTCAAGAAGTTTTTATTCATAATGTTGATTATGAATTATAAGAATGAAAACTTACTCCAATTGGTGACAATGAAAAATATTAGAAATTTTAGTTTTATGTTAGAAACTTACTTGAAATAAACTGTGCAGATAGAATATAGTGAGTTGAACATAGTGAATGTGGTCTGTCTGTGAGTAATTAACGATATTTCGTTAAATAAATACGACATGAGCTCTGCTCCGTGCGGGATCGATGATTTTGGATCTGAAAATATATAGGTATATATATTGGCATAATTTATAGGCATATATGCTTACAAATTTTATATCTATTCATTTACATTACAAACAAAATGTTTAATCAATTTAAAAAAATGATAGCTAAAATTTCTGTTTCTTTATTTACACGGTTTTTAATTTAAAAAGGTACACTAGACAAAATATACCATAAATTGAAATTATTTCGACGATTCATAATTTTTAATAACTTTGGCCAAAACCAACTTAATAAAATAAAATGATTAAAATATTACAGAAAAATATTTATTTAGTATTATAAAACCTTAAATCTAATAAAAGATATCAAATATATGTATTACCCGAATCTATAAGTTTATAAATAGAAGCAATAGTTTCTATCTCATATTTGAGCGGCTCCATATGCTGTAATATTTGTAACAGTGTCGGCATTGTATTCAAATCCTCTTCATCGTTCTTACACAATTCTTCGTAAATATCTGTAGCATTCAAGCGAAACTTTAATAGATATCGCCTTATTACCTCCCGTGATGCCTGGAAATAATCAAATACTTATAATAATAAATAATATAAATAAAAACAAATATAAAAATATTATACTATATTTCAGTCGCTTTTCGTGTCCGCGTCTGTGTGCGCGTTGTTTTTCTAACTACAATTTTGATGCGATTTTCAGCATTATTTGAAGAAAACACTCTGGAAGATTTTTGTGTATAAAATTTTTATTAAATTAATATTATAGTTACCTACATAAAAATAACACAAAAATCTCGATTTGTTGTCATGTAATAAACGTGCGAAGCTGGGGCGGGTCGCTTGTATTATTATATTCCATTTAGGAGTAATTGATGACCGATGGACGAGCCTCAATTCAATGGTCAATCAATCAAAGTTCGTTCAACATTCAAAAAAAGCATTCGTGCGACGTCGACAGTGGTTGGGTAAAAGTATTGATAAACTACGATAACATGGCTCGCTCCTGCAAATTAGTTTCAATGTGTGTAGTCACATCCTTACGTAAGAGTTTGTATGTAGTTGTAAGTACTCGTAATGTCTCACTTATTACCGGATTTGTTGGTCAACTAACCATAACTAGCCGATCGCAAAAGCCAACGTACGTGTCGTTATCATAGAGTACGTCAGTGCAGCGCCATACTAATAACAATGAGCGATTAATGACGCCACTAGTCGAGCAACTAATCCGTGATTTGTTTTTGTTTGACGGCAGTCTCATTATGCACACATGCGTACAAATACTTTCAAACGTTTTGAGTTTTGGATGGGCCGGCCATATTATCGTAGTTAATCTCTAGTTACTTTTTGTTTTTTTTTTTTTTTTTAATTTAATTAATTTTTCTTTTTTGTCCCACTGCACTGCTGAGTAGTCCTCCCTTACTTCATTCGAAATAATTATCTCTATATGCTACCATACTATTTCTATCATTCTCGTTCTGGGCCGTCGTTTGCTGCTAAGTGCTATTTGAGACAATCTGTGCCGTTGTTGTCGCCCATAACTCTACAAGTATCTTCACCAATTTTTTTATATATTGAGAAAAGCACTTTTAGATTCACAAATTCATCATAAATCCCCTTCACACTTACCTCATAAACTAGCCCATGTGTATGAAAATGATCCTCCAATGTATCATTAAATGCGAACTTGTACAATCGTCTATAGTAAGTGCCGACTAGCAACAACTTTGAGACGTAGCCTCTGATGTGTTCCTGTGATATGCACTCCAGTATTAAGCCCTCTTTCATGTAGAAACTGTTTGTTTCCAGACTGAAGGGGAAGGAGTTTGTTTCTACGCCAACTGCAAAATCATTCTCACTTACTATAGGAATATTATTTTCTATGAAGGCATAGGCACAAACGCTGTAGGAGCCGCCGAACTAAAGAAACACAGATAAACTAACTTTTAACAGAATGCTTTTGTTTAGGCATTCATTTAGGTGTCGCCCAGTGTTAGTGAAAACGAGCAATAATAAATCAATCAACTCAGCTTATCGCAGTACACTTCTGAACTGAGCTGGACATAGGCCACTCCCAAATTACGTCAAAGCACCTGTACTCTGCCTTCCTCATCCAGCTACAGACGCGGCCGCTTTTGTAAATTCGATAATCCCTTGTATTGTATAACAATGTTTAACATTAATGGGCTAAGATATAATACTCACTAATTAAATACATGATATGTCTGATAAACTGCTTTTCTGATATGACATTTAGATCTGAAATCTTGTTGCCATATCTCAATCGCCATAGACAATGCTCTCTTGATGATGATGCCAGCAATTGTCTCTCATTGATTGGCGGCAGCTTCGCTGAAAAATAATTAAATGAGATGATTTAGAATGTACATCAACAGATGGACATGGTGGGGTGTTTTTTTTTTTTTGTAACAGTTCCATTTATAAGAGCGGCCATGGAGTTTCTTGCCCGTTCTTATCCATAGTTACCCACTACAATGGAATGGGCAACTAGCTTCATATTTCTGACTGACCGACTCTTTGACAATTCAAAAGTGCCTGTAAATGGCTCAATTGAAATAATGAGTTTCAGTTTGAAAAGATCACAAACTGCATTGAAAAGACATGTACTCGTATGTTTGAAGGAGCCAGTAGTATCAACATTTGTAATAAAATATTAGACATTATCTAGAATCTATCAACCAGATATTACTTAACAAGATCCAAATTAAGACCTATTTATTTATCTGCTTAGCATGTAACAATTTACATACAATAATAACATCAAGCACTGTTAGTAAACAACATTCAATAACCATTGAGGTGTGAAAATAAACACATTGTTGAGACTCACCAACAATCTCCCATATGTCATCAGGTACATCCTTGTCTACTTGAGTAGCCAGCTCCCATATGTCAATTAAATCATCACCAGGTTTAGCTCTGAACACTTCCTTGACATCAGACTTAACACTTGCACTGGCCACAGAGACCTCCAATAAAACAAAAATTGTTATTAAAATAAATGTTGTTTGTAGTCCAATAGGTGATACTAGAATAGTTGAAAGTAAAATATTGATCATTAGCATCATTGGCAGAGCCTCCTTTTTGTGCCTTGTCTCCCTGATCAGTATAAATCTAACTGTAAGTCTCATATTGGTTGTTTTGAAAGGTCCAAAAAAATAACACTACAATTTAACAACAAAGTAAACTGAATGGCAATCCAGAAACCAAGTTTAAGAGTTCTAATGGCATACAGTCATCTTTTTAATTACATCAACAACAAGAAATACTAAGAAATCTTACACACACACATTACCTTCACATTTGCATTGGTCTGTGATCCAGGTATTTGCAGATCTCTAGGAGCTGTCAACCTTGGGTAGTTCAGCATGGCACTCTCAGAGTATGGGGAGATATGGGAGGATGTCATTGAGGCCAGTGACATTGGACTCAGAAAGGTTTTCAGCTCCATTTGATGTGGAGTTTGAGAGTTGTTCGAATCAGTGGGTAAAACTGTTGAATAAATGAAACATTTAAAATAGTATAAAAATTAAAAAACACTAGCATGTAAATCATTGTTAATATTTTATATCTTTCATATAAACTAACACAAAATACCTGAGATTTAGCTAATTTCAAGTGCATATACCTATATTCTAGGTATATTATTGTTTTTTACTGCATATAATGAACTTACATGCTCTAGAATCAAAACTCTCCACAGTGTACTCAGTATATGTTTGTGACTTTGGACTGTCCAACATTGCCCCTTGATGCTTCAAAGAGAAAGGCAGCTCAAACACATGAGATGGGTAGTAAGAGTAGGGCTGTGGAGAACCAAACGCCTCCCGCTTGGGCTTAGGGAGCATCTCATCTAGAAGGCCAAATGAAAAGGGTTTCTGAAAGTATTAATATGTAAAATGGATTAACAAAATATGTATTGTCATTCAATTTGCAAGGAATTAAGACATCAAGAGCATGCCCAATCAGCAATAATAATAAAAAAAGAATTTAAACAAAGACAATTTCACCTGAAACATTTCAGCAGTCAAATCTTCTTTGACTGTGTTGCTAAGTCCATTTAGGAATCTCAATATATTGTAAACAACTTCTTTATTATCACCAAAATCTGTTTGACGAATTGTGCTGATTATTTTCTTCAATTCTACTGTTCTTTTGTACTCAGCCACATTCCTCGCATTTTGTTGATACACGAAGTAATATGACAACAAGTCGACAACAGGCTCTCCTTTTGACGATGAAAAGTCTTTGGAAGATTTTTTTAATATAATTTCGTAAGCATTCGATCTCATTTTAGTCATGAGCCGCTTATGTGATATCCTGTTTTGATTGCAGTACTTAGCTGCTGTCTTAGTGCACAGATCGGTGAGAAGATCGTAAACACCCGCATCTTCAAAATTTGTTTTAAACATGGCTTCAGTAGGTTTCTTTGAAAATTGTTCACAAGATTCAATCATTTAAAATGTATTTTTCAGTAAACTCATATTATTATGAGCTATTGTTTACAACCGAAAGCGTAAGCAAAGCCGCAGCGGCAGCGAAAACGCCGATTTTTAATTCCCCAATTAGCACTCACTCACTGTCAAACTTGACATAGCTGGTTGACAGTCTTGACACGGACACTACTGACTTAGGCTGCATTTAATCGCTGACAGCGCTCACATCAATAATTTGCGTACCGAATTAGTTTTTTTTTTTTTTTTTTTTCTTTTTGGCTTCGCACGGGTTGTGCATTTAGCCAGTGTCATGTCAAATTAGGTAGCAAGTACAAAGTTATTTAAATAATTATGAAATGAACACCACTCAATGCATGATAAAGATGATTGATGATATCCCGCCTCACTCCCCTTGAGTTTAAGTAAAGACGCGGCACTTTACTGAAACCTCGCGCGGACTTCTTGAGAGAACTTAAAGTGATGTTGAACTGTTTTGTTTCATTTGCCTACATTAATGCAGGTTCACGAACACTTAATGGTTAATAATCCACCACTATTACACATTAATATTCGGCTAAACACAAATTTTAGAAAATAAAACAAAACTGCTAACATGACGCTTCACTTTCCCGCCAAGAAGGTCGAATTAGTTATTACGATTATGACAGCCGACAACTGTCATCAATACGGTACGCTCGTGACCGCGCTCACGGTTGGATTACAGTATTTCTGTTTTTTTTTTTTTTTTTTTAAATAATATTTAAATGGCCTGGTGGCTGGGACCTTTTAGCCAAGTCTTTATTTAGTTACAAAGTGAATATTGATGAAATGAAATATTCAATGCATGATGATGATATCCCGGTGATATTTGTGAATCGATTACAGCGATTATGATCTTAATTCGGAATGCACCCTTAATAAAACATAACCTATAAAGTTTCGCCAAGTTTATTTTGACTGTAATACGAACTTCGAGGATTCTTTAATTTAGTATAATTGGAACAACATAAAGATGAATCAAGCCGAAGTGTCTAAACTAGTCTCCAAGCTTCGCATAAGGGTTTTACCGGAACATCGAAATCTAAGAAATCCGAAGGGTCCTGAAGGCAGAATAGATAAATTACGTAAAACAGTAACTGGTTTAATAAAATTTGAAAGGATTGAGTTAAACTATAACAGAGCTGATGAAGCACGCCAATATACAGAAAGAGTAAGTATAAAACAACATTTTCTGTCATAGGCATAACCCTATCATTAATTCCATGATATTTTATTTTTCAGCTGATAAAAATCGGTATTACATATTTATATTTATTTAATTAATGATATATTTCTTGTGTTTTAGCTTATATCTGAAGCCATACGCCATGGAGACTGTCACAAACCAACAATGGACACAGCAGACTTTTGGCTTCTCGAAAAGGAACTTATACATAAACTATTCAAAGTTTTAGTACCCAGATATGAAAACTCAAATTTATCATTTACAAGACTGTACAATGCACCAAAGCTACAAGTTGGTCGTGACATTGACAAAGTTGTATTGGAACTTAGAGGAAACCCATTCCCTGACCTGTTAAATAAGAAGATTATCAATAAGCGATTGATTCAAAATGTATTACTTGATGCAGCAAAATATGATTACAGGCAATCAAAAATCACTGAGATGGCTAAAAACATTGGTAACACAAAAAATGCTTCACTGGATATAAGTAGCACAACTCAACAAGCCTCAGAAAAACCCACTGAAAGTTGAATATCCTCAATTTACATTTTATTTAAGTCAAAATGATGTAGAAAATATATAATAAAAAATGTAAACACTAATTGAAAAAAAAAGTGTACACAATAATTTATTTTTTACATAGATCATTTAAAATATTTTATTATTTATCAATGTCTGGTTTGCATGTCAGCACTATTAGCAGTGTCAGATTGTTTGCATTCTGTCTGAGAGCAGTTTCAAACTACACTGATGTATGCTCTGTGGCACTCGAGCAAGTGTTGAGTTTGCAATACGGAGTATACCTAGTTTAGCTCTGGAGTGGGCAACTTCGTCTGTCAATCTAAACCTCAGGAGTTAGGGTGTTCTACAAAGTATTAGTAACAGAACTGGTATATTAAACTGGCCTCTTAATCTAATGAAACTGAGTATTACACCTGGCCAGCTCAAAGTGAAAGTGTTACCACTCATGTGCAGCCTATTGTTTTTTTGGCCGAGGGGCTGGATGCATATATTACTTGTTTGTGTATCTGCACAAACAATGCATAACCTTTGGATATTATATATTGTCTAAGGCTTAATCCTTCGGGGAAAAATAGGCATGATGCACTCAGAAAGGTTCATTAAATTAGTCCTAATTACTACTTAACTAAGTAGCATTCAATCCGTTATTGAACGGTATTACGGTACATCCCAGAGACGATTAGCGCAGTGGTTAAGCGATTGACTGATGCGCTGGGTGTCGCGGGTTCGATTCCCGCACGGAACAAATAGTTGTTCCGGGTCTGGCTGTTTGTGTATGTGAGTTATAAATGTTTGTAAATGCACCCACGATACAGGAAAAATCCCTAGTGTGGGGCAACGTTTTTTTTTTTTTTTTAAATAACTTCATTAGTTAGTGCACAGAACCAGGGTTGGATTTAGGTATGTTGAAAAGGATAGCAAAAAAAAATGAAAATATTAGTATTTACAAAAATTATAGTAAACTTTCATTATTTTCAATTTAACATAGATAGAATAGTCTTCAGTAATCAATAATCATCACCGTTACGGCCGCGAATCATATTTAAATCAACATACAACCTGTTACTGACCTGCAAATTGCAAAAAAACGTAATACAATTTGTGTTTCGGGGGCGAAATATTCATAATATGACGTAAAACTAAGCATTCGTGAGCAACCTTTAAATTTTAGTATTTTAGCGTACTATACTTAGATTTGGATAGTATAAAGTACAAAGGGCGAAATTATGGCATAAATACTATAATTATAGTACAAAATCCAACCCTGCAAAGAACACAAAAAGGATTCTGGGTTTTTTTTTTTTTTTTTCCTTTTTGGCTTCGCACGGTTTGTGCATTTAGCCAGTGTCATGTAAAATTAAGTAACAAGTACAAATTATGAAATAAACTCCATTCAATGCGTGATAAAGATGATAGATGATATCCCGCCCCGCTCCTCTTGAGTTTAAGTAAAGACGTGGTTCTTTACTGAAACCTCGCGCAGACTTCTTGAGAGAACTTAAACTGATGTTGCACTGTTTTGTTTCATTTGCCTACACTTATGCAGGTTCACGAACACTTAATGGGTAATAATCCACCACTATTACACATTAATATTCGGCTGAACACAAGTTTTGGAAAATAAAACTAAACTGTTACCATGACGCTTCACTTTCCCGCCAAGAAGTCAGGATTCTGGGTTAGTGACAGTCTAAAGCACAGACCAAGTTTGCACGTTTTAAGTATCCGTAGGGCGAAGCATCATCAAACTATCTTATCGATAAACCCTTGGTGTAGCCGCATTTAAAAAGGGGGTCCCTATGTTGTTTCGAACGCCGCTGTTGCGACACACGCTGTTGCGAATTATTTTTCCACTGCCTCACAGGTTCGAAAGCTCACGGACTCGAATGAAGTAGTCGCGAAAGACGCTGTTTCGAAAAACATTTTCACTGCCTCATACGCTCGAATGCTTGTGATTTCGATTTATTTAGTCATAAAGTGTACAGAAAAGTATTTAATCATTTGGGTTAGGTTAGGTTAGAACAGTGACCATTAACGCGCGAAGGCGAGCGAGCGAAGCGAGCGTGCCGCGGCAGCGGCCGCCGATCGCCAGGTCCCCTCTATTGTTGGTAAATTCAGTTACCAAAACAAAAACTCTTCATCAATATCCAATTTAACTAAATTACTATACGTTATATTAAATGATGATGTTGACACCGAATTTGTTGATTTTATTTAATTACTGCTTAAATACTTTTCTGTACACTTTATGACTAAATAAATCGAAATCACAAGCATTCGAGCGTATGAGGCAGTGAAAATGTTTTTCGAAACAGCGTCTTTCGCGACTACTTCATTCGAGTCCATGAGCTTTCGAACCTGTGAGGCAGTGGAAAAATAATTCGCAACAGCGTGTGTCGCAACAGCGGCGTTCGAAACAACATAGGGGACCCGTAAGTATTTACTAAAATGCAAAGTGAAATAGCTGTTTTCATTTCAATAAAATCAAGCTATTGCGACTTTTTTTTATGGCATCACTGCTACTATCTGTCAATGTAAAATCAAGAATATTAGATGCAGTGTTGCCATCTCAGTGGATTTTCCACTAGACCTGGTGGATTAGACTTTCCTTTTAGCGAATAAATATTGGTTTTAGTGGCTTAGATTGCTTCAGTTAGTGGTAAGGTATGACATTCAACCACTAGTACGATTCACAAAAATACTCTATAGGAAAGAACGATTGAAACAAGTGTATAATTTTTTGTTGTGTAGGCAACACAACAGAACTTAGGTAGTAGTTTTCGGGGATTCCTCGTAATTTGTCAATTTTTTGAATAATTTTGATTATGTACTTTATGTGTATGATAACTGGGTCAAGTTTGATTTGATCCAAAGGGTATATTCTCTGGTTTGTTTATGTTTATTCCCTATGCGTGCACAAATACATTGGAATTCGGATGGACAGTACATTTCTGAGTCGGTATCCGTAAAGCATGGACCTATAAAAAAACGGACGGATTCTCGTTAACTGAAAACTGTGTCACTCAGAGTCAGTCAGCTCGCTGTACGTACAGGCTGGCACGCACACAATCACAGCATACTCACCCATTACGCGTGCAAACGTCAACACAGTCGACACGTCCTACGCGGTAAAAAAGTATTGAAATACAGCATGTCTTGTGTGTTGAAATGTTGTAAAAACCGTAGCGATCGGAAGAAAAAAAATCCAGGAAACACGTTTCATAGGTAAATGAATAATTCAACAACGTAGTTCCCGATTTTATAGATTACAATCAATCTTCATTCACCAGAACAAAATAATTCATCACAAGGCCAGTGTTGTCAATATTCACGTGTGCAAATTACCCTAAATATATGGGAAATTCATATATTTTTTAATCAATTCAACTTATTTATTACTAGTCATTTTATATTCTTTTTACTAGATTTCATAAAGAAAACGAAGTATGGAGAAATTATTGGATTAAAAAAAAATCGAAATTGTAACTGTCAAAATGACTGGATTGAAAAATTAGTCAGCATTTGGGATGTTATACAATAGATACAGTAAATATTTTTTACAATTAAAATATTTTCTATTATTAACTATGTTGTTAATTGCACATATTTTCATAGGGAGATTTGGTTCTTACCATTAACCTGTTAAAATAGCACGGTATAATTCTGCCGACATTTCCAAGAAACTTGTCTCTCGACCTGTATTTGTCTTAAAATAAAACAATAATGTATGGGTACATTTGGCTAACATGACAACCCTAAATACACTCACACTTAAGACTGTCGCCGCCATTACGGGACACAGTTTTGTCTTAGCGGGAGTTCCGTCCGATTTTTTTTATAGGTCCATGCTGTAAAGGTTACTAGTTTATCTTATTTAAAAAAAAAAAAAAACTGATATGTCCGAACCACAGTATACCCAAAAGTTCCGTGATTGTTGGTTACGTGACCCAGAACTGGTAAAAAGTTACGCCAAGTACACGTTCAACATTTTACCAGAAATATAAATGTGTTTGAATGTGCACTTAGCATGAGATTGGTTGGGTTGGATTAGTGGTTTTCTGGTGGAGCCGGACGCCCGGTGTCACCACTGCGTCGACTGCCGGGAGGACACGGCGTGGCATACGCTGGCAGAGTGTGCCGCTTGGGAGGAGCCTCGCCGTGCCCTCATCTCAGGAGTAGGCAGTGACCTATCGCTGCCGGCCGTGGTCGAGTCGATGGCCGGCAGCGAGGAGTCCTGGGACGCGGTGGTATCCTTCTGCGAAACAGTCGTGTCGCAGAAGGAGGCTGCGGAAAGGGAGCGGGAGATCTCGTCCGCTCACCCGGCCCGCAGCAGGCGCACCGGGCGTCGGCAGAGGGCAGATAATGCCCTTTTCCGGCCCCCCTAAATGGATCCAGGGACGGCGGACTCGGGGACATCCGCCGCCCCCTATCACACTGGACCCGAGGTGGCGGCGCGGTGTGTTCCACGCGCGCCCCTTTGAGACGTCGCGGGGGGGTCTAACACCTCACCCCCCCGCAGACTTGAGGTGGCCCGCAGAGGCGGGCCGGCACTAGCCGGGATCACGGAAGTAATACTAGCTCCCAAGATCCCCGGTGCAAGTGTGGGAAGGGAACACTGGGGTGGTTTTTAGTCAGTAAGAGTCTGACAGACCCCTCCGCCCACACCAGGGCGGAGGACATCCATGAGGATTTTCCACCCCGGCAAAAAAAAAAAAAAAAAAAGTGGTTTTCTGGTGTTTTGAGAGACCGTTATGTTTAGTGGTTTTCTGGTGGGTCACGAGGCCACATTTGGTGGGTTCGTAAAAATATAGTTGGCAACACTTTAGATGTTTTATTCGTTCGTCGACGTTCGATACGTCAGACCGAAACTCGAAATCCCGAATCACTCTATCCCGAATGAACGCTATCCCGAATCACGCTATTCCGAATGAACACTATCCCGAATCACGCTATTCCGAATGAACTCTATCCCGAATCACGCTATTCCAAATGAACGCTATCCCGAATCACTCTGTCCGGAATTAACGCTATCCCGAATCACTCTATCCCGAATGAACGCTATCCCGAATCACGCTATTCCGAATGAACGCTATCCCGAATCACTCTATCCTGAATGGTTCTAATATAGGATACTTTTTATCCGGGTAGTACGTTCTCGGGATAATTTCCGACCTACATGCATGCGTATCCGCGGGCAAAAGGCAGTTTTTTTTTTCAATTTGATTTGTGTATTTCTGATTCGGGATAGCGTTCATTCGGAATAGCGTGATTCGAGATAACGTTCATTCGGGATTGAGTGATTCGGGATAGCGTTCATTCGGAATAGCGTGATTCGGGATAGCGTTCATTCGGGATAGCGTTAATTCCGGATAGAGTGATTCGGGATAGCGTTCATTCGGAATAGCGTGATTCGGGATAGTGTTCATTCGGAATAGCGTCATTCGGGATAGTGTTCATTCAGAATAGAGTGATTCGGGATTTCGAGTTTCGGTCTGACGTATAAGAGTCGTTTCATTCGCCGAGCGAGAAAGCGTAGTGTTGTGTATTTTAATTTCATCTGTATTAATTTACAAAATGGTATGGTAGTATATAACTACGTTCATTGAAAATGTGATAACAACGGCACACTTTGTGTAATCGAAGAACTTCCAGTCTTATTTCTGTTTCTTATTTATTATGCCTACGCACTACAGTAAATATCATAATGATTATTTCGACATTGTGCAAATAAAACCATGTTGATGTATAATTTATATCCACATGTGGTAGGAAACACTATGGTTTAGTAAATTGGAAGTGGCAGATCGCCTTTTGCAACAGAAAACTGCACAAATTACCATTTTTTGACAAGACTTACTTGCGACTACCCTATATACAAATGTACTCTGTGCTTGCGACACAATACGATTTACAATGTCGGCTGTCAGCGAATGAACTAGTTTTATGTAACGTGCATCATAGTCATATTATGGCCAATGTACTTTGGCAGAGGGGTACGTTCAGCTATGGCAGCTCCTGTTAGGTTGAATGCTCTAAAGTCACATGTGGCTTCATCACTGCATACCATGGAATTGTAAGTACACATATTCTGCATACATATTCACATTTGACATGATCTGACATTATAAATTTCTAATTTTCTACCCTTGGATTAGAATACCATATAATTACCCTTCTGTAGTCTGTCCTGAGTATAAGTGTTCTGTGAGTCTGTGGCATAGACTAATATATAATATATAAATGAGGGTGGATCATCATAACGCGTCCGCCCGATTATGACTTACGCCTTTGCTATTTCGAACACGCCGCCGCGCCGCCGCCGCACAGTGGGCTGGGATTACAAGGTTGGGTCTTAAGAGATCAAATGTATTTTTTTGGTATCTAGGCATAAATTTAAAACGTTTTTATTCCTTGACTTTTTTTAATTTAACGAGTACTTTCGGAGATATAGCCATATCAAATTTGTATGAAGAGTCATGTTATTTTAGTTAAGCAATTTATTCCAATTAAATTGAAATTGAAAATAATGTATACTAAACGGCCTGAAAACCTCAATTACTTAGTTCTTTAAAAAAAAAAACAATGTTCGACATTTTACACACATTTTTCCTACACCCACATTTCGCCAGTTATGTTTAAGTCCCATGTAATATGGGGCGAGCCTATTGCCACCAACCGGGCACAAATCCAGACTCCGGGCTGCTACTGAGAAACTAGCAGCCACTATAAACTTGATGCGCAGTAATGCGTGCCTAACACACTAGCAGGGCCTCAAGTCTGCTATTACAATAGTGTCAGAATGGTCAATCATTGATTTCATAATTGTTGATTTTGACAAGTTTGGTAATCTACTATTATAATGGCGTCATTCCAATGGTCGGCCACTGACACTACATTGAAAGAAATTGCATATATTGGTAATCTCGTACATAATGACAAATTAATGACATTTCTACTAATGGGTTTTATAATAATGGCAATACGACATTGCCATTATAATAAGGATAATAATTTTCCAGGCGACTAATAACTTAAAGGGCGACTAACTATTTGCTACTAAAATAATAACTTGGCGACTAATAACTTAAAGGGCGACTAACTATTTGCTACTAAAATAATAACTTGGCAGCGATTAAATATTATTTCTTAATCGCTGCAAAGTCATCTACTGTTATTGAATCATTTGGGTTAGGTTAGGTTAGAACAGTAACCATTAACAAGCGAAGGCGAGCGAGCGAAGCGAGCGTGCCGCGGTAGCGGCCGCCGAGCGCCAGATCCCCTCTATTGTTGGTAAATTCAGTTACCAAAACAAAAATTCGATGCCAGTTTAAATTAAAATAAAGCTAAAAACTGATTATTGAGCTGCTACTTTCTACTTAAAATAATACTTCGCTGTAGCTGCCAACCTATTATTTTTGCTACCGGCTTTAATTATTTTTTAATCCCAAAATCAGATTAATTTGCCGCCGCGTTAAATACATGCCTTATAATAACACAATTATATTACGAGAACATTGACCGACCAATGATCGACCATTATGAACTTACCAGATTACGAACTTTTAGCAAAATGACAATGGGATCGTGTTGGATTGACTGAATTTATAAAAATAGCAGACTTGGGCCCCAGTAGCAATGGGTTTCATTTTGACAGTTCAACAACATTCATTCCGTTATTTACGTTGTTGAGCAGAAAATTTTTCGAACATATGAAGCAATGGATTAGAAATATACTTCTAAATCATTTAGATTGTGATTCAAACTGTATTACGCAATATATAAATATTTTTTTTACTTTCATGAACGATTAGTAGACATTGGATACATGAAGTGGGCTGCCGTTGTAAGACGATAAAAATGCCACGGTGTATAATTATATGTGAAGACGATGCTCCTAGAATTAAATCACTATACCACACTAAGTAAAATGAATTAAGAATGAAGCAATGACAGATAAATTAATTATGTGATAGATACATGGTGCTCACATATTAACAAACATTGTAAAAAAAACATGGATGCCATATCCAATAACGCATTCTCAATCTGACAACCAGTCTTACCAAGGGCTATCATGATAACCAGTAACTGAGTTTATCACTTCAAAATATGTAAGTACTGTGGTATTCAGGTTTGGATTGTAAATTGGAAGCCGACCCTAACATAGTTGTGAAAGGTCTAGCCAGTTATTAACCAGCTGTAAAGTGAACTTACTGTATCCCTGATTGGCCAAATTCGTAGTTATAGTAGGGCCAGCAGTTGAAATTTCATTGGCTTGTCCGATAACATTTGGTGACCCATCTTGACTTGTTTCTGGGAGTGCAGGTTCCTCATTAATAACTGGAAGAAGTTAGCAATAATCTGATTAAAGAAATAAATAAAATGGATTCTGCAAAAAGAGAGAGCCTTAAATATGCCATACATTTAGCCCTGAAACTGCGTTAAGCGGGCGCCCGCGATGGGCACCGGTCGCGTGTCTACGTGCGTGGACACGCGGGTGGGCTCCGTGGGAACGCGACACCGCGGTCCCCACCTCATTCATAGATTGCAGGCACTTCAAAACCAATTTCTCCGTAAAAATACGGACGCTCCTTGGTTCGTTCGGAACGAAACCCTCCATCTAGATTTTCAAATCCCCAACATTAAGCAGTTTATGAAACGCGCGACAAAGCGGTTCTTAATAGACATCGCAACCCCTTGGTTGTGCAGGCCGCTAGCTATAGGCCTTCTCAGATTAGTCAGACTCGCCGACCTAGGCATACTCTCTTAGATCCAGATGACCCCATTACTCTCCTCAGGAAAGCGATAGGGCCACAAGTACAGTGTACAAATCACACAAACCGTCCTCGCCGCCGAGGTACCACGCGAAGTTCAAGACTTAATTGTTCCCCCCGTCCCTTGCACGTCGAACTGCCAGCCCTGAGGCTGATTGAGAGCCGTAGCATTTAATAATAATCCCCGTTAATAATCATGAATCTAAACTTTTGATCCAGCCTGTCCCCAACTTGCTGTTATTCCCCAACGACACCCTAAGCTGAGGTTCGTACCCCACAGGGGGTGCCCTTAGTGCGCTGTCGTTTAGTTTTAATAAATATATTTACGCTCCTGGCTGGAGGCTTTAAGGTCACACCTTAGGGCAGCCACAGGAAAGTCCGGTTAAGTAGTGACGGCCTCTCAAGGCCAACTACACTGCGTTCGGATCTCGCTGCGGACGGTCGTGTTGTGTGCTGCTATCGGTGTGCTCCCGCCCTCCTGCCGCTCTCTCGTGCCCGGTATTGTTACGCTTGCGTAACGCTCTCGTAGTCGCCCCGACTACATCCGATCGTCGATTGATTGGGTCGATTAATTTATTAATCAATCCAATCGAAAGACCTGGATCACAAAAATTGTCTTTTTCAAGACAGGTGTTTCTATAGCAGGAAAACGTTATTAAATTCATTAGGCCCCTTCTGGGTAAAACCACAGTTTCGTGGTCCTCGGTGGATACCTTACGGTGCCAACGAAACCGAGTGGGGTGCTGACCCAAACGCACCCGCCGAACCCCCTCAGGGAGAGGCAATAATTTGGACGGGTCCCAGAGTTAACCGGCCTTGGGGGATCTCCTAGTCGGCTCTGGTGACAGTTTTCCTCCCACAGCGACTCACCTAGTGTCTTTAGGGTGTGTCTACACCCTTCGCGCTAGACCAAATAGGGCCCCCTTGCACAATAAGATCGGCAACGGGATCACAAGCTCAGGGCTCACCATAGGTACTCATCCTCCCTGTCTACACCCGACAGGGAGCGAAACTCATCCCCGGGCCAATCCACCCGGGGAGTTAGGCGTAGGGCCACGATAGGCTTCATTTTCTTGTAGTGGAGTCCGGCTCCAAAATTCCTCCGATAGGATCCCCCCTCTCGGTAGTATGGAGGACGACCTCTTACTGACGTTCGTCAGAGAGGTCCTCCTCAAGGACCAGGACTTCCTCAGGAAGTACGCTTCCCAAATCAGTGGGTTGAGGGCTACGCCATCAGCGAGCCTCTCACAGTTCAGCGATGCGCTCGCTTCCAACTCAGACGACTCTGACTCACAGAGTCGGTCAGATAGTCCGGTAGTGTCGATGGACACCACCGCCCCCGCGGACAATAACGCGGCGGCGGCGAACTCAGACTCCTCGGATGCGGAGTCAGGTTCTTGTTCTTCCTCCTCTGGACCAGAGGAAGGGGGCATCACCTCAGGCCCTGGCAAGAGGAAGAAGAACAAGAGCAGGTCTTCGCAACCTGCTAAAATGGTTGCGATCGAGGCTCCCTCGACCTCCGCTCCCTCTACCCCCGCGGTAGTCGCCACTAGGGCCCCTACCCCGGCTCCGTCCGCGCAGTCGCAAGCTACCACTTCCGGTACTGCGACCGCGTCCGCCAAGACTCCTTCTGCCTCCAAGAAGGCATCCCGTCCCCCACCCATTATCATTCAAGATAAGGGCAGGTGGACGGAAGTTTCACAAAGGTGCAGTGATCTTAGGATCAACTTCACCAGTGCCATCAGCACACAACCGGGCATCAAAGTTTCCGTTCCTACGTCGAACGATTACAGGGAACTTACAAAACTTCTTCGGGCGAGAGGAATCTCATTCCACTCGTACACCCTCCCCGAGGATCGTCAGATACGCGTGGTGATCCGTAGGATCCCCAGTGAGATCGCCACGGACGACATAAAGGCAGACCTAGAGAGACAGGGGATCCCTGTCCTCGAAGTGCACAGGATGCACCGATCCAGAGGTGGATCCGCATACGACATGGTTCTTGTCGTGTGCCCACAAACTGAAGGGCATCACCCAATCTTCAAGGTTAGCTCGATATGCTACCTTAAGGGCTTCGACGTCCAGAAGCCCCACAAATCAAGCATCATAGGCCAATGCCACAGATGCCAGCTATACGGACACGCGCAAAAGAACTGCTTTGCGAAACCCAGGTGCGTCAAGTGCCTGGGCGAGCACGGCACTTCTGAGTGCACCCGTCCAAAGGACCGTGCCCTCTGCACCGAGCCTCCCAGCTGCGTCCTATGCGGCCAACAGGGTCACCCAGCCAATTACCGTGGCTGTCCTAAAGCCCCGAAGTCATCTTCCTCGAAGCTGACCAAGCGTTTCGACGCGAGGCAGCAACGAGAGCACCCCGGGTACCCCGCTACCCTGTCTCAACCTCCGCAGCGTCTGAGCCCTCAAAGGTCCAGTCCGTGGAATTATTTTAACCACCAGCAGGCCTTCCCTGCCTTCGGCCAATATATGGCCCCTCCTCTCCATCCTCAACCTCTGATGATGGACCCCAATATTCGCGCTCAACGCGCTCAACTGGCACCCGCCGCTAACACCGCGCTTCCCGCGGCTCGCGCGCCTCTCGCACCCCGCGCGGCTCCCGCGCCCGCCGCGCCCCGCGCGCCTCTCGCGCCCCGTGTACCTGAGCCAGCTCCTAAAGCCGCTCCCGTCGCCACCACTCGCGCGCCCCCTAAACCCGCGACTTCTTCAGTTGGCGCCGTCGCTAACGCACTAGACGCGTTTAATGTGATCACGAGCACATTCAACGTGTTCATGTCTCCTCGCGCCATTCAAATGGCCGGGGAATTAGTCAAGGCACAATCCTCTGGCAATCTCTATCAGATCCAGAGCATATTCAATGCGTACCCGGAAATTACGCAAGTCCTCATCACCTTCGCGAAACGGCCCTAATATGTATAATACGGCCCCCGCAAGAACTAAACTCAGATCCCTCAAGTTAGGCTTTTTCAATGCCAACGGCATTAGGGGACAACGCGACGAAGTCGCCGAGTTCCTCCGCGTCCACAAGTTAGACATTCTCCTAGTACAGGAAACCTTCCTCAAGCCGAGTCATCGAAACCCGTCAATTGCGAACTATCGCATAGTTCGCAACGACAGGTCTCGATGCCACAAGGGCGGCACCTTGATCTATTATAGAACCCCTCTATACTGTATTCCTCTTGATCCTCCAACTCTCTCGTGTCTTGAAGTGTCTGCATGTAGACTAGGCATGTCAGGTCATAGACCGATTACGATAGTTTCGGCTTACATGCCGCCCACCGCGACCTCGTCAGCAGACGGTCTCAAACTGCTCTCTGACGATCTTTCAATTCTCTTTGGCCTGAGCGAATCCGTTATCATAGCGGGTGACCTCAACGCCAAACATCCGGCCTGGAATAGTACCAGTACCACGTTCCGAGGCAGACACTTGTTTGACCTCTGCCCCGTCCTAAACTTTGACGTCATCGCCCCGATGACGCCCACCCACTACCCTCACGACCCCAACCATACCCCTGACGTATTGGACATAGCGCTCCTAAAGAATATCAACCTCCGGTTGGATTCGATAGAGGCGATGGACGAACTGACTTCCGACCACCGACCAGTCGTCATGAGACTGGTCCCTCGCGACGGACTCCCTGACCCGGACGAACCCTCTCGTATCAAAGTAGTCACGGACTGGAGGAAAGTAAGCGATCGCTTGAAATCCACCACTTCCCCTCTACTAGACTCTATACCAGATCAGTTTACCTCAATCGCTGACACGACGGCCGCGATCGGCTCACTCACGGAACACGTACAATCGGTCCTGAACGATTGTTCAAGGCAAGCTCCGGCGATGGACGAACATCGCTTGAGGCTGCCGGACGATGTGCGTGAACTGCTGACTGAGAAGAACGCGGCTACTCGTGCCTACGACGTCTTCCCCTGTGACGCCAACAAAGCTCACATGCGCTATTTGCAGAGATCTGTAAAGACACGCATGGCCGAGCTGCGTGACGGTAACTGGGACAAGATGTTGAGCGAGCTAGAGCCCACTCATCTGGCATTCTGGGAACTTCAGAGGAAACTCAAGTCCCAGCAAGTAGTCTCTATGCCTCCCCTGACACGACCCGACAGGACGATAGCATTCGACGACATCGACAGGGCTGAATGCCTAGCTGACAGCCTCGAGACCCAGTGCTCGCCCAGCTCTCAACCAGTAGACCAGGCTCACCTCGCTGAGGTGGATGCCGAAGTCGAACGTAGAGCCTCTCTCCCTCCGGTCGAAGACCCTGATTGTCCTCTAGACCCCGTCTCCCCGGACGAGGTTCACGATATAATCAAGGGTCTGAAACCCCGTAAAGCCCCTGGATCAGACGGTATCACCAATAGGGTGGTCCAGTTGTTCCCGGCTCACCTGATCATGCTAATGACCACCATCTTCAATGGTGCTCTTAGTAATAACATTTTTCCACAATCGTGGAAAAATGCCACCGTCATCGGTATCCCGAAGCCCGGCAAGCCTAAGACCGAGCCTTCCAGTTACCGTCCCATCAGTTTGCTCGACGTTTTCGGCAAGGTCTATGAGAGGCTTATTTATAAGCGTCTCAGAGACTACGCCGAGACGAAGGGGCTCATCCCCAACGAACAGTTCGGTTTTAGAACCCAACATTCTTGCGTACAACAGGTCCACCGTATCATAGAACACATAAGCGCCGGTTTCCAGCGTGGGTTCATGACGGGTGCTGTGTTCTTCGATATCGCGAAAGCGTTCGACAAAGTCTGGCACAACGGCTTATTGTATAAGCTATACAAATTCGGTGTGCCAGATCGTCTCGTGCTCATCTTACGGGACTATTTGTTGAACCGCACCTTCCGCTATCGCATCGAGGGTGCGCTCTCTTCCCCTCATCCGATCCGCGCAGGCGTCCCTCAGGGGTCTGTGCTGGCTCCGCTCATTTTTACGCTGTTCTCCAGTGACATCCCGAAAAGTAGAAAGGCGCAGTTAGCTCTGTTCGCAGACGACACGGCCATCTACTACACCGGCCGCAGTCAAGACCAGATCTCCCGCATCCTACAGACCGAAGTCAACAGACTCGGTGACTGGTTCAGGAAGTGGAGGATCGAGGTCAATCCTGATAAGAGCCAAGCGGTCCTCTTTTCTAGGCCCCGGCGTAGACCGGACCTACCACGACAGATCAAGATGTTCGGCAAGCCTATCCCTTGGGAGAAGCGAGCCAAATATCTCGGTGTGATCCTAGATCACCACATTTCGTTCGCTGAGCACATAAAGCAAGTGCGTTCGCGCGCTGCTTTCGCTCTCGGTAGGCTTCATTGCGTTCTGAACTCACGCAGCAAGTTGTCCCTTAAGGGCAAATTGCGTATTTACACAGCGTGCATCCGGCCGATTATGACGTACGCGTGTGCCGCTTTCGCACACGCCCGTCCCCATCTCATTCACAGAATGCAGGCACTTCAAAACCGATTTCTCCGTAAAATTACGGACGCTCCATGGTTCGTTCGGAACGAAACCCTACACGTAGATCTTAGAATCCCCACCATCAAGCAGTTTTTGAAACGCGCGACAAAGCGGTTCTTCGAGTCCGCAGATAGACATCGCAACCCCTTGGTTGTGTAGGCAGCTAGCTATAGGCCATCTCAAATCAGTAAGACTCGCCGACCTAGGCATACTCTCTTAGACCCGGATGACCCCATTACTCTCCTTCAGGAAAGCAATAGGGCCACAAGTACAGTGCACAAACACAAACCGTCATTCCGTCCTCGCCGCCGAGGTACCACGCGAAGATCAAGAATAAATTGTTCCCCCCGTCCCTTGCACGTCGAACCGCCAGCCCCGAGGCTGAGTGAGCCGTAGCATTTAATAGTAATCCCCGTTAATAATCATGAATTTAAACTTTTGATCCAGCCCGTCCCCAATTTGCTTTGTTTTCCCCAACGACGCCCTAAGCCGAGGTTCGTACCCCACAGGGGGTGCCCTTAGAGCGCTGTCGTTTAGTTTTTAATACTTTTATTTACGCTCCTGGCTGGAGGCTTTAAGCTAATACCTTAGGGCAGCCACAGGAAAGACCGGTTAAGCAGTCACGGCCTCTCAAGGTCAACTGCGAGATGCCATATCCAAAAAAAAAAAAAAAAAAAAAAAAAAAAAAGGCCAACTACGAGATGCCATACAAAAAAAAAAATCATGACGCGGCTGTCCGGCCGATAGTCTGTTGAATATTGGTCTATGGTCTGTTGTTCTGTTTGATAACGTATCACTGTATTTTTTTAAAATAAAAATTGATAACAATGTCATAAAATAACAATGAAGTAGCTACTTAATCATACGTTACGTAAGTAAGTTGAATTATTCTCCCCAAGATTGTGTCCGTTACGGTCGCGTATGTACATACATTATTTTGCTTCTAACATCACAATAGCGTGATTGCATCAAGGATTCACTGAATTGAAGAAAACTACCAACAAAATGTCAAAAATTGTAGTAATTGGATCATGCAGTGTTGATTTTACCACGTATGTACGAATCAACTGGTATTTAATTGATTTATTTACTAAATAAGTTCTCATTAAACATAATTTTGGAGTCTGAGACCTATATTAGGTAGGTGGGTTGCAGTCAGATTGTAAACCGGCCGGGTCCGCTGCGCCATGTTTTCGTGTTATTAAAACACCTTAAATCGTTACTATTCGTTACCCAAACGACGCGATGGCACCAATTCGGCAAATCGATTTAGGTAACGATGTTAGACCCGTCTTTACTTAGGTGTTAAAAGTGAGAAGTTTGGGAAAGTAATACATAAGTAAGGTAAATGAAAGGTTGGTTTCAAATCTAGAAATGAAAGAATACCTAGGTTAGGAAATCTTCAGTAGGTAGGTACTTTGATAATTTATGGTCAAATAATTCTAAAGGTAATTTGTTCATTATATTATACTACTGTTCTATTTGTTATATAGATATGCACCAAGGCTGCCCAATCCTGGAGAGACACTCATTGGAACGAAGTTTACAACAAGCTATGGAGGAAAGGGGGCTAATCAATGTGTGGCTGCTGCAAAACTGGGGGGAAACACCTCCATGATATGTAGAGTAAGTGTGGCTTTTTTTAAAATCCCCTATTTGTTTTAACTCACCTATTTATTACAACACAAAACTATGCCTTCAATGAGAGAACGCTACCAATGCTACTTTATGTACCTACTTACATTAGTGTACCTACTTACATTAGTGTACCTACTCCTCATAACTATACCTACCTGATATAAGTTATCAGAACCAGTACCTATTATCCATAAATGTAGAATTATATCATTCTAAAACTTACTATCGTAGCTTATTATAAATATTTTTTTACCAGTAGTAAAAAGTAGTATGTTTATTTGTTTTATTTACTGAGATTGTAATCCATTTTCATATTTAGCTTGGAAATGACCAATGGGGTGATAAGTACAGGGATAATTTGGAACAAGTGGGAGTAGACACTACTCATGTCAAATTGACACCAAATGTAACAACAGGCATAGCTCAAATATCAGTTGCTGAAAGTGGGGAGAACCAAATTGTGATAGTACCAGGAGCTAACGGTCAGCTTAGTAAGGATGATGTGAAAAATTCTGCAAAATTGATAACAAACGCTGATATACTGATCGGTCAGTTAGAGACACCGTTTGAAACTACATTGGAAGCTTTCAAATTGAACAAAGGAGTAAGTTTTATAGATATTTACTCAATATCACTTTTTAGAAATAAGTACCTAGATAATCATTTGTTTGTTTTTTTACCTAGATTAAACTTCTAAATGCAGCACCAGCCAGAACCGCCATAAATCAAATTTTGCCTTATTGTACGATACTTTGTGTAAATGAACCTGAGGCATCTTTACTAACTGATATTGACGTCAATATTAGGTAAGTTACTTGGAAATTTATTGTTAGAGATACTAGTCTTATATAATAATAATAATAACATATTATCAAATAAATTATCAATGAAAAAGTTCTTATAAAAGTTAACTCTCTTGACAGAAATGCAGTGACTGCCCTCAAGAAGTTACTTGAAACTGGATGTGAATCAGTTATCATTACTTTGGGACCTGAAGGGGCTGTTTATTTGTCTAAACATGATCAACAAGCAATACATGTTTTATGTGAACATGTTACACCTGTGGATACTACTGTATGACTTTTTTATAAACCTAATACTTTTCAAACCAAATGTCATGTAGGTACGGTCAGCAAAGAAAGTAGATCAAAGAAGAACAAAGATAATACTTTTTTTTATAATTTAAAATTACCAAGTATTTCATGAAATGCTTCAAAATAGTGAACTATCTAATATTGTTGTGTCAATTTAGATGATATTCAAAGTAAAAGTGTTAATGGACTTTCGTTGCTGACACTACTTCTAGTGATAGGGTGCAAACATAAAAGATACAGGTTTTTCGGTCCCGATATGTCAGTACCGGTTGGTACTGATAGGTACCGGTTAAACCACCAATCATAAGCTCGTATGGCAGTCGGTACCGACAAGTTTGAACCTGTTTCTTTATAACTGAGCGCATATGATAACATGGGAATATTATACCTGCAGACTCGCCTGCAGCGGTAACATGGTGCCGTATTATGAAGTATAAAAGCCATCATGATTCCAGTGCAAGAGAGAGATGGATCTATACATGACCGACGACTAGCACCGTTCCTTTTTCGCTCTGGAATCATAATGGCATTTATACTTCATAATACGGCCCCTGTTTCTTTATGTAAGCTTGTCAATAAACTTGTCAATAATTTCATTTTAGTAGCATAAGTTTCAAATGGTCTGATTAAATGGCTTTTATTATTATTATACAACCTGTTACTGACCTGCAAATTGCAAAAAAGTAAGAAAATTTCAATTTCGCGGGCTACCTTAGCGCATCGCCCGGCCGAGCGCAGATGACCGACAAGCCAACGGTCGACTATAGTCGTGAGACGACAAGCGGCCAGTTCTGAGTTTCTGACATAACAGCGGTGTGACGTTGCAATGCAAAAGCTATTTCCTTAAGAATCTCTTCGAGTGACGTCGGCGAATTTTGCAATGCGTCGTCGCAACGCAATAAATCTGTGCTGGTTTCATAGATGATTATTTAGTTACTATCTTCTGCCCGCGACTTCATTCATGCGGAAGTCGTAAGACACCACAATATCTATACTAATATAAAAAGCGTCTGAGCTGCGCGGGATAGTAGGTATCTCGTTGACATACAGTGCACAGTTCGGCTCTTCTCGGTAATGCTAGGTTCTTGTCGGGCGACCGGCTCCGACCCACCGCGTCACATTACTATAAGTTTTTGCTTAGCGTTCGTTCTAACTTTATTTCTTTTTGCCCAGCTCCTACGGGTCGTAAATTGATTTGAAATAGCTTAAAACATTGACCAAAAATGGGCTTAAAAACTGAAAGTTCGTCGTAGGTGGCAGCACAGTTGTCGTCTACAAACCGACATTATTTTGTAATCCGACTGCGTGATATAATTATGTTTACTTTTGTGTTGATCACAAATTAAACTAAAATAGATACTTAAATATGTATGCGACTTGGAGTGTACCACTATTAAAAGACAAGCTAAGGACAGGGCAAGCGTCTACCACTGGTAAAAAGCAGCTGTGTGTTTTATAATTTATAGTTTATTTTGTGTTTGTTGACTTTAAGTTCTTTTTTTGTTAAAGAAAATTTCAGAGATGTTAATTCAAGCACTGATCTAATATGATAATACAAAACACACCTTTACTATAATTTACATAATATCACATCACATGTGTCTGTAGGTAAAGAAAACAGAATTACCAGTTCTTTTGCGAGCGTTACCTGTATTCGAATTTCTCCCATAATAATCTTCAAAGGATAGATCTTGACGAAATATCGGGTTTCCTTCTTTTTTTCGAGAGCTTTCAACCACAGTTTACGTCTTTTAACATATTTGGCAAATACATGGGTCCCTATTTTTGCAGTCAACAGCTGCGCCACGGGGCATATTAATTAATCATGCGTAAAAGAAGTAGCGTGGTTACAAAAAAATAATGGATAAACAGCTACTACCTAGCTGCCAAATTCTTAGACGTTGGATAGTAGCGAAATCTGAAGTGAGCGAGTGGAAGTTTTTATCCTCATTGGGCTATCAAATACATAAGTCCCCTCTTTGAGTAGTGGCTATAGAGGCGTCACGGTGTCCTCACCTTTCGCAGGTCCTCACCGGACACGGTTGTTTCGGGAGGTTCCTGTTCAGGATAAGGCGGGACGGAAATGCCCGGGTGTCCATTGTGTGGATCGCCCGGAGGATACGGTGGAGGTCTGCCCGGCTTGGGCGGAGCACCGCAGAGTCCTCGCGGAGGCGATCAGCAGCGGCGATCTCTCGCGTCCGGCCCTGGTTCAGGCCATGGTTCTATGCAAGAGTGCATGGGAGGCCGTCACCTATTTATGCTAAGGAGGAGGCGGAACGCGTGAGAGAGGCAAAATTCGCGCCCTCACGCCCCTAGTCGCCGCAGGAGACGCCCTGTGCGTAGGCAGACGCAGGCCGATTCCCGGTCACCGTAGGCGCGAGCTTGCAGACGTTGAGTGATGGGTAGCTTGTCGTCTGATAGGAGGACCAGGTCCGGGTCGACGGCACGTTGTGTTCCACGCGCGCCTTAAAGAGATGTCAGCACAAATTGACGGGGTCCGTTAGGGCCATTTCATGCCAGTTTGTCTGAAAGGGATTTCGTGGCCTTGGCACACAGGCAACTGAAGGAACACGGGTGGGTTTTAGTCAGTAAAAGTCTGACACACCCTCCCGCTACCATAGAGGGAGAAGTTATTTGATAATTTCCCAACCAACAAAAAAATAAATTAGCTATCAAATACAAAGATTATCTAAAGAAAGATAAGTAAAATGTTTTCAAGTCCGACTAATAGTTCCTGAGATCAGCGCGTTCAAACAAACGAACTCTTCAGCTTTATTATATTAGTATAGGTAATGTCGGTGACTTTTTATTGGAACAATTATTAGATATTAGTCGTACCGTCCTAAGCGACAAAGAAAAATGTCCAACGATAAAATAATATTAACCCTATTTCATTTACAGGGAGCAGGTGATGCGTTTGTTGGTGCTTTGGCAACATACTTAGTGACATATAGAGACCAACCCATGCATCAAATCATTGGCGCTGCCTGTCGTGTGGCTACACTTTCTGTTACCAAAGAAGGTACCCAAACAAGCTACCCACATAAGTTCGATGCCTTCAGAAAGGAATATAAATATATCGAGCTATAATTCGAAAATTGTTATCTGTGTAAATACATAAAAATGAAACACGCCTTTGTAATTCTAAATCTTGAATATTTTATTGAACAAACTAATACTAAGAAGAACTTAAGATACACTACATAAGTCTAAAGCATTGGTATTTATTGTAATATTGAATTTATACTTAATAAAATTTCCTTAATCTAAATATACAATACATTTTAATTATGTAAGTAGAATATCATTTTAAATAAACCCCATATTCATCGACGGTATGCCTTGTTCAAACCTAAAATATAGGTATATATCATTATTACATTTTACAGTTAGTTGCACTTGTGCCAAACCTGACCAAAAAAAAAAGTTAATGCCTGGATTACGGATTAGGCAATCATCCGATTCTTCTATTTAATCCATAGGATTGACAGTTCCACGTGAAGATTATGTCTACTTCAGAGGCGAGTTTAGTTACTAGTTCCAGAAATAATTGAAAGCGCCCCAGTAAGGCAAACCGTCGAGGTGCGCTCGCACACGTCAGATTTGTTGTTACACGCCCAATAGCGGGCCCGACCCAAGATAAGTAATAGATTACTTACCGTACCTATTTATGTGAATGGGCAACTTCTTGTAGAGAGATAGTATGGAATTCAACTGTTCTATTATCTCCGACAAAATATCGGCTATCGACTGTCCGATGTGTATGAGCGCGATATTCTATAAAAATAATATAATCATTCATGCATACATGACCGATATGGGAGAGTTAACGAAACAAAAAAGACAATGCGTATCTGGTACATCATCATTATATTACATTTTCTCGAACGAAAATTATCGCAAAATTAATGTGACAAATTGTCAAGTGCGCGTAAACTGCTACGATTGGCTGTTTATAAATCATTCAACCAATCTTAGCAGTTTACGCGCGCTTGACAATTTGTCACATTACTTTTTACTGCGATTGGCTGTTGGTAAATCATTCAACCAATCGTAGCAGTTAACGTGCGCTTGACAATTTGTCTCATTACTTTGCGATAATTATCGTTTGAGAAACTGGCCCTAAGACACGCAAAATAATAGTAGCTAAGAGTTTATTTTTGTTCTGTTTAATTTTGTATCAAGAGTCAAGAAAAATCTGTTCATCGACTTTTGTTGCTGACCGTACACATATAAAATACAAAAAAAGCAAAATGCTTGTAGGGAAGTTGTCAAAACTCCGTCAAATCCAGTACATTTTAGGTTGGTTTATTTCGCCCATGGAATTAGTAAGTACTTTATAGTAATCTTTAATCACGTTCAATTTTATCCATGTCGATGAATAGTTAGGCAAACCTCTATCCGAGACGGCTACTTCGAGGGATGACCTCGCCGTAGGTGAGTATAATGTAATGTTCTTTAGGAATGACGCACGGGTTACTGCATTGCGCAAGCGTGTAGGCCATGTTCAGAGCGGACAAAGCTCAGACTAAAAAGTATTTCTTCTAACATGACTGTGACGAAAGCCCGTATTCACTAATACTAATTATTACTATTACCGATTACACTTACCACAACACATCGCAGCAACAAAATGTGGTCACACAGTGCTTACGTGTGAATAGTATCGCTGTAGCTTCTTGCAATTGCGGTAACTACAAAATCAAATAAAAATGGTTGAACGTAGTGTTTGCGATGTGGCCGGCCGCTAGTGCGCGGTTTCGGTGGTGGTTGCGTTCTGGCTGCGACGTGCCCTTGATGTGGTCGGTATTGTATCGTACACGGTTAATTTTGACGGAAAAATGTGATCCGTGTGAATAAACTTTTCGTTTTCATACAAATTAGCGCCCGTCCACGTGTTGGCGTTGTGGTGTGGTTGTGATCTTAGAGCATTCCAACGTAGGTCGTGGTATACGTTATTGGGCTCTAAATAAAAGCGCGATTAGTGTAGCTATGCGTAACAGTGACTATGCTTTGGTTTCCTAAGAAAGCGGTCCCGTCATGAAAATCTGTCATTTTCACCCTCAGTTCACCAGTATTTGACATAAGGTGTCAAAAAACGCTCAATATTTGGATAGCCGTTAGTGTGGTACCGTTCACCGCTGTAGTAGGAAACCATGTAGGTAAATCAAAGCTTTAGTGAAAACGGGCAGTAGACTACTTAATTAGGTAATACTTAAAAATAAGAAAATTACAAGTTTAATAACATTAAGAAACCCGCGATTTTTAATAATTAGAACTACGAATGTACCTAGGTACCTACCCATTATTAAGTATAAAAGTAGGTATAATATAATAGTTTATTAACCTTACTAATAATAACATAATTCTTTCTGAACATACAACTTAATAGTTGTTCTATGGTTCCAATATGTAATGAAAATTACTAATCTATATTATGATGCACTCAGTACAGAGCACAGGACCATGCTCTTGCGGTTCGTTTGACACAACGGTTTGACAGCTTATTTGACTTCTAACGTCACAAATAAATTAAAAAAGAGCTCAAAAGAGCAGTTAATGATCAGAGCTAAAATATTTTTTAGGATGTGTACACACCATCTGAGAACGAACACATGCATTGCTATTAGTGACATCGAAGGCGTGGCGCGTTACGAGAAGATTATTGCAAAACATGTAGAAACTTAAAATAAGAATCCAGCTTAATTATTCGAAAGTTTTTATCTGAACAATCTTTGGTTACCTACCTAGAATTGAATCCGGCAACCCTGTACGGGGGATAAACCGACAGTGAGACGAATTTGTGTAATAGCTCATAATTAAAGGATTTATAGTTTTCACTTTTAGTTTAAGTACCTACTGCAGGTGGTTTTATAATCAGAACAATTTCATTTAATTCATGATAGATTTATTTAAGTTTTTTTTTATTTGTATTGCATCATACACCAGGATTTTCGGTTCTAAGTAAAACTAAATACCCTATGAAATAATAATAAACACTCAAATTGTAGTGTGGCGTGGTTCATAGATCGCAAAACGTTGTGTTTAAGTCGGTATTAGACATTGTACAGCCACAAGCATAAATATACCACTTACTATGAACAGATCGGCAATAATATCTGGTTTCATGATTTGTTTATTATACGTTCTCAAGAAGACAGTAAATGTATGTTAGCATATGTGGAAGGCATTTAAAAGTAGCAGCACAAATATGTGACATTAAAGGAACACCAAAACTATCTAATGCGACACGCAACCCCAAAATATGGGATCCCGCATCGGCTTCAATAAGATGTCACCTCTCAGAATGCACAACGGACATGTCTGGTTGCCTACTCAGATTAATTTAATATTTAGTAACAAGGAAAATCATTAAGCGCTCTTCCTATCTCCTACTTAATTAAAATGTTTCTGTGCCCGACAGGGTCCATAATTGTCCCTAATAAACATTATTTACCACCTGTATGTATACTATGGATTGCAATAAAGTTATTTGATTTGAGTATGTGTAACTTATTTTTACGAGGGCTGCACTAAAAGTATCGGGAATGGAATATTTCCACTGTTCCTGTCATATTAAAATCTTTTTAATTGAAAACTCCTTGGTTTTAAAAATCGAATACCATTTATTTATTTAAAAAAAGATTCTCGGTCTTGTCAAACTTGTTTAGTCGTTGAGAAAATGGAATTGACTCGAGAAAATTCAAGAGCGATGATTTATTATGACTTTCGAACTGGTTTAACACAAAAACAGTGTGTTGACCGGATGATTTCTGCATTTGGTGATGAAGCCCCATCCAAAACCACAATTTATCGCTGGTTTGCTGAATTTCAACGTGGACGTGTCAAGCTCAGTAATGATCCCCGTCAAGGTCGTCCAAAAACTGCAGTCACCCAAGAAAACGTTGATGCTGTGCGTAAGCTGATTGAGGAAGATCGACATGTGACATACCGCGAAATTCAGGCAACTTTAGACATTGGCATGAGTCAAATACAAATAATCTTGCATGAACAATTAGGTGTAAAAAAGTTGTTTTCCCGATGGATACCGCATTCGCTCTGTGAAGAGCAAAAAGCGGCTCGCGTTACTTGGTGCGTCAGAACTCTCGAAAGATTCCACGCGGGATCCTCAAATGCTGTATACAACATTGTATCAGGTGACGAATCCTGGATATACGCGTACGAACCCGAAACAAAAAACCAGTCACGAGTTTGGGTGTTCGAAAATGAGTTAAAGCCAACAAAAATTGTTCGTTCACGGAGTGTTACAAAAAAAATGGTGGCCACGTTTGTCTCCAAAACCGGCCATGTTACGACTATTCCTCTTGAGGGACAAAGAACGGTTAATGCAGAATGGTATGCTAGCATTTGTTTGCCACAGGTCGTTTCTGAACTCCGTAAAGAGAACTGCAACCGCCGCATCATCCTCCATCACGACAATGCGAGTTCTCACACCGCGCACAGAACAAAAGAGTTTTTAGAGCAAGAAAACATAGAATTATTAGACCATCCGCCGTACAGCCCCGACCTAAGCCCTAATGATTTCTATACTTTCCCTAAAATAAAGAATAAATTGCGTGGACAGAGATTTTCCTCACCTGAAGAAGCTGTGGACCTACAAAACGGCCATTTTGGAGACCCCAACTTCCGAATGGAATGGTTGCTTCAATGATTGGTTCCATCGTATGGAGAAATGTGTCAAATTTCGCGGAGAATACTTCGAAAAGCTATAAATACATTTTTAAATAGTAATGTTGTGTCACTTCCTTGATTCCCGAAATTTTCAGTGCCGCCCTCGTACAATATGAGCAGCACTGATTTCGATAAGAAAACGGCTCGAAAAAGTATACGGTCAGATTTTTATGCTGCCAAGTGATGTCTAATATTTTTGATCACAAGTTATCACATACTTCTGAACTAAACTGAGTAGGCAGACATTTATAACGCAAGAGATGTCCGTAATTTTTGCATTCTGAGAGGGGACGCATCTTTTTCTTTTTGGCCGCCGTTACGGTAGTCTATATTTTCACGTTGCGTGTCTAGTCAGATAGTTTTGGTGTTCCTTCGATGTCAAATATTTGTGCCGCTACATAAAAAAAGACTTTCACGGATGATCACATACATTTGCAGGCTTCTTGAGAACAGATATTAATGTATGCACCATTAAGTCAAATATTATTCCCGAACTGTCCACATTAGCATGATCGTTACTGTACCTAATTTATCTTAGTTTAAGGTTCGTGTAGATTCTTTTGGTTGATGTCGCACCAGTCTGCACGAGCCTTTAAGGTGGATCAGCAGTGGTAGCCCACAAAATTAAAATATTCTTACGTTTTTTGCAATTTGCAGGTCAGTGTCAGGTTTATTTCAGGTTAGATTTGTTCCCAATGTCATGATTTCACGAAAAATTCATTCAATGGAACAAATCTAACTTAGAGAGATGTATTAATGGTTCTAATGATTATAATTCTGTAAATACATATCTCAAAGTCGTGGATCATATTTTGATCAAGAACAACTTGACACTGACCTGCAAAATAGCAAAAAACGTAAGAAAATTTGAATTTCGCGGGCTATAGCTGCGGATCCAGCTAAAGCAGTATTACGTTTCTTGATACAGTTGACAACATGAACAAAAATTTAAGTATTGAAAAGCTATAAAATGGTAGTGTTTAGTCTATATAAATAGTAATAAAATGGTTTAGCAAGGCAACGGACCAGCAGGCTAATTGCGTAACATAGTATCAGTAGGAATCGGTTTCAATTTGACAGTTCAACAAAATTCATTGCGTTATTTACGTTGTTGAGCAGACAAATTTTTATAACATATGAAGCAATGGATTAGCTATATATATTTCAAAATGATTCCGATTCTGGGAGTCTATTCCGAAGCGCTAAACCGAAGTATCGGCCGAATCTTCGGCCGTTTTATAACTTCCACAGTTTCCTTTTTTGACTGCGACTCTTTACCCGACTTCAAGTCACAGTTTTGAGTTTGGCTTATCTCTTCGACTGTCTTTTTTTTAGTCGCCGTAGTCGGCGATAGTTAGCCGTAGTAATGAAACACTGATCAATACTTGAGAAACAGTTTACGATCATTCATTACTCACTCATAAATACCTTGACATTGGCAAAATCATTGAAAGTTATCGATGGAGCCAGAACCTTTAAAAAATTGAATTGAATTGAAAGAAACGACCGAACACTCGGCCGATACTTCGGATTTATGTTCGGAGTAGACCCCCAGATTCGAACTGTTACGCAATCGTCATCTTCAAGTAGGTATGTACATTCTGGTGATAGAAGCGTTTTTCTAAACAATTATTCTCTGTTATGGAAATCTCAAATCCATCCATTGAAGAGTCCTCAAAATATGAATGTCAAAATAAAAACAAGATTTGAATGTAATAGAAAAACACATTTGGCGTTAGTTATTATACTCTTTTCCAAAAGTATGCCTAAACTTTTCTAAAACTCCGGCTCCGGCGGAGAATGCGTTCCTGACACCTATCAGCTGAGTACAAAAGAAAAGGCGTTTTACGAATTTAAACTATAATAGTTCCTAATACTTCCTATCAAAACTTCCTAACTGAAAGGTGTCAGGAACGCATTCTCTCGGTGGCCAATAATAACATCGCTACCTAGCTCAAGCAAGCTACGAAAATGAAGCGATGTTATTGGTTAGTTTCTCACAATGTTCGCTACCGTATCCTTCCACATCTTTAGTGGAAAGGCAGCCTAAGGCCCGGTTGCCACCATAGCGGAGAGGAGAGGAAATGTTTGTAAACGACCAATAAGATATCGTTGTTTCCACATCTCCTCTCCGCGTAGCTATCTTTTTGGACGTTTACAGACATCTCTCCTCTCCGCTTTGGTGGAAACCGGGCCTTATTCTGCATAACAGCGGGCAGCGGAACAGCGGCGGCACGGGGGACTGTGGTGTGCGCACCGCCGCTGCCATTCGAGAACAATGCAATACAAATCTGTTCTAAAAGTATCTGATGAAAATTAAACAAATGGACCAGAAAACGTGCCATAAGTATTACCTTATTATGTAGTGCCACTTATAAATTGAGTGCTTTGATTTTATTATTTGATTAATGAAACCCAAAATTCTAATTTGAAATCACCAAGATGTTTGACATTATTTTGACAATTGAAGTGAATTTTATAACCACAATTTTCGTCGATTATTTTACAATTAAAAGGCTATTCAAACAAAAATTGTTGAAAAAAGAAGTGGGTTATTCATATTATAAAGTTGAACCTTCTAAATACAGATGAATATGTTACTAATTCCCTATAATGAGTGATTGAGTATGAATTTAACATGAACAGGGTTTGTTGACACTTTCATCAGATACTTTTGGGACAGACTATTTGAGACTATAAGCATAGAACGCACTGTTGCCCGCGCCGCCACCGCCGCGCGCTGCGCCGCTCCACTGCCTGCTGCCATTCGGTTCATAACCTCAAGATTCGAATGTTCACCCACACGTCCAAAGTAACATTTGAGCTATTGTAGCTTAAAGCTACGAATTTAAGTCAATGTCAAATTGTTACCCATGGATGAGGAGTAATAGTGTTCTGTGGACGAGGCCGTTGACTGTCCTTGTACTTGGAAATGTATAGGTTGAGCAGTTTTTTTTTTCAGTTTTATATTCTCGAATTGGTTTTTTTAAGGAGAGCCTTTTTGTTTGTCTAGAACTGTACAGTAGTTAATGTAAACCTGTTATAACTTACCTTATTAAAAATATTTTAATAATTAAATTGCAATTGTATTTTCAAGATAATACATAACAATACATATTCATATTATGTAACTAATGCTCAATATACATCAGTATTTCAGTCATTAACAATGTTGATTTATGATCATTTAGAGAAAACATGCTGTCATTTATATGGCAAAGCCTTGAAAGGCTAGTTTAACAGTGCATCACTTACCAGATACATACTTCCTTTTTAAACGTTAACAGTTTGAAAGCATTTTATACCTTCACCTTCTTCATTTTGCCATGTCAGACTTAAGACTGTTATGTAAGATTAGATGAGTTAGATTTTGAGTTAAAAAAGAAGCCAAAAGTTGTTTTTGTATTTTAAGTTTTTGAGATTTCTTTGTAAGGTCCTAGCTCAATAGCTAGGTAAAAGCTAAGTTAGGTTATCTTAAATGCCTAACTTTTTTTTCCATAGAGGTATTACAAATTCTTTGTTTTTTTGATATATAAATGTTCACAACTGTCACTTAAGCTTCGAGCATAACAGTCTTCCTAAGACAGTAAAATAGTCTGATAGGCACTAAATTTTCAAATGTTGAAATGACTCAACGATGTATGGATTTCTGTAAGTATTACAATATATTTACATATATCTGTATTCTTTTGAATAACTCAATGCAATACATATAGACTATCTAATTCACTCTCATTTACAATTTGCAAAAGCACTTGTATATCTTCTAAGCTTGTAATAAATTTGGGTGCACCTAAAAATTCTACAGGTTTTTCTTCTATTTCAATACAATATTTTAAATTCTTTGGACATGTCACAGATTTCGAACATATACCTTCTTTAGTCTTTTTAAATACGACATGAGTGATGCCATCTTTCAAAGCTAATATGTTTATATCTTTACTCTTTATAATGTCATTAGACTCACTATTTTCATTATCAACATTAGTTTCCATTACCTTTATCTCAGTTTCCTTCATCTCTGTATCATTGCCTGAATTTAAATTTTCTTTTATTTCATCATTAGTTTGCTCTTCTTCTGTGTTACTCTCTGGACTGGGCTCAATTTGTTTTACCGGTATGTGTTCTTCGATACCTTTTTGTAAGGCTTCATCAAGTATAGAAGGACTGTGGGGATTTTCAACCTCATCAGGTAAGTCTGGTTTGGACAAAATATCTCCACTGTTATCCACATTTTGTTCATCATTAGTTAAAGTATCTTGAATGGTACTCAGATGATTAACATCTTCGATTAAATTACCAATACTGGTGTTGTCAACATCCATAGGTGTTGGTGCTACAATTTCACCGGCATTTGACTTTCCAAGAAGCATGGCCTCAACATCACTAGACTCCAGATTAGATTTAAATTCAAGGGTGTTACTTTGATCATTTGATTTGCACTCACTACTGTTATCATTCAGAATGTCCATTATTGATGGGAAGTCATCCACTTTGTTCTCAGTTACATCTGGTTTTTCATCCAATTTAGCAATTGGTTTCTCATTGTACATGAGATCTTCCAACTCAGCAGCTATGCGATCATAAACTTGGTCATCCTTAGGTTCATCTTTCTTGGGAAAATAATCAATACACCACTCTTCGGAAGGAAGTATATTATCATCAATTTCTGGTAACAAATCAGTTAATGAAATTTTCATGTTGATTTCATTATTATTGTTATTATTATTTGCCAAGGGATTCTCAAATACAATACCATATTGTTTTAAGTTAATGTCACTTTTCTGTTTCTTATCATTGTAGTTGGAGTTTAGTTCTTTTAAAACAGGTTTTTTTAGCCTGTTATTTTCCCTTAATATATTTGGAGCAACCGAAGATCCACTTCTTTTCGCTTTTTTTGTATTCTGCACGTCTTTGAATGGTCGTTCACTGTAGGTGTTTCTATGAATGAGGACCATACCATTCTCATTGCTTTTTAACCTGGCAATTGTGCTTGGCGAGGTTGAGTCTGTGTTTAACTTCGTTTTGGGAGTTGTACTGCTTTCATATTGGATTTTAACTTTAGTAAATTTACCCAGTATCTTGGCAAAGTCCATACGAGTAACAACAACTGCACACTCGCGACATTTTCCCTCTTTATATAAGCGTTCTAGGTTTTTAGGAAGCTTTAAAGCTTTCACTCTTCGGCTTCCACGTATTTTAGTTGGAATCATTTCGATTAAGTATAACCTTTTGCACTGTTGTCTTATTAATCGAGTAATGTCCTATTAACAAAATTGATATTGGCTGTAGTCACATTTCCCGCGCAGAGAATAGTACCACAAATACTGAACTTTTGATATCACAATTTGGTTTCTCACATTGCATAACTAAAAGGCAGATAGATTGAATAATATTTAACAAAGTATGAGATTGTATTTGTTTATAAAATCAAAAATCGTAACAGACGACACACACCAGAATCAAATCCAACGCGAAAATGGCGTCGCTCTAGTGATGTGCCTCCGGTTTTCGATTATTAGTCCGACACTGGTACAAGTAGTAGTGGTAGATTATATCGATATTTTTCCGTAAATAATTTATCTAACGTTAAAAATATTTTGTATATAAATTATTGACGAAATTTAAAGGAAAACTATTACAGCTAAGTAGGCCTTACTTAGCTGTGATAGTTTTCCTTTAAATTTCGTTATTTATATACTACTGCCATGACTTTTTTCACATATCCTCAGTCAACCATTTAGCTGGCAGAGGGGGACACGGGAGATCTCGTCCGCTCACCCGGCCCGCAGCAGGCGCACCGGGCGTCGACAGAGGGCAGATAATGCCCTCTTCCGGCCCCCCTAAATGGGTCCAGGGACGGCGGACTCGGGGACGTCCGCCGCCCCCTATCACACTGGACCCGAGTTGGTGGCGCGTAGTGTTCCACGCGCGCCCCTTTCAGACGTCGTGGGGGGTCTTACACCTCACCCCCCCGCAGACTTGAGGTGTCCCGCAGAGGCGGGCTGGCACTAGCCGGGGATCATGGAATTAATACTAGCTCCCAAGATCCCCGGTGCAAGTGTTGGAAGGGAACACCGGGGTGGACAGACCCCTCCGCCCACCCCAGGGCGGAGGACATCCATGAGGATTTTCCACCCGGCAACAAAAAAAAAAAAGAAAAGGGGGCACACTTGACTCTAACAAAATATTGGACTTTAAAACTGAATTTTACGCAAACTGATCCCTGAATCGAAAAATGGTTTTAACAAACTTCCAATATTCTTAAACGGCCTATCCAACGATACCGCACACCATGGGATAGACGAGAAAAAAAAATATCATCCCCACTTTACGAGTAAAGGAGGTACCCTAAAAAATTTTTTTTTTTTGCTTTTTAGTCGGCATAACTAATATGAACATGCCAAATTACAGCTTTCTAATACTAAGAGTCTCTGACCTAAGCCGGGGCAGACGGACGGACGGACAGACAGACAGATGGACATGGCGAAACTATATGGGTTCCTTGTTGAATACGGAACCTTAAAATTGTTGAATATCAAACAGAATACAGTACCTAATAAAAAAAAAATCGTTCCATTTTATTTACGGAAGAAAGGGAAATAATACAATAAGAGAAATTACTGTGTTTTTGCTAGCAGCACAAATCGTAAACAAGCAGTATTTTTTCAATGCATAATGATATTTTCTCGTAAAGCATAACACAATATTGCACCAATGTGTTTAGATGTCCAATGTAATTTCATTATAAAATTGACTAAAAACATAAAAAAATCATGATATGGATAATGATTTTTCTATGTCTTTTTTCAATTGGTTTGATGTTTGTTTGTTTGTTTTTGTGTTGATTGTTTTGTTTTTATTTCTTAAATTGCTCACTGCATTGATTTCTTACGCACTTTTCTTCATAGAATTGTGCGTAAGAAATCAACGCAGTGATCGCATTGAGTAGGCGTAAAGAAATTTATTCATGACGTAGACGAATAGACGAGTATTTGTCACGTTATGAAATTGCGTTTAAAAATACCGAAAGTGGGGTGCGATTTTCAAGATACTGGCGAACTTTGACCTTAATCCTATATGCCAACCTTTATGTACCTACTTTAATTTCCTGATGCAGGTTTTGTATGAAATAAAATTTTGAGTATACCTACATGTAGTTTTAGGGTTTTAGGGTTGGCGGTTGTTGGGGGGAGGGGGAGAAATTTCCATTATTATAGAGATAGGACAACCGATAGCGGGATGTAAGCAAATTTGAAAAAGAGAAAAAGACACTGTTTTACTGTTTTTGTCCTTAACTTTTTTTTTTAAAGAGAGTTCGATCAGTATGACCATATCACCCTCTCAGGGGCATTATTTAACTATCTACCTAGGTGTACAATTTTGTATAATTTTTTGGCTGTCCTGGACAAGGGAGCAGCCAAGATACTATTATACATGCCAACATTAATGGAATTAAAACTAATTTCTATGACATAGTTACTCCTTTTAACCTCATTACGGACACATTCCGCTAAAATATGAGTGTTATCCACTAGATAATCATACCCAGAACAGTTGGGTGAATCACTCTTTTTCATTATTATGGCAACCATCTCATTAAAAAAAATATTGAGCCATCATGGGATGCCTGGCAGATGTGAAACATTGAAATTATTTACACACTTGCGTAGCGGGGGAACCGTACACGCGGAATGAGTGGTGAATCGCCACGCGGCATGTGTCGCGGCGCCAGCAATCGGGTTTACGTGCGCCTATAGATGTTTCACATCAAAAGCACAACTGTGCTGCCACCTATGACGAGCTTTCAGTTTTTTCTTTCAGATGGACAAAAATTCTACAAAAGACATTTTTTTTTTTACTTCCTGATTATTAACCGGTTTTATATTTCCAATGAAGAAACAGAGCCAGACTTCACCCACTACTAGCCATATGCCTCAAATAACGAAAATTTCATCTCACAGCATATCAACTACCAGCTATATGGCCTATATCCAGTAGTGGATTCCGGGCTGAAATAATGATCATGATGTCAACTACCTAGACTTTAATGGGATATTATAGTATACGTGAAATGAGATCAAAGATGGCTCCGATAGCACAAGCAATAAACTATGAATGGTACGTTGTTTTATTTGAACATCCAATGGGGAAGGCCGGTCAAAGCTAATTGTAGATGGCGTGACCGTAGCTAGGTCCCTCCGGCACAAACAAAATTTGACATTACGTCCATACAATTCTTTTCATTCCATTTCGTGTTCATTCAATAGTTTGGTTTTACTTCACTATTTCGTTATTTTCAGTGATTTTCATAATTTCTATCGTTAAAGTTGTGACACGCAAGGCTGCATTGATACCACAGTGCTTTTCGAATTGTGGGGCTGATTGAATCACGCCACTCAATCCAAGTACTTACCAGAGAATTTAATTATGTATTCGACATGGGAAGTGTCAGAATTTAAAACCTGAATTATTGTTTATTTCTTCGTAATCACTTTTTTCAAAATATTTACGACATAACCTCAAACACTGTTTAATTACAAATGTTTCTCAATCTATAGCTTTAACCCACGATCTTCTAATTTTAAAAGATTTCAGAAAATGGTAGACACCAATTTCGGAGCATTTAGGAACACAACAATGAACCATTTTCGCAAAAATAAAATAAAACCAGCTACGACCGCGCCATTTTGACATTTGCCTTCCCCATTACGCAGCACTGATACTATATTGTTTAGGTTTACTCAAATATTATAAGAAACTAGCTGCGCCCCGCGGTTTCACCCGCGTAAGTCTCGATCCCGTGGGAATATCGGGATAAAAAGTAGCCTATGTCTCAATCCAGGGTGTCAGCTATCTCCATACAAAATTTTATCAAAATTGGTCCAGCCGTTTGAGCGTGAAGAAGTAACAAACATACACACACACACACACACTCACAAACTTTCGCCTTTATAATATTAGTGTGATGTGATATCATTTAAATTCTATTATTTTAGTTGACTTGCTACCAACTAGCTATGCAACTAGCAATGATACTCAGCAGTATACTCTCCCATTGATCATTAGGTCCCCAAGATACAGGTAACTTCTAATCAAACTGATTGTCAATTACAAGTATAATAATTATGTAATAGTTGTGAAGTATTTTTTGTTACAATTAGTAAATAAATATAATCGTATTGTTATATAAAAAAACCATAAAACTGAATTTAGTTAGTTAGCATTAGTGCTTGTTTGTCAGATCTTCAAATAAACCGTACCATTAATTGCCTACTATTGTTTGTACTGACGGTCCCATCTTTGGAGCTCGTTTCACGTATAAATACTGTCCCATTGAATTTTTTTGTGATTTTCCATCCATCGATTAATCGACATCGAACATCACTAGAAGTAAATGCGACGCGCTCGGCGCATGTCAAATCAACGTCAAACACGACGAGTTGACGAAAACTCGATGAAACAAAATGGCCGCCGTGCTACTAAGCTAACGCTATTTTACGACGATACCATCCATCGACCGATTTCATTCATTATATTCGCCGTATGTCGTAATTCGCGTTTTTGTGTGAAATCATTTAAATATTTTCACGAGTGACCCAAACTATTAAGAGATGGCTTGGCCAATGCCCACTTCGGGTCAATGGGGTTCGGGAATGGCTATGGCTCCTGACATAAATATGGCCACTATGGGGTCTTATACGCCTGAGCAATGGGCAGCAATGCAGCATCAAAACTGGCAGCAGTGGACTCAGTGGCAGCAGCAATACGCACAATGGCAGGGCCAGTATGGAGAGAAGGTTAGTAGGTTTGGTCCTTGGGTGTGCATGTGCAATAGCTACTTATTTTCTTTTTCTTATCTAATACAGTAAGTACTTATCGCATTAAACGTATTTGCTAAGTTTCTAAAGCTAAGTTTTCTTGTTTTACAGTATACGGAGCAAATGCAAGCTATCCAAGCTATGGGTGGGATGCCGCCGCTTCCACCGGCGAACGCCGCTCCACCGCCCGCGCCTCCTCCCCCTGACCAGCCACCACCGCCGCCGCATGAGAACAACGAGCCGCTCTATGGAAGTGCCCCCCCTAAACCTACACCTGTTCCTGCCCCTACAGCTAATCAGCATCAAAATAACAACTCCAGCAATCATGCTAATGTAAACACACATCCACAAGCAGGTAATAATCCAAATTGGTCCTATGTTAAAGAAGCAGCTCAACCAACTAAACCAACTCAAGGACTTCAAGCTTCAGTTAATTCTGAAGCTCTGAAGAAACTAGCAGAGGAAGAAAGGCTTTTTGATATTCAATTCCAAAAATGGGAAGAGGAAATTGAGAAATGGAGACGAGACAATGTGAATCACCCTGACAAAGAGGCATATAAAGAGTATGAGCAGAAATTTGAGGCATGTCGTGCACAGCTAATGGAACGCCGACAGCAGATGAAGCAAAAAAGAGCTCGTCTTCTGAGTAACAACCCACCTGTTCAGCCAGCCAATACTACCATGGCCACTACTGTTGCAACAACACTTCCTCCTAATTTAATAAATTCTAATAACAATGCATTTGCTAGTAAACAAACACAGAATTATGTTAATAATTCTTCACAAAACTACTCAGATCATGGCAATGCTCAATATCAGCAAGAGCAATATAATGTGCCAAAAAGTACATACAATAGAAGTAATAAAAATAATGATCCTCAAGATAGATTTGAAGCCTACCACAGTGTGAGTGATAATAATTATCAATCAAATGTCAATTTTTCTGCTCCTCCTCCTAGTACTAGCTTTCTGCCTTCAAGTGGTTCTAACAAAGGTATTCCAGGCTTAGATTTAGTACCTGAGGGAGAGAAATTATATGGTACTAATGTAAATCAAGATGTTATAGATATTTCAGAAGAAGAAGCAGGAATTGCAAAGGCTCCAGACTATACAAAGATTTCTAAAGGAATTAATAATATTCTTGGTGATGCAAAAATTATGAATATCCTTTCTATGGTTGTTGGTCAAAACTCTCAAGAGCCCTCAACTAGTATATCCAATATGAGTGTTCCACCTCCTAGTGTACCTTATAATTTTAATAATCAGAACAGTGGTTCTTATGGTCATGGGAATAGAAATCAGAATAATCAGAATTATAATAATCAACAATATGATAACAGACAAAGTAATATTATGCCCTTCAACCGACAAGGACAAAATTACCCAGGGCAACAAAACCAGGAATTAAACCCTAATTATCCACCTCCAAATAGAATGCATGAGGAGATGCCCCAAGAGCAGTATAATTATGACAGAAATATGCAGTATGGTGGCAATGACATGGGACAACCATATCAAGACAATGGGCCACCTCGGGTTGGTCCCCCTCCTGTACGGCCCAACATGCCTGCACCCAGGCCTCCGATACGCCCTCTAATGCCAGAAATGTCTGGTCATCAAATGGGCAATGACTACCCTCGAGGCCCTCCCGAGAGAAAGCCTTTACTTGAAAGTAACATTAACCCTGTTCCAAAACAACCTGTCCGACCCCAGTGGATAGATGAACCTATGTTCACACCATCTCTGATTGTTGAATATGAGCACAAGCCTCTCAGATTAAAAGGTAATAAAACTTGCAAGGTGTTTGTTGTGTATTGATTTACCATACTTTTACATCGTAGCTCCTATTTTTCTGCTAGTTTATTATTTCTCTTATCTTATTAAACAGTCAATGTTAATCATTTATGAATGTGTTATGAGTATTTTATGTATTGTAGGAATATTGCGAAAAATATCACAGTAGATTGACTTTTCCTGAAAATCTTTGTAGTTTTGTAAATAATGTGTTTTTATCCTGTTTTAGCTCGAGATTTTATTGAACCAGTTCATATGTTTGATTATAATCACAAATCAAAGGATGGTGAGGTCAAAAGGAAGGATTTTGAAAGAGAAGTTGATGAATTATTTTCACGAAAACCTAGAAGATCTGAAAAGGAAATTGATTATAGTAGAGAGAGGTATAGTCGTGACCATTACTCAAGAGATTTTGAAAGAAGGGCACCAAGAGAAGACCTGCGGGATGATTTCCGGCCAAGAGTTCCACCTAGAGATGATTATGAAGATAGAAGGAGACCAGATAATAGATATGATGATAGAAGAAGAGATGAACGTGATGATGACCGAAGAAGAGATGACCGTGATGATGACCGAAAAAGAGATGAACGTGATGATGACCGAAGAAGAGATGATCGTGACAAGTATAGCCGACGCGAAGATCTTTACAGAGACCGGGAAAGAGACCATAGAGATCGTGACCATGGTAGGGATGGTAGAAGAGAAGAAGTTAGTCATCACAGTAGAAGTCGTGAAAGAGATTCTCGTAAAAGAGGACTAAGTAGAGAGAGTGAAACTAGCAATACCCAATTTAATAAAAAATCTAAGGATAAAGATGATTCTCAGTCAACACATGTTGTTATGATTGATGATTTATTAGAATCACCTGGACGAACTATGAGACCTGATAAAATTGTCATTATTTTAAGAGGTAAGTGACAATTGTTTATTAATGCAAATTATAATATAACTAGCATCTGTCCACGACTTTGTCCGCGTGAAATTTCGGCCCCTGACCTACTGCGTCGCATCGCATCGCGTAACCCTATTACTTCGTTTTCACTTATCGTTCTTCTGACTTTTTCCTTTTTGCTCGGCTCCTAAGGTTCGTAGCGTGATGTTAAATAGCCTATAACCACAAGAATTGGGCTATCAAATTCAAAAAAAAATTTCAAATCAAACTGGTAGTTTCAACGATTTTTATCGCATTCAAACAAAAAACAAACAAACTCTTCAGCTTTATTATGTTAGTATAGATTTGTTCCAGAACAGGAATCAAATCTATTTTTTTTTAACTTGTTTTCAACAGACAAATTAGTAAAAACATAGACAGTCATGGGCCCTGCCCACAGAAGTGAAAACCTTCTCGCTCGACGCGCCTAAAGAAGTTTTTACTTCAATAAAATAATGATTATCTAAAACATACTTTAAACAATGCACATTATACACAAATTTAACTAATAACGTGGCCTATTTAACTTCACTTACTGCTACTGCAACGTGTCGGTTGAATGTATTGAATTTAGTAACTCATCTGTTTTGATAGAAAAGGAAGAAAGTACTTGTTTAACAGAAGGAATTAGGATGCAATGATGCGTGTGTTCCTAAAGAGGAAAATATAAAGTAGTTTACTTATGGACTTTTGTTAAGGTTTTTGGTCGTTTTTTTTTTAACCCAGCTATAATAACACATTAATCATTTTAGGCCCCCCTGGGAGTGGGAAATCATATTTAGCTAAATTAATAAGAGACAGAGAAGCTGAATATGGTGGTACTGTCAGGATTATGTCTATTGATGATTATTTTATGCAAGAGGGAGAAGTTGAAGAAAGAGATCCTTCCACAGGAAAGCTGGTGAGATATTACTACTACTATATCCATTTCTCACCTTTATTCCTTACAACTTCTCAAGTTATGCAAAAATAACCTTTATTACATTTTCAGGTTAAGAAACCAACCCTAAAATATGAATATGACGCAAGCTTTGAAGAATCTTATTCTAATTCTTTAAAGAGAGCATTCAAGAGAAGTTTGACTGATGGATATTTCACATTTTTAATTTATGATGCAGTAAACGATCTATTAAAGGGTTATGCAGATATATGGAATTTTGCTAGACAACAGGGTTTCCAAGTATGTAGTAATATTGAAATATAAAAAAACATGCCGTTAACTTAACATTTGGGTAACACCATTTTATTTCTTCTTATAGGTGTACATTTGTACCATGGAACTTGACCCCCAAATCTGTTATAAGAGAAATATTCACAATAGGAAATTAGAGGATATTGAAATAATAAGTGCCCGATTCTTTACTACGCCGTCACATCATATACAACTGGACGCTACTACATTACTGCAGAGTGCAGCCATTACCGAAGTCCAGATGGAGGATGCCGACGATGAAGTTATTATGGAGGATGCACAAGAACCTGAGGTGAGGCCTCATTATCGAGCTCCAACCGACTACGGTGTTTAATCCTCGTGATGCAAGCATCCTGCCAAGCTCACGACGCAACCAATCATTGTTTGTGTGATCTATGTTATTCTAAAATTTAAGTATTTATTTATACCTACTTTTATTACAATGGAATGTCTTATTTTTTCATTTGGTTAGGGTAGGATTAATAAGTTTTATTTCAGCATTGTAACTAAACTCGTAAGGTGCTGCTCCACCACAGGTCGAAAGCGTTTTTACATCCAAGTGGGAGAAAATGGACGACGCCGCGCAACTAGGTAGGTTATTGGTTAAAAATATGTTGTAATTCTTAGTTTAAGTTGCATTTTATTTAGTAATGATAAGGTATCTTGCTGACTTTATCACCTGATGGAGTAGCTAAAAGGATGGCCTGTATTAACGATGGTAATTGCCGTGGCATTAAATATGTTTGTATGTTGTTCCAGCTCGCCTCGACGGTACCAGCAAGCCTCTCCGGCCATCGCAGCTTTCCATGGAAGACTACCTACAACTAGACGACTGGACGCCAAACCAAGCAAAGCCAGGAAAGAAATCTGTAAGTATACACATTCATTTGTTTGGTCTTATTTTTAATGTGGGTTAACCTTACACATTACCAGTATTTCTATTAACCACTCCAACTAAGCTCAATATGCTTTTGCTAGGGTCAAAAGTGCAAGGGACGGAGATCATACTTAGAACTCTCCAGTCCATACCTTAAATGGGCTGATGGCGTGTATATTTTGCACTTTTTATAGCGATATGGTTGTGGAAATGTGTTTTGACGTCTTACGTCCGATTTCCGATCAAATACGTTACATTTAAACACCAAACGACCTACCTCGATTTGATTAAGTGTTTCATAGCTGCCGAAAGGTATGCGGCTTTCAAATTATTTATATTATTTAAGAAACATCAACATGAACATTGTACTGTGTGTGATTCTTCAATCCATTTATAATTTTAATTGGATTGCGTAAAATGGTTTTTATTAATATATTTACCGCTTGGTAAAGTTCGGTTAATTTACCAACGTGAATCGACTATCTTTAACAATTTTACAACCATATCCCTAGTCAATATTAGTTGGCGAATATTTGTTAGGTACCATTTTACAACGTAAAAAAAAAAAAAACCTTTTTCTTCAAAGAAGAAAAAGAAGTTGACAAAGAAGTTGTCCTTAAATATCGAATTTTTTTCGCAAACGAGAGGTTCGTTGCTTTGACAATTTTTTCTAAAATGTTTTTACGTGATCAATTTAATTGGGAAGGTGAGTTTCTTTTTGCGTGTATGCCAACCGTGTGACAGAATTTTCATCATGTAATAATTAAAACAGGTACGATGGGCGGACATTGAAGAAAGAAGACAACAAGAGAAGATGCGTGCCATTGGATTTGTTGTAGGTCAAACTGACTGGAACCGTATGACAGACCCAACGATGGGTTCTAGTGCGCTCACTCAAACAAAATACATAGAACGAGTGAGACGCAATTAGAGAATTCATTTCATAAGCTTCCGTTTTTGTAGCAACTTCTGTTAAGATTTAGAGAAGATCTAAAAACACTAAAAAAGTTGGTGTTGTTTCATGTAATGTGTCGAAATAGTTATAAAAAATATAGGATGTAAAGAAAAAAATGGTACATTACCTAAATTACATAGTGGTAGGAACATAGTTTATATCTATCAGAGATATGATTGCTTTTGCGCATTTATAAAACTTTCGCTCAAGCACTTTCAAAATGGTTTACACAATGAAAAAAAATCATACAACTACATAGAAAAACCGCACGTCAACAATCAACAAACAAATATATTCCCTTTAAAAATAAATAATTAAATTAAAATAAAACAAGTATTAAAGGAGCACCCCCATACAACAAACGTGATTTTTTTGCCGTTTTTATAGTTAATGGTACGGAACCCTTCGTCCGACTCGCACTTACCCGGTTTTTTTTTCAATTTGCAGGTCAGTATCAGGCTGTATGTTGATCAGTGATCTAAATATGATTCGCGGCCGGAACAAATATTTATTGATAGAATTATAATCATAAAAAAAACATCAATACACCTCAAGTTCATATTACCCTATTGATTGACTATTTCATGAAATCATGACATTTGAAGCCAATTCTAATTTCTAACTATGGAGTTGTATTGCTGATTCTAATTCTGTAAAGCCATATTGTTACGGTCGCAAATCCTATTTTAATCAACATACAACCAGACACTGACCTGCAAATTATTTATGTATTTCGCGGGATAACTGAGCGGATCCCCGATTAAGGTTATGTAGAGACAAAACATGGAGCAATATAATAGAAAGACATAACGGAATAAAATAATAATAATATAGAACATAAAAACAAAATATTACTCAGTCTCGATTTATTATGTTGGTGTTCGGTTTTTCATATTGTACCATATTCTCTTCACATACGCGTGTTTATTTATAAACGTTGCTAAAGTTAAGTGAAGTCAAAAATTTATGGTTAAGCAATTATAGTTAATTATTTAAGCAATGTTTATAATTAAACCCCACTGTTCTTATAATATTGATGGCCATCGTACACCTTATCAACTTGGCACCGCCTTGAGTTAATGTAAATGAAATGTTTCAATACTTGAAGTAGAGAGTCGTTCGAGCTTTAAATCCTGCAGCGTATGGTAGAATTTTCAAACGCAAGTGAATGTACGTCATTCTAATTGACTACGCCTTGCTGAAATCGTTATGAAACTAAGATTATGGTATTTCGATATTTCTGATTCTGAACATAGTTGACACGTCAGTAGTTCTGCGAACAGTAGACCTCGCGAGCACTAACTTTTTTGTAACAATTAATATAGCAGCTGATTCTACTGGTAGAAATCTAAAAGTGAGTAATTCACTGCATTTTGAAGAGCTATTCTGCTCATCACGCCGAAGGTCCTCATCAGCCGATGTATTCTGTAAAAATCTCACTGTGATACTGAGCTGTCATTCCACTTAATGCTAAGGTTGAATTTTTTTTGAAAAAAAAAAAATTGACACTATGGACAGCTCACTTTACCTACGTTTTCACGGTGAGATCTTTACAGAATTGAGCGGCAGATATTGACCAAACTTCTATGAGACCAACTTAAAGTTATTACCTTTCAAATAAAAAAAGAACCATCACAATCGGATTTCACAAGGCGGAGATATCTAGTAGCTTTTTGCCCCTTTTTGGAAGAAGTACCCCTCCAATCAAAAATACCCGACGACAAAAAAGTGTATAAAGTCGTAAAACCTGTTTAACTAATTTCGTCCAGATAGGTTGGAAAATACGCCCTGTAGAGGAGTACCAACAAAATGCCAGAAAAAAACAAAATTGCCAGAATTGAAGCAGAGACGCTTTGCTCACTCGGTCAATGATCGAGTATAGACGTTAAACCGAAAATTCATGTAGATTTGAGACGGTTTTGGAGTGGTGTCGACTTGATATGGTATGCGAAGGTCCTTAAACTAATCGGCCAATTGAAGTAGACAACAGTCAATCGTGAAACACACTTTTTCAAGATTGACAGTTGCCCTGTTTTATTGGTGAAGTAGTACGTAGGTACGTGATAATATAACTCAAAATGAGTTTTTTTAATTTAGAATGTGTGACCCTTTTTTTATTAGTCTTCTTCTGTGATTATGTTGTAAGGCTAACAATTATGAGTTTATTAATTTATTATTAATTGAAACCTAAATTATGGCCGGGCAAAAAGTTTCTTCGTATTTAATAGACACATTCAAGAACTATTTTTTTCTTAGTACATATACTGGTTGAAATAAAGACGGTAGCAGTACGATAGAATTTACCTTATTTTTGATAGCAAACATAACAATCATAAAAATTGTTAAAATGATTTTTACTTATTTTTGCCCGCGGTTTTGCACGCATGGAGGTTTGAAACTATCCCACGGGAATGTACTACCCGGTTTAAATGTTCCAAATCCTAACTCAGGTCATGGTCTATCCGTGAGCCAAATTTCATCTAAATTCCTTCAGCCGTTAAGGCGTGGAAAGGTAACAGAGCTACATAACAGAGTTGGTTTCGCATTTTTTTTTTAAACTTACTGGTATGGATTACATACAGATTTTTATTAAGTCACTTGCTTCTCTAGTCGATGGCAAAGGTAAAAATATTGTAGATACTATGTTAGATGAGTTGGGCCCAGAAGGTGGCCACGCCAATCGCGGAATCAGTGGCGTTGTTTAGGTCCTCAGAAGTGCAGGTGTACTTTGGATACTCTTAACATATGGGACATGGCTTGGTCAGGAGCACCGCATTCGCACGGGGTGTCGGATGGGTCAATAATCCCCTATTTCGCTAGATTGTGCTTGCAGCGGTCTACTTGGACCGCAGTCGATTGATTGCTTTCCATATAGACCACTGCAGGTCACGTCCGATTGGCAGGTCTCCTGGGGCCGGACAAAGTTGGGTGGTGGCGATGTTTGTCACTTGCTGCAGTCGGGGTTCGAACCGACACAAATTAAATTGAACTAAAAAGAATATTTTCTTGAATTTTGGTTTATAAACTACTAATAAACTTTCCCCAGCCTACAACTATGTAATAATTTAGAGTTCAATGAATAATTCTTCATTACAAAAGTGAAACAGTATGTACATTTTAAAATAATACTTCATAATAAATCTTAAGTTAAACAAGATTGTGTATATTTATTTCACCAACTTTATACAGGGTGTTAAAAACCCATCACTCAGCCGTTACCTACGTATTCGGTACATCAATCAAACTAAGCAACATTGAGCAAAAATTATTGGTGGGAAAATATATTATTTTTGGTGTGAAAAATCGCTGTTTACGGCAGCGCGCCAGATAATGCACGCAACACATTGTGCTTTTGGGTAACGCCTGTAACGGTACAATAGTTGTGGGGCATTAAATTGAAAGTTATTACATTTAAAACTTGTTTTCATGATAAAAATGCAAAAAGTTGGAACTGTGATCTTCAATATCTCGTAACCAGAAGGTTCCCAGGTATGGTCCAGTACAAAAAAAAGAACACCGCTCCACGCTTCGTAAAGCGTCTTTACACCCATTTTAATAAAACGTTCAGTTATTCTTCATCCATAGCACTATAAAATCCAGCGTAATTTGAACTGCGGTTTGCGTAATTTTTCAAAACATGTTTGTGCTTTGTTTCATCTGATTTTGTTACATAAGCGGTTTTTATCTTCATTAATTGTTGTTTATTTGATGAACCATCAATGTCGTATGGATTTTTTTCACCATACTTTTCGGTTATTTTATTTTGCTTAAACGCATCCATTCGGTCATTTTCGGGTATGTCTTTAAAACTAACTTCTGACATTCCGGTTTTATCTAGTTTGTGAAAAGTTGCTGATTTTGTAATTCCATCATCGCCTTCTCTTCCGGCCGTCATGATCATGACGGGAGCCGTGCTCATGTCTGTCATGTGATCTTTAATGCATTGTTGCAAAATGTGAAGAAAGAACAAGAACGCTAGCAGCGTAAGTGCAGACATTGACGCACCGCTTTTATGACCTCCTCCATAGTTGCTAAAATGAAAAACATTAAATGTAACCATTTTATTAGTGACATACCTACACGGCTTAAGGGACATCGACGCGCAAACATCAATAATACCTATCGAAATTTCTTTTCGGTATTAAAAAGTCACTGAAAAAAATAATTAAAAGAGGGTAGGGTAGTGTTGACAAATATGATTAACGCTTTCACGGGCGGTGACGGAGACACAATAGAAGTTTTATTGTTATGACGTCATCAGGCGTTCACTGTCCGCGAAAGGGTTAATAAACAATTATTGTTACCAGCAGTTTGGTTTTATTACCATACTAAATTCCCGTCATTCCGTGAGTTCTCGACCCCGTAAATAATTTTATTTTTTGCGTAAGCGCTTTTACCCAATATTGAAGTTAAACTATTAGCACGTAATAGGTAGGTACACTTGCCTGTAACCTGCACAAAAGTGTGAAAATGGCTTGCATGCTATTGTAACAATCACCAATCAGAAGTTGTTATGCGAGCTACTTCCACACTTGGGTATGTTGTGCTTTTCTGACGTCTATTACGTGCTGTTGTCACTACCACTAATTGCACTCTGTTCAATTCGCGACGGAACGACCACCGATGCCCTTACAGACCTACAGATGGCGCGAAAACCAGTAGGACTCGCCAAGGCCCGTATATATAAATCCCTTGAATTTCAGAGCTCTCAAAACAAACAAACAAACAAAATAATAATGTACATAATAACTTTCAAATTCAAACCGTTAACGTGATCAGTGATGCTCTTTTTAAATAAAAAAAGGATCCCAAAAATGTGTGCGATTTATAGACGAGGACTTAAAAGTGGGTCACACACCAAATGCGGCATTTCGAACACTTGGGCGACCGTTATGCGCTGTTTCCTTGTTGGAAATGGCGAATTCGACGTTAGTTACATGTCGTACAGTCTACGCGTTTTCGTTTTACAATATTGCAACTACTGCTGCAACACCGTCGTACATATTTCACACAAGAAGGTGCACTCGCATTTGGTGTAAGTAATCTTTAGAGCTATTTTATCCTAGGCAATAAGTAGTAGGTAGTCAACCTGACTTCCCAGCATCGTCACTACCGGCGCTAGCTCACATTTAGGTGAAGAACAGGCTTATGACTTCGGCATTACCTACCTACTTTTTCTAAGGCTGTTTTAGGATCAACATAAGTAGAAAAGACAATCTTACTGCTTGGAAGTTGCAACAGATCCGTGTGAAGGGGCAGATGGTTCGTATGCATAATATACATGATGATCTTGGACTGGAATCTCCGAGTACCTATATCAGGAAAAATAAGTAAATATACAGATAATCTTGAGTCTTTATCTACAAGGTAAGTAAAACTATATGTGTGTGTTTTAGAACACTTTTTTCCGTGGCGTTGGCATTCCGGTTGTGAAAGCTTTTAATCAGTGTATGACACATTCGAAGCGCAAACGCTCCGTGTTTACGCGGCGTGGCGCCTACAATCATGGACCAGTAGGTTTTACCTGCCCTACGAAAAAATAACCTTTTAAATTAAATTTATTTTTATCAGTTAATAAATACGATAACAGAATTATCATACCTACTTTTGAAAAACGTTATTCTGAATTATAATAACTCGAAAACGGTTCGCAGAAAATTCAAATTACAGATTTATTTTTATAACATTATATTTTATTCCGTAAGTACACTTGATAGCAAGTATAATTTGTTAGAAACACACAGACCTACAAATTTTTTCTTTGTGATTTCAGTGCTTATTTATAGGGTTTTGGGACCTAAACACGAATCTAAAATTGTGTTTTTTTCCTGTCTCGTTAGTTTTTTACAACACACATACCTATAAAAATTTCAAGTAAAAATTGGTTGAATTACTCAGGTAAAAAAAGACAAAATTAATAAAATAAGTGAGTACCTAGTTTGTATTATTTTTTTTTTTCATAAAAGTAACTAACTGATTGATTATGTGAAGAAACATTAATTAACATTTTAAAATACTACAGAGGCTTGTGGAACCTTTTCTTCTTTTTTGCGAAGCTTTTGTTGAGCGATTTGCTCTTATCAATCCGGTTTGGATAATCACGCTTCATCAACCAACAGTATTCGCCATCATGCTAATATTCCACTTTCTTTGGTACTTGCGCTCCATTTCTTTTATATTCAGGAAAGTAGCTCAAATGCGAATGAAGGAAATCAACCACTGACTAAACTTATACATACATACATAATCAGCCGATAATGTTCTCAATGTTGGGAAACAGGCCTCCTCTCTTCGAGAGGGAGTGGGCTGTAAATCTACCACGCGGGCCCAGTGCGGGTTGGTAGATGTCATATGTCTTTGATCTTTTTGGTTCAAGCACATGCCGGTTTCCTCACGATGTTTTCCTTCACCGTTTTGAGAGCAGTGGTGATGAAATTATTTACACAAAGTAAAGCGCCTGCCTGGGTTCGAACCCACGACCTACAACTCGTAAATCAGGGGCCACCACTGCTCTTTATTGACTAAACTTACGACCGTAATTATTTACAGACGCCAGCACATCAAGCTACTACAATCTGTGGAATTTCTTTAAAACATTATCAACTTTATCATTAAAGCATAAGGTTCAAGGTTGATTGGGAAAATTTGACAGTTTCGGGTAGCTTGACCTGCTGGCGTCTGTACCATATTCTGAATTTCTGACAAATAAATGATTATGATTACGATGATGAACCTTGTGACTCATAAAGTCATAGGTCATAAGGCAACCGAATTTTTGGAAATTTGATTTATAAATATTTTCATAATATTTATGATTTCCTAAGAAGTTTTTAATAGCATCTTTTAACGATACCTACCCATGCCGCCAGTACTATAGGAGTCAGTTTTCCGTCGAATAATTTTCTCAAAATTCTGATGGATTTTTTTTTTTAAATTCCGTAATCAACAACAAATAATAATTTAGCAGATGCGTGGGGATATCCCCAAGGAAAATAAAAAAACCTAGAAACACTACTTGAACTTGTAATTCGTTATAGGTCTGTGAATTATCAGTACCTACCATTTTTATTCTTTACACAGAAATAATTATCGTTTGTCCGAAGTTTTTAAAGACCGAAGCAACTTTTGCCATAAAATCATTAGACACCGATTTCATTGATTTTTTTTTCATGATTTTATTTAAGTGCTGATTTCACCAATGAAACTAAACGCGATCAGCACTTCTAAACCGTGTTCAAGTGCTGTCAGTGTAAATATTCCATAACAATTTTCACACTGACGGCTCTTGAACGCGGTTTAAAACGCGTTCAGTTTCGCCCTAATCATCATCATCATCAACGCAACATGTCTTTCTTCCATGCTTCTCTATTTGTTGTCATCGCGGTAGTCCCTCCCTTTCTAGTCATATTATCATCTTTCACACAGTCCATCCATCGTTTCTTTGGGCTCCCCCTACTCGTATAGCCATCCACATGAATAGGTACTTAAAATTTTAATTCGCCCTGATATTGATACTAATTTACCTACAGTCTTTGAGATAAGCCATCACTATTCAATCTTCTAAGGCGGACCCGACTCGGATAGGTTGGTAGGGTATTTTTTTACCCTTAGCTTTTAGCAACTTCAATTTTAAGGTTTTGGTTAGGCGTTTTAACATTAGTCTTATTTCGGGGAAATTATTCTATGGAAAACAAACATACGGAAAATTTTATTATCTGGCTTTTGTGACCACGGAAAACCAGGGCCTTCGGGGTCGGGCAAACGAAAATGATTTGAAACAATAAAAACTTACCTTGTAACCGGTGGCTAAAGAGGACTGTCTAAGGAATATCGACGGAAAGAGTACCTACTTACAGCCACTTAAAGCAATTTGGTTTATTTCCTCTGGACCATTTTGATGGGGAATCTTAAAATTGGCGAAAACGAAGACATCCCATGAGATTTCTAATGTAATCTTTTACCTACTCATTGTTGGCACGTTTACGCTTGTCATATTTTTTTTATAGTTCTTTAAGCAACTACTTAAAAAAAATCTTCAAATCAACACACAAAAAGAGCGAAATAATTAATCATTAATCTGTAACTTCGAAATATTTAATCAAACATTTGGCTATTACTGCCGGGATCTTTAACTGTTCCTACAGGCTCGAGCCCATAAAATAATTTATAGACCAGGTTAATAAAAAAGTGGGTAACGTTGATAATACCTGGTGGTACTCACCTGTCAGTCAGTTGCTTCGTTCCTATTCCCACTTGGGAGAGAAGATTTTCCAACGTCATCTCACTATCACGCAGTGTCAACGAATGTCAAGGTTTAACTGACAGCGGGATGTGCAAGCGCCCATGGCTATGAGTGCGTAATACGCTCTACTTGGCTTTTCGTACTCTATTATGTGAAGTTATTATAGCGGTATTTTCTTGTAGCTATTTTCTATAAAACATACGTTTCTATGTCGCGAGATAATTACATACTTTTATAACTCGCGTAAGTAAATGGGTATAACAAAAGAAAGACAAAAAATAAATATTAATCTTTATTATTTTACAATCACAAGCACACAAGGACGTCCTCAATCACACAGTCGCACAAAATATACTTACATAAATACTAACTATTATGTGATATAAATATTTATTTATATCACGTATAACTTTTTACATCAGTCGTCAATTATCGAGAAACTGGCGGAATATTTCATCGTTTATACAATAAACAATGTGCCAATTATACAACATTTTACAATACTCATTTCTAAGGGTTTCATGGAATAGACCGTATAACAATGTGGGACAATTTTACCGTTTACTCATTTACTTCTAAAATAAATTAAATAAATAAATAATTTAATAAATTATTTAAACACTATACTTGACGCTGTTTTAATTAGTGCGATGGGATAAGTTTTGAGCACAATATGCCAACATATTTTCATTGCGTCATTAGTTTAATACTTTAATGTACCCACCGAAATCAAAACAAAATCGTATTTTGACTATTTTTGTAACACTTCCTTCATATTAATGTGGAAACGGATATAAAAATGCCAACCCCAAGAGGTTAAACTTTGGAAACTATACGTTACTTATAAGATCACTAATTTTGAAGTCGCACTACAAGATATTGTGGCGGGGTTTTCTGTTGGCATTAAACTTCATTGCACTGAAGATACATCTGGCGACAGTCCACACCCGAGCGGCCTCGACGACCTGCCTCGTAGAAGTCGTCGAAAGTGCCGCCAGATTGTCTCTCCAAAACGAAACTTGCAGCGTAGCTGTAATAAGAATATGTTTTTAATAAAATAATGAGATTTACACCTGTGTGTTAGTGGTACGCAGGCAAAAGGTGGAAACAAACAAATAGGATGGAAAAAAAGGTTAAGATGCTCATTAGCTGCAATCGACGGTATACACATCTAACAAGCAATTCCGATCAACAAGTCTATCTGCAACGATCTCAAACTTAAATTACTTTCCTTCCATGTGGGAAAGGTATGTTTTTCCACCCCTTTTGCCATAACTGGCCATTGCTTTATATACCAACGTAGGTCTACTGGCGCCATCTCCACGACCGAGAGAATCGCGGCGATAGTCGCGCCGTGCCATCAAATTCTCACCGCGAAGATATCGCCGTGTGGAGATTGCTCCATACAGTTACTATAAAATTTGATGTCACGGCGTGACTATCGCAGCGATACCCGCGTAGAGATACGAGGACATCTATAGGGTGATGCTTAGGCGCCAAGCATCAGCCTATAGCTGTCCACTGCAAATCATAAGCCTCTTTAATCGCACTCGATTTCACTCAATCGTCGGCTACTCTAATCAGGCTCTACCAACTACCCTGCGAAGACCGTCGCTCCACTTAGCCGGAGGGCGTCTTACTTTACGTTTACCGACTCGCGGTTTTCACTCAAAACCAACACCCCTGATCCCAACGGTTGGATCGGTTCTACGGGAGATAATATATCAATGAGTTCTACGGCTAATAAAGCCGTCCCATTGCCTCTAGCTTGTTTATTCTGGGGGAAACTACTTTGGTTCTCTGCTGGTTCATCTCATTCAGGAATAGACACCAAGCATAGCCCTTTCTAAAGCTCGCTGAGCAACTTGACATTTGTAGACCAGCAGTAGGTACCGTGAGTGTCCACGTCTCGGCTGCGGAAGTAATACCAGGTAGTACCTACGCACTGATTGTAGGTAGACCTTTGTCTTTAGGGTATGTGGAATAGGCGAGATAGAAGACTGCTTAGTTTTCCAAACGACACTCAGATTAAGTGAATTCTACTGTAACCTCTAATCTATCTATGCCTATGTCAAATTTTTTTTCATGTTCATCCGGAGACCGGTGCGTAGGTACAGAACAATCAACCAGGCCGTCCAGCATTATGAAAACTACATAGGTCTAAAGTTTGTCAGTCCGAGATATCCTTCATCTTGGGAAGTAATGATAAATAGCATGATATACCAAGAAAGGTAAAATGCTTAAATTATGGTAACATAAGTACCTTTCTACCTAATTAATATTTACCTTTTAACTATTCTCTTCCGGAAAATCTAAATATTAACACAACATGTTACACACCATCGGTTCATATATACGTAATACAGAATAGGTATAGATTGAAGTGAACAACACATTAAACATTACTGACAAAGTGAGGTGTACCCCTGTCTTTTTCTGATCTGTGGGCGTACCTATAGGAGGTACAACTCTGCCTAACCCTTCGGGGAAAACAGGCGTGCTGATATATTATGTTATGTGAATAGGTACTTACGTTCCGAATTGACAGAACACGCTCTTGGGACCGATGTCATCAGAACACTCTGTGTTAGCATCGCATACGTATTTCTGCAGACACTTGTCGTCATTAGTGCCGAAAGACCTTACGTAGGTTTTGAACATGGCAATGCCAGCGAGCGCTGCGTCACTGACTGAATCTTTGCGGCCCATTGATCGTGCAGCTAGCGATCTGTGAGAGAATGAGGTCTTCAAGGCGTCCAAAAGATTTACGACGATGTTGATGAACTGTTGAAAGAAAAAATACCATTCAAGACCTGCTTACTAGGTCCATAAAAGACCTGGAAAGGAACCCCACCTTTTTTAGAGATTCAATTGTAAAATTATTTAAAACTTATAAAGAATGGCATACAGATAATTGCATAAAAAGGGAGAAGGAAGGATGGGTAGCGTACCTCTCCAGCCTGCTTTGCCATGGAGGCGACCTGGTCGGGATCTTTTGCACCGAGCACCGTCGACAGAACCGCAGCCAATATACCCTGAAGCAAGCGAGAAGCAACACCGTCTCCGTAACCAAATTTTACTATTTACATTCCAAAGATAGGAAAGACCTCAAGGAAAATTTGAAAATTATCTTTAATCGTAAAATGAAATAAAATAGAGAAGTAATAGTTACTAAAGTGATTTCTCTGAGGTGATCCCCGGACGTGAAGGTACTAGTTATTTGTAGTGAATTAAGGCTTGATATACTACTTGACAAATGATGCCTGCTACAGGTGAGGGTCAACTTGGTGCTTTTTTACATTATTGGAGTGATTCTAAATATTCTAAGTAAATATCAATAAGTATCTACAAAAAACTATGTTAGTGGATAAGTATGGATAAATAAAATAATGAAGTTTGCTTTTTATTGTACATTCATGATAACTTCAGAGCTGAAGCTTTTGCGGTGGACATGGGTGTGATTTTCTTATTTTGAGATGTAAATGGAAGGAATTTGGCAAAATTCCTTTGGAAATTGTAATTATTAATGTACCTGCATTGGAGACGAGCCGTTGTCTACTTTGTCAATACCATCGCTTGATGCTCCTCCTCCGAGAATTGCAGTTAAGATTTTAAGACCCATAGAGAGTAAGTTGGCCCAAGGTGACGGTGACCCTGATTCGGTATCGATGCTGTCACTCTTGTTAGGTCCTGTTGTGCCAGGGTTGAAGATCATTTGCATAAGCATACCTGAAATTATACAATTTATAAGGTTTTAATTACTAATTTAAGCCAGTAATCAAAATAAACCGCCAAAGTTTCAATCTGTAAAGCTCATATTTACTTACCAAGCATGTTGGACCATGAGAAGCCTCCGTCAGAGATAGAGTTTGTTTGTATATCATCAATGTCATCTAAGGCGACTTTCTTCAAGGCGTTGGATTTCTCTGCGAATTTCCGCTCTTGGGCTTGTTCTTGCTGGGGCATCGGTAACGAGTTGCTGTAATATTGGGGATTATGTGTCCGAACACTACTCGTCGCCTGAAAATATGATTAAGACCATGTCAGTAAAATGAGTGATCATTAATATAATAAAAAAAAAAACATACCAATAAACATTGATACAATTTTATTTTGTAAATTGGGTTATTTTGCACGATGTGAATTTATTGCTCGCCTTTACGCGAATGTGGTTAGGTACCTATTGAATGAAATATTGTATCAAATACCTATTAAATAATGTAAGTATAGAACCGTACCTGTGATATAAGAGGGACATGCTGGGGATATGCCAGCGTATGGAGAACTGCCGATGAACTTATTAGCGCCAGAAGCGCCCATCCCGTCACTGTGTGATGCATCTGTAGACAAATAATGTTTTCGTAAGTAAAGAAAACTTTAAAATAATTTTGGGCACTACACTTATCACCTAATGCGTAATTATTTTAAAATAAAACCTCGTGAGAATTAATTTAATTGTGCTCTCGCGCAATGGACGTCGATTAGAAAGTGTTCTGATGAGTGATTCGCGCGAATTGATTGCCTGCTTTTAGACTTGCTTAGAAAGTGGCCCCTAGCGTCGCCTTCTCTGTATTTTTTACGAGGATGCCCGCGTCTCTAATTAGAGGACGTTTATAAAGTGTATTTTTTTAAAGCATTCTGGTTTCTGTTTTAATGAAACAAATACCTACTTCTAATTCATATGATCAGTTTTGAATCAATAAACCGACATCGACAGAAGCGTACCGGTTGCGCCCATCAATGGAAACTTAAATAAATACCTACCAAATTTACTCGTATACCTATCCTTTAGCGTCGCGTTTACGCGTAGGTACCTATAGTAGACTATCACAATACCACAAAATTGTGCTACCTATTCGGACATTGTGACACAATTTTTTTTTTACTGTTTTTATGGCACCTACTTAATTATCTTTTGGAAATAACATAAAAAGCCGGCCAAGTGCGTGTCGGACCACGTGCAATAAAGGGTTCCGTAGTTGGGATGAATTTATACCAAGTAGGTACAAACTTAACATTGTAGTTGAAAAACATCTCCCATACGTTCCAACTGTAAATGTAAGTTTGTACGCATAATATTGGGATATTTACCAAGTCATTTAAGGACCACAGACTTCTTATAGGTTTTTTTTAATGTATAAGTATAGAACTAAATCTAAATCGGTTTTCATCAATTTTTTTCTTAAATAACTTTAAAAATATAGATAAAAAGAAAGACACCCTCACAGTAAGCCCTTTCATTTGATATGTCACACGGTACAGTGTGCAAAACTTTAATTTTATTTATATATATACTCTTCCAAAAGTGACCCCCATGCTCAAAATTTATTTATTTACGTAACACGTCCGTGTTTGGGTCTCAGAAATTGATATGTGTACCAAATTTCAACATAATCGGGCTACATCACGGTCCATCATCCGGCTTAGAAGTGTGTTACCCGCATGTCCGACAGCCCTCGAATGCAGGTGACCCGGTCCTTTGTAACCGTTCTTCGGATGTCACCTCTTACCATACTTAATAAGGTGCTAACTATATAAATTGACGTAAATTTTAACAGTTCGCTATGCACGATATGCCAAACGGTCTACTTTCTTCGGTTGAAAAAAGCAAGCTATATTAGCACTTTATGTGACTTCCGGCTCACTTGACAAAAATTACATCACGGCATACGCGTGGCCAGGATGATCAAACGTGAATGGTTTCATAAATGTTTTTATTATAGAGGAATTGTTACTTTCTGAGTTTGTCGTCCATCAGTTGTAGAAACGTGTTACATACGTATAAAATAAGTAGTGGTGGAACAGTGCTGCGCCGGCGCACCGGTCGTCTGTGACAGCGGGCCCGCCGAGATTCTCTCTGGAGAAATTTGTTGTCGCAAGACTTGCGCCGTCATCACTTATGTTTCATGTATGCTTTGTGGCCGCCATTTACTGGTAAACCGCTACATACATGATGCTATTTATGTAATGACGACGTCCAGTTCATAAAATAACTACCCATACGTATGCCGCAATGGTTGGTTCGTCAAAAACATAATAATAAATCCGTCTTTACGGTTGTCATAAGTTTTGTTTGGAAAGCTGCTTTGCAATATAAGCACCAGGAAAAGTTTACCCGTGAAGCAAATTGATAATTTACACACCGCAGCCTGTATTGGATCGATTTACGCTCAAGTTTGAAGGTGGCGTAACCCCATGACCCAGTAACCCTGCGCTGGCGCAGGTGACTGAACTTGGCGTTGTAACGCCCGAGAAACTTAGCCTCACTTTCGTTCGTCGCGGATCTTCACGTCCAAGCCGACCTACATTTGCATAATAAGAAAGAATTGATTATTATTTATTCATAGTTACATAGGTAGGTACTGTAGAATTTGATTTCACGAAGTGCTCATTATTTTCGGTGTTTAGTTTCGGGATGAAAAAGGTTCCGCGTGAATTGTCTACCTACTAATTCCACTTTTGACTTTAAATAATGTAAAATGCCTAGGTATAGGTATCTAATCAATGCCCCGTGCAGTGGATTGCGTATCATTTCTCTAATTCGCTTACTGCTAAGAGACGAATTTGGATACTTGAACCTAAATGTCCCTTTTATTGTCGTTTTTTTTTATCTTTAGGATTTAAGATCCCTTCGTTTTCAGCGCGGGCAGTATTTTCTAACTTGACTTCTATTCAAGATAATCTTGGCTCTTCTAATAGCTACCTCATTCTCCTAAAAAAAAAAAAACTGGTTAAAGGTATATTTTTACAGCATCAAGTATAATTATATTGTCTAGTAACGCAGAACGACTACCAAGGCGCGGCAAACATGGCGATGGGTGAAAGCAACGCGGTCCGGTCGCGTGTGTGCCACTGCCGTGCAAGGTTAACGTTTTTCTAATTTCGGAGCGAGGACTCAGACCTGCTATTACGTTGTGACCAACTCGCTCCCAACTTTCATCGGAAATTTACCGTGGAAAAATGAGAATCGCAAATTTCACCAGCCATTTGGCAATTTTCTTCTTGTGCGTGCCGCCAGCGACGTTTTCATTTGTGCGATTTTCTTTTATGAAACTTCTTGGCAGTTCATGCAAGCAATGTTTGATAGAGAATGCGAACGGATGCAGCATATTTAGTACTTACCCATACTTTAGTTATCAAATAAAATCAACAAAAATGAAAAAAAAAAAAAATAAGAGACGAAAGTTTTCATTGCAGGGAAATATTATCTACTTATCATCAGAAAACCTCTTATTCTTGTTTTCATCTTCCGCGTTTTTAAGTTTTTTTTTGCCTGCTTAGTGACCGGTCCAGCGTGCAATCCGCTTTCTAAAACCATCCGTAAAGCCCGTGCGTGTTCTGTACGCGGATATGAGCGTGGACTGAAATTTATTCAGTCTTAATAAACATACACCGTTGAAAACTACGTGACTAACTGTATAACTTTATGTAATTGAGTTATGTTACATGTTTAGGTATTATTATATTATACAGACCTATCTGAATATTTAAACTGTTTGTCTTAGAGTTTTCAGTCTCATTATTACGTAAGACTTCACGAATTTATAATCTGCTTTGATGTTAAGCATGTATCTATGGTCATGCCTGGCCAAAATTTCCGAAGTCCAAGGGGTCTACTTCGACGCGCTAAACCGAAGTATCAGCCGCATGTTCGGTCGTTTTATAACTTCCACAGTTTCCTTTTTTGACTTTGAGTCCTTACCCGACTTCAAGTCACGGTTCTGACTTTGGCTTATCTCTTCGACTGTCTTTTTTTTTCGCCGTAGCCGTATAGTTTGCCGTAGTAAAGAAACGACCGAACATTATGTTCGGAGTAGACCCCTGGCCATTTCAGTTAGTCTTGTTATCCATTAACCTACCAAAGTGCATAACGCACCTGGGATGTCCAGGTGCGTTATGCACTTTGGTAGGTTGTAGTATCTATCCATTTTGCAGTCTTACAAAATAAATAACAATTAGGTAGCTAATTCATTATTTTTTTAATGACATACATAGGATCCATAATCCACGCAGACATATCAAAACACGAATGCCTGAGCAAATTAAAGGTGGCAGTTTCACAAAGACTACCGTAACACTCACGATGACAGAGACGCGCCATTGATTCCCGCGATTGATTAGTTCTAGCTGTAATGATAAAGTATAGCCATACGATGTTCCGCAAACTGATCCATAGTATAGGCGCGTTACACACCGTTACCGTGTTCTCGATGCGGATCAATCGTACGGTACACCTGATCAAGATGCACATGTTCAATTTGGGCCAGCGCCTACTTTAGTCTTCAATTGTGTCAATCACCGTATTACATCTCAATTATTATGCTCACATTGTATCTGATTTCTAAACGTACAATGGGAATGTATAAATAACTTCGACTGGCATGTGTTTTGTATTGTTTACTAAGAAGCCAACCATAGTAGATATTTTCTACTACAAAAGGCTTCATCAACATCTCATTTAACTCCACACCTAAGGTGTGTTCTACATCTTTTATCCTGAAAATAATCATTATCCAACTTGTTAGCTAAACTTTTCCGAAATACATAGTTACGTACAATTGTATTCCGGATCTTCGAAGATTCATTACTTTTTTTTGTTCCTACTCAAGTCTTGCATCGAGAATTAAAAATCGATAAAAAAAATAGAAAGAAATTTCTCCGTGCATCCCAGGGCCCACCAAAGCCCGCGGGCAAGGTGTCAGTAGGTATATAATTTTCGTTTTAAAAACATTTCGATTACCCAACGTCGCCGGTGAATGACGAGATTGCCTCTCACGTCCGTCGACACAACTTTCACTTCTTTAAAGTTTTTTGGACATGTACGAGTATTTCGTTAGTCTCGCCACGAGATGACGATTGCGGAGAATTTATCATCGCGAGTCGCGACTATGAATTATTTCTAGCGTTGATGTCTTTTTGACTAACGAATAACGTAATGTATTTTCTTTCTTTTTTCCTTATTAAACGGATGATATTTAATTTTAGCGTTTATGTTTTTGTAGGTTTAAGCGTTTTAATTACGATTTTGAAGATAATGTAATAAGTTTTGCCAGATTTCAGTTTCGATTGAAGTATTAAACCGTATCTTCATAAAACTATAGGCTCCTTATTTCAGATAAAGTTGGAATAGGTATGTGGTACCGAAGTAACTGATATCGGTTGTACAGATGCCGGCAGCTCAAGCTACCCGCAACTGTCAAATTTTCCCAATTAACCTTGAACCTTATGCTTTAACGATAAAGTTGAAAATCTTTTAAAGAAATTGAATAGATTGTAGTTGATGTCTGTACATAATGTTGCTCATCAATAGCAACGTGGAAACGATATTTGCTCGATGATATAACGTTTCTTAATTTCTGGGAATACGTTATTACATTCGAGTAGGTACCGGTATGTTGGAGCGAGAAACGCGGCGACGGGCCCGGGCAGCCGGCACGCAAGCGGATTATTGGCCATTCCGATCGCAGCAGCTTTCCTCGCCACTTTCAACACGCGCCGGCGCACGTTTCAAGACTTTTAATTACTTAAGAACCTGTCACAAGTATCATAACACTCGTCAAGCGTCAAGATCTCATCCTTTGCTTACAAACTTTAATGAAAGTTTCGAGGAATATTCTTGATTTAACTTCTTTTTAAAATAGCAGTTTATTTTTTATCAATGAACTGCTTGAAATTATACCTTGTCATTTCAAATAATAAACAACTTTAACAAATGAAAGCGACTTACTTTTCCTAATGAACTTGAATATTTAAGCATAATAAATTGATTGATTCGCTCTATTTGAAGAATAGAGCAATTAAACGAGCTACCGAATGAGATAAAATTGATTATCATTTGTAACGTGAGTATCTATCGTAAATCCAACATGTTACGAGCAAAAAATACCATTGGAAAATTTCTTTGTAAAACTATAATGTTCAATGCACCAAACGCCATTGTTACGTCAAATTAGCTACTCAAGAATGTTTTGTCTCTGTATTCTTTAGATTCTCCGCGACGAATTCAGGGTTAGATCGCATTATGTGAACATTTTCACATTTTAGAAAGCGAGGGTTCATATTTACATGACTAAAGCGGACAGTGAAAATAATGTGCCGTGTGGAAGTTCATAACAAGTGTGAAATGTTCGTGACTGATTAGTATCATTGTTCCGTCATTTGTTCAATGATAATTGATTCGGAAGAAAGTTTGTTTGTGTGTTTTATATTTATTAAATTCGAGCCGTGTAAAAAGTCGGAACTTGACTTTTCAAGTTACTGAAAATTGGTAGAAAGCTGCCATTTCCGGTTGTTGAGTAATTTGTAATTTTTTTGATAAATTTAGCGGTGAACTTATTGATTTTTGTTATAAAAAACATATTTATGAATAATTAACATTTCTAGTGTCTTATAATGAGACACTTAATTAACTATTGCTGGGAGTCTTGCGTTTCATGTGAATTGTGGAAATTGGTAATTCCTCACTTATCTCTCGCTACTTATTTCCAGTTATTTAAAGTTCGTTAAACAAACAGCGTAAGGTATTAGTTATTCACTCAAAAGCTTAAGTTAAAGTACCTTAATTCAATACACAGCTATCAAATGACAAGACATACTTATTAGAAAAATCTTATACTTATCTAACAGAGAATTGCAGGCGATTTTCTTTAAATCATCGTACATTCATTCTTTTTAAACATTCATTCATATTAAGTTCCCAAAGGAACGAATCGGACTGATTTTAAGCACCATCCTCATAAATTCTCTATCTACTTATCCTTTGATTTATACCATGCATTAAGAACTCAAACGCAAGCTGCTATAAATATTTCTAAGTGGGCTGGTTAAATCATGTGTTTTCTTTGAACATGAAAAAAAAATAGAATTGAATGGATCCTTTCCATTTTTCAGTGTCAACAATTCGAAACTTTTATCAGATCACGGCCTTTTTTTTCAGAAGTGTCTTTACACAAATACTAATAAAAAAAATAACTTTATTTTAAGCATTTCATAAAGGCACTTATAAAATTATTTCACAACAATTTTGATACAATAAAAAATGTTTATTCACAACATGGTTAAAAAAAAACTTCAAAACACAATTTAAGAAAAGTAAAGCTTTTAAAGATAAACAAACATCTTGTATCACCAAAATCACTTGTGAAACACCTTATCTATTAAATCACGTGGTCACTTGCAATCATCAGCGTCCTGTCGCAACTTTCACACAATTATTTCAAACACCGAACACTTAAAATATTCCACTATACGTCCTAAGGGATGGACCTTTAAAAACCTTACCTTATCTCGAACTGGGGGTATATCACTAACACTGAATCACGTTATCTTCCACGAGGTAGCTTATCGTCACCGGTGAAAGTGCGTGTTGCCTGTGCGAGAGTTTAACTTGCAATGAGTGTTGCGCCTTGAACTTCACTATATATATATGATGACCCAGTTCTGGTGGCAGCGGCTAACTGTGCTAGTCGGTCCGTCAGTCCGTGTGTCCAACCTGTTCCCATCCCGTTGCACGCACGGTTCCCGACTGGACCTTGTCAAGGACATTCGGTTACCGAACCGACGAAAACTCTACTGACTTTGTATAGTTGAGATTCCTATGCAATGCCACGAATGGTTTAGTTATTCGAGTACCCAAAATATTATTAGGTACAATCTAGTATAAGAACGTTGTGGACAAAGGTTCGGAAATTAACAGTATTATTTATGTTGTTCCAGGTAATTTCTTGGAAAGCAGCAGCCTCTTACGGTCAGGTAAAGGAAGGACCAGGGTAAGTGAAAAACATCCATATTCCTTCATCCATCCAAATATCAGTATCTAACAGGAAACAGGTAAAATATTAGTTACATCACTAGATTGTTACTGACGGATAACGTATTTGTGGTAATTTCTGCTAACGCTCATTAGTTTGCTTATAAATATGTCAGTCAAGTACAAAAAGCGATCATTGAGCTAGCGTTGATACATTGGATCTTTGTCTGTTAACCCGAATTTGCCGTATCTTATCTTATGCTCCCCATTAAGCCCCAAATTAAGCCAATAGCCCCAAATTAAGTAATTAGATTAAATTTTCTTTCTTACATGCAGTCAGGGTTTCTGTCCAATCGTGAAATCCAATATGCTGTCATGAACTGGGTTCTAATAATTCTAAATGTTGAAATTATTAATGTACTGCAGTACAAAAGCTATGTGATCCCTATCTAAATGCCTGAAGGATACAGATATGGTAAGATACAAGCGATCATAGCCCGGTTCTAGCTACCTCTGCCTCTTTTAAAAGTTCATAATGACAACCGAAGTTGTCAAACGTACATCAAACACGTTATTAGAAGCACGAAGACCTCGATGTACGGATGCATACCTATGGGTATACCCTAAAAGTGTCGCGCCATTTCAAATATGTCGCAAAAAGCAACCGTGGTTTAAACCCGCAGACGTGTAACAAAATAAACTAAGACCGAAAAAGAACCATCATTCGATAGTTGATGGTCAATAGTAATAGGAATCAGGTCTTTGAAGCAGAGACCATTTTGGTTACCCATTGAAAGGGTTTTCGATAGGGTTTTTCTAAGCGGTTAAACAAAAACCCATACGATATGGGTAACCCTTTTGAACGGCTTAAATTAAATTTTGGTTACCCGTTGAAAGGGTTTTCGTTAAAAATCCATAATGTATGGGTAACCCTTTTGAACGGCTTACTTTAAGCCATTCAAAATTACCCAAACCGTATGGGTTTTTGATTAACTGCTTAGAAAAACCGTATCGAAAACCCGTTCCATTGAAAAGGTTTTCGATAGGGTTTTTCTAAAATGGTCCCTGGGTAGAATAGAGATAGAATTGGTCATGCTACGCGTGCTGGGCGGATATCGAAATAACATAATATTATGATTTTTTTCATGTCACTGGGTTTTAAGTAGGTATAAAACCCATTCAATGGGTTATCATATAATCCTTTCATTGGGTTTCTAGTATAAAACCCATTCAATGGGTTACATCATGATAAAGGTAACCCATTGAATGGGTTACCCCTTCGAAAGGCCTTAACCGGGGTTGTACGGTCCCTGCTTTGAAGTCAAGTATTACCTTTAGTTCGTAGAGCTTTAGTCAAAATATAATTAGACAAACTAATGTCACGTGTGTTGTGTGTATCTGTATTGTATTCTAAGCATCCGTTAGATTATAGTCATGTTTAGTAGCTAAACCATAATCACTTCTTCAAAAAGAAACCTATGTGCGTAAGTACTCACCTTTATATGGAGTCTACACAATTCGTTCCCTCGACACGCTCTCTTTGGTATCTTAATACGAACATCATCTTATTCGTGTGATGCAGCATCCCCACTGAAAATTTGTCATCAGCTCTCCATATTTGCCCCCCATTCTCGGCAGACAAAACAGTTCGTCACGGAATATAGCGTAAACGATGTCATTTCTCAATCAATCGCATAAAATTAGGTCCAATGTCACATATTTCCCATCCCAAGGCTTTGTCTTATCGGTTACTTTTCCCAGTAAACTTGATGTGTCTCGTGGAAACTGAAGCGACTAATGCTTCGATCCAATTGGCTACATTCTCTTGCTTCTCACGCTTGTCTTAAGAACATAATCACACTGCGACCACTTAATTGCTTGGGCATAATAAAGGCATATCTAATTTGATTTTCTTTCCATGAACGGTGTGTATCCCACTTGATTGCTGTACGTAGTAATTTGTTAGAGTCTGCATGCATTTGCATTTAACTTTTTTATATTAAATTTTTTCACAGTGCTTCTTAGAAACGCAGATGCAGAAATTGAATTACAATTATTTAAAAAATTGTTGTCATTGTTGAAAAAAAAAACTTTTCCAGAACTTTCTCAGATAGGTGTAGCAGTATTTTGCATAGCCTCCACACTACTCCATCGCCTAGCATGGTGAAAAGTCTATGATTTCTGGTCCATATTCTTCATTCAAAGCTCTTATTTAGTTTTATCGTCTGTACGTATACTATGCTTATTCAATAGGTACTTTAAGGTACCTATATAACTCGCATGGCGTGCTTCCTTGGTAAGTGCTTAGTTTTGTCATGTGCATATTGGTGATGCAGGCCAAATTTTGTTTGGATCGGTGATTGTATCTATGCGTTTGTTTTTCCTAGATTATGATTGTTAATGCTAACTAATAAAACAAGTGTTGATATAACACACGTTAGCTGAAATAACCACTGATACTCGTATTAAAATATTTCCAGGTACTTGTTCCTGCATCTTCATGAAGATATTTGTAAGTTGTTTCTATAAGCTGATTTTGCTTGAGTGATCACAATTCACTATTGCATCAGAGACCTTTCTCTGGATTGTATTGTCACACTTCACCTGCAAACGCATCGATTTCCTTGCAAGGAACTATTAAGGTGGATCCACAGATGTAGTACGCGAAATTCAAATTTTCTTACGTTTTTTGCAATTTGCAGGTCAGTGTCAGGTTGTATCTTGATCAAAATATGATTAGACAGGCTACAGCTGCGGATTTACCATAAGTAAATTCATTTGTTTGTTTAATTCCCATTTCTGCTTAGAAAATAATATACCCTGCTTAATTAAAAAGCAAGTTTCCACTCGCTACGGTGCATTTGATCTGAATCCATGGCGGTCTGTTTGTAGAATAGTAGGACAACAGCTTGTGCTTGTGTGTATCATGTTTATTTTTACTTTGAACAATAAATGAGTCATCGATATATCGTGTTTTAATTAATAACTCTGTAATAAATACCATTTTTTTCTTAGCCCGTTCAGTGGGAGGCCCATGTGTGGTCACACAGGTCCGTTTTCAACTGATATCAACTTGATGTGATGAATTAACAATTTCTTCTGTGAAAGTAAGTACAAGCAAGTTGCTCTAACATGAGAGGGTCATCAACCACGCTGTGCAGGGTAAGAAGGTTGGTGACCCGTCCGTGACTGTACGTTCCGACAAGTTGTAGGTAGGCTTAACCTTTACAGTTCCTGTGTTGGATAGGACAGTCAAATATAATAGAAAAAAATAATTGTATAAGTGGCTAATTCAATCTGCACTGCTTCACGCAGAATTGTATTCTTATTGTAGGTATGAGCAAGAGTAGGCACGGTGTTTTGAATACTTAAGTTATTCTTGTATTAATTAATTAACGGACCTAAAGAACGAAAGTTGGAATGCATGAAAAACAAGAATTTACTTTCGCTGCTTCCTTACCGAAGAAAGAGGTCATAGAACTTATCGAGGCTAATAAAATTAAACAGTTTTTTTTTATTGATGATTAAAACATCGCTTAAAATTTGAAAGAAATTAAAGAATGAAAGTTGGAATACAAGGAAAACATAAAAATTACTTTCATTAGGTTCCACGAAGAGTTACTCAATGTAGGGGGTCGCAGTATCGTTCATAATGAACGTAGGACTCCCGCGTCAGAGCACTGACCTACCGCTGACTCATTTGATTGCATTTCACTTTCTTATTCGGAAACCCCACTTATCTGAACGAACATTCTACTCTAGTAAATCCTCGAACAGACAAAGCCTTAAAGCCTCATCCTTAGTCGAGATTAATCCTCAATTGAAGAATTAAAATAATAATTTAATCTCACGACTTAGTCGTGGACTTTCTCGATGCATAGAAAGTGACCTCGGAGTAAGTAGAGGGTTAAATATGAAATGTAAACTCAGAATAATTTGTATAAATATGATAACTATCCGCAGGCCGTCTTAATAATATTTTTATTTTTAGTAACGATTTTAAGATCACCTTTAACCCGTTGCCTGTCAGCGGCCATTTTTCAGGACGTTACATTTTTCAGACGGTAGAGAAAGACTAACAAAAAGCACCGTATTTTGGCGTTATGAAGGTGGCTGGTGCAGACACGATGGCAGATGCAGAATCCTAATGCTGTGGCGCTGTATTTGAGAGTCCAGTAACTAAGATAGGTTGAGTTTAATAGTTAAAGAGGTGATCTGAAGAAATGCACTCCATAGGCATGAAATTAATAAGGTAGGTACGTAACAAATAATTGCGTTAGTTTTATGTATGAACTACCCACACCCATGTTAAGTTAACGATTCAATATTCAAATTCGTAACAGTACCTACAATATTTCTTGAACACACTTGCGTTTACTTCAAATAAAGAAAATCAATCTGTAATAAGTACGTACATAAACTTAGTACAGAAGTGCCAGTAGATAGCTGCGTGTCCGGTAATATTTGTCAATTTGCATGTAGCTACGACCATTCGTGGGTAACTGTAAAGTTGGAATGTGAACTCAACTTGCCTACCTACTTCTTTCCTCCACTCCACTGATCTAAATATGAGGAGTAGTTTCGATAATCATCGGTTTTGATTAAGGTTTGTCTGGATCTTGTTAATGCGGCTGACATTAAAGCAATAGATCTAGGTTTGATATCATTACAGGTATTAATCAGGTGCATATTAATGAGCTTATTACAGCCTTGTTATGAGTTCCCATTTGGTATAAGCTTTAGCACCGCTGCTAAGGCTCTGGTTATAGTAATTTGTTAAAATGGGCAAACAGAACACGACATGGAAGTTAAGTCCTCATAAAAAATGTTAGCATGGTTTCTTATCATGTAGCTGGAATTTAGTATTCAACTGAAGTCTAACATCAAAAACATAATTATCTAAAATGTGATCAGTTACAAATCGATTGGGTTGTAAGACATAGGTACCTACTTGGATTCACGAGAAAGCAAAACCACGTTTAACCTTGCAGACATGAGTCGTAGATGATCACTTTTAGTGTCTATTCACCGTAAACGGAACTTGAGAACTGGGACACCATCATCTTGTCCCCATAGTGGTTTATAAATGAACCGCAGAGGGCGGGCCCGGTACTAGATCCAACTCATCACTAAGGTATGGGGTCATGCGCTTGTAAAAGTTGATATTTCGGTAACTTGATAATCATGGCTTGTTGAGATAATACCTGTTTGAATGAGCAGTATAATTGGACAACCACAGGGCCTAAGTACCTTAGTAATAACTTAAGTAATGATAAGTGCAGTCTCTTCAAGCTATGAGACCTAGGTTACGGAACCATCTGCAGATACTAGATAGTAATTGTAGCTTGTGGCGTGAATAGGAACAATTGAGCATCGCATACCAAACCAACACGCACAATATAATTGAACAACTAATCTGACTGCTGAATTGATTAAGTCGTAAGTAGCAGTTGCATAGGAAGATTAAGTAGCTATACATATAATAAAAACGGCTGGACGGATTTAGATGAAATTTGGCACACAGATAGTTTAGTTAGTTTAGTATGACTGTTTGAATTTAAACATAAATTAAACCTATCCGACATTTATAAGAAAACTATAATCTATATGAATGTATAACAATAATATTTAATATCTATTTCATATTTTTTAATTTAATTTTCGGATAGTGTATGTGTAAAACTTGCCTGAAATAAATGTTTTTTTTATTTTTATAACCTGGATATAACACATAGGGTACTTTTAATTCCCGGTAGTAGGTTCCCGTGGGATATTTTCCGACATCCACGCAGGCGAAGTTGCGGGCAAGAGCTAGTATTAGATAAAATAACGTTTAGCTTGAGTATTAAATGGATTTGATAAGACCTTAATACAAAAAATAAAAATAAAATCATCATCTTCAAATGGGGTTGTATCATACATCATCATCACCATTTCAGCCGAAAGACGTCTACTGCTGGACATAGGCCTTCCCAAGCACCGTGAATATAAGGTATATGGTGTCATACATATACCTTCGTTATTACAACGTAGAAACACGCAGATTGGTTAACATGGGTGGTAATTTTTAATACTGGTCAAGCAACTGGAAAGTATGCTTTTCTTTCAAGTTTGCCAGCTGACCTCGAACTTACCTGTTATTCAGTTAAATATCACAATTCATGGTGCAGTGAGAATTACTTCGAGAGTCTTCTAATTTAATGTGCAAAGAGAATGCAGCTAGCTAGTCGCTATTTTTGTACGACTAATATCTAGGACTTGCGTCAATCAATTTCACTTCCTAGTTCAGACACTTATTGATAATTTCAACTAATTGGATACATGGAGAATAGAGAGTTAAAACTATTACCTTTAATTGTAATTGACAAAATTACAATTGTTTTTATAAAAAAGAAAACGCGCAGATATTTTTCTGGTTTAAACATTAGAAGGGGAATTTGAAACGTAGGTAGGTGTGGATCCAAATAAAGATATGTTCAAGGTAAACAAATAATCCCTACGATGTGTAAACATGGCGCACAGTGGGCCAGTAGGGCATCAGCGAAATGGTAGCTTTCGTTCTTACTACCAATGACTGACTATTATCAAGGCAAGGCAGCGTGACCTAGAAGGATACGCCGCATTCCGACCGTGTTAGTGGTTGCGTGCGCGTCACCGTGACCGTCGATAATCATTTTGTTTAGGCGAAACACTTAGACAGGTACAGATAAAAAAAGAGTTCTATAAAAAAAAAAACCGGCCAACTGCGAGTCGGACTCGCGCACGAAGGGTTCCGTACCAGTATCTATAAAAATGGCAAAAAAATCACGTTTGTTGTATAGGAGCCCCCTTAAATATTTATTTTATTCTGTTTTTTAGTATTTGTTGTAATAGCGGCAACAGAAATACATCATCTGTGAATGTCAACTGTCTAACTATCACGGTTCTTGAGATACAGCCTGGTGACAGACGGACAGACAGATAGACGGCGGAGCCTTAGTAATAGGGTTCCCGTTTTACCATTAGGGTACGGAACCCTAAAAATATGCTGTTGATCAAAACCTATCATAATTTTAGTCAGAGTAAATTATGATAAAGCTTCAAACTAATTCTGTCTGTTTTTGATGGTATTGTTCGCAACAGGTACTCGTGTTTACTTTGCAAAAAAGTTTTCTGTTAATTATAACATAAACATAACATGACGGCTGTATTCCCCTAAGGGTTAGGCAGGGGTGTACCTATAGTACTCCCAAATTTCGCCTTTTTATCGAGTTAAGCTTAATTTATTGCACTAAGTATTAAGTACATCTATAAACAATAGTTATTATTTATAAGTTATAATTTCAAACATGTAAAGCTTCATATTTCTTCACTCAATAATGTTTAATTTACGAGACTCATCGCTGAGTATCACCTCACATAATAATAGCTGGGTCTATCTATTGAATAGAGACATTGCATTGCAATATATGATATTTTCACTCAAGGCATCAACAATAGCTTGCCTTTGATACAAATAACAAGTTGGCAATGTCACAGTCATAGAAAGTGAAGACTGCCCCAATGTGAAGCAGAACGGATCGCTTGTACCAAACAACAATGGGTTACGATTACGAGTGTAGAGTGTGGACCGCCCCTAATTATAATATGGCGTATTCGTCCCCGCCTATCCGTAATGGGACGTTTTTGACGATCACTTTTCTCACGCACAAATCACGAGATCGCAATTACATACTTATTCTTATTATACCTATGGTCCAAAGTTCAATAATGTTTTATTTACAAACATTCTGACCGTAATGAAATACAACGATAAGAAAGTAAGAAAGAAAAATAATTTTATTTTTCACAGAAACACGTGCATACGAAAACATAATAAACTCGAGTATGTAAACATTACTGTTAATCCATAATCCATAATCTTAAGGACAACACGGACATAGAGAGGGAGCGCAGGTCGTTGGCTATTCCAAGTAACATGCTGGTTCGAAGAGTTGCACGTTGTACAAATCAAGTTAAGTAGGTACTCTTTTCAAAGCTTTCTGTTAGTATTTCTACACGTACAGTCTTTGGACCCATTTTACGCAGAGGACACACAGCGATCTGCGTGTCCAATATAATAACGCGTTTAGGATACTGTTGGGGCTGTCGTGGCGTTGCAGTGCGTCCACAATATTTGCGGAGGCGCGCACAGACGACTTTTACGAATTGAATTTGAATTACACAAAACAGATATACAGGGTGGAATTTTGTAATGCCACCTGGAGGGAAAGTACTCTTAATACTGCAGATAGAAAATTTTACTCAAAGGAAACATTCCTTTATTTTTGAATAGAAAGCAAACTGCATTCAAAGATTTTCGAAAATTCTCTTCTCCCACACCCGGGAATCAAACCGGCTAAAACCTGAAAAAATTATACCCTGTACTTTTATTGCATCGATCGTTAGGGTCAATTATAAGGATGAAATCTCTCTAACAAACATGATAAATTAAATGAAAGGAAAACCAGGAAATCTGAAGTTACAAATTCAATGAGTCAAGTTAAAGCTCTTTAACTAACATCCATCTTTTGTAATGCAGACTCCTTTGCGACATACTCGTAGCTGCGTGTATGAGGTAATTTAAATATGGAATGTTAGATTAAAATTTGAAAATTAGATTGTCATAGTTGTTATTCACATTTGATTGTTTTTACAACTCATTTCACATTTTGTCTCACGGTGAAAATGGCTTATCAAGAACAGTTGGATTTAATGGAAGCTTATTTTCTAAATGACAAAAACGTGAATCTAGCTCTGCGGTGGTATGGAGAGAGATATCAAGACCGACAGGCAACAACTCGGTTCGTATTGAAAAGAATGGTAGAAAATTTAAAGAATACGGGTGGTTTCAAGAAGAGACTGCAAACTATTCAGCAAAACTATTTCGATTTTGAACTAGATGTTTTAACATACTTTGAATCATTTCCAAAGGCTTCAAGTAGAGATGCTGCCGATGAATTAGGAACAACCCACACTCGCGTACTTAAAGTGCTGAAAAAGTATAAGTATAAATGCTATCGTGAAGGTCGGTTGGTGCAAAAATTGCATATCGTGATCGTGAAAATTGCAGATCGTGACAGACGATTACAATTTTGTGAAAACATGCTTGGAGAAATTGACCGAAACCCTAATTTTTTGAGTAACATCGTATGGTCTGACGAAACCAACTTCAGCAATAATGGCATGTACAATCGCCGCAATAACCATTATTGGTCTCGAGTGAATCCTGTTCGTGTTCATGAAACTAACAATCAAGTAAGATTTTCTTTCAACGTTTGGTGCGGAATTATGAGAAATAATGTAGTGTTAGTCCACGTGTACGAAGGTCATTTAAACACTGCCAAGTATATTGAAATACTGGATCTCTTAAGAAACGAGTTAAATGGTTTCCCCGAGGAAGAGCGAAACCAAATAATCCTACAGCAAGATGGTGCTCCAGCACATAACAACAGAATCACTACTGCCTACATTAATAACCATTTTAATACCTGGATTGGTACAAATGGCACAATCAGATGGCCTGCGAGATCGCCAGATCTCACCCCATTAGATTTTTTTTTGTGGGGATATGTAAAAAATCAAATTTACATGAAATCTTATGCGAATGACAACGAGTTGAGAGTTGAAGTTCAGAATACGATTTAAAATATTCACCACAACACTTTATTAAAGATTACTAGAAATGAATTCGTTAAAAGAATACATTTGTGTATCCAAGAGAATGGAGCCCATTTCGAGCAACTAATTAGTTAGTTTACCATTTTTTGTAAATAATTAAATTAATTTAAGATTTCCTGGTTTTCCTTTCATTTAATTTATCATGTTTGTTAGAGAGATTTAATCCTTATAATTGACCCTAACGATCGATGCAATAAAAGTACAGGGTATAATTTTTTCAGACTTTAGCCGGTTCGATTCCCGGGTGTGGGAGAAGAGAATTTTCGAAAATCTTTGAATACAGTTTGCTTTCTATTCAAAAATAAAGGAATGTTTCCTTTGAGTAAAACTTTCTATCTGCAGTATTAAGAGTACTTTCCCTCCAAGTGGCATTACAAAATTCCACCCTGTATAATATAATCACAAGCACAAAAAAACATCGTCGGGTACCATCCCCTCCCCGTGTTCGTCCTCGGGGACTTCAATGCCAAAAACGTGGCTTGGGGTTCCCGGTATACGGACACGAGGGGCAGGATGGGGGAGGACTGGGCCCTGGAGACAGGCCTGGTCGTCCTAAACCGGGGTTCTGTCCCCACGTGTGTGCGGATGCGGGGTGAATCAGTGGTGGACATCTCGTTCGCCAGCCCCGCTCTGTCGCCGCGTGTCATCGACTGGCGCGTCATGGAGGGGGTGGAGACGTATTCCGATCACCGATATATCCGGTTTAACGTCTCCGCCCAGACCTCAGGCGCGCTGGTCCGACAGACCCCGAGTGGTCCGCGGTGGGCGCTTAAGCAGCTGGACCGGGAGCTCCTCCTGGAAGCCTCGATCGTGCAGGCCTGGGTGTCATCACCAGACAGGCCTGCCGACATCAACGATGAGGCGGAGTGGTTCCGGGAGGCCATGTCCGAAATATGTGACGTGGCAATGCCCCGGGTCCAGCCCGGACGTGCTCGGCGCCAGGTGTGCTGGTGGTCGCGTGAGCTGACCGCTTTACGCGAGGCGTGCGTTGCTGCGCGCCACCGGTACTCCAGACACCGCAGGCTCCGTATCCGCCCTCCGGAAACGGAAGTCATTCAGGCGGAGCTATACGAGGGGTACAGAGCGGCGAAGACTGCCCTCCGAGCGGAGATCCAGCGGGCCAGAGGACTGGCCCGCGAGGAGACGCTGGAGACTCTCAACAGAGACCCGTGGGGACGCCCCTACAATTGGGTGCGAGATAAACTCCGCTCATGGGCTCCCCCGCTGACGCAGAGTCTCCGGCCCCAGCTCGTGGAGGACGTGGTGAGCGCTCTGTTCCCTTCGCGAGGGGAACATACTCCCCTGCCCATGGCTCCGCCTCCTGCGGTGCCAGATACGGACCACACCGACGACAACGATGCTCCAGAGGTGACCGAGGTAGATCTGAGAGTGGCGGTACGTAGGCTGAATGCCAAGAATACCGCCCCAGGACCCGATGGCTTGCCTGGAAAAGCCTGGGTTCTGGCTTTAGAGGCTCTCGGGCCTCGACTAAGGGGGCTCCTAAGCGCATGCTTGGAGAGGGGCCAGTTCCCACTTCGTTGGAAGACGGGGAAACTGGTCCTCATAAAGAAGCCAGGGCGCCCGGCGGACTCTCCGTCCGCTTACCGGCCCATCGTGCTGCTCGACGAGGTGGGCAAGCTCTTTGAAAGAGTAATTGCAGACCGCCTTGTCGGGCGATTGGTGCGGGTGGGGCCGGATTTGGCGGAGAGCCAGTTTGGTTTCCGCAAGGGGCGCTCTACGGTGGATGCCATCATGCGCGTTCGAGCCCTCACGACGGGGGATGCTGTTGCCCGGGGTGGGGTTGTCTTGGCGGAATCTCTTGACATCGCCAATGCCTTCAATACCCTGCCCTGGAGTTGCATTAGGGAGGCACTTCGGTATCACCGGATGCCGACCTACCTCTGTCGCGTGGTCGAGGCCTATTTGACGGATAGGGCCGTCATCTACCCCGGTCACCACGGAGATTGGAACCGGCGAGAGATGTCGTGCGGTGTCCCACAGGGATCGGTCCTGGGGCCGCATCTGTGGGACATCGGGAACGACTGGGTGCTGCGTGCCGACCTCCCTAGCGGCGTCAGCGTAGTCTGCTACGCTGACAACACGCTGGTCCTAGCGCAGGGGAGGTCGCATCAGGCGGCGGCCGACCTGGCGGCACGTGGGGTTGCGACAATCGTCGATAGGATTCGGCAATTGGGACTCGAGGTGGCTTTGCATAAGTCCGAGGCCATGTGTTTTTATGGTCCTCGGAACACGCCACTGTCGGGTTCCCAAATAACGGCGGGAGGGGTTCACATCGGCGTCGAGTCGACGATGAAGTACCTGGGACTCGTCCTCGACAGCCGGTGGAACTTCGTGGAGCATTTTCGACGTTTGGCTCCCAGACTGGAGCGGGCTGGGGCTGCTTTGAAGCGGCTCCTGCCCAATCTAGGGGGTCCAAACGCCTCCTGCCGGAGGCTCTACGCGGGGATCGTGCGGTCCATGGCCCTTTACGGGTCACCGGTGTGGGCGCGTTCTTTAAGGCTGCGACCAGCCCAGCGGTTGAACGCGTCCCAAAGGGTCATGGCCATCAGGCTGGTACGGGGTTACCGCACGGTCTCCCGTGAGGCGGCGAGCCTCCTTGCCGGACTGCCGCCATGGGATCTGGAGGCAAAAGTCCGAAAGGTCCGAAAAGGCGAAACGCCGGGGTGAAACTCCGCTGCCGCGAGAAATCACGGCACGGCGGACAGAGCTCCGGCGGGATCTCATGGCGACATGGAGAGTGCGATTGTCGCAACCCAGCGCTGGGCACGCCACAATTGTGGCGATAAGTCCCCTCTTTGAGGAGTGGCTAGAGAGGCGCCACGGCGTCCTCACCTTCCGCCTGACGCAGGTCCTCACCGGACACGGTTGTTTCGGGAGGTTCCTGTTCAGGATAAAGCGGGAGGAAACGCCCGGGTGTCACCACTGTGTGGATCGCCCGGAGGACACGGTGGAGCATACGGTGGAGGTCTGCCCAGCTTGGGCGGAGCACCGCCGTGTCCTCACGGAGGCGATCGGCGGCGGCGATCTCTCGCGTCCGGGCCTGGTTCAGGCCATGGTTCGGAGCGAGAGTGCATGGGAGGCCGTCACCTCCTTCTGCGAAGCAGTTATGCTAGCGAAGGAGGAGGCGGAACGCGTGAGGGTGAGACAAGGTTCGCGCCCTCGCGCCCTTAGTCGCCGCAGGAGACGCCCCGGGCGTCGGGAGTCGCAAGCCGATTTCCGGCCACCGTAGGTGCGGGCCTGCGGACGGTGAGCGATGGGTAGCTCGCCGTCCGATAAGGACCAGGCCCGGGTCGACGGCGCGTTGTGTTCCACGCGCGCCTCAAAGAGATGTCAGCACAAACTGACGGGGTCCGTTAGGACCAATGCCTGCCGGGGTTGCGAGTTTGTCCGAAAGGGATATCGTTGCCCTGGCACACAGGCAACGGAAGGAACACGGGTGGGTTTTAGTCAGTAAAAGTCTGACACGCCCTCCTGCTCCGCCCAGAGCGGGAGAAGTTATTTGATAATTTCCCACCCAAAAAAAAAAAAAAAAGCACAAAAAAACAAATCATGTCATGACTGTGACAATAAGGCTTTCACTCAGCATGATGCTGTGCTATGGGGGACAGCACAGCGCTGATTTTCAGTGGTCACCCGAAAAATACGTACGGAACCCAAGTCAGGAGCGATAGTTGGCCGAACATCAGAGGTTTTTCAGTTAACGATCTTTGCTTAGGTCATTCAAAAGAAAGTGAAGTTTTCAAGTTGACCTGCTTAAATCCTGATCCTAAATGACACTGCAGTTTTTATCATGTTGGATTAGATTAAAAGACAAGTGGGACACAAAAAAGGCATTCAAATCGTACGTGGAATATTTCTTCGTTTTTGAAAGCATCCCTGTTTTGAAAGTATCATTATAAGTAGGTACTTAGTAACTTACTCTACCTACTTACAGGTATTTAATAACTATGATTAAACATTTATTACGTGTACTGACGGGGAACTTCAAGTTCATTTTACTCCTACTTAGTAAAAAAACCGGCCAAGTGCGAGCCTGACTCGCGCACGAAGGGTTCCGTACCATCATCACACTATATTATAAAGGTGAAAGTTTGTGAGTGTGTGTGTGTGTGTATGTTTGTTACTTCTTCACGCTCAAACAGCTGCACCAATTTTGATAAAAATTTGTATGGAGGTAGCTGACACCCTGGATTGAGACATAGGCTTTATCCCGATATTCCCAAGGGATCGAGACTTACGCGGGTGAAACCGCGGGGCGAATCTATAAAAACAGCAAAAAAATCACGTTTGTTGTATGGGAGCCTCCTTAAATATTTATGTTATTCTGGTTTTTAGTATTTGTTGCTATAGCGGCAACAGAAATACATCATCTGTGAAAATTTCAACTGTCTAACTATCACGGTTCATGAGATACAACCTGGTGACAGACGGACAGATAGACAGACGGCGGAGCCTTAGTAATAGGGTTCCCGTTTTACCCTATGGGTACGGAACCCTAAAAAGATGTTATTGTTTTTATTATCTAGAATTTCTCAGTAGCAGCCCGGTGTCTGCATTTGTGGCCGGTTGATGGCAATAGACTCGCCCCTTATTACATAGGACTTAAACAAAACTGGCGAAATTTGGGTGTACTATATAGGTACACTTCTGCTTAACCCTTCGGGGACACAAGGCGTGATGTAATGTTATGTTAGTAAAAAGAAAATATAAATAATTAATTTTTAAACCAACCTATTTAATGACGATGTTGCTATGTTTAAAAAAAAATGTAAGTACAGTTTATCTATCTGAAAAACATTAACAAAGAGGGTTGGGCTTTATTATCAAAGTGGCACAAGGTTTAGTAAATAGTAATTCGCAGTCTTCAGCCCTAAGGTCTTTTAAAACCACAAAATTACTAAACAGTCCTTCTATAAACACACCTATGACAGACGATAAAATCTGTTTATTCTTGATTACAATGTAACATAAACATTAAAATAAAAATAAATAGATGCGTAGACACACAATTACGAAAAAAAATATATAAATAAGTAGACGCTTATTAAGTTACATAACAAAATTAAGTAGGTAGGTGTGTTTCAGCTTTTACAGTTTGAAAAGAGAGAATAAATTGTTACCTAACTGGGGTTCTAGATTTCAAACACTCCGCAATTTTTACACGACTGCCAAAAAAAAGGAGTGTTATGTTTTTATATTAAATAGGCAAATTGTAAGCCAAACTTTTACTAACATTTAGTAAAATCTATTAAAGGTGTCATTGATTAATTTACTAAACAAAAGTCTTTATTTTTAATCCCGTGTAGTTATTTCTTCTCTCATTTTCTCTTCATCAATCAAAGTTGAATGGATGCCGCTTCTCCCATGGCTCACGAAAGATGTTCGAGTACGATATGAAATTGCTCGTTCATTCAAACAAATTAAATTGCAATAAGTTTTAAGTTTGTGAGAAAGTGGCGCCTCAGACTGACACGATAACCTGTAGACGAAATTAATCATAAAGCTTTTTACGCGTCGACATTTGATATATACAAAAAACACAATTTGTGCTTCTAATAAATTGAAGAGTTTGTTCCAAATAAACAATAGCTTCTGATGCTACAACTCTCTAAACCAAAAAGTCTTGGTCAATATAAGAAACCATGCAAGCATTCTTCATATGTAGAGCGGCAGTTCCATTAAATGACAAATTTAATAGAAACGCGTAAACAATTACATTAATTTTCGTTAACATTAAATTAAATTATTGAAACAATTACACTTGGAATAGTTTCCCTCCGTCACAGGTGAACGTCTGTAGTCTCTTATTTTTTGTCTTCAACATAATTTGGGCGCTTTTTACCGACGCTTGCGCCTGCCCGACCCCACCAGCTCACTTTCTCTGGCGACTCGCTTTGACAAACCATAAAATATATTTGTACAAGTTACTACCTACTAGTGAGAAATGATTGACCCCGATAGCTGGATCGCTACGAGTTCCGTAGCCTTAATGCATCGGAAACTAATTCTATTTACATAATTAAACATTTTGAATCAATAATGTTGCCTACAATATCTTCTACCTGTTTATGGACGAACTGGTTTTTTTTATATCCACTAAACAATTTTGTTTACAAAAATACATTAAAAATTACGTATGTAAAAAGAAGCAATAAGGTCACCAATGATGATTGCGTGTTCTTTTTCAAATACAGAATAGGGGTCATTAAAATACAACCAATTAATTATATTTAAGCAAAATACAGTCACTAAAAAGTCTCTACTGAATACAACATGAATAAAAACAATAAATTAAGCGTGCATTATGATAGAAAAAGACACGTTTTTCCCTAACGCTTTCTACAACATCGGAAAACAGGAAAACACACGGAAATACGCGGAGAGAATCGCTTTATAGCATTATAAATAAATATCGGCTATTTGAATGCGCTGGAATCTGTGTCTCGAACATCTTCATTCATTTGAAACTCGAACTGAATTAAATCGTCGTTAAATTGAAATGAATGCGTCTGATGCGAAATAATGATAATGTCTTTGTGCATTTATTTTGGTCTCAATGCTGCTGATGTATTGTGTTGTCTTATCATGAAAGCACTAAAATAGAATGTTAAGGAGTGGAGGGGCAGGGCTCAGTGGTGGGGAAACTTTATAAGCCTGTAGTACTTAGGTATAAAATATAACATCTACTTAATGATCATTATTGGCATAAAAACCGTTTAACCGTGTAACCGTTTTCAGTGCGGTGCCGGACGTAAAGAATACCACCTATCCTATTTCTTCCAGTGGGTGTCGTAAAAGGCGACTAAGGGACTTACTAGAGAATTGGCTGCAGAGTTCTCTATGCATTTAACACCGTACTGCGATCGCCGACCCGCCAGCCGAGCGTGGCGATTATGGCAAACCCCGGGTTTGAGGGAGGCCTATGTCCAGCATAGGACGTCTTTCGGCTGAAATGATGATGGAGAATGATGACTTAAAAACCAATGCTGTTACGCATTCATCGATGTAGCACTTACCAATGTTTTTGTTGGGGTTTTCATGAAGACGTATTTTCCCAGAATACAATGTCTATGTCATCTCTATTGTATTTTTTGCAGCGAGACACATCATCCAAATCACTTTGTCCAAACTTTCTTTCATGTAGGTAAGTATCTACTTAAATAGTGTTACGTAAGGCCGCTCACTGGCGGTCATCGATCTCCTAGATATTATCTAATTGTGACGCAATCATTATTATGAAACGGCTAATTTAAATATTGACATTCGCCGATTGGTTTGCACGATGTTTGGACGCTGTACGCGTATTATGTTTCTGACGGCGTGTGAATTTTGAGAGTGTAATTGCTTGGAAAGGAGTGGCTTGTTTCCTGCTTAGGTAGTAGTTTGTGGTGAGGTTGAGTGCCAGTTTTAAGCCAAACGAACATTTTTGTTATTTTGTTTTATACACAGAAATATCTGGCTTATTGGAATCCAGGTTTGATATGATTAAATGTCAGTGTTAAGTTATTTTGGTAAACAAATTCACAAAGATGCAAGTAATTAACTAGCACTAAGGCCGTTTGTCCACCGCTACGTCAACAGGAACGAGATGACGGCGCTGAAGTAGTGATACGTACATACATCTACTATGGCCGCGTGTCCACCGCACGACCCTCGACGGGTCGTTCGGTTCGAATAATCTCGTTGACGTGAGTTGACGGTGGCTGTGGACAAACGCTGTAAGTATCCAGTAAGAGAAGTTCAAGTTTAAGATCTCTACTCTACCTTTCAGTCTACATACCTATCTATTTGCTAACTAAACCGATAGCTGTTAGTTCAGTAATCACAATAATATTTTAAAGGCGAAAGTTTGTGAGTGTGTGTGTGTGTTTGTTACTTCTTCACGCTCAAACAGCTGGACCAATATTATTTTTCATTGCTTAGTTTTTAATTCGTTTTACCTATTATGGTATAGTAATTTTATTCTAGGTGCATCGTCTTCACATATAATCATATAATTAATGTAATCAAACAAAATATTGTAAAACATTTTTAAAAGAGTACCGGTGGAGTTTCTTGCCCATTCTTCTCCATACGAAACTACCTTTTGGAAGGGGCAACTAGAATTAATTCTATTTTTTTTTTTTAATTTTGACGTTCAAAAGTGCCTCTTATGTGCCTATTTGAAATAAATGGTTTGACTTTGACTTTGATAAAATTTTGTATGGTGCTCTGAATGATGAAAATGGTGTCAGCTGACACCCTGGATTGAGACATAGGCTACTTTTTATCCCGATATTCCCACGGGATTGAGACTTACGTGGGTGAAACCGCGGGGCGCAGCTTGTGAACAATAATTTGCGCCCCATAATGCTAACCAAAATCAAAATAAACTCTCACCAAAAAACTATTTAGTTGAAAGTTCCTAATTAGTAATTACCTAGCATTTAATTAAAGAAGGAGTTAATATATTACGTCCTCATTATGATTCCCACATTTAACTAATTAAACAATAAAGTATTCAATTAAAATATTATTTAAAAATTATTCGAAATTGTTTCAGTGCGTACTGCGTTGAAGTCTTTCGTATGAGAAAATGAGTCGGTAGGACAAAATGATTAAAAACATTCATTTTTATTCTAGAAAAAACGTTCCTACCTTTTTACGTTACAGAGTGTCTCTTCTATCACATATATAGAGGTTCATAAACATAATTGTTTCCCTAGGGTAAGGTATCTCATACGTTGGCAAAGTGAACCATATTTTTGATATAGGTGAGTCTTTGCAAGCGATATCTTCATGTTGTTCCTAGGTGTATTAGGAGGCACCCTACTGAAAGAATAGATACGTGATTTACAAATTAAGTAGCGAATGGTATTTTGTATTTTTATTTAAGTTACTAGCTGCTGATCGCAACCTCGCCCGCGTAGCTTTTTCTAAAATAAAAGTAGTAAGTACCCAAGTTACTCCTTATAACATCAGCTATCTGCCAGTGGAAGTTCCGTCAAAATTGGTCCAGCTGTTTCGGAGATTAGCCGGAACAAACAGACAGACAGACAATAATTTTCAAAATGTTCTGTGGTTGTTGTAAGTACCGTGTATACTTTCATATGCATTTAGTAAAAACCTGTTATTTGTGTTATTTTGACATTAAAAACAAACACTTAAATTTTATTTCCTTCTTTAGATTATTAAAAAGCTGTCATATTGACATTTTTGACACTTTTATTTCTTTGTTTAAATGTAGATACGAATGTTTTCATTTAAGGAAACAGGAAGTGTAATGTAACAGATGGGCAGTGAGTATTCAGAATGGTTGCGTCTACACATCCACGCAATATTGCCATCTTTTGATACCGGATGTAACGATGCAAGTGATTCTTTTCGCAGGGATTATGTATGATTTATGCTAATTTTCACTAGCCATAAACACTAGCTAACTCTTGAAACCATAGTGAAACAAATTGGATTCGTCTTTTCAGCAGGAAGGTATTTTTAGTTAAACCATATTGTGAAGCCAGGGTAATACTGCATTATTTGTTATAGCCACTTATTTAGAATAAAAGGGATATTCAAGCTAATGTAAAACAAAAACAATATTCTTTTTCCTGACAAAAATATTCCACTCTCAAACTGACCAATCACAGTAAAAAATTGACCAATTACTTAGGTACTCAACAATACACCGACTACAGCGGGTGTATTACGTCACGCAGGTGTACAAGGATTTAATTATAATTATATCTATTACCTACCAAGTATCGTCTGAGTACGGGAATTGGGAAACGGGGTCAACGACCCGCGTTCACTTTCTCTCGATGACCGCTGCCTTGTGAGTTGTGGATGACATATAGGTACTTATAGACACGGATTTAATGCAGCGTTATTCATTGAGTTTTATGTTGGGTAAGATTTGATTACTCATAATATAAACTATGGAAAGATATGTTTAATAATTACCTACATGTGGGCGTAGAGAAATGGGATATACCAAACAAAAGGAGGGGGCTAAGAGTCGTCGTCGTGGTTATGTCTTCTAGGCGAAGTGCACCGTGTCTTTAAAATACACTACCAACATTTACCTAAGTGTTCTTAATAAGTAAAAAAACTAATGTGTGTGTGGTGAGTTATGGAATGATTAGATAAAGATAAGAGAAATAAATATTATTATAAGAAAGCGTGGCTTTTGTTAGATACAATACGTATAATCCAAGGATACAGGAAACAGTAAAGTGGAATTATTAATTCAATGGAGTAATCTGACATGATTTATTGTATTCTACACTTTTACGCTTATTATTACGTATTAAACGTTTTAGTACACACGGCTACATATCATGCTATACATTTCCAGTTTAATCAATGTTTATTATGTGCAAATGAAATAGTTTAATTAACTTTCTTATCGTGAAGTCGCTTGATGTTGATGTACTCTTCAGGCGAATGTCACGGGTGTGTAGTTTTGTGAGGAATTAATAATTTGATAGTAAAAGTTACTCTCAATAAAAATAGTGTACTAAATACAGTTCGTTTTAGAGTCAAAGCCTTGCGATCACGGGAGCTTCCTAATTCGTGTTTATTAATTGAAGAATAGAGGTCAGAGGGCCTAAAATGGAAGCTTTGGCAGAATCATAACATGATCTGCGTACAATTCATACTTACTTATTTTCTACTCAGTTTATAATGAGAAAGAAGCTAACCCGAACCTATTGGGAGAAACAAATGCTAGTAAATTTTATTTATTAAAATGCTTTAAAACTATCTCAATACTCAATATCTCTATTGCTTTACCATAATGTGTACTTAGGTGATAACTATATAATTTAGATCATTATGGACCCTGTAGGGCACAGCAAAAGGGTACGAGAGAGAAAGCCCTGTTTTAGGAGGCCTGTCTGTTTATCATTACAGGTCTTAACCTAATGCGATAGCCACACACACAAAATTAAATTTAAAGCACAAAATTTATCTCAAGATCCTATAGATTTTTTTTTTTAACATAGTGTAAACAATAGTAAAGAAAGAAAATATTTTATTTGGGACACGCATAAGAAATACAAAAATAGCATTTAAACTAACAATATACAAAAAAAAACAATCTAGACTTATGCGATGACAAAAAGGCTCCCATCTCAGCATAATGCTGCGATATTTAAAAAATAAATACCGCAGCTCTGGTAGTACTTAGTAGTAGTAGACCTGAATATAATTGATGGTGCGAATTGCTCGAGTCAGAGGGGTTTTGGCCAGCAAGTTGGTCCGTAAAACTGTATTTATATTTAATACTGTATTCGTCTACTTAGCAGAAATATACGAAACATATTTAAATGAATAGAGTAGAATAAATACTCTTTCTTATTTACACCATATAAACTACAGTTTTTTTTTTTTTAAGGGCTTTGTCGCTTACCGACCACATCGCACAGTGCAGAAAAAACACAAAATTGTTGATTACTATCTACCTTATCACTAACTTGTACAATTGTGTAGCCTTATCGGACATTGGAAAAGCAAGGATGGTATTACAAAAGCCAATATCTTAAAAATTACAGATATAAATGCAAATTTTACATAGGGTCACATAAGGGGCGGTCTTATATGCATATTTAATTACCTCCTGTTTACTAGTAAATATCTTCAAAGTTTCTCTAGCTCAACGTTTTGTTTAGTCTATTTAGCATTTCGCTAATAACCTTAGCCATACTTACCAAGACCTTCAGTCTGCGTTCAATAACAAGGCGCTATTAGCATCGAGCGTATAATATGAGCGGGCTTTCTCCGGCTTTGTTATCTATTTCGTCCCATTTGTAGGGCGGATACAGAAATAGTTTGGAGTGGTGGTTACCATTATTTTTTTAACATAGATAAACATGTTAAGCCGTTGGTCCCGGCTGTCATTTGTAGATCTTTGACAGTTGTTACGGGTCGTCAGAAGCCCAAAAGTCTGACAACCAGTCTTTCCAAGGGATATCGTGTTACCCAGATAAACATCATCATTACCATCTGCGTAGCCTTTTCGCAACTATGTTGGGGTTGGCTTCCAGTCTAACCGGATGCAGCTAAATGCCAGTATTTTACATGGGGCGACTGCCTATCTGACCTCCCCAACCCAGTTACTGGGTAACACGATACCCCTTGTCAGACTTTCGGGCTTCTGACGACCCGTAACAACTGTTAAAGATCCGCAAATGACAGCCGGGATCAATTCCGAGGCACGGAGAGGTCATGGTATGTAAAGATGGTCACCCATCCACGGACCAACCGCGGCATGCGTGGCTTAACCTGATCGGTCGACCGTGCGGCTGTTATTACTTAGCCACAAGCACTGATAAACGTAGTAGTAAAATAAGTAAGTAGTACTTATATTGATAAGTTCTGGTTTTAAAATAACCGCCTCATTCTTTTCAGCACTTATTAACTTTTACTGGCCTCTTCAATGATTCAATCAATATCTCAGCTTGCCCTTCCTTGTGTAAGTGATTTTATAAAAAAAAAAATACTAAGATAGAGGTATTATTTGATTTGATTAAATTAATAGAATGCCCCCCAAGACTCTCATAAATCCGTTATGGCTCAATCAATCAGAGAGTGATATATAGTCCTCTCCTTAGCTGCGCTATCAGAATCGGTCCTCGGTTTCCGATTCCAGTTTTAGTTTGCCTTCTTCTAGTCTCTCTCCACCGAGGACTGTTTAGATATAGTGACTAACCAAGAATAATGAAATAGTAACTAAGAATTTTTGTCCGTTTATTATTATATATTAAAAAAAAAGTTTGTAAAATCTTAACTTAAGAACACTGCCCCGCAAAACTGTTTTCACGGTTTGTCTGTGGGAATAGAACAAACAGTACGGTTTGTCTGGATGTATGTTCTGGGTTAGCGCAAAAATGGCTGAACGGATTTGGATGAAAGGCACACAGTTAGTTTATTACCTGGTACCAGTAGTACGTTTACGTTCCTGTGGGATATTTTCTCACGTCTACACGGGTGAAGCCGCGGGCAGAAGCTAGTGTTGAATAAAACCATTTATAAAAACTGATGAGTCACATGCTTACAGCTCACTCTTTTCTGCTACACATCCTGTTTGGATTTCGCAACTACAGAAGCCTAGACAATTTTAGTCGTTGATTGATTGTCGTTTGCCTGATTTCATTATTCACGTAACTATATAGCTAAACGCAGTGTCATATCATCTAGATTAGCGTCCAAAAACTCACTCAAAAGAGGCCCCTACGCCGCGCAGTCTGTTACTGCAGACACATTACATAAATAGTATAAAAAATAGCACATGTATAACCGAATACGTTGTTTTAATGGCCATCGACCTTCTATTGCATAATATTTGCTCGAAAGTGCTGGCAGTGCCTAGAGATTCTTGACAAGTCAGTTCGTATGGCAAATAAATATATGAAAGCCCCATGCATAGTTTTAAGCAGAGTGATATAACGCCTGCTTAGGTTACTATGTGCCTTTGTTATGGAACAAAATAAGTAGCGAAGGCATTACTTAGGCCTATTATTTGAAAGCGTACTTAGATCCTTGTTACAACCGTCACGTGCCTGTTATCTCCGATGTAGGTATGCAGAAAAACAACGCCTATCCCCACGCTCAGCCAGTGGGGATATGGTTTCATTATTTTATTGTTCCATATTTGCTTGAAGTTTTAAAGCTTCTCTATTACAATTTAAATAAAATCCACTTTTGTACTAGATAGAGTCGGATCATTTCTGTTCTGAAAGAACTTTCTTCTCAGTTATTTGTAAAAATTCTTAGCTAATAAAACAAACTTATTAGAAATATTTAATCCAAACATAGTAAAAAATATAAAATAAATTTGAACTACAAACAAATGCATAGGGTATCAATAATCTAGAAACAAACAGAATAGCGCTGCCTCTGCGCAGCAATATCATTAGTTCAGATTACAATCTTTATGTTGTTGCTCACAGATGTCGTTCCGTGCGTTAATTTCTTCCGCCGTCGGTAGATGGCGGTACATGATCGCCGAACCATGAAGCTCTTTAGAAAACGTTTTATCTTTTGTCTTTTCTTCATTACCGAACACAGTCTTCTGCATTCTAGAAATAAATGGAGTAACTTTGCAAACCAAAAGTCGAATACAACTCGTTTCTTCCTCCGAACCTTGTTCTTGAATCAATTCATCAATAGTGTCTGGAAGGGATTCGTTTTTAGCAGCTGCGATGAGGTCTTGAAGGTTTCTAGAGTTCTTGTTCAGGATCCATGTTGTGGGGTCCTCTGAACGGTAGGGTTTATTTGGCCGTTTAGGCCCTGACAGGAACGTTGATATCTGGAAAGTGTAACGTTGCAATAATAATTAATAAACTCGCAAACACCATTCGAAAATGATTATTAACCGTTCAGGCCCCGAGTTCTACTAGACTGGTAAACAGCACGCAGATAGAATATTTGTTTCCGCGTATCCTTAAAATACAAACGGTACTAAAGTTATCGCAACGGACCTAACAATATGCTAGTCTTACTTACCATTTGCGCTACAAATACTAAAGCGTTGACCGCCACAGCACTTATTTGGTTCGGCTGCATTCCAAACAGACGAACTATTTGTCGCAAAGGTGTCAGAGGACTATGCGTGTCATTGAAGTCATAATCCGGGCCTTTGTCGTGAGTATATGATTCGCTTTCACTGTCTGAAGACGATTCCTCGTTGTGAAGATCATTTTGAGACCATTTCCTGTTTGATGTTACTGGTTTGTTAGCCGTTTGGAAGGCTCTTACTACAAACTCTGCTACCTTTAAAGCCACTGATTCGGACCCTGGAAGTAATTAAGGAGAACGATCATCATAAATTATCTTAGAAATTCCGGAGGCCCGGAATGCGCGCACAGGAGTGATAGTCTCTGGAGTAATTTGGGTGTTGTTCTTTATCATATCTACCTAATCGCAAGCTATTTGGTCAGGTTCTAAGCCATTTAGATGTATATAATAATATTCATTGTAGTTAATGAAGAAAACAAAAATATTATAACTATGCTTTGGTGACGATATGAATCAACTAAGATCATATTATGTGTATCGAGTTATGCATTCATCATCATCATCATTTCAGCCGAAAGACGTCCACTGCTGGACATAGCCCTCCCCCAAAAGGAGGAGGGGTTGCCATAATCGCCACGCTTGGCAGGCGGATTGGCGATCGCAGTATGGTGTTAAAATGCATAGAGAACGCTGCTGCCCATTCTCTAGTAAGTCCTTTAATCGCATTTTACGACACCCACGGGAAGAAATAGGATGGTGCTATTCTTTCCGTCCGGCACCACACGGAACTGCATTACTCGGTCTAATTCACGTCTGATGCTAAATAACGGCAAAAATATTGCTACTAGTATTGTTCTAACATACCGAGTAAATTCTGAGCGAATTTCATCCCGCTGCTTAATCGGTCCATCAATCCATCATTTCTGTATTGTTCACTGGCGCACACGACATGGAAAGTAATGAGTAGCACGCAAAGAACACGTGGCGCCATCTTGAAGTCGCGTACTGAACTACAAAGAGATGCTGCGCGGGAGTATGTGCCATGGTTCGGTTCTTACTGTAATGGGTGCGCAAACGCAATTGTCGTACTAGAGCATAACATTTTCGAAGAATAATTGTGTCTCTGGGAATGTAAAGGGTGTTTATTTCTTTGTATTGTATCTTCGGTAGCCAGTAGCGAAAAGTTAGAATTCCGGTCCAATGTTAAGTCTCTTTTTATTATTGTTTTTAACAGATGGCGCTACTTGTTCAAAAAATTACGTTTGATAATATTAGTATCACAAACAGAGAACATGCAGAAAGAAATCGAAAGAAGAATAGCTAACACTTGGAAGAGATTTTGGTCGTTAGGCGAAATAATGAAAAAAAAAAAAAATATTTCACATATACCTACATGGGCACTTATGAAACGTCAGAAGCTAGGTGCACGGTTCCAATTGGTCGTTTCCTATGGAGAAGAGCTGGCAAGAAACTCCACGGTTACTCTTTTAAAAATAAAGTGGGCTTTTACAATGTTTTCAAGTTAAAGTGTTAATAGATATGGGAGGACAGTGTAGAACAAAGAGATGCCAATGTCGGAGAAACGAAAAGTTTTAAATGCTTGTATCGTGCCATGTCTGACATAGGGATGCCAAACTTGGGCCATAACAGAACAACAACAGCAAAAAAAAACAATATTGTCAGAATGGAATAGAGAGAAGCGTATTGGGAGTAAAGAGAAGAGATAGAGTACAGTCAAAAAGATAAAAGGAAAGACTAAGTTCAAAAAGGTCAAAGAGTATGCAGAAAATTTAACTGGCGCTAGACGGGTCATATGTTGAGAGAATACCAAGAGAAATGGACCAAAATAATAATTGAATGGTACCGTAGAGAAAGCAGAAGAAGCAGAGAAAGACAGACAAAGCGATGGGAAGATGATTTTAAGACAGTACAGCAAAAGACGGAAACAAGTGGAAAGCCTTAGAGGAGGCCTTTGTCGAAAGATAAGCTGATACAAGGGGAGACCAACCGATTGACAAAGATAGGATTTAGTTTTAGTTTTCTTACCTCCATTTTGAACTTTCCAATAATGTTTTGTCATTTAAGTTAACAGTAATAAAGGCTTATTTTATTTTTATTAATACAAGTTCATGGAGGTTTATCTATATTGATTATATAAAGTTTGTGTGTCCTTTGCGACATTTTTGCTAAAGCTTAAGGTTCTGTTTTAGGGCGTGTATTCAGAGTTTCATTGTTGAGTTGTGATGACATTTCACATGACTTCATCTTAGGGCCTATTCACACGGCGTTTTTTATACCCACGTTCCATAGTAACACACGTTGCTGTCGCGTCGACGCGACGGCGCGTTTTCTGCCGTAAAAACGCAGCGCTAGTTGAGTTTCCAGCGCGTAGACACGGGTCGACTGCGAGTAAAATACACAGTGTGCCTATAGGCCCTTAAGTCTATTCCAGTCAGTCTAGTTTAGTCTATCTTATCTTCATCTTGCATTACTTTCTCTGTAATCGGTTTACAGCACCTGTTTGCAACACTTCCTGATAACTGTTTATATACCTAATTATATCGATTGAGTAAGAGTCTCTCGTAAATTCCTTGTAAAAATTACATAAACTTACATCAACTTACATGATGAGGAGGATGCTGATTTTTGCTCTACCATGGTATTTGCTATACCATGGTAGAGCAAAAATCAGCATCCTGTATCTACATTTTGCGACGCGTTGACAGAGGACAATGGAAACGGAAATGTAGGCTATGGAAGACCACGTAGCTTTCATATTTGTTACATAATAAGAAATAGGAACTAGCTAATCGCTATAGTTAGATGCAAAAACTAAAAGGTTATTACTAAGCTACCCCAAAATCGTTCACAAGTATAAATCAGCTTGACTGAGCAATGTACCACTGCATCTTGATGGTTGTCGCAGAAGGCAAAATATTAATCTGATTTTGCATGCAAAAAATAAACAATGCTTCATCTTTGATTGCTTTGGCTTGGTATATACAGATTGAGTACATGAACTTAAATGCCCTACCCAGTTTTAAGATAAACATGCACTGTTCCATATATCATGACCGCTAGACGATTGTCGCGCTTAGCAGACCATAATGATCACACCGCCAACGTTATGCTCAACTTTATTTCAACACCTAACGCCCATGAGTGGTAGTCTCTCAACATGTTAATACTGATCATCATGTTTTCTACATTCAAAATCTCTTCCTCTGACGTCACACCAACGGACGTGGAATTCCTCAATGAGATGCCATTGGACAAGCTTTTAAGACTAAAAAATTCGCTTCAGGAGCTCGTGACAGCTGAATACGAGAATGTGACAACAGCGACACCATCGTATATACAAAGATTCGGGGCAGAAGCAATGGCTATACAAGCGCCACCCATGAAAAGAGGAGACTACGAGGAAGCCTTGTACAAGAAAGAAAGTTACGGAAAGATCAGCAACATTTTCTCAATGTCTGTCACCACGCTTGCGTTTTTGGCTTTTGGAGGTTACTTGCTATGTTTAATAGTTCAAGCGGTGAAAGCCAAGCAAACTTATAGTACTGCGATCCCCACAACACAGCCAACAACATTCTTCGTGAGTGCAGGAATTAAGAAAAGGCCTCAAACTCAATTCGCATCGTCGTACGGAAGAAGGAGGAGGGACAATAGATTTAGAAGGAGTTTGAAGATGGTGGATCTGCCTCCTGAGCAGTTGTTTGACGCGTTACTGCAAGTTTGTGAGGGCTACGCGAAATGGAGTGAGAGGAGAGGAGATATTGGAGCTAATTAAAATTGTTTGTGAGTTTTTAGTGACGGACTTCATATATTATTACTCCATGCATGGTGACGACGACGAATGATCTAATTTATTTTGATGTATTATCGGTATGGACCCTATAGGTAATGTGCTTAATTCTTATATATACGTTATTTTCTAGCGCAGGAAACTACCTTATAGTGTAGTTGGTATAAGTAGAGAAGTGTATGAGTGAAATATTGAAAGAATCTTCACTTTTTCAGGTATATATAAGTTTTAAATTTTATTTATGTATTCCATCTTAATAAGAATCAGCACATAAAGACTATGAAGATATTATTATTTTTCACTAAAAAGCCGAGAGGTACAAAACGCTGTTTACATTAAAAGCAGGAAGCCAGATTGCCCAGCAATATACCTACAATCTGTAAACGTTTTCAAACTGTCAAATAATCACGCTAACACCTAATAATAGCTGCATCTTCGCTTTAAAGATTCTATTGTACATTCCTCTCAAGTGAAGATTCGCTTTTAGCTTTTAAAACTGAAAATTCTACTTACTCCGATCCAGTTAGAGTTTAAATTTGAATGTAGCCTGTAAGATTTTTACGATATTTTAGCATGTAGCGAGTGTTGGGTTTTGTTTGTAAGAGTCGGTAATGAGGGGCTGCGTTCGGTCTGTCATCGCGGCCGCTCTAGTGTTTACAGCCCGGTGCCCACATACACAGTTAGTGATGCGAAATAGCCGTGTAACGTGTCTTATATTTTTTTTTTTAATTTATCTACCACCTATAAAACTGTTTGTAATTTATAAGAACTCTGTTTAATATTCATTAAGATGGTATGATTTTTTTTTGTTTAAAATCTTGTATTATATTATTTTAATAATACGGTTTTATAATTTGAAATTTGAGTTTTTTTGCTGGATTTGCAACCATTATGTTATTTTACCATTTGAAATGATCACTTACCAACTAGGTAGATACTATTGTTTGATAACTATACATAAACGTAGATAAGTGAAGATTTACGAGGACAACATCAAGTTAATTAAACCATCGCAGGCTCTCTCAATTATAGAAGATTATAAATAGTAGACTAATTTATACTTATATCACTTTGAAACAGTCCTTCCATCATTAGACTGTGTTCATACTATAACGTAAGGTTAACCTTACCATATAATGTTAAATCAAGTTTAACTAAAAGCGGTGCATGCCGGCTGTTTCCCTGTGGACCTGAGATAAAGACCCTTACACACCACATGCCTGCCACCAACGAAGACGTGTAAACAAGCTCACTTCTGTATCTTAGATAATTATCTTTTAAATGTCGCTACTGTATTGCTAGCTAGCACGATACATATATTTTTTATTGCAAGTAATAAAAATACCAATAAAATAAATAGTACAAGCAAGTAATGAAATCGATAGATTTTTTTAAAACATTAATGGAATACATTTGCTTGGTTCATTTACCTAAATAAAGTAGATATATAAAAAAAAGCGACTGATATAGATAATCATTGCCGTCGGGTGAGCAGCAAACGCTAGACTAATCTAATACATAAGTAGCATTACCGTGGAAGTTTTGTACCTAAGATATTTTCCGAGGAGTAAGTATTCTACGTACTTGCCTATACCTGTGTTGTGTATCATATGTTTATTTTCCCAGATAAGTCTATTTCTGTGGAGATAGTAAAATGAATGTCATTAATCAATCAATCTGCTTAAGCCTCACGCGTGATTGAGCAGCTCCTGTCCAGTTCGTCTAACCGACTAGTATTTAATCTTATTTATAACAATAAATAGAACTACGCATACTATAGCTAGCACCTAGATAACGTGAGTCATTTCTCAAGTAGCTGCGTAGTCTGCGTACAAAGGAATGAGCGCTTGTTCGCCGAATTCATAATTTAAAAATATCCTAATTTGTTTTAAGTGTTCTAGATACTGAAAATTCAGGAATGCCTGAAAGAAACCTTGAGAAAATAACAGGATATTTGACTTAACGATTCTTTTACTATTTCGGTATCGTTTGCATGAACAATGGTGTTAAATAACCGCAAATTAACGAGCGTTTCAAGCGCGGTAATTGCGCATTAACAATTGTATTGCAATATCTTTCATTTTGACGATTTGACAACGTTCATTGCGTTATTTACGTTGTCGAGCAGACGAATTTTTCAAACATAATATGATACAATGAATTTCTTAGTATTTTCCTTCAAACTCCTTAGGAGTGTAAAGGAAAGTGTTGGGGTGCAGATTTGTAATTTCATAATGATCTGAAGATCAACTAGCATAATCAGCCACTGCTGTCATGTTGCCACTGCTGGGACACAGGCCTCCTCCGTAAACCACGTGGCCCAGTGCGGTCGGTGGATGTCACATGCCCTCGAAATTTTGGCTCTAGGACGATGTTCTCCTTCACGATGTTTGCCTTCACCGTTTTGAGAGCAGTTATGGTGACGAAATTATTTACACAAAGTAAAGCGCGCCTGCCTGGGTTCGAATCCGCGACCTACAAACTCGTAAGTCGGGGCCCGGGGGCCGTAACCCTGGGTCACTACTGCTCTACTAAACACTTTTAATTCAATAGGCAGGTATTATTAGATTTATCAAGATAACAGAATAAATAGTGTTCATTACAATTTCAAACACGACACTAATCACTCAATATAGGGGCCACTTAGCATAATATCAATGTATTTTATTCATAATTCAGATCATAAAATTCATACCTACTCAAAAGAATCTACACAATACAATATCGTGTTTACTAAATCGATGGTGAATCGAATAATTTAACATTTTATTTTAATGGCGCGATTTATTCGCGCTAATATGACTCGAATAATCGAGTGTGTTTAGGTCAAAGGTTTACGATTGAGGACCCTCTAAACTAAATTGAATTCGACTCGGAATCGCATCGTAAAAGAACTCATCGTAAGACTTTACAATCGATTTGAATGTTATGGGACATTCGAAAAAGAGCTGTTAAATAAAATATAAGAATTTAAACAACTGCACCTCGTGCTATGTGGCAGGTAATGTTGTCGTTAATCTAAATAGCACAGTAGGTCCACCCTCGAACGATGACACTCTTATTTTGGTTTTGTTATAAACAGGACTGTCACAATCATCAGTTGAATATCTGATTGAGCAACGAGTCTGTTAGGAACTGAGAAAATCGAGCGAGCTTACGGAGATCTCCGACTCGATCAGAATTAAAGGCATTTTACGACAATTGTTCAGTAGTTCTTAAACATCTTAACATTTTCTGCCCACCGTAGCAGAGTGATTTTGTATTCAAAGACACCAAGTAATGACTTAAACTCAACTGCAAAAACAGTATGCCACACAGACAAACGTTTGGCGATCTTATTATAGCTAAAATACGACTTGTACGGTGGTCAAATGGCCTGACGGACGTTCGTGGGGAGTCTGTTAAGTAGCCGTTTATACCGACTGATATGGTGATGCTGGTTTTAAATCCGACTATGGCCAAACCGCTCCGACAACTGGAGGCCTGATCCCGCCTGATGTACTATTGAGGTGAACCTAAGTGTCACAAGCATTTTTACTTTTTTGCTTGGTCAAGTTCGGTGCCAAAAAGACAACTCATTTGCAAAGTAAGACGGGAACATTTTTTCCGTTCCATGACCAGCAGTATGAAAACGCATTAATAAACAGTTCTGTCATAAAATTGGTACAGGAAGGACGTGCCTTAAGGACGCATTTCGTAATGTATTGGCTATGACATAAAAGCGAGTTAACGACAACGTTTATGTTATCTGCCGCCCACCTCAGGTTCAGGAATGTGTCACCAATCAATAATACTTAACTTGATAGTTGGCGGTTCCTTTGATTTGCGTTTATTGTTAATTGTCAGCTAATCTTATGACGAATAAGGCAAGGTTAGAAAACTGCTAGATAGCTGTAGGTAGGTATCTAGATAGGAAAAAGTAAAGCGAATTCAACGCAGGTAGATAGATACCTACGTATTTTTGATGCAGGGTTGTGATAGATACCTACGTATTTTTACATGACTGCCCAAAAAGGAGGGTAATGTGTTAGGTTTATGTATGTATGTGAGTTAAATGCCTGAAGAGATTTAGACATCCCGAGTGTCATAGGGTATAAATAAAAACGTAAAAACATTAAAAGATCAATATGGCGGCTCTCCATTTTCAAATGTGAAAAAAAGTATCTTCAATTATTACAATATGGGTATCAAATTGAGAGCATGCCAAAACCATACAATTTATTGGTATAGATTTTACATAGGTACGGTGTAGGTACATGCAAAACAAACTTTTCATCCCCGCTCCATCAAACTCAAACTCAAAGTATTTATTTCAATTAAACCAATTACAGGCATTTCTAAATTGTCAAAGAGTCGGTCAGTTAGTCAGAAAGTTGAAGCTTGACCCATTCCAAAACGTAGATCTCTATGGAGAAGAACAGGCAAGATACTCCAAGGACACTCTTTTAAATCAAGATAGGTATTACAAAATCCTGGGTACGTTATTCTTGTCGATCTATGTTAGAACAATGTAAAAAATGAATTATTTAAAAACAATTCAAAATATAAGATTAAAAGATTACAAATAAGCCCTGGCAGTTATGAGATCACCAGTCTCAACCGACGGCGCCCGTTCACGAACATGACGCGTGGATCAGCATCATCTAGCTCCATCTACGTATGGTATTCCGAAATACCGCTCACTGAAAGGACGGTTTTCCGATAACACTCTACTCCGACGGTTTTTTGAACGAAAAAATGATTGGCCGATGAAACGTTTCGCTGAAAATATTATTCATCGACGGTTGGTAGTCCGAATGAATTCTGGCACTCGCCGGGTTACCCGGAACTCAACTATTTCGACTGGGTTAATTTCTTCTTTAAAAAAAATGGGTAGGTTAGGTTAGGTTAAAACTATGACCTCCTACGCACGAGCCGAGCGAGCGAAGCGAGCGGTGCCGCGGCAGCGGCCGGCGAGTGGCAGAATTCATTCGGACTACCAACCGTCGATGAATAATATTTTCGGCGAAACGTTTACATAGATAAAAAATACATAGGTACCATTTATGATAATTAATTAAACATGATTTAAAATGAATCATGTTTTATTAATTCTCATAAATGGTATGTATTTTTTATCTATGTCTAAGCTGTGTACTTCTGTAACTGACAAATTCACCATACTAATAGATGTATAAGTTAATTTATGTAATTAGTGAATAAGTCGTTGGAGTACTTATATAAAAATAAATAAATCATTATTACCTTTTCAACCACCAAAACTTGATTACATAAAAATAAACGATAAGATTGTAATGTCAGAACAAAAAACAGGGAAGCATCTCTTCCAAATATTAAAATAACAAGTGAGCCCAAGCCCATCCAAGCCTCACATCGCCGTGACAGTATAAAACCACCTTTAGTGCTTAAAATAAAAATACTACCACTTAGCATTACAAACTTTAAAATAAGACTAAAACAAAAAAAAACAAAAAAACACGACTGACTAGTCAGGGGACCTCTTAGATTAAAAAGTGTTCCACAGAACGGTCCCCCGACAGCAAATACTATTTTATTTATTTGTTTAGTCAGCGAGTAAATGAGTGACCTTTCGCTTTGATTAACTAATACAACTTGTTTTTTACTTTTTACTTCGTTTTTGGCAGTCGTTTTTTTTTTTTTTTTATGCAGGTTCGTGTATTGGTACAGACGCCAGCAGGTCAAGTTACCCGAAAATGTCAAATTTTCTCAATCAACGTTGAACCTTAAGCTTCAACGATAAAGTTGAAAATCTTTTGAAGAAATTTGACAGATTGTAGTAGCTTGGTGTGCTGGCGTCTGTACCTGGGTCCAATATTATTTCAAATTGAGCAAAATGGATTTTTCTATTTACATTATGTGAAATAACAAATCTTATTTCGAGATTATTTGACTGTTTTAACAATAATTAGTGGGCCCAGCTGACTGTTTATTAAAACCAAAGTCAACATTAACAAACACCGAATGAAGAGTCAATGGTTCTGGTTTGACTCAAATCTCAGATGTATCCCAAGGAATGGTTAAAACTGAACGGTTTGATGGAGAGTGTTTTTTACAGTGTTATATTTAGAGACAATTTTGGACGATCTGAAAAGCGAAATGAAAACTTTAGAAAGCTTTTTCTTTAAAATCGAATTCGTTCGGCCCTATTTAATAAAGCTGACAATTCGACATATATGTCAAAAAATTACAATATTGTACAATTGTCGCGCTTAGAATGTTTAATAAAAGTGTCAAATAGGTCAAAAATCGACAGGTGAAATCTTGCCATAATTGTCATTTAAAAACGCGTTTAATAAAACTCGACATAAGTTAAAAAACCACAGTCAAATTATTTCTGACAATTGTCGGATTGTCGTGACAGTTATGTCGCCTTTTGACATAATTATTTGCAAATAATTTTGTTTTAAGAAGCAATATGAGGGTACCATACCACCATAGTATTAATTGAATGGTTTCCGTTTCTGTCTACAAACGTAAATTCATTTTGATAAGGCGCATCTAGAGGAATACCAGATATTCTAGGTATCCCATTATGCCTCATGAAAAGTGTTGGTATTCGGTTACAATTATCAGACCAGCGAACCTCTTCTCCGAGTAATTCAGTAGTCACGGCTCCACATACCCTTCTAATGCAATTATGTACGGTTGCTTTACTAAGTCCATGTGCATCACCAATAACGTGGTACTCTGAACCACAACCCATCCAATGCAAAGCGCATAAAATTTGTTTATCGGGTGCTAGTGCTAGGTTTCTGTTTGTAACGTGTTCAAGTCGATAACCAATTTTATCAATTAAATATTCTACGGTAGTTTAACATACCCGAAACTTTTCTTTAAAGCTGAAATCTGTAAATGAGAAGGAGAAATTGATTATGCTTTTTTATGATCGTCTTTGCCTCCTCGTTTGTATTTGTTCCAAGTATTCATCATCACTCCTCTAAAAGGTTTATTACAAAAAATGGTACTTACATAGTACCATTTTTTGTAATAAACCTTTTATAAACACTTTTTACACCTTCAAAATTCAAAATATGATTTCGCGACAGAGGGTAACGCTCCTGTCAGAATTGTCGGACAATTCTACAAATATGGCATTAAGTCATGACAATTTTCTGTTTAATAAAGCAGATTTGCCAAGTTTTTTACGACAAATTGGCACCTGTCACCTGTCGCTCAAAAAGTTTTATTAAACAGAAAAATGTCGGTGTTTCGCGACAATCCGACTTATTTGTTAATTTTCCACCATGACAATTTTGTCGCCTGTAAGTTTTATTAAACAGAAAAATTGTCGAATTGTCACTTTTTGACATATTATGTCGGACTTGTCGGATTGTCAACTTTATTAAACAGGGCCCAGGGCCTTTCTCTAAAGCTACATGTCTAGGTAGGTAGGTACTTATAATTATTATTTTGGTTAAGGCCCCTGTCGGTTAAAGGACTCCTTCAACATTTTCCAGGTTGTCCTTGTCTTCAATTTCTTTGTCCGATCTTCTCCAGGAAATTTATTATTATTTATTTATTAACATTACAGGTGTATACCTAATGCAATACCGCGGTCTTCAAATTAAAACATACAATTTAAAACTATGAAAATCGTAAAACATCTTACTTATAAACATCTAAAAATAATAACTATTTTACTAACATCCCTAAATAAAAAAAAAAACACAATCTTAAAATTTAAAAAACAACAATATACAGCCTACTCTAATCTATACTATAACATAAAATAAACAACAGTATTTTTGCGAATTCAATCAAATGACATGTAAATACATCGATCTTCACGTGAAGATTGCTAATAACCCGAATTGCGCGGGTCAATGGTGTTTTGGCGAGCAGTTTGGTCCTGGCAACCGGCACGGCCAGCAGCGGCGGGCGGCGCGGCCTCCACAAGTAGCGACAGTTTATTAATTTCGTCTATCCATCGTTCTCTAGGGCGACCTCTGGCTCTCTTGCTAGGTAGGTACTTATACTATAATATTAAAGAAAACAGATTTCTTAAGCAGTTCCTGCAACTATTTGGCGACTAGAAATTTAAACAGCACACACAAATACACGCATGATCATCATCTGCCTCGCCTTTTTCCAACTACGTTGGGGTTGGCTTCTAGTCTAACCGGATACAGCTGAATATCAGTAGATATATTTTACACGGAGCGACTGCCTATCTGACCTTCACAAACCAGTTACTGGCAATACGATAGCCTTTGGTAAGACTGGTTTTCAGACTTTCGGGCTTCTGACAACCCGTAATGACTGTCAAAGATCCACGAATGACAGCCGGGACCAACGGGTTAAAGTCAAAGAGAATATAACCAATACAACCACTAGTGGTTATATAGTCTTTGGTTAAAGTGCTTTCCGAGGCACGGAGGGGTCTTTGTATGTAAGGTCACCCATCTACGGACCAACCGTGGCAAGCGTAGTTTAACCTGATCGACCATCCCGTGCAGCTGATAGTACTTAACCACAAGTTGCCTCATACACACACCAGCACACACGAATACCACATATCACACATAACGAAGCCACACACGTGCAAATAAACATCATAGAAATAGGTAATAACAAGCTCCTAACTCATCTACATCATAATAAGAAATTATACAGATTAGCAATTAATTCGGACGACACTCATTAAGATAACTCAGCCACGCTAAAATCATTCATTGGAGTCACACTCGCTGATAAGTAAGATCTACGGAGTAGTTGGGCTCAACAACTAGTTTCATAGCACTCTGGTCCTTATTGTAAAAGATCGTAACATCGTGGCTAGGCGCAGTCGTAAGTAATTGATAACGATATTGCTTAGACGTCGTATAATCGCCATGAAAACTAGAAACGATATCTCTGACAAGTACCTATCTATTTAAATGGGAGTTGGATACGTTTCTACGGTTAAAAACATTGCTCGGTTTATGTTTAGTATCTATTTATCAATTAGTTTGTGATCTTTTTAGGGTTCCGTACCCAAAGAGTAAAACGGGAACCCTATTACTAAGGCTCCGCTGTCTGTCTGTCTGTCCGTCTGTCATCAGGCTGTATCTCATGGACCGTGATAGTTAGACAGTTGAAATTTTCACAGATGATGTATTTCTGTTGCCGCTATAACAACAAATACTAAAAAACAGAATAAAATTAATATTTAAGGGGCCTCCCATACGACAAACGTGATTTTTTTTTTTGCTGTTTTTATAGATAATGGTACGGAACCCTATGTGCGCGAGTCCGACTCGCACTTGGCCGGTTTTTTGCTCGTTTTTGATAACGGCAACATGTAGACGCTTGAAATATTCTCAGAATATTTAGTTATATATTCACTTTAAAAAAAAATAATTAAATTGAAATAAGACAAATTTTTAAGGGGGGCATTTTTTATAGATAATGGTACGGAACCCTTCGTGCGTGAGTCCGACTCGCACTTGGTCGGTTTTTATAATTTTTTACTCTACCACTATACTATCTAAGTAGTAGAGTTAGAATGTATATGAAAATATGTATTATCCAGCATATTAGATACGTGTATTAGTATAAGTACTTATTATATTTGCCTGTCTACGCCTATGTTTAAACTTTAACCTGACATCTGATCTAAATCTTAAGTGCTTTTAAACAAATCCAATAATCACTTGGCTCTGCAAGTCCATGCTAGACATCAACTTGTTTTCGTAAAAATTTGCTTAACAGAATAAATATGAATTTCATCAACTAAGCTTGGCTACCGAAACACTTCGAATATGACTAAGATTCCTTGAAATAGACTCTGAGGTGTAAACGTTCCAAAAGAGTCTAAGAGACTATTTCGGATCGAAGGACCAAGAAATTAACAGTAATATTTTGATAGAAATAGTTTTTTTTTTTTGTTGTGTTCACATGTTATTTTATTACTATACAAATATACATTTTTGACAACTACAATACCTATGGGATGTTATTGAGGATTGTTACACTCTCTTCTCGATTACGACCGTATGAATGATCAATCAACATCTTGAACGGTTCACTAATTAGATAATGTATGCAAAAACAAGGATTTTAAAGTATTATAGTCGTTTTATAGATATGCAAATAGGTACTAGCAGAACGTCATATAATACGCCAATCGGACTATGAATTATTATTATGAACGCAGCCCCAACAAATTACCATTCAAAATGGCACGATGCTCATACAGTGAACACGTACTGGCACAGATAGTCGCTAGTTGCAACACTCATGTATGGCCACATGCCCACTTAGGATTTACATTAAGAAACTAACAATAAATATCTCAGGCAACAAAATACATCGCGCACTCTGTTGACAAATCCTGCAATAAAATATAAGCATTTACAATAAAATTAATTATTATTTACACGGCCCGGTGGGCGCGAGAATTGAAGATGGAATGCAGTGGATAAGCCACGGAATATTTTTGGAATATGAACGATGTTCTTATGTTGATTCCAGTCAGATTATTGTATATTGTACTCACTAAATCCTCGTAAAATGGTCGAAATTTGTAAGTTTATCAATTGTTACACTAATCACTGTAATGTATTAGCTGCACACAAATCCGATGCACTGAACCTTGATCTGAATATTAATAGGAATGAAGAACTTACAGTTTACAGCGTATCAATTATTCATGAAAAGATTTACAGTTACGTTAATGTGTTCATAAATTAAATTAAGAAAATAAAATTGTAGCGTATAAATAGCAAACCGATTGACCATGCAGACTAAAGGCATTAGTGGTTTAATTTAATTAGAAATAAAACAAGTAGGTACCTATAAAGTACCCAGCCGTATTTGTATATATCTATATCTGTATTTTTTATGGTATACATAATAAAGAGTTTTCTATTCTATTCTATCGGCTTTAAAACAAGTTCGGCTTGGTAAAGGGTCGTCTCTATTACTAACCTGTGTGACTTTCACTTTCTAAAGTTTTTATACTGTAAAAAAACTTACGTAGATTTCGCTAACCTTCCATAACAGAGTTTTGTCAAACCTACACCAATAAGGAACAGAAAAATCAATGTTCAAAATGAGGTCGGTCACTAAACCACGTCCACATTAACCTCACCAGCAGTTCCGCCATGCTGGAGGTCCGGGGACCCCGCGGCGCCTTGCTTTATCGCACGCTGCGCCCGCGCCGGACACCTCACGTCCCCCCCCATTCACCGTGTAGGGTCACCATATTAGCCACAACGCCAGTACACGCCTACGATGGGATATTGAGGAAGTGGTAATGCCGTTTTTGGTATTGGTACATTATTAGACTTGTTACGAGCTTTTGTCCAAATTGTGTATAGGAAAATGTGGGTTTATGTGGGTAAGGAATTGGAAACTTCGGAAAGTATGTCTCACAGACATTTAAATTGAGAATGATTTTCTTACGAAACATAAAACAAAAATCCAAGCATTTTCGTATTCGAATATGAAGCTGAAAAGACACTACTTAAATAAAATCTGCTTTTCCTGTCCATCAACTCATCAAAGAAAATTAACAGTCTAACTTCCCTTCCTTTAAATGAATCCAACCCTAAACACTTATCATGTTCTAAAACAATAAAACAACGTGTAACATCAAAAATAAAAAGCTAATACAAAAGCCCTTTTAAAAAGTAATTCATTTATCTAATAAGCTATTAAAATTCAAAAACAGGCGTTACAAGGGTATCAATCATGTCCCATTGAGCCGTTCCTAAATTATTTTTATGTTAACCGCTTCCTGAGAAATTGACACAAGATACGGGAACGCGGCGCCCGGCCCGCGCACCCTTACACACGCAATTATACACTGAACAAATTATGATACTGTCATAACACCACTAATTGACAATTTAGTTTGCATAGTTTTATTACAGTGAGACTGCTAGTGTGATAAATGTGGTAGCTGTACTTAGAAAATGTGTTGCGTTACACACGCACTAGCTTGATCGAGGGAAAGGTTATTTTAAATGACAACAATTATACTTTATAACCCTCTGAGAGCCTGAAAACTTGCCCGTTAGGCATGTAAAATACTTGAAGGTAAAAATTAATCGTGCTTGAAAACTTGAAATGTCAAAAGTGCACAAGGCACAAAATTTATAGAAACCCATGAAAACCAAAAAAAGGCGTCTATAGTTTCCGACAAACTACTATTCCTTTCATCTCCAGCAACATGGGAGCATTTTCTCATTAATTAATTAAATACACAGTACGAAATTGAGTGCACCGTACAACCGCTACCTCGGTGCTTTACGATCATCCCGCGGCAATCATAATTCGTCTCTGGGCCTCCGCCGGCCTCGCAGGCGTCTCTACAGACTTTTATTGTGATTTACACCCCAACAACCTTTGTTACTCCTTGTGCACCTTTTTTGCAACGTGCACGATCAGAATTTACGCGGGTAAATGCCGATTCCGTGGATTGTGATTGCTGATCGAGCTGGTTAGGGAAACGGGCTTTTGAAAGCTTGGGCCAGTTTTGAGGTAGGGTATGGAGGCTCAAATTTTAGTTAACGTCATCCTACCTAATTATGTAGGTTCCGAAACATGTGATCAGAATATTATAATTTAGGCAAAATGATGTATTTGATTAGATAGAGCTTTGCAGATTCATGTGTACCTGAAGGCTGATATTATTGTTAGTTGAAACTCAACATTTCACAGTTTGAATGAGCATGTAAGCATTGGATTTTTTTGATGTGAAACATCTACAGGCGCACGTAAATCCGACTGCTGTCGGGGCGACGCATGCCGCGTGGCGAGCGGCCACTATACACGTATACAGTCTATATGTAGTAGTGTGTAAAAGTGTGTGAAGTACGATGTTTTACATCTGCCAGTCGTCCCGTGGCGGCTCATTTTTTTTGTACATATTGCATTGTTATGGAAAACGGCGTGGTACATTATTCAATTCTTTTTTTAATAGCTTAGGTATTAGGTACCTAACGTATTTAAAAAAATTCTCTTTCCTTTATCTCTCGCCTAATTGTTTAATTTGAGTTCGTTCTAAAATATTCCATCGTAAAATCAATGTCCCTGAGAATTGGGGAAAACTAAACGGATCATTTGAGATCATCGAAATTAGTTAATAGGAATCGAAGACCTCAATAAAATTAATAACTATAAAATGAATAGCAAGTATAAAATTAACAAAAAAATCCAAGATGGATGTTGAAATTTGAAATCTCTATTCGTATGTTATGGTATGCTTAGCATAGCAATAAAAATACAATTTCCTTTTCCCACTTAGTTAATGCGATATCTATTCCAACGTATATTAATAATATTTTATTGATTGGAGTTAATGATTTTGTGCATTTATTATTATAAAAAAAATCATTTAATACATGTATATTGAGCTAATTTTCATTATTAATGGGCGATTAATATTGAATTTCATATAGAATATGGTATTAAAATGCGATTATGCAAATATTATTAGTTCTTAATAAACAGTTTATACATTTGATGGGCGCGCCACACGAGAGCGTCGGGCGGCCGCAGCCGCGCGCCGGAACCCGCCGACTCATAATTACAATAAATACAACAACACATTAGAATCGATCACATCGGAAAGTTATTCGTGTTATTTATCGGAACTAATAAAAGTGATGTACGGTTATCGGCTTTTATATATTTTTAGGGTTCTACCGTTAACTTTTACGAAAATGAACCTCAAAAATTCGACAAACTAAGATGACCAAATTTCGCAGATTCTTTTGTTATCAGCAGTAAGCATCTAAATAATCATAAAGACCCATTTGGACTTTAACTTTGTATTATAATTAATTAAAAATATCACACATTTCCTTTTCCAATATCTTAAATCATGCGAATAAAATAATCTCAATGAAATAGATGGCATCTGTGTGCTGAATATTTATTAGTTTATACGTAAATCTGATAAACATGCAAACATAAGATTTTTATCTAATAAAAAAACTGTAAATTTTTTGTTTGTCTCAATACGTGAAACAAATGCCAATTTTAATTTACGTAGAATCAATAAAAGTAAGAATACTGAACCAATTAACTTGGAATAATGTTTTGTCAGTTTGTTTTATTACAAGCAGGAACAGATATTTAAGGCGGTTGTTATGGGATCCGTGGCGAGACTCACACGACGCGGTATTATTTATTGCATTTATTGGGCGCGAGCTTATGCGTCGATATAAAGCATTTCCCCGGGCGACATCCAAGTACGCCGGCGACTAACGTGGGGTTATATTCTCATGTTCAAGATGATATTTGAAGGTGCGAGCATGTGCATTACTTATTTTTGATCTCTCATCTCTCATAGATGAACCAGAGTTCCAAAATCACACAAAAGTATCGAATTTTGGATTACTCTGGAGGATTCACTTTTTGAAAAACCAGGCTTTTGAAGATGAAAGATGCAAGGTTTTTTTTAATAAGTGGGTATAATTTAAAACCACTTGATCACCAACAGCAAAACGATAAAACTTTTTGTTAAATCTAAATATTTGCATGTTTAGGTATAGTGATCGTAGTATAAATTGCTTTTATTACAAATCCTAAATAAATTAAAAAACTAGAATAAATTATGAAATACATCGGTGATTCGCAGCAGGAAACCAAAGACTCAGTTTATTGATGTCTAATTACAAACTGCTGGAAATATAAAATTTTATTGATTTTTAGATTTGATCACGTTGGAAAACAAGTCTATAAGGTATTTGAATTACATTTTAGAATTCCTAGATACCATCTAAGTATCTACTCTACGTGATTTTTTTAAAATGTAGATGCAGATTCTTCATCTACGTTGTTGGTATGTATGTTCTATTTACTTACACAAAATAAAAAAGTAAGCCACTTGAACAACTTATGGCTTTTTAATCACCACAAATAAAGTTCTTACTTAGCTTCAATACAACAATCGTGATCCGTAAATCCTGTACATGAGAATAGCCCCCCGCGATCTGAGTCTCGTTCAGCAGACTTATGAGGATAATTCAAGTCAACAATACACTTTATTAACAGTTAGTTATGCGCTCCGTGATGATATCGCGCCTACAATTAAATATTAATATGTGTTCGAAAGGTCGTGGGCGATCCAACGAGATTTATCAGCTGTTTAATGTCCTACTTGGTAACAATGAGTGTCATAGGTGAGCCTCGATTTATGGACGGTTTTTGATGAACTGCTTCTTGGCTTAGTGGGATTAATCATGACTTTGGACTGTTTAGGCTCTCCTTAGTTGGATTTTGAGTCAATGGATAGACTGAGAGGTCCATTGACTCAAAATACAACTTATAAAATTCATTCAAAAACGTCTGCTCAAACGCACAATATAGAGACGGCTAAAGAAGATAGATTAGGGGCTGACGACCCTGATCCTAGAGAAATGGATGCGATTGAGTCAAAATATAATAGACTATTATTATATGGACAATGAATGATGATGATTAAGAACGTGATGTAAAGCATTAAATTGCCTCATAACTAGGTAAATATACACATAGTTCGTTGTTCTGACATTTTGAATAGAATTTCCTAATTGGATAGGCCATATTCTGTGGGATGGTAGATAATACAGCCTACGTAATATCAAACACGGAGACAGCATTCTGTTCAATTTATATCTCTTCAAACAATACTGTCTGCCCTTTGAATTTATATGCTTAAATTTATAAGCTATAGCTGAACCCAGCGGCTAGATTCTACAGCAGACGGAATGCCCAATACATACCTAATATATATTGATGCTCTTCCAGTAATTGCTCAAACTGTCTGAATAATTTGTAACTCCCTGTGTTTTCTAGGTCGATTATTAAAATTCGCAAAACAAACATCGTTTCTCATACAGAATTAAGTACGCCAATCATAACAATATAGCATTCAGTGCTAAGAGAAAGCTTGCGTGCAAGGAAGGTGCTTATATCGTAAGGTAGAATGAAAAAACGGAATTGATAGCCTCCTCCCGTACGTAAATATGTCGACGAGCGCTCTCGTAAAGTGTAAGGGGATATTTTTAACGGCGTCGATATTTAATATTTATTGTGACACAGACACCCAATATGAAACAGCGATTTGTATAAATAATTGTCTCATATCAATACTTTTTGATATCTCGGGACAATCTACGATCTTGGCGGAATATAAATACTTTAATGTTACATATTCTTTTCATGAAGGATTGATGTCGAAGATGGTTCAAAATGAAATTGCAAATTGAATGCTCGCATGGTATGGAATACTTTTAATCGTGTATGTAGATGATAAGAGTTATCTAAACTTCGTGTAAGCTCTAGTTAAATTTATATTACCTATCTACTATCACCAACCATGGCACCCAATGGTTGGAAATATCAAGCCTTTATTTTTACATCAGAATGTACATTTTCTCTCCATATAAAGAACGGGTGACTCGGAAAAATATTAGCCACAGTATTCATGTGTACAGTAGCAGTTCTTCGTAAACCATAAACTTGGGATGTCACTGATCGTGTGTTCAACTTGCTAATAAGAACACGAGTTCTCGGCAATAACAATAAAAGTGTAAATTAATAATGAAATACCTATAATAAATGATAATAGAATCATTATTTACGTTAGGAGGATTAGAAATGCTTCTTGTCAAGTTAGTTTCAACTAGAATGGAGTAGCAATTAACAGGATGACAAGTTAGGGCACATTTCCTGTTGATAGCGATGCGGACCAATTTTTTGATGCCTTATGATTATTTCCCCTCCTTTTTAGGGTTCCGTACCCAAAGGGTAAAACGGGAACCCTATTACGTCTGTCTGTCTGTCTGACTGTCTGTCTGTCTGTCTGTCCGTCTGTCTGTCCGTCTGTCACCAGGCTGTATCTCATGAACCGTGCTAGTTAGGCAGTTGAAATTTTTTAACAGATGATGTATTTCTGTTGCCGCTATAACAACAAATACTAATAAATATCATATAATAAATATTTAAGGGGGCTCACATACAACAAACGTGATTTTATTTGCTCGTTTTTGCTCGATATTGATAACGGCAACAGGTAGACGCTTGAAATATTCACAGAATATTTAGTTATATATTCACTTTAAAAATAAATAATTTGGGCTCCCATACAACAAACGTGAATTTTTTGCCCTTTTTATAGATAATGGTATGGAACCCTTCGTGCGCGAGTCCGGCTCGCACTTGTTTATATACTTATACATATTATTATTATGACAAATTCATTAAAAATACAATCAGTCACATTCCTACATAGAATAGCCAGGACAAAGGAAGTAGTTAAAGTGAATCTGTGAACATCTACGTAATACATATGGAATGCAATAAAGAATTGAGTATTGAACAAAGTTTTACTCTATCTAAAGTAGCATCCTACTGTGGTCCGTTGCGCCTCACGCACCCCTCAATATTGATACTAAGTAAACATGGACATTTGTATATTTATTCAGAAGAGGATCATAAAAGTCATTACCACGATAATCAAGCTACACGATAATATAACAATCACAAATCTATAAATAAGGCCACAATGAACGGGCATCGCTCCCCAAAGGATGTTGTGTTTGTTGACTCACTTATTTCGAATTCGATGGCCTAATTGTATAAGGATCCAACGTAACTCGGTAGGCTATAGACATTAATGTCGATTTTACTATCTTACAAACAAGAGCAGACTTAATAAATCTCCTCAAGATGTGATTTCCGGAAAGTGATTGAATTAGAATGGCGATCGTATAAGGAAGTCGTTCGGAACACCCGTCACTGCTATTCCCATTAGATTCCAGGACTATCATGTTTTTTATCCAAGTTACGATAAACATACGAGGCGCCACTATTAAAGTTGATTTAGTATGCATTTTACTTACACTTATTGAGGGAAGTACCCGCATAGTTTGTACAGATGATTAATAAAAGAAAACGAGAAAACAGTCCAATACTTCCAGATTTCATAGGGTTTTAAATTAATTAACTGTTGTGAACTTGCGGGAGGTCGCTTTGTTATCGTTAAATTAAAATACTTGCGTAATTAATGATTTGCACATGTTTATTATTATACAATACTCGCCTACTGAGATGCCAAACAACGGTATCTTCGTTATGCCTACAGAGTTATAAACTAAAGGGTTATAATTATGGACTTTATAGGTTCTGACTTCTGTCCGATTTTCATTTTCTCCCTAGCAGATCAGTTGGTTTTATAACATGCAGCTTACATCTACTTACCTCCATCCCTTTCTTGTACTTATTCGTTATACCTACGTCTTTTTTTTAAATACCAACTTACTCCAATTACTTCCTAATTCATTCTTCAGAATTTTCATTGTCTTGCTCTCACCGGAAAAGGCCATTGCATCAGCTTCAGCTCTACAAAGTAAATATTTGCCAAATAATATAAAAATGCTATACGGGTGTAGCATCCTGAAAGATTGGTGTAAACTGTTAAGTTATTAGTTCCAGACCACGATTGGAGCAGATTATAATTTATTACTAAAATATATAAAAAACTCTGTAACAAATTGAGATATCTCGTGGATCCTACGTATAGAACGAAAATGTGCAAAAGTTTCGCATGGAAGATTAACAGGAATTTACAAATTATCGGATATCATAAAATATAAGTATCATGATTGGTAAATAAACCATAGCTGTGATTTAGAGCTCCCGCAGCCGTTCATATAATTCACACGTGCTAAGCAATACGTTCTCGAGCCAATCTTTTGATCCTATTGGCGTTGCGTTGGCCAACCGAGGGCAACTGACACCAATCTTGTTTGACTCTAAACTATATCACTGATTTATGGTCAGCTGATATCGACCATGAAATCCTTGCAGCATTAATGCGACTGGCCTTTTAGCATAGCGTTTTATAGTTGTGTAATTTCTGAAAGCTATTCAATGTAGATAAAATATTATTTTCAATGTGCTTTGCTCTTATCCGACTTTTAGGTACCTACCACGTCAGCAACTAAGACTAGACACACACACATCAGACATAATCAGCCTATAATGTTCCCACTGCTGGGACACAGACGTCCTCTCTGTGAGAGGGGGCGGGCCGAAATCCACCACGCGGGCCCACTGCGGGTTGGTAGATGTCACATGTCATCGAATTTTGGGTTTCCTCACGATGTTTTCCTTCACCTACTACTCATAAGTCGAGGCCATTACCACTGGGCCATCTCTGCTCTAAAGACTAGACGTGTGTGTGGTATTTCTGTGCTCCAAAATATGGTCTGGTAGCGGAAAAATCCTGAATGGCTTCCCCAACCACACGCGGCATTGGCGATGGGAATATTTTAAATAAAACTGTCGATTACAACGTCCACATCTGGCGGAGCTCGCTATAATTAGTAGCTAGGTATACGCTACTTACATGCATAATAATTTCGTTGGCCACAGATCATTGATACTTATCGAGTAAACAATGTGCGCTGCGCAGCGTGCCGATGCTCTGTAGTGATGGGATCTATATCTGTTGCCGCGGATGTAGCACAGGTGTGCTCTGACAAGCAAAATAAACTGAACCGTAATCGATTTGAGCATTTTAGAGCTAACAGTTGTTCTTATATCGATTGATTCTGTATTATGTTTAGGTAAGTGGGTATAATCGAGTGTGGTCGAAATATTCAGTTTTATTCTTGGATCTGTTTTGTGTACTGCAACCCACATTCTTATATGTATGGTCGGTTGAAAACGTAAGGATTTATTAAGACAGAATTCCATCTGAATTTTAAGTAATACAAATTCTTACACCCTCCAGGAATTTAGTATAAAGATTTTAGCATGAATAGAATATTATTATTATTTACACCATAATATGAATTACAGATTTAAATGTAGAAATTTTACATAAGGTGACACAATGGGCTGTCTTAACGCTAAGAAGTAAGTTACTTCTTAAATCTCTCTATCATTTCTAAATCTGGAAATAATCGTACGCAATACAGTTACGCAGCATCAAAGATCCCAATTTTTTTTTTTATAAAAGTTTCTCTTGCTAAATTTTCAATTTGCTTTTCAAAACAACTTGTAGGTACCCAAGTAGGATATACCTACTTGGGTACCTACAAGTTGTACATACTGTACTTTTAGCGAAAACATAATAATAACAAATGCCGTTCACAAAGCCATCTTGCCCAAAGATGAAACATTTTATTTTCAGCGGAAACCTTTGATTCGTTAACTGAAATCTGAAATACATATTATTCTGCATCATTCATTTGATGCTGCAGAATAATAGGATGTATGGCTGCGTCCACATCTAGCTTTGGTGATGCTGTAGCAAACATTGAGATTTCGAAACGGTTGGTACACACCACGGCTACACATCAAGCTATACAATTCCAGTATAATCTGACGTAGTACGGAAATCCTATACAATGCAAGATCGACTTCTAATGGAAATGTATAGCTTGATACGTAGCCGTGTGTACCACGTCACTGCATCAATTAGGAATGTATGATCCCACCAAAAACATTTCATGTAAAATGTTGCCAAGACGACCACATAACACGGCCTAACTCTACCGACCCTAACTTCACAAATTCTACATAGCAGTAAAAATGTATGGCTACGCCGTTTCGCTACCGTCGTGGAGGTGATGCGAATATTTAGTTTCTGAAGTAAGTAACGAAACAGCCAAGCCATACATTTTTACTGCTATGTAGAATTTGTGAAGTTACGGTCGGTAGAATTAGGCCCTGTAGATTCAGAAGCTTGGCTCGACATGAGATCTGATATCTTTTTCACAGGGCAAACCTTATGGTCGTCTTGGCAACATTTTACATGAAATGTTTTTGGTGGGATTTCAGTTCTTTTTTTAAGTTGCTATAGGCAGTATTTTTAGTGTTATTTCGGCTTTGTAGCACTTCAGGAAGTACCCTAACATTTTGAAGTATCATACAAACTTCCACCCCCCCCCATTTTTGGGGATGGGGGGCGAAAGTTATAAGTTTATGATTTTTTTGTTGGTTGTGTACTAAACTTAGATTACATACCAAATGTCAGCTTTCTAGCACTTCAGGAAGTAGTCAAACATTTTGATGATCATCAGTGTATCAGTGAGTTTGTCAGTGACGAAATCGGTGTATTTTAGATATCAATAAAATCTAAAGTATTAGAGCTATTCAATTGAGACTTTGTATGTTTAATTAGTCTATTATTGACATCATATCCTGAGAATATGAACTATCTGGTACATCGGAAACCAGCTCTATGAGGGTTCAAAAAAACGACGAAATACTTCGAGAAAAGGTAGGTAGTGCGCCCTTGCGCTTCGCTTGGGTCGTCTTGGCGGGGGCACTGCCGTGCCCCCAGATACACCATGTATTTTGTGATTCACGAACCGTGTTCCAATAAAAGTTATATTCTTTTTCAATCCATTTGGTTTTAAGGAAGGATGTTATTTGCGATCAAATATTGAGCTAGTAGTAGTATAGTCTTGAATGCATAGAATGAGTGGAAGGAGGGGCTCGTGGCTAAGTTAAACGGGTCGACCTACGCTTGCCACGGTCGATTCGTGAATTTCCCTCCGTGCCTCGGAAAGCACGATAAGCCGTTGGTCCCGGCTGGCATTTGTAGAGCTTTGACCGACGGATAATCAGAAGCCCAAAAGTCTGACAACCAGTCTTACTATCGGGGTATCGTGTTACCCAGTAACTGGGTTGCAGAGGCCAGATTGGCAGTCACTCCATGTAAAATACTGGTATTCAGTATTTAGTACATAAGTACCAGTAGCGAAGCTATAATTTTTATTAGAGGTAAGCCAAAGAAAATGTTGTTCAGTTCTCATAAACTCCAGTTATCATCAAAATGAATTTATTCAAACATTTTATTCATTCATCTCTAAATTTTACGCCATCTACGGTCTAAATTCTTGGTTTAGTCAAACAATTTAGGCATTTTTGTAATGTTTTTAAATCATAATTGATTTTTTAAACTAGGTTTAAATATTTGTGATGTGATTGACATCACATTACACATAAGTGTAAGAAGACTGGTTGTTCCGAAGGGAAGCCGAAAGGAATCGGGTTGTATTGAGGCTGCGCCCCTGATAAGTACTAAAGTATTGTAATCACATGACACATAGATTTACAGAGAAACTTAATTAATAAAGAATTAATTATAATTTAAAGTTAAACTTAATTATAAAGAAAGTAATTCTCGCCCAAAGGTTGACTGGTAGAAAATGCCTATGGCATTAAGTCCGCCTCTGTACATTTGTGTGCATAAAGTATTAAATAAATAAATAAACTCTACAAATAACAAACAAAAAAAATATATACAAAAATGAACTAAATTTGTATAATGTAAGGTCGGTTGTGCCGAGGTCGAGGACGTTTTCCAGAAATATATAGGTACAACAAAAAACTTCTTACAAAAAAAGACAACCAACTTCAAAAAAAAAACACTACAAACTGAAAAATAACTTTAATTGCGAAAGTCACTGGCAAAAAACTAAAATACAGCCAAAGACACCGACTGTAGTGTTTTTCTGGAAGATGGTTGTTCTTTTTTTTGTAAAAAGTTTTTTATTTTTCAGTTTTTAGTGAGAGAAGCAGTTTGTAATTTATCTAAGTTACAATAGCCTAATGTCACCTGCTTATCACCTTTTACAAAATATTACTTTTCCCGATGTAGGGACGTTAATTTTTGAGTACCACTCACCTTAAGCATTGTGACGAGCATACATTGCTTAGCAACCATATTTAAATGGACCTAATCGAATCGCAACCCGTTAAGTACTTATTATTAGGTAGTTTCGCTGGCCACCTGTGGTCTTCATAATCAGTTTCACTTCACCAAATGGTACTTTCCGAGAGCAAATGCACGAGTTACTATAAAAAATACCCAATACGCTATAGGTGTGCCTATAAAACTTGAGTATTTAAAAAATAAAAAAAAAGAAAGGAAAGAAAAGATTTCCATGGGATCCCCTCATCAGATTCTGACATGGTGACAATGGGACCATATAACCTTTCAAACAAAAAAAATATTTTCAGTGCGTTAAAAATACCCTCATCTATGTACCTAAAATAAAAAAGTTCATTCAATGCATTCAATCTGCCTAGCCTACTATCGCGCGTTATTTAGTTTTTGGCGTTATCGCGACAGTGTAGCCGTAGCATTAGACCAAATAAAAAACCAAGACATAGCGCTGCCAACAAAACAGTGAAGCATGCCAAAACTACACCTCGCTCTGTGCATACACGCTATCACGCACACATTTACAACCAAACTGCACCTCACCGGAACACTCACTAAGTGCGCACATGTTTACGAAACCAGCCTCACGTCACTGTTGCCAACGCTATGTCTTGGTTTTTTAAATAAAAAACCAAGACATAGCGTTGGCAACAGTGACGTGAGGCTGGTTTTTTTTATAAGGGTAGAAGCTCAGACCAAATGGTCTGAGCTTCTACCCTTATAAAACACAAGATGGTCTTAGGTATTTTGTGATCTATCTGATAAATAACGAAAAAAATATGTATTGTTTGCATTAAATATAAAAATAAAATTAAAATATTTAAGGGGTAGATTTGGATGAAGTTGAATTACTTGTATGGTCTGTTCCAAAAGTATCTAACGAAAATGTAAACAAATGGATCAGGAAACAGTACTTACCTGTTTTTTTTTGGCATAGTGGCGTGTGCTGGCTAACATATGGCAAATAATTTAATTTAATGTTTTGTGTTGCGTAATGCAAATAATATATATAATTATATTATATTAGAATATAATATAATTATATATATTATTTGTGTATAGAATCAAGTTTTCTAGCTGAACAGACAGCTGTGCTGCTGGGGAGTTTGTTGCGCCACTTCTCCTTCCCGGCTAAAGCAAAAGGAAGTGGTGAAGGGTGGGCGTTTTTGGGGGACTGTCTTATATAATTTTTAACGTTCAAAAAATGCTGATTATCAGCCTAGTTTGAATAAATGACTTTTGATTTTGATTTGCCAATTTGTAGTGCCACTTACAAATTGAGTCCTATGGTTTGATTATTTTAATATTTTATTTTTATTACTTAAATAAGTTTTTAGTTTAACAATTGAGGTTAATTTTATAACCTCAATTACTAAGTAGGTATCGATATAATTTTTTAATTACAATTTAATAATATTATTCAAACAATAATTGTTGGAAGAAACTTCTTTCCAACAGTTGTGAGATATAAATCAGCAACCTTCTAAACACAGATGAATGTGTTACTAATTCCGTTTTGTCAGTGATTGCGTAACAATTTAACGTGAACCGGGTTTTGTTGACCCTTTCATAAGAGACCTACTTCTGGGACAGACTATAACAGTGTATCCACAAATATTTTGTTTTTGGGGCGATCTAAACACAGCTTACACGATGTCGTGTACCCGGTCGACCGCCATCCTTTTGAGTTCTAAAAGTTATCCAACAGATGTTGTTTTCTTTTTTCAATTGATGGTAAAAGAAACGGTGATGTGATCTCTTAACTAATTACACACTCAGGTTGGACACAGCAAGAAAACTGCGCATAAAGAATATCAGTGACCTATCCCAAGAACAGTGTGAGTGCGGTGCCGCATGCTGGAATTGTCACACTTTCCTGCTCGGTCATGGTGCACCCTTCAAGATTTAAATGAGGTAAATGGCAGTGTTGTTTCTATAATAACAACCCATAAATTGAATGTTTTTAGGTACTCACGGCTACATATCAAGCTATGCATTTCCAGTATACCTAAGCTGATCTCGCATAGTGTAGAATTTCCGTACCAAGTACCAACTATGAGAGATCAGCATATACTGGAAACGTATGGCTTAACCTGATATGTACCTGTGTGTACGTATCTAATGTACTCCGATGTAATTAGGTAGGTAGGTACATAAGTACCTAGTTCACTTAACCGTTGTAGGTATTCACCTAATGTATTTTTAAGAAAATCCCTATGAACTGACGAATGACGCAAGTTTCTTAGCAATATAAAATTTAATCGAAACCGCAAAGTCTTATAAAACACATTAAAGAAGCAGTTTATTGTAAACAAGTGCAGTTGTTGGTACCATCACGATCAGTCAATGCTGGCTCACTCAATAACGCGGCCGCAACGCCCAATAACCGGCAACCAATCGGAACGCTCCATTAGAATCGGCACGCCCCCAGCCTGCGCTTGCGCCGATAACAGAGGCGCGACGCTTGTCAGTTTTTCAGTTGCTTTCATAACAGAAGGTCTTCCTGTTGGTTCTTTAGTGAAATTAAGTGACAATGACGTCGTTGAATGGTGATGTTAATTCTGTGAGTAAATTAAAGTTTAGTGTGGATAGTATTTTGGGGAACAATGATAGTCTTCGGTCGAGTGCGGTGATGACGGAAGTGGCTCGGAGCCAGGAGCCGCCGTGCGCGGGGTGCGTGGCCGCGCTGTACCGCTGCTGCAGGGATGAACCACCCCTGCTCCAGTTGCCGCTGCCACTTCCATACACACATTTACATCCAGCGTTAAGGCCTACTACTGGTAAATCTCCGATTTTAACTTTAATACAATTTTTGGTTTTAATCAAGAGCTTCCAAGTCGTTTGTGTTTGATGTGTCTACTTAGAAATTCAAGACACTTGTGCAATTAGTTATAGCTCTATCGTTTTGTTTCTTCTCGCATATTTTCTGTGGTTAATAAACTAGAGTTCCTATTACATAAATATACCTATGGGTATTATCAGAGATTTTTGTCCCTTGTTTTTTGAGATGATTGCACTGAAAGAAATAATTGGGCGAACTAATTATGTTACTTAAAAATAACTCAACTTTATAGTTATAAGGAAATAAACTTTGCTTACATTAGGTATACGAAACCGATTTTTAGGGTTCCGTACCCAAAGGGTAAAACGGGAACCCTATTACTAAGGCTCCGCCGTCTGTCTGTCTGTCTCTCTATCTGTCTGTCCGTCTGTCACCAGGCTGTAGCTCATGAACCGTGATAGATAGATAGTTGAAATTTTCACAGATGATGTATTTCTGTTGCCGCTATAACAACAAATTCACAATTTTTGTGTAAGCAGTAACCAAAATTTTGTTACAGTTATGCAAACAATTCTTTCAGTGTGTGCTAGAAGAAGTGCTGAATATTTTTTTTACAATATTTAATACATATTAGGTAAACTTGATATGCACCAAAAAAAAACAACAACATTTGGAAAACTTTAAATAAAGCATTTGAAAACTTTTTTTGGTGATAAGTACTATTTATTAAAGAATATATAATTAAGTATAGGGTGATTCAGGTGTCATTCTGATTCTCGTTACGGAGCACGCACAGTGAAGGGTTCCGTAGTCGAGATGAACGCATGCACAGTATAGATGTACCGGCCGCAAAAATAAATTAGTATTTTATGGTATTTCTCGTAAAAACTACGAAAAACTAAGTTATTTTTGCAGTTGTAGCCGAAAACTTCCGAAAAATTATTGACTTAAATAGCAAAGTCACTTAAAAACATCATAATTTTTATTAATGGTGAGGTCCAACAATACCCCTCACGCTCATGTGCATTTAAGTTTTTTTTTCGTCTCTCAGTTACATATATGGGGAATGCTATCCCTAATAATTGGAACACTCCCCTCGGGAGTATAACCTTTCAAACAAAAAATTATTTTCAAAATCGGTCCATAATTAACGGAGTAATCGCGTAACAAAAATACAAAAAAAAAAAAAAAAACATACCGTCGAATTGAGAACCTCCTCCTTTTTGGAAGTCGGTTAATGAATGAAACGAATGATCAGCGTCATCATATATTTTATATTCCTTGTCGAAATGGAAGACCTCTTGTCAGTGGCGCCACCACTGAATTTTCATGAAACCCTCACAAGCTATTGTTAATCTGTAAATAGGTCACGTAGCTGCCTACCTACTTACTCATCAATGAAACAGAGGATTTATTCTTAGTTCATTCGTATTAGTTCCTAATCTTTTTATTCCTCAAAATAAATATGCCTACACCTACCAAGAATATATTATGTTGGTTTCTACATAATATTATTATTTTCTTCTGTGGGCATTTTAAATAATATTTTATAAACAAAATATTTTTTTATTTTATTGTTGGATTATTTTGTAAAGTGAGAGCATCTCGTTTATGTCTTTTACTCTGCAAAAGCGCTTTCTTTTTAGCTGAATACAAAAAAAAAAAAACAAATCTGCCAGGGTTACGAGCCTGTCCGAAAGGGGTATCGTGGCCCTGGCACACAGGCATCTGAAGGAACACGGGTGGGTTTTAGTCAGTAAAAGTCTGACACTCCCTCCCGCTCTACCTAGAGCGGGAGAAGTTATTTGATAATTTCCCACGTAAAAAAAAAAAAAAGCTGAATACAAATAATTATATCAAAATAACCATTTCATTCAACCAATTTTGTAAGGTAGTTAAGATTGTATTTCAATACCTTTAGTATTGGAGAAAAAGCTTATGTTGTCGATCTTCTAAAACTTGATTTACCCGTTCCACACTCTTAGTAATTTATTTAGAGGCAGTGTACCGCTTTTAAAAAGCCAGATAGGTTTTTTTCATAGTGACATCGTAGAAATATAAAACCTGTAAATAAATGGTTCTGCGTAATAAGATAACTTAATAAGTCAATAATAATAGACAGCAGAGCTTCCGGATTAGATTGTCCGAAGAATCACTTTATTAAATGCTCTAAAAGTTATGCTTTGAAAATAAAAAAATAAATGACATTTATTAACAATGCAAAAGATTTTGATTATGTAGAAAGCATAAAAATGCATATTCTACTTCCTATCCCATCGGGCACATATTGCCTTGTATGTTAATAAATAATTATTTAATGAAGGTTGATTGCATTGCCTCTCAAAATACTGGCTTTTACTAGTAAAAATGTATACTGAAGCCATTTACTAATTTTAAAAAGAAAACTATAATGGCATCTTACAATCACTTTGATATGAAAAGGCCAGTTTCCCCAGCTTTTTATTATACGTAGATATTCGAAAAATGTTTAATTAAAACCTATGTTTTTTATAATCTCCACAATTATCATGATTGTTTATAAATATTAGTCCCGTTTTAGGTAAATAAGTAGTGCCCTAAATGATAGATTAGTTAAAAGTGGTTATTGGTATCATGTTAGGTTTTCTGAAAACGACCGGCACCGTGGAATAATATCTGTGGTCATACAAAGTCGTAATGGCCATCACTCTAGGTACTAGGATCATGTTCCTCCGTAAGATATAAGTACCTATAAGATAGTAAAAATCATTAAAATCCTTAAAATAGCTTACAAACAGTAGTCCAAGTTTGCGAGGTTGCAAATATTTTTATTGCTGTAGATTGCCGACGCGATTGCTACTGCGGTCTTTTATTTTGACACTCCAGCATTCCAGCAAATCGTAGTCGTTTTCTTTTCCGAAATCGATGAGTTTTTGTATGATCAATGAAATGAAACGTATTCATTAATTATTTTTCTTAGCTTACCTATTTTATAACTTGAATCTAAACTCTAGCTGGATGATGTCATTGAAACTTTTGGTGAGCAGTAAGCCCAATGTTTTTTAAAAATAATTTTAGTAATTTTAGTTAAATAATAATATTGTTAATATTTAGTCCAGTACGCCTTTTAAACAAAAATTTACTAGAAAATCAACAAAAATATAATTTATAAGTACCTACCTACTCAATGAAACTACAACGTTGGTTGAGCTTCTTTACTTTGAAAGAAGGCCCCATCCGATGAATTTGCCTTGGGCCTCAACGGTATAGTTACGCAACTGCATATATCAATCTATTCCACCCAAACCTTACCCGCGATTGTCGGAATCGTTAAGGCGCAGATATATGATTTTAGTGACTTTTAAATCTGTAATTACGCCTTCATATAATGCAAGTAAGTTATGCAAAAAATGTATGTTAAACTAGAACGCATACACATCAATTCTATATGTGAATATTCAAGTATTGTAGTAAAATACTTTATGAAATAAATTCAGGAAGTAATGTCTACCCAAAGCATAAAAAACGATATTAATTTCAAACTACTTAAGATATTTTCATGATTTTTTTTGTATGAGTTGGCAATTTTATTTCTATTATTCTATCTGTGATTTTTTTAAATAGTAAATTTTTCGTTACTAAAAATAAAATTTCCCTATGAAATTGAACGGCGGCGCGGGGCGGCGCGGCGAGAGCGCGACGCGCATTTGTATGGCCAAGGTCAACGGCGATTATCAGACCCTTAATGAAGCTTATAACTATTCTCCAGCCAAGCGTGATGATTTTCCACTGTCCATCCTTGATTGATAGCTTCTGCCCGCGACTTCGTTCGCGTAGAAGTCGTAAGATACACAATATACCTATAGATAGTAATAGCCACATTTTATAAAACTCCCTCGTCCCCCGTCCCGCTGCGTCGCATCGCCGCGCTGCGTAGCATCGCCGCGCCGCGCCGCCGGCGCCGCGCCGCCGGCGCCGCGCCGCCGTCCCGCGTTATTACTTCGTTTTCGCTTGGCTTTCTTTCTGCTCGATTCCTAAGGGTCGTAGCGTGATGTTAAATAGCCTATAATCTTCCTCCAGAATTGGGGTATCAAATGCAAAAATAATATTTCAAATCCGACCAGTAGTTCCAAACAAACTCTTAAGCCCCTTTCACTGTTTCAAGTGTGTGTGTAGTGTACGAGTATGGGCTCATTTATTGGCAGCGGCATCGGCAGTAGACTGGTAGTGGCATCATCATTAAAATAATTACCGACCTGTGATGGGAGCATTCTCTATAATCCAAGTGCTTAGATTTGTTCCCCAATGTCATGATTTCATGAAAAAGTCATTCAATGGAACAAATCTAACTTATAGAGATGTATTAATGATTCAACTAAAAAACAAAAAAAAAAACAAAAAAAAAAAAAAAAAAACTATTTTATTTATGTACATATCTGTTATAGTCGCGAATTATATTTTGATCAAGATACAACCTGCCACTGACCTGCAAATTGAAAAAAAACGAAAGATTTATGAATTTTGCGGGCTACAGTTGCAGATTCAACTAAAATTGTACATTTCTGGAACATATTTTGATAAATCCTAGAAAATAAAAAGTTAAATATAATATTTTCCTCTTTCAAACGTTTTCCTTTATTTTCAGTGTATCGCCTCCCTCTTCCTTCATCATCACCGCCGCAACAGTCATCCGCTCCTCGATGTGACGTCACATCGAGCGGCAAGAGGAAACGGTCGTGGTCCCGTGCAGTCTTTAGCAACCTTCAGCGGAAGGGACTCGAGCGACGGTTCCAAATTCAAAAGTATATCACAAAGCCAGACAGGCGGCAATTAGCGGCAACGTTAGGACTTACTGATGCTCAGGTATGATGGTTTTACGCTGTTCAGGGCCAATTTTTCAACAGTCAGGTATCATAAAATAGGAATAAGTAGGTATGTACCTACTATAAATAGAATAACTTTACCAATTCAGAATTTAAACTTCATTTTGACACATTATCTAAACAAAAGCTGTCAAATTGATATAATTATTCCCCAATTAAAAGTTACTTAGCCGACCATTGAAAAATCGGTCCGTAATGAAATGTTTTTCTTAACAGGGTTGGTATTGAATTGGGTTACAAACTTTTAATTTAGCCAAGTATCTAGTACTTACAATATTAGGTAGGTATAGAGAAATTATGAAAGAAAAAAAAATACGAGAGTCCATGTAAAAAAAACCTAATCATTGAACTAAGCTGTGGTGGCCCAGTGGTAACGGCCTCGACTTACGAGCCCACACAGGCAGTTTACTTTGTGTAAATTATTTCATCACCACTACTCTCAAAACGGTGAAAGAAAACATCGTAAGGAAACCGCCATGTCCTAGAACTAAAAATTCGAAGACATGTGCCATCCACTAACCCGCACTGGGCCCGCGTGGTGGATAACGGCCTACTCCCTCTCACAGAAAGAGGAGGCCTAGGCTGTGTCCCAGCAGCCATGTGACTTATCTATGGGATAGGTTGGATTTACGGCGTAGGCTTTTTATATTAAGCTCTCAGTATCTGAGTTTGTTTTGTTATGAGCTTACGTCGAGTAGTGCCCCTGGTTCGGAGTGCATGGGAGGCCGTCACCTCCTTCTGCGACGCAGTAATGCTCGCGAAGGAGAAGGCGGAACACATGAGCGAAAGGCACGGCTCGTGCCCTCACGCCCCTAGTCGCCGCAGGAGACGCCCTGGGTGTCGGGAGTCGCAAGCCGATTTCCGGCCACCGTAGGCGTGGGCTTGCGGACGGAGAGTGATGAGTAGCTCGCCGTCCGATAAGGACCAGGTGCCGTATTATGAACTATAAATGCCATCATGATTCCAGTGCAAGAGAGAGATGGATCTATACATGACCGCTAGCACCGTCCCTTTTTCGCTCTGGAATCATAATGGCATTTATACTTCATAATACGGCCCCAGGCCCGTGTCGACGGCGCGTTGTGTTCCACGCGCGCCTCAAAGAGATGTCAGCACGAATTGACGGGGTCCATTAGGGCCAATGCCTGCTAGGGTTGCGAGTTTGTCCGAAAGGGATATCGTGGCCCTGGCACACAGGCAAATGAAGCTACACGGGTGGGTTTTAGTCAGTAAAAGTCTGACACGCCTCCCGCTCCGCCCAGAGCGGGTGAAGTTATTTGATAATTTCCCACCCAAAAAAAAAAGAAAAAAAAAGGTAGAGTAGTGCGCGTAGCAAAAGAGTTGGTAAGAGGGTACCTACACAGATTTGTCTGTTTATTTTATATCATCCATACCTCTCATCCTCCAGTCACATTCTGTCACACCCAATACAGTCAAGACTCAAGACGCTTTCATGTTGCGTCACCAGCAGCGTCGAAATCACAGACTCTGTGATCAGTATGTCGGGACCGGGAGACCAATATACTTGATTACACATACGCAACGTAAGTACAGACGCCAGCAGGTCAAGCTACCCGAAACTGTCAAATTTTCCCAATCAAATGATGTAGGGATAAAGTTGAAGATCTATTAAAGAAATTTGACAGATTGTAGTACATTAATGTGCTGGCGTCCGTACCAAGAAATTGCTAAAGATATCCACACTATGCGTGTAGTTCAAAGCCATGGAAATTTTAAAGAACCTAAAATAAACGACGAATACCTAAATCAAGACAGTAGCTAGACTCGTATTTATTTGCCCAATTATTTAAGCTCGAAAATGTTTTAATGAGTTTGAAATTGGAATGCCCACTTCGAGTTATTTTAAATACCAGGTACCTATTGGTTTTTGTCTTTGTGCATTGAAACAATAGTAGATTAGTTGAACAAGGGTCGAAAGGAATTGGTGACTTTCACACGTGTTAAACAATCTACTTTTCATTTCTGACATGACTGCCTCGTTGGTCTAGTGGTTGGGCTAAGTGCTACTGCTGAGCATGAGTTCCTGGGTTCGATTCCGAGGTCGGGCAAAGTGCTATTGGAATTTTCCATTAAGAAGTTCTCCGTAGCAGCCCGGAGTCTGGATTTGTGCCCGGTTGATGGCAATAGGCTCGCCCCCTATTACATGGGAATTAAAACATAACTGGCGAAATGTGAGTGTACTATGGGTACACCTCTGCCGTACCCTTCGGGGATTATAGGCGTGATGTTATGTATGTTATGAAAACACTCTTCTTTTTATTTCGATTATAAGGAAAGTAATAAATTGTAGTTTTTCTAAAATATTTTATTTTCTTGTTTGCTCGCCACTTCATGTTCATTGTATGGAGGTATTTAAATACATAGTTTAAATATATTTTCTTTGTAATTTCTGGCAAAAGGTTTTCGATTACTGTATTTGCCTCGTCTTTAACCGAATCTGGGGTCAACATTTCAGAATCGGTTGAACTAATTTTTATTAATTAATCAAATGTTTGTCAGTAAAACCGAGATTTTGAATTTCGGTCCAGCTTACAGAGTTAGTATCCCGCCAAGTTATATAGTCTTTTAAATTTTAAACTTGGAACACACCGCGTCACCGCCGCGGGCCGTATGTATTTTTTTAAATTCACACTGGCAGTTTATACACTCACAAAACAGCAGCATTTTTTTTTTAAATCTATATATTTTTTAATTAAGTAGGTTATAAATATAAGAAATTATATATTATATTATATAGGAAATTTTTCGTAGTATAAATAGTAAATTCATTCCCGCCCTAGGCAGGGAAGCAATTACTATCCGCCTTATTACAAAACAAGATTTATATTTTGACATGGCTTAAACCATGCAGCCAGTTTTTGTAATAAGAACGTAACAGTGATTGAAATACGGTTCTTTATACAAAACTGAAAACTTAGTTCGATACTAAGTTGTCAGTTTTGTGTTTAGGAACTTTACCATAGTCGGAATAAAGTTCGAAATTCCATAATGGCTCCATGTTTTAAACCTGGGTCTGAAGATAAACCTCTTTTTGTAATAAGGGGGTATGAGTCTTTCCCGCCCAAGGGTGGGGAGCAGCGACTTCCACCCGCTACTCAGATCAAACAAACACTACTTTCCGAGTATGAGAAATGAAAAGGTACTTTATATAGCTCTACAAGGATATTTTGGCGCGCGGCCAAAGTCGGAACTCACGCTTCCATCTTTTTTTCAATGTTCCGTAACCACGGAACACGGCACGGTGGATCGAAAATCGGCTGTAGAAGACATAGGATCTCGATGTCTTAAATGTTATTTTTTTTTGCTGGAAATGACTTCTGCCGATCATTACTGTTCTATAAAATGTCATATGAAGTAATTGTGTGCACAAATGGAAGCGTTATAATTTTTATAAGAAAAGAATGTATGGAGCTGACATGAAAAATGAGGATATCTCTGGAATCGCAAGGTTGGCCGTTATACCCTTGCACACTGTTATAGTACTATTTATTTGTGAATTTTTGACATACTTAATATTGCGGCATCACTTGCGATTTTTTTTTTTAAATCGTAAAAATTAAAAATGTTTATGATATGTACATTTTAATGCTTAAATATGGCTATACCAAGTGTAACTTACAATATTTTTTATGCTTAGACCAAAACATTCTAAGAAATCACAAAGTCGTATTACCTACTTATTTGAAATGACATGGTAATTACATAATATGTAATCTTGTCTAATGCCTCAAGTCCACATTAGCTAATGATTAATAAAACTTAATACCTATATACCTGTTAAAAGGATACGTACCATAATGAGGGTAATTAGATAAACGTGATCATTAGTCAATAACAATAAATGGTAAACTATTGTATGATTAAAAATAAAAGCAAATTATTAAAAAAAAATATTAACTTAACCTAACCTAACATAAACAATAAAAGTTAACTTATTTTATACTTCGTCACCATCAGAATCCACTTCAGAATCAGGCTCTACAATAGATATAACTTCTAAGAACTCTGTCGGAGCTTCCTGATCCTGAAGTTCCAGTAGTTCTACTGTTTCCTTAAAGTATGTCTGCCTCTTGTGGGCATTTAATTTTGGTCTTGTGGAAGAAATTAGAGGATCAGAAGAGACGATAAGGATATTGAGGATATCCTCGTTTGATGCTTGTCTACTCTTTTTCCTCGAATGGTGTTCTCCGAACCTCCTAAAGTCTTTGTTTCGGGCCTCTGAAGCTTCTTCCGAAAGACTTCCAATTGGTACAATAGCATTTTCTGCAATTATGTCCCCTCTGTGAATCAACAATTTGTGGACGGTTGATGACATGTAGTACCAATCGTACAGTTCCATGTATTTTTCAGCGGTTGTTCTAGCGTATTCTTTAAATTTCGGCACGTCTACAATCTCTCCAGATGTGATAGCTTGCAGAATCATAGCAAATCTGCGTATTAGGTCTTCATCTAATCCTGTGATCGCTGCAGTTTTATCAGGAAATTCTAAAAACCGCCTTGCTGTGTTCCCGTCGTTAGTTGTGCCTGATCCTTTCTTAACGGTGTCAATCAAAAGGTTGAGATCATCTTTGAATCGATCTTGAATGAGTTTTTTTCGTGAATGCAATAACTCTTGATGACCTTCTCCTCTTGCAGACCACTTTTTGAAGTCGAGACGATACGCTATGTGTAGAAGACATTCCATCACATTAATGCGGGCATGAAGTGATGATAATCCGAACTTATACACACCAGAAGAAATGGTTTTTGACGCAATGACATCTAACTTATTCATTTCTGTAGGCTTAGCCAAACACAGGTAGCTGGCCGCATTTGACTTAGCTTCAGACAGATATGTACAAATTTTGCCGTCAATCATCGTCATCATTAATTTGTGACTAATTTCATGTCCTTGACATTTTGAAGGAACGAGAGCTTCAATTTCGTTATCCATTGCAGTTTTTTTCATTTATGACAACGTCTTTGGTTTCTTTCACAAAACTAAACTGGACTGGACGGCAATACCTAGGTGAGCAGGGTTTTGGATTCACCCATACGGTATCACCGTCAGCTGTCAACTTTAATGGAACCAAAGAGGTCATAAATATGCTGGAAGCATCTTGACCACTCTCTATGTTTTGCTTATATCTACTTTGGTTAGATGCACCGTCAAATCCCACACTTTGATATTAATATAGATATTAATGATATATTGATATTAATATTCTGGTGTGTATGAGTTCGGATTATCATCACTTCATGCCCGCATTAATGTGATGGAATGTCTTCTACACAAAGCGTATCGTCTCGACTTCAAAAAGTGGTCTGCAAGAGGAGAAGGTCAAGATGCTTCCAGCATATTTATGACCTCTTTGGTTCCATTAAAGTTGACAGCTGACGGTGATACCGTATGGGTGAATCCAAAACCCTGCTCACCTAGGTATTGCCGTCCAGTCCAGTTTAGTTTTGTGAAAGAAACCAAAGACGTTGTCATAAATGAAAAAAACTGCAATGGATAACGAAATTGAAGCTCTCGTTCCTTCAAAATGTCAAGGACATGAAATTAGTCACAAATTAATGATGACGATGATTGACGGCAAAATTTGTACATATCTGTCTGAAGCTAAGTCAAATGCGGCCAGCTACCTGTGTTTGGCTAAGCCTACAGAAATGAATAAGTTAGATGTCATTGCGTCAAAAACCATTTCTTCTGGTGTGTATAAGTTCGGATTATCATCACTTCATGCCCGCATTAATGTGATGGAATGTCTTCTACACAAAGCGTATCGTCTCGACTTCAAAAAGTGGTCTGCAAGAGGAGAAGGTCATCAAGAGTTATTGCATTCACGAAAAAAACTCATTCAAGATCGATCAAAGATGATCTCAACCTTTTGATTGACATCGTTAAGCAAGGATCAGGCACAACTAACGACGGGAACACAGCAAGGCGGTTTTTTGAATTTCCTGATAAAACTGCAGCGATCACTGGATTAGATGTAGACCTAATACGCAGATTTGCTGTGATTCTGCAAGCTATCACATCTGGAGAGATTGTAGATGTGCCAAAATTTAAAGAATACGCTAGAACAACCGCTGAAAAATACGTGGAACTGTACGATTGGTACTACATGTCATCAACCGTCCACAAATTGTTGATTCACGGAGGGGACATAATTGCAGAAAATGCTATTGTACCAATTGGAAGTCTTTCGGAAGAAGCTTCAGAGGCCCGAAACAAAGACTTTAGGAGGTTCAGAGAACACCATTCGAGGAAAAATAGTAGACAAGCATCAAACGAGGATATCCTCAATATGCTTATCGTCTCTTCTGATCCTCTAATTTCTTCCACAAGACCAAAATTAAATGCCCACAAGAGGCAGACATACTTTAAGGAAACAGTAGAACTACTGAAACTTCAGGATCAGGAAGCTCCGACAGAGTTCTTAGAAGTTATATCTATTGTAGAGCCTGATTCTGAAGTGGATTCTGATGGTGACGAAGTATAAAATAAGTTAACTTTTATTGTTTATGTTAGGTTAGGTTAAGTTAATATTTTTTTTTAATAATTTGCTTTTATTTTTAATCATACAATAGTTTACCATTTATTGTTATTGACTAATGATCACGTTTATCTAATTACCCTCATTATGGTACGTATCCTTTTAACAGGTATATAGGTATTAAGTTTTATTAATCATTAGCTAATGTGGACTTGAGGCATTAGACAAGATTACATATTATGTAATTACCATGTCATTTCAAATAAGTAGGTAATACGACTTTGTGATTTCTTAGAATGTTTTGGTCTAAGCATAAAAAATATTGTAAGTTACACTTGGTATAGCCATATTTAAGCATTAAAATGTACATATCATAAACATTTTTTATTTTTTAATTTTGACGATTTTTTAAAAAAAAATCGCAAGTGATGGCACAATATTAAGTACCGGGTAAAACGGGGTGAATAGAAATGCAGGGGTGAATCGAGACGCAACTTTAAAATGGATTTTAACCTTGAAATAATATAGTTTGTTGCCAAGGCACTTAATCGTTAATTATAGTAGGTACAGGTAACACATTAAAGTCCTTTTTGGCAACAAAATATATTATTTCAACGTTAAAATCCATTGTAAAGTTGCATCTCGATTCACCCCTACATTTCTATTCACCCCGTTTTACGGTATGTCAAAAATTCATAAATAAGTAGTACTATAACAATGTGCAAGGATATAATGGCTATCTTAGCGATTCCAGAGATATCCTCATTTTTCATGTCAGCTCCATACATTTTTTTCTTATAAAAATTATAACTCTTCCATTTGTGCACACAATTACTTCATATGACATTTTATAGAACAGTAATGATCGGCAGAAGTCATTTCCAGCAAAAAAAATAACATTTAAGACATCGAGATCCTATGTCTTCTACAACTGATTTTCGATCCACCGTGCGCCGTCTGTCTGTCTGTCTGTCCGTCTGTCACCTGGCTGTATCTCATGAACCGTGATAGTTAGACAGTTGAAACTTTCACAGATGATATATTTCTGTTGCCGCTATAACAACAAATACTAAAAAACAGAATAACACAAATATTTAAGGGGGGCTCTCATACAACAAACGTGATTTTTATAGATAATGGTACGGAACCCTTCGTGCGCGAGTCCGACTCGCACTTGGCCGGTTTTTTCAATACATTTCTCAAAACAATGCATAATAATAATTATGTTTACCAACAGCACCCCCTGGCAACTTCATTGAGCGCCAAAAAATTGCCTACTTACTTATTCAAAAAGGTTGATGCACAAAAAAAAAACACTTTTCTCAAACAAAAAAAACGTAAGAATTAACGTAACGTAATAGACATTATTAATTTAAAAATGATAGAAGAAGAAAACTTGAATGGCTTCTTACAAACAGTTTTATAACTAAATGCCAGTTTCCGTAGCTTTGACACGTATTTAAAAAAAAAGACTATTCCGAATATCCTAATTGATTTCCTATCTACACAATTTTGGAGATTATCAATACGGCTAGGAATATACTAGTTACGCTCTGACGTCGTCTGTCGCGTACAAATACGCTCACGTCCTCACGATAAATGGACGTGTAATTAAATAGTGTAGCACAGTAGCACTGACGATCAGCGAGCGCGACTCCATGGCGTAACATTATTTCTAGCGTGATTGCCATCGAATTTATTTTTGAACGGAATAGATAGATATTTCTTATTATTGCTGCAGGTGGTTAACAAATAAAGTTGATCAAAATTTTTAATAAAGTATCTCTACAACATACCTCTAGTAGGGTGAAAAATAATAAGGAAATATGACTATTTTACGAAAACATGATGTTACCTCTAAGTATGGAGCAGTTCATGCTACGTGGCCGTACAAGGCACGGCGGCATACAAGGCGCGCGGGCGGCGAGACCGCTTGGCAGCGCCTCGTGATATATTTAGCAAAGAAATTATCGTTTGTGTTTGTACGTGTTGCTAGTTTTTGCCGTTTACCGTTTTGAACCTCAATGTTTTACCCCTTTTCTATAAGTTACATAGCTTGTAGCCTTAGATTATATAAAGCTCGTAGCAGTAGGTACATTTTTTAAGTTCCTTTTTTTGCGGAGAATTTTCCATTTGTCGCCCATAGCATTGCCATTTTGCCATTTTACAATGATTAAAACATTTGATATAAAAGTCTTATCAATAACCAATAAAAGATATCGAAATTAGAGTCCTAGACAAAACACATTCCAACAATTTAGTCGTTTAAATGAAAGTATATGCGACTGTTACTACCGACCTCAAGCCAGGGGCGGATGTACCTAACAGTGATTATAGACAGTTATAAAACTTAAAAATAGTAGCTACTCAATTTAATTATTTAAAGCATTGTTTTAGTCCAAACTTACAGTTTCAGTTTCAATTTAAGTTTTATTATTGAAATGCCAGTTTCAATAACAGTTTTTGGCTTTTGGTGTGATTAAAGGTACTTGACGCTCTTGATTTTTTGTGAAAACTAAGTTAGCTACATAACGCGGGATTTCTCTGCTGTTTATCTCAAAAATGCCCCTAGTTCGACTTTGACGAAGTCATCCATCTCATTAAAGAAGGAGGAGAGGACGCGACACCGCTTCATCTCCTCCTTTAGTGAGATGGATGAACATTAATGAACAATCCATCCAAAGGTTGTCTTTAAAAGATCGCATCGAGGCGATATTTTTATTTTGTGTCACCCTTTGTAAAAGATCTACACTTATATCTGTCTGCAATTAATATGGTGTAGCACACCGTACAGAGGTACCTAAACTAATAAAGATACCTACATAATAAAGAGTATTCTATTCGCCCCTTGAAGTCTTTCGTATGCGTTTCCTAGGTATGTGCAATGCAACAAAATCATAATAAAAATGTTACAACCGTACCCCATAGGTACCTACCCACATATCAAAATAAAAGGATCTGTGCTGAAGCAGAATTACTTACACAACTAAAATCAGTAGGTAGGTACCTACCTATTGTATAATCAATTAATCACTCAAGTAGGTACGATAGTTACGAATGCAAACACTCAGTGCGTTAAATTATAATAAAGGGACGCAACACTGGGAATTATGGTCGGTGTTTCTGTCCTTGCCCCCTCTCGTCTTCCGCGTACAGTTTTTGAAATATTTGAGTTGTTACAACCGTACACGGTCTACCTTACTACTAGGCTCATAGGCACATCTTCATCTGTCTAACCTTTTTTTGCAAGTAGGTATGTTCCTGCTATCTATGCTACCGACTTCCAGATACAAATGTAGGTAGGTACTAGGCTATCACACAAATATTATAAAGGCGACAGTTTGTGAGTGTGTGTGTGTGTATGTTTGTTACTTCTTCACGCTCAAACGGCTGGACTAATTGTAATAAAATTTTGTATGGAGGTAGCTGACACCCTGGAATAAGACATAGGCTACTTTTTATCCCAATATTCCCACGGGATCGAGACTTACGCGGGTGAAACCGCGGGGCGCAGCTAGTTTAACATAATTTATCGTTAAACGTAACATCATGCCTGTATTCCCGTAGGAGTAAACGATTTCTAGTTTGGCCCCATAGTAATAGTTGATCGATAGTAGGTATTGATGAGTACATTGAGGTTTTCAATACTACACCTTGTATACTGGACCTCACGCTCCTAGTTGCTCTTGCAACGACCACTAGCTAAAGCCAGACCAAAGAGCCTAGCAGTGAGGCTTATTTAATTTTAACCTATGTAGGTAATATTGAACATCATTAACAATCAGATATTACTGACCAAAATCTGGGTAGCACCGCGGGGCCCTAGCGCTCCGCTGCGTCAAGCTGTCGATGTCGTACGAAAACATCTGTATCCGATAATGGTTTTTAAACGATAGCGCCCGCCACAGGCGGTGTGGCGCCGACGACGCCGATTTCGCCGCTGGCGTGGTGTGAAACTGTTTAGTTGCCTACTCTTAAAGTTAATTAACACTATTGCTTATAAATAGATACATACTTGGGTATATCGATAGCATTTAGTGGGAAGAGAGACCAGTTAGCGTTAAGACACTAACTAGTCTCCGCCACATTTTAAGGGAAGATACGTAACTTTTATCTGAACATAATAAGTAGGTAGGTATGGCGTTTTGACGTAGGTAGGTATTATCAATACAAAAGCTGTCGCACCGCAGTTTTTATTCCATATTGATTGAAAAATCGGCACACAAAAGCATCTACAAAAGTATCTATCTAAACCAAAATCGTAGACATTTCAGTATGTGTGGTTCTGAGAACATGTTACTAAAGCCGTCGGCCACCGAGTCCGTGGGGACTGAAACCTGACTACATGACTTTGTATCCTCGAATACATTTAAGTAACTGGGTACCTAGCTAACCCGTGTTATGAAACTGATAATAATTATCTTTGTTCACAGGTCAAAGTGTGGTTTCAAAATCGTCGCATGAAATGGCGGCACACGAAAGAAGGGCGCGGCGGCATAGCAGGCAGCACCGTCTTACCGGGGCGGGACCCAGATTCCACCAACGATGACAACGAAGATATTGACGTCGACACACTCAGTGATTAGTTGGAACAATGAACTGAAGTGTTTTAATTCGAAACATTTTATGAATCAGTTTCATGAGATTTCTTGTCTTGAGTTTCGTGTCGCGAAGCAGCATAGCTGTTCTATTCGGCTTGAAAGTAGTGGGTGCCGATGAAATAACAGGCAGATGCGAGATGACATTTCGTATCTGAAACTGGCAACACGCACACACCGGCAAATCCCGGGTGCTGCAAGGCATGTGGTGGCGGTCTGTGGCCGTAGTACCAATGTTTCTCTTTAAAAACCTCTTAGTTCCACATCTTATTAAATTCAACCTAATACATGCTTGCGGGTTGCTAAAGTGAGACGTCCTCTTGGTCGAAACATACAAAAGCCGCCGCCGCCCGGTACCAGATTTTGGTAGACATCGGCTGGTTTTATTACTTGTCATCAGTCGCAGGGTGACAGTTCAAATGTATAAAAACAAAAATTGGCAATTTAAAAAAAAACTGATTGGTAGCGTTGTTATATTTTTCCATGTTTAAATTCATCACAGGTTTAAGGCACATTGTGATTTAAGTGAAATTCTCAAAAACCAATATTTTTTAAGCTATGTCTAAGCCAATTTTATAAATTTTTGTAGCTTTTGACAAATGATTAAGACAAATGTATAACAATATTTTGATACCAGATATTCTAATAGAGTTTAATTAATTTATTATAAATCAATCTAAATAACTATTTTTATTTAGTTTGTGAACAGTAAATCATATTTTTGTAGTTAATAAAAAAATACTCTAGTATACTGTGTTGTGATTTTAACTAGATGTAGGCTTCATTAGCATATGAGCAGACTATAATTAATTATAACGCCGCATCGCAGGACATCGCCTTTCAATATAAAATAGTGTGTGATGGTTCATACACAAAATGTCTGTGTATGGTAGTGATGTACGAGGATTTTTGCGGTGCGGCCCACCCAAATGTGCGTCAGTCTTTATAGTGATTCTACACCATAGATCTATGAATCTGCACATGTCCTGAACTCATGATTGCTGAACATCATTGCTCACACAGTAGGCTACAGCGAGGGAAGGGACTCATACTCATCTCGTCGCTAAAGATTACACCACTATTTACAAATGAATGTGCTCATGTGCAGATTGTGATGAGAAAATTACGTTTCAGTGAGTATAAGCAGGTAGAAATACTTAAGTGCATCGGTTCGGCTGGAAGCGGAGGATTTTATCTAAATAAAATAACGCAATAGGGCAATACATCCTTTTATTACATTAAAATTAATTTACAATTAGAAAGAGCTGCTACACAACAAGGATAGGTATTAAAATATAAATGTACAATAACATTTGGTAGGTGAAAAGGACAGTGCATGACAAAATATTAAAGTTAGTTTTTAAAGTAATAACTAAAAGTTAATTCATCAGAAAAATTACTTGAAAAAAGTCTAATAAATAACGTCTACCAAAATGTATACTTATTGCAAAATATTTGCAAATTAATTTGGGTGTAACAATACTTTATTAACACAAAAGTATGGTAATTCCTACGAACTTAGGGTCTACGATATGTCAACGAAAGAATCTACATAAAACATCCTACACACCTAACATTTGAATAACTACATTCATTTTACCTATTTTGGCATTAAGACATTTTGAACCCTATCTAATAATCAACAAGTTTCACTTTGCTTCTAGCGTATGCGTCGCCAGCATCTTTATCGTATTCTTGTGAGGGACTACTGCTGTGCTCGGTGTTCCTAAGCCCGTGGCCCCTGTACCCACCTCTATGTCCGTATGGCCTCCTCCTCCCGGGAGGATACTCCTCTTTCCACCTGCCGTCAAGACTTTCATAACGATTATAATTGTCATAACGAGGTGGTCCTTGTTCGCGATTCGGATACTTATCGTATCTATTTGAGTAATGTGGCGGTCTTTCCTCGTCGGTTCTCCTGTCTTCCTTGGGCTCTGGTTCTTGATACCGTCGTCTCTCTGTGTAGTGTGAGTTTTCTCCATACTCGGATGGTCTTGGTCTCTGCGACGTCGATGTGGACTCTCTGTTGACTTCCCACACAGGTATCCGCGGCGGAGGAGGCGTGACGCTTCGAGATTTACTTTTGTCCTCTCGTTTCTTGTCGTTCGACAAGGATTCTCTGCAAAGTTAAAATCGAACGGTATAGAAACAAAATAACCAAACGCCCAGTGACCAGAAACCCTGTGAAAGGTTCATTTAATTTATATAAATAAAATTGTATAATACCTTGAAGATGACCGACTGTGACTTCTATCTGAGTCGTCTTCGCTTGATCTTCTATTCTGTTGGTGTCGCATTTCGCGCTGCCTGTAACAAATGCCAGTATTGAAAAAGTCTGAATTCCAACATCAAAAATATATCCGTCATATAAAATTATAGTCTATGCCATGCGATTTTTCTCGAATATGATTACATATTCATATGAATGCAAGTGTTTTATGTTTCATGTTTTTTTTTATGAAATTCTCTGTTCATGATGGTTGATCCCGGGATTATATGAATGAAAAGGGTGTGAACGACTATGTGAAGAAGAAAACATTTTCCGCAGACCCGCAGTAATATGAAACAAGGGCAGGCATAATAAGATCAGATGGTATTCATGCTTGTAATAAGTATAGGTGACACAGACTTGCGCCGTAGTTTGATAGCTAGTTCCCTCATTTCTTCGTCGCGACGCGCCTGGCGACGGCTCTCGCGTTCTTGACGCTCGGCTTCAGCCCGCTTGTCTGCGCGAACTATAAACAAAACATTGTAAATTAATGGACCACCTAACATAATTTGTTTATCATTGGCTATATTAAACGTAGGATTATATAATCCGTAAGTTTATATATAATTATGTGTATATTAAAAGATTTATAGATATTCAAAAAATAATTTATGGATCATATAATTATTCTTAGCTCATATAAAACTCACGTTGCCTTGATAATTGTGCCTGCATTTTTCTCTTGAGTTTTTCTTTTAGTGAAAGCGTTTCACGCGAAGCACCCTGCAAAAGTCGTCAAGTTAATTTGATAGATAAATTATGGGAGAATTGACTCTTTTCTGAGAACAATTCTCGTAAAAGTATTACAGGACTGTCCCACTCCTTCTGTTGGTAAAATAAAGGTTTCCTGTGCGTAATACCTACACGTAGGGTGACGTCGGTTCAAGCATAAGAATGTAGTGATATTGAATATTGTAGTCCGGCCTGTAAGGAATACCTTACCACAAATAAGCCTGTCTGTCAACATAGTAAGGATACTGTTTCGGCACTCCTACTCGTTTGGTTTAAATGTCTTGCACGCTTCCCCTTGATGAACTTACGGAACTGTATTGTCCGCGCATACATCTGCCGTTTATACATATGAGGATAAACTTGTTATGAGCTATACATAATCATGTTGAGTTCAGAATAAGATAGAACATCTTCTAACTTATCTTGTAACTTAATTGATGATATTTTATTTTATATTGAATAGAATTAAATTACCAACAATGAATGTTGGTAATTTAATTTTATACATAGTATAAAAATATAATTCAAGAAAGTTCTGCACAACAAAAATGTCAACAATCCATCAAAGTCGAATGTTAACGCACATTTAGACACGGCGGGGATGACAATAGGTTGATATTCAAGCAACAATCATCTCTAATAAATCGAGCAAGACAATGCCATGGGTTCAAATAAACATACAACCGGGAATTTAGCAGGTATCGTCACAAACTGTCATGAGGTCATTTAGTTTCGCACCAGATAGTAAAAAGCGAAATAATCTGCTGTTGTACAAACTACTGCCAGTAATGTCGTAAGGTGCTAAAATTAAAGCAGAACAAATGTATAAAAGCAAATGATTCTTACTGACTTTGGAGCTGGATCCAGACAATCGTAACTGATTCTGGTTTGTATTGGATTTATTGCACACCGCCGTTCTGAAATGTGGAAAAATTGCTTGTGTCAGAGTTGTGGCTGGCAGAGAAGTTGGTCATGTGGTGTGACTTTCTGGAGATGTATGTAGTAACTAATAACTTTCTGGGTTGACAAGAGTTTTCATAATTACAGATATACTGAAAGGTATTCATTATTTTTTCCCTCTTATAATCTTTTTGGTTAGTTTTTAATACATTATACAACCCAACGTCAATAGTACTTGACGGGCATACTAGTAATGGTATGTTAAAAACTCCTGTACTGATCTCTCCTGAAATCATGAATGATATAAGGTATGGTATCGTTTTTTTAAGAGATTTTCTAATGATAAATAATGGTTGAAATGTGATCTCTCAGCTAAGCTGAGCCGCTTTTATATCAACGATAATATCTCGTTGACATTACCATGATGAATATCGCTGAAAACTCGACCCTTCAAACCGCAACCCAGTGCATAAATAACAATTATTAGAGAAAGTCTTGATTTAATCGATTGTTTTTAAGAAAACGTACTAGAGTTAGCTTTCAAATTTTGCAGATCAGACAAGTATGTACAGAAAAAGGTCGAAACTCACTTTTTCGCGTCGTCTTCAGATTCACTGGAGTCGGAGTCAATGGACAGTTCGCTCGACGACTGGTCCTCCTTGCGCCGCCCATAGTAACGCGGCACGGCAGGCTTGCTCGCATTCTTATCACTACTGTAACGTAACACCACATAACTTAATCTCGACATCACTCAAAATACCAATAAGACTAATGGCTCCTCCACTTTATCTGACTCACCTCACCGTTCAAATAAATCTAACTTCAAAACAAACTTACCTTTCAAATGACATCGACCTGGAGTTATTACGCTTGGCATAGCCACTAGCACGACTGGAAAATACAAAGACAATTTAGTTTCAACCTAAAAATACGAGCAAACCATTGGATAAATAGTAACTGGTGCGTAATACAAACTTTGCGGGGCTTCGAGAATATCTGTTTCTACGATTACGTGACCTGGACCTCGAGCGAGTCCTTCTGTAGGGGCTGTAGGACCTCGAACGAGACCGCGAGGAGACGGAACGAGATCTTGAAGAGCGAGACTTGGAACGCGACTTCCTCCAAGAACGTGATCTCGAACGTGATCTTGACCGCGAGCGCGAGAATGATCTTGACCTTGAGTTGGGCCCCCTTGGACCTATCTGGCGGGTGCGTCGACTGGTTGGTGGTGTCGGCCTACAAAGATTTAACAAATTAACATAGAAAACATTACGTCTGTATTCCCCGAAGGACGAGGCAAAGTGATTGGTACTGTCCAGCCACATTTCGCCTTTTCTGTTTATTCATACCGTTTACGAGGTTTGCGTGCTACATCCGCGTATAACATCTTCAGGTTCTGCTTCACTTTATCTGCATACAGGGGTTTGGCCGCAGTTGCTGTAAGCAATAAGACTATTAGGTCACATATTACTAATGTTCATTCATAATGATGTCAAAAATAAAAGGCCCGTTTTGACATTTAACTTCACTAGTTACGTAACTAGTGTAATAACCATACGACTCGGTACTCGATACTCACGATAAATCGATTCAAGTTAAATGTCAAAACGGGCCTATTATTTTTTGAGAAGTAGGTATAAACAGAAAAAATAACAATGATGATGATTCGAAAAACCAGAGCCCATGACTTATTTTGTTGTTAAGGAAAATGAGCAGCATCGTTATTTATGCTCTAATTACAGCCAAGGTGGTGATTTTGGTAAACACAATTTTCTCAAGAATGTAAGATATAAATGGCAGAACTTTGGATGTAATTCTAGTATCATATTCTGCCCAAAAAGTTCCCACAGCTGGGACACAGGCCTGCTCTCGGTGAGAGGGAGTGGGCCGTACTCCACCACGGGCCCATCGCAGGTTGGTAGTACACATGTCTTCGAATTTTTGGTTCTAGGACATGCCGGTTTCCTCACGATGTATTCCTTCACCGTTTTCAGAGCAGTGGTTTTACAGAAAGTAAAGCGCCTGTTATGTCAGGGTCCGAACCTACGACTTACAACTAAGAAAGTTGCGGTAAGTCGCGGTCGTTACCACTTGGCCATCACTGCTCTAGAGCAGGGGTTCCCAAACTTATGTCTACTGCCTACTTTGAGAATAAATTATTTTTTAGCGCCCCCATTTTTTCACCTACTTAAAAACCACTATAACTTCTAATTAAATTAAATATTGTGAGCTACATAAAACATGACAGATATATGAACTACGCGGAGAGAAATATAGAACCGAGTTAGTTTGAGCAATCTCCTAATTAATATTAGTTGATGTTCACAAGTTGTAGTCGAGAGTTCAGTCGGTGTCTAAGAGTCCTAGATGAAATTACAAATCGCCCCCTAAGCCTCTACACAACGCCCCAAGGCCCAAATTTACTGCTAAGTCTAGAAATCTAAAGGAAAATCAATAACACGTAAACTCACGTTGTTTCTCTTCTTCCTCGCCACCGAAAGACGTGATAAACTGTATATTCTCGCCCGTTTCTGGCGAAGGGCTTCGACTGGGCGATCGACTCGGCGAACGAGCAGGCATTGACGACGGAGCGGCGTAACTTGGAGGACTAACCACCCTCGTAGCAAGCTTCTTGTCGCTGCAAAGAAACCGTTATTACCCCAAGACACGCCGAATGGCAACACAATAAAAAGGAGACGGCCTTACTTGCGTGCCTCAATAGTACAACTTCTTGCGTCAGCATGAAATTGGAATTTTTGCTTTATTAATATACCATCATTATTTTAATAAATTACGGACTTATTTTATTACGATGGTACATTTCTAAGACATTAATTGTTTTTTGTTAAGTAATGGTTATACTAGGTAAAAATGTTTTAGTTCTTGACTTGAAGACTATTACCTATGTATGTATGTATATTACCAATGTTCAAGTTAAAAAAAAAACAACTTTTCAATATTGGCCTTTAAATTCATGAATAGTCCGTCTCAAGGACTTTTTACGTTTTATAACCATTTGTTTTAACAATAAAATTGGAGTGTACAAAACTCTAAAGACTCAGTCAGAAATCAGTTTCAACATTATTTTCTACAGTATGATGTTATATATTCTCTTTCCCATTCTAATCTCATGAGGTGTAGGAACTGAGCATTATTTCAATGTTACTTGGTATACAATAAAGCAATATTCTATATATGCGCAGAAAGCGTAACAAACGTTCACACAAACATTCTAAATTGGTTTATAATCAAATTAGCTACATACATAACTAGAACGTTATTCAAGCCTACTCACCGATGCGCACGTCTCTCTCTTCTACTCTTTCTCCCAGAAAACATAGCCTTCTCCTTTTCTTCCCTTAGTAGCTGTTTCTGATGCTCCGCGTCATCGGCATCGCCCGTCAGGAACGAGAACAGATCGCAGCCTGCCATGCCGAACTGAGGCCCCACGCCATTCAACTCGTGCGCCTGTTCTCCGTAAAACGTACCGTGAGCGAAGGTATTCGATGGAGTATACATACATAATTAAAAATTATTTAATAAATAAAAACAACACTATGTTTACTACATGAATTGAATGATAGATAAGTATAGAGTTCTTAGAATTAAGTTATTCATCTGCCTAGCCTTTTCCCAACTATGTTGGGGTCAGCTTCCAGTCTAACCGGATGTAGCTGAATAGCAGTATTTTACATGGAGCGACTGCCTATCTGACCTCCACAACCCAGTTACTGGGTAACACGATATCCCTTGGTAAGACTGGTTGTCACACTTTTGGGCTTCTGACGACCCGTAACAACTGTCAAAGATCTACAAATGACAGCCGGGACCAACGGCTTAACGTGCTTTCCGAGGCACGGTGGAATATTGGTATGAACAGATGGTCACCCATCCACGGACCAACCGCGGCAAGCATAGCTTAACCTGATCGATCGACCCGTGCGGCAGTTAGTATTTAGCCACAAGCTCCTCTTAGAATTAAGTTATTATAAACAGAAATGCTTTGCTGAAACAGTGCAAGAGTAGTATATATAGAAGGATTCTATGTACGTCAGTCCCATAACAACACCTATACAGGGCCTCAAGTCTGCTATTACAATAGTGTCAGAATGGTCGATCATTGATTTCATAATTGTTGATTTTGACAGGTTTGGTAATCTACTATTATAATGGCGTCATTATGACTTTCCAATGGTCGGCCACTGACACTACATTGAAAGAAATTGCAAAGAAAATGATCGACCATTATGAATTTACCAGATTACGAACTTTTAGCAAAATGACAATGGCATGACAATGGGATCGTGTTGGAATGACTGAATTTATAAAAATAGCAGACTAGGGCCCCTGATTACATGCACAAACAAATGAACAAAAAACATTTGTTAATGTAGGTCATGCCGTTTTCGATGCATGAATCGAATCCGCGACATTTACGCTCTACTCTTTTGCCAACTAGGTCAACATCAATTGAGTCATACAAAATAGGACTGTGTCATTAGAAGGATATTGTAATAGAGTGCTCCTAAAAACATTTAAACCACAATAGAGTGCTCATAAAACATTTAAATCACAATGAAATTATGAATTAAATCATCTATTGTCTTACTTTCAAATAAATAAAATTGAAGTGTCTGTTTGTAATTTCAAAAGAACAGCTTTTAACTAAATGCATATGAAAATACATAAGCCACATAAAATAAAAAAATGTTTTTGTTTGTTCCAACTAATCTCCGAAACGGCTGAACCGATTTTGACGGGACTTTCACTGGCAAATAGCTGATGTTGTAAGGAGTGGAGTGGCTACTTTTATTTTAGAAAAGCCATGGGCAGCAGCTAGTAGTTATTAATAAATTAATAAAATTAGGAAACTCATAATCATGAACCTTTTCTGCAATGACAATATTTTTAAGACAAATAAATGATAGGAGAGGACTATCTTGATAGTCTCCTATTAACACAATGTCAACATTCTCTGTTACACAAGTAATAAACAATGAACCAGGAGTCACTGTTCCCTGTGAATACACAATGGGACCTACTAATGGTGCATGTACCTTGCTGTGACCTTTTAACCTTTTTTTTTTTTTTTTTGGGTGGGAAATTATCAAATAACTTCTCCCGCTCTGGGCGGAGCGGTGTCTCTCCAGGTGTCAGACTTTTACTGACTAAAACCCACCCGTGTTCCTTCCGTTGCCTGTGTGCCAGGGCCACGATATCCCTTTCGGACAAACTTGCAACCCCGGCAGGCATTGGTCCTAACGGACCCCGTCAGTTTGTGCTGACATCTCTTTGAGGCGCGCGTGGAACACAACGCGCCGTCGACCCGGACCTGGTCCTTATCGGACGGCGAGCTACCCATCGCTCACCGTCCGCAGGCCCGCGCCTACGGTGGCCGGAAATCGGCTTGCGACTCCCGACGCCCGGGGCGTCTCCTGCGGCGACTAAGGGCGCGAGGGCGCGAACCTTGTCTCACCCTCACGCGTTCCGCCTCCTCCTTCGCTAGCATAACTGCTTCGCAGAAGGAGGTGACGGCCTCCCATGCACTCTCGCTCCGAACCATGGCCTGAACCAGGGCCGGACGCGAGAGATCGCCGCCGCCGATTGCCTCCGTGAGGACACGGCGGTGCTCCGCCCAAGCTGGGCAGACCTCCACCGTATGCTCCACCGTGTCCTCCGGGCGATCCACACAGTGGTGACACCCGGGCGTTTCCTCCCGCTTAATCCTAAACAGGAACCTCCCGAAACATCCATGTCCGGTGAGGACCTGCGTCAGGCGGAAGGTGAGGACGCCATGGCGCCTCTCCAGCCACTCCTCAAAGAGGGTACTTATCGCCACAATTGTGGAGTGCCCAGCGCTGGGTTGCGACAATCGCACTCTCCATATCGCCATGAGATCCCTCCGGAGGTGACCTTTTAGCCTAACAAGAATAATAATTATAGGCTTTAGAATGGTACATATAGAAAATTACATGTATTGTCCGATTGGCAGCAGGTAATAATAATGTTAGTGTATTATAGGAAAAAGAAAAAACAAAAATATTTTGTAACTAAGCAACAAAATGTTAAAATAATAACCATACTAGCAGGAAAACTCACCTGTGAAGCCTCCATTTTGTTCACATCAATGCTCAAGTCCACATCAATGATTTCCAGATCCGATTCATCATCCGAATCTTTTGGTTCCACTTTTTTAGTCTCTGGTCCTGTAATTTAATACTGCATGCCATAAGAATACCCAGAAAAGACCGTAGAATATACTACCCCATGACCAGACATAAGTAGCCATCACAGCACATTGAGGTATAACAGTAAAGCTGAATCTACCGTTAGAACCAGAGGGTTGTGCTCCAGGATCACTATAATTGTATCCTATAGCAGCACCCGTGCCCTTCTTTTCATGAAGTTTTTCCTTTTGCTGTTCTTTTTCTTCTATGGTGACTCCAAACTGTTCTTCTATAGCCAGCTGTTGGAGGAACTTGTCTTCGCCTAGAAGGAATTACTACTGTTTAGTATTGTTGTCAAAACTTTTATCATATAGTAGAGGTAAAAATGATGAGATGAGGACGAGAGACAAGTCAAAACCTATCAAGATCAGTTTGTAAAAAATTGGTTCCTTACTTATTCCCAGAAAGACATTTTGTGCCAGGATTCTGTATCTCTCATAGTTGCACTGTCTTTCTTCTGGACTCAGCTCTTCTGGTGGTATCTCAGGGATCCTTACTTCCGGTATGTAATCCAAATGAGCACGGACATCAAAACGGTCAATCATGTTGTTGGTGTCACCTTGCCAAGGCATCCTAAGTAAATAAATACAGTTTAGATGGTATTCTATGTCAATTGGTTTATAAATGTAATTCTTGATAACTTTTGATTAGTTTGTCTCAAGGGACAAATTAATATTATTACTTGATGAATATTAATTCAGAAGTATTCTTTGTAATTTTTATAAGTCAGTTATTTGGCTTTTAACATTTCCTCATTTCTGCTTCAAATATATTATCTTCACTAATCATAACAAAGAATAGCTTTGGTAATGTTTATCAGGTACTAACATGATAGCTGGGCCTTCTCCTGCCGCAGCAATAGCCGGGTCCAAATGTACCTTGCATGGTCGTCCGTGGAGCTGTAAGAACTGAGTTGGCTCAGCTTTCTGAAATTAAGTCATCAATAGCCTTGATTTTAAAAGGTTTGCTTTGTTAGGATTTCCATTCTTTTCAGGAAAGATTACGTTTGGATGTTCATTGAATACATGACAAATAAATAATATACAAGTAAACAAACGATTGGCTCACAATCTTTTCGTAAAAATCCTTGCGGCGCTCCGCCCTTCGACGATAGTCAACAATCATTCCTCGGATCATCCGCTCTTGTTTCCTTGCTTCGTGCCACATTGTGATCTTTGTTTAGTAAACACGTAAACATAAATAAAATAAACGTAAATTAATACAATTATTTGCGTAACTTACTACGGGCGTGACCCGCTTCAAAAAACGTAAATAATTCTACGATTGTTTTAATTAGGGTAATTTTTTTATCTTTCACACGCCATTTTGATTTTTCAACTAGTGAAGGAAAAAGTTGTAAAAGTAAGTGGCTTCAGTGGAATTTTAGTCGATTAGTGAGTGGCACCGAGGATTGATTAAAAATATCGATGGTCTCAAAGACAAGCGTACTAATTACTAGATTTAGCAATTATTCAGGAGGACAGTTTTAGTTAATTTAAATTTAACCGATGGCGCATGGGCCTCAAAGGTTAAAAAGCTGAAACTCAAAACTGTAAGGTAAACATAACATCACGCCTGTAATCCCCGAAGGGTTAGGCAGAGGCGCACATATTATAGTATATGGGTAGAGTGTATATTAAAATGATGATGCAGTAATGTATTAGCTGTGTAACATAGATCATGGTTCTTGGCGGGAAAGTGAAGTGTCATGGTGTAATAATGGTGGATTATTAAACATTACGTGTTCGTGAACGTGCATTAGTGTAGGCAAATGAAACAAAACAGTGCAACATATCACTTCAAGTTCTCTAAAGAAGTCCGCGTGAGGTCTCAGTAAAGTGCCACATCTTTACTGAAACTCAAGGGGTTGTTTACGGGCGGAGATTTATCATCTGTCATGCATTGTTTAGAATTCATTTTATCATTACCTATATAAACAAAGTAACTAAATAAAGACTTTGCTAAAAGGTCCCAGCAACCAGGCCATTAAACTGTTATAAAAAAATGGAAACGTCTGTTTTTAGAAATGTAAAACGGGGTGAATAGAAATGCAGGGGTGAATCGAGACGCAATTTTATAATGGATTTTAACGTTGCAATTATATCTTTTGTTGCCAAAAAGGTCTTTAATGTGTTACCTGTACTATAATTAACGATTAAGTGCCTTGGCAACAAACTATATTATTATTTCAAGGCTCAAATCCATTTTAAAATTGCGTCTCGATTCACCCCTGCATTTCTATTCACCCCGTTTTACCCGGTACTATTACGCACAATCTGTGGTTAACCATGATTGATGGTAAGGTGCATTCAATCATATCTGGAACATCGGCAGCAGTGTGTGATTTGTGCAAAGCTCGCCCAAGCGAGATGAATAACTTGGAAGAAGTGAGAGCTAAACCTGTGAATGAAGATTTATACAAGCATGGATTTAGTTCGTTGCATGCTTTTTTTTTTTTTTTTTTGGGTGGGAAATCATCAAATAACTTCTCCCGCTCTGGGCGGAGAAGGACGGCGTGTCAGACTTTTACTGACTAAAACCCACCCGTGTTCCTTCCGTTGCCTGTGTGCCAGGGCCACGATATCCCTTTCGGACAAACTCGCAACCCCGGCAGGCATTGGTCCTAACGGACCCTGTCAGTTTGTGCTGACATCTCTTTGAGGCGCGCGTGGAACACAACGCGCCGTCGACCCGGGCCTGGTCCTTATCGGACGGCGAGCTACCCATCGCTCACCGTCCGCAGGCCCGCGCCTACGGTGGCCGGAAATCGGCTTGCGACTCCCGACGCCCGGGGCGTCTCCTGCGGCGACTAGGGACGCGAGGGCGCGAACCTTGTCTCACCCTCACGCGTTCCGCCTCCTCCTTCGCTAGCATAACTGCTTCGCTGAAGGAGGTGACGGCCTCCCATGCACTCTCGGTCCGAACCATGGCCTGAACCAGGCCCGGACGCGAGAGATCGCCGCCGCCGATCGCCTCCGTGAGGACACGGCGGTGCTCCGCCCAAGCTGGGCAGACCTCCACCGTATGCTCCACCGTGTATTCGTTGCATGCTTGGATTCGTTCTATGGAGTGTTTATTACACATTGCCTACAGAATGGACATAAAATCATGGCAAGCAAAAGGTGACGACAGTAAAAAAATAGTTAAAGATAGGAGAGAAGCTATTCAAGCAGCTTTCCGAAGAAACACAGGCTTACTTCTGGATGTTGTAAAGCAGGGTAGTGGCAATAAAAACACTGGAAATGCTGCTAGAAGGTTTTTGCAAACCCTGAAATGACTGCGGAAATTACAAAATTAGACGCCAATTTAATTAGAAGACTCGTCGTAATTTTGCAATGCATTTCCTCAGGCGAAAAAATTGAAATCCTAAAATTGAAATTATATTGTGATGAAACAGCAAATTCATTCGTGCAGTTATATCCATGGTATAACATGCCATCAAGTTTACATAAATTGCTGATTCATGGATCGCAGATAGTGGAGCACCTATCAGTAGTGCCTATAGGTTTTTTGTCTGAAGAAGCATCTGAAGCAAAAAACAAGCATTTTCGTAAATTTTGAGAAAATCATACACGAAAGCATAGTAGCATCGCCACTAATGAAGACATCCTTCATAATCTTCTGTTATCTTCCGATCCTCTTCTAACGAGCCTACGACCAAAGATGATCAATAAAGAAAAAAAATCTTCATTTAGAGAACTGGATGCTTTGCTCATACATGATCGGAGTGAATTAGAGCTCATTGATATTTCAACTGATACAATAGTTGGACCAGTTTCGGAATGTAGTGATATTGAGAAAGAGGACGACAATAATGATTATGATGAAGATGAAGAAAATATAGTTTCAGTCTTATAGTACCTAATATAATTTTTTGTAACTAAATGGTAGTATTAATTAATTTATTTTTTATTATAATTAGTATTTATAATTTATTTATTTTTTATTATAATTAGTATTTTTAATTTAGTTATTAGTACTTAGTTGTTTTATTTTTTATTTATAAATTATTATAGCTTTAATTGTAATTTGCTTTAAGATATGATGATATTTTACAGTGTTATAATACGAGGGCTGCACTAAAAGTATCGGGAATGGAATATTTCCACTGTTCCTGTCATATTAAAATCTTTTTAATTGAAAACTCCTTGGTTTTAAAAATCGAATACCATTTATTTATTTTAAAAAAGATTCTCGGTCTTGTCACAAGGTTTTGTCAAACTTGTTTAGTCGTTGAGAAAATGGAATTGACTCGAGAAAATTCAAGAGCGATGATTTATTATGACTTTCGAAGTGGTTTAACACAAAAACAGTGTGTTGACCGGATGATTTCTGCATTTGGTGATGAAGCCCCACCCAAAACCACAATTTATCGCTGGTTTGTAGAATTTCAACGTGGACGTGTCAAGCTCAGTGATGATCCCCGTCAAGGTCGTCCAAAAACTGCAGTCACCCAAGAAAACGTTGAAGCTGTGCGTAAGCTGATTGAGGAAGATCGACATGTGACATACCGCGAAATTCAGGCAACTTTCGACATTGGCATGAGTCAAATACAAATAATCTTGCATGAACAATTAGGTGTAAAAAAGTTGTTTTCCCGATGGATACCGCATTCGCTCTGTGAAGAGCAAAAAGCGGCTCGCGTTACTTGGTGCGTCAGAACTCTCGAAAGATTCCACGCAGGATCCTCAAATGCTGTATACAACATTGTATCAGGTGACGAATCCTGGATATACGCGTACGAACCCGAAACAAAAAACCAGTCACGAGTTTGGGTGTTCGAAAATGAGTTAAAGCCAACAAAAATTGTTCGTTCACGGAGTGTTGCAAAAAAAATGGTGGCCACGTTTGTCTCCAAAACCGGCCATGTTACGACTATTCCTCTTGAGGGACAAAGAACGGTTAATGCAGAATGGTATGCTAGCATTTGTTTGCCACAGGTCGTTTCTGAACTCCGTAAAGAGAACTGCAACCGCCGCATCATCCTCCATCACGACAATGCGAGTTCTCACACCGCGCACAGAACAAAAGAGTTTTTAGAGCAAGAAAACATAGAATTATTAGACCATCCGCCGTACAGCCCCGACCTAAGCCCTAATGATTTCTATACTTTCCCTAAAATAAAGAATAAATTGCGTGGACAGAGATTTTCATCACCTGAAGAAGCTGTGGACGCCTACAAAACGGCCACAACTTCCGAATGGAATGGTTGCTTCAATGATTGGTTCCATCGTATGGAAAAATGTGTCAAATTTCACGGAGAATACTTCGAAAAGCAATAAATACATTTTTAAATAGTAATGTTGTGTCACTTCCTTGATTCCCGAAATTTTCAGTGCCGCCCTCGTAGTTAGTGTTATATTTTACATTTTATTGTATAGATTCAAGTTTTTAAATGAACAGACAGCTGTGCTGCTGGGGAGTTTGTTGAGCCACTTCTTCTTCCCAGCGCTAAAGCACTAGGAAGTGGTGAAGGGTGGGCGTTTTTGGGGGACTGTCTCATGTAATTTTGACGTTCGAAAAGTGCTGATTCTCAGCCTAATTTGAATAAATGACTTTTGATTTTGATTGATTTTATAAATAAAAAATAATACATATTATATTTTCTTATTCACCATAAAACTTTTCTTTTCGACTTGTTATTGTTAATGCGATGTCACAACTCATTACCGATATTTTTTTCAATTTATAGAACTCACTAATGCCTTTTCTTCATTTAACTTCTTAATTATGTGTAATTCTCAGTAATGACAATAACTAATTAGATTAAGCAAATACTACTGGTACCTAGTCGTTATTTAATGACTCATTAACGCTTTTGTTATATTGCAACAAAAGCGTTCATAAGTCATTAAAGTACTCACAAATGCACCTGTTATTTAAGGAACTACTTAGTCTCAGGAATGGAGGTACATTAAGTATACTTATATATACTTAATGTACCTCCATTCCATCAGGAAGACAATAACAAAGATAGTTACTGTAGGCAAAATATCTCGGAAAGGGCACTCTGGGGGCACCATATGTCCTTGAAGAAAATGTGGCATAAAATTGGTAAATAACAGTAGTGAAAACCGCAAATCGAAACAAGGAGGGAATCATGAGATACAGACATTTTTGTGTTCGTTTCCATACAAAAATAACAGTTTTCATCGAATCGCTCCGAAAGTGCTGGTCAAATAAAAAAAGCGTGGTAACAATTTTTGCTGTTCTTAGAGGAATGCAACTGTATATTTTGTTTTTTTATTAAATACTTTTCCAATTTTTGATTCGTATGGGTACGAGTATGGGGACGATCCACTGCGCGGCGTCGTCGACGACTTCTATAGCAGTATCGGCAGTAATGATAGACGGGGACTTTCAGTAGGTATAGTATAAAGTACTCTGTGACGGGGACACAGGCACCGTGGCAGTGAATTCGTCAGCGACATTTTTTTTTATTTGATACCTTGACGGGCATACAAGTGCAATCCGCTGAATGAATTACAAACCGCCATCACAGTGGGCCCATACTGAAAATTTGTGGACTTAGGCAACAAAGTTCCAATATCGATGCGATTTTTTTTTATATGACGTGTTATGATATTGCTGACAACTTTTATTCTTATAAAATTTCTTCTAAAGTTGATAGTTTGTCTTGAAAAAAATTAATTAGTAGTAGTTTTTTGTATGGAGCGAATCACGTTTAAATTTTTTTCTTCAATTGTATGTTGGGTGTGTGGCGTGAGTATATGATAGCTAGTGTCATTCTCTATCCACGAAAAATAAAATCGGCGCCGGCCATCCGCGGCAGCGCAAGTAATCATTCGATAAAAAAAGTTTTGTAAGATTTTTTTGCCATTTAAAATAAATTCAAAGTATATTTTTGTTTCATTTAGCTGTTTTGACCTTCTTTTTAGTTAAATATATAGTTTTCATAGCGCATAGGTACTTATAACTAGTAATTCTGGTAGAGATTTAGTTATTATTGCTATGTTATCGGTAGCACCTGCATTGTGATTGATGGATGACTCATTTGTTTGTGCGCTCGGCTAAGCGCATAACTAATGAGTCATCGTAAAATGCTCGTCTCTGACTGGCTGAATAATTTTCACTCACTGCATGGACCTATAAAAAAACTTGGGAAAAGTTTTTTGCGATTTATGACTTTTCTAGTACTCAAACCTCAATTGGTCCAATAGAGGTTTTTGATCCTTATAAGAAAGAGGATCGATTGGCATAAAAAAAGTTTTTGTGAAAATTGCTTATTTTCCTGCTGACTACATTTTTTTCAAAATCTGTGAATGCAGATCAAAATTTCTCAAAAAGATAAGGATAGTCTCCTAAGGCTATTTTCGCGTAGCTGCAACGGATAAGGTACTTCCCCTTACTGCCCCGCTGAAAGTTTCCACCCTGTATACAATATCACTTAAACTGTTTGTTCATCATACTCTATTATCACATAATACAATTGAGAACCAAATATTATTGCATGCCAAAAATCGTAAATATACTTAGATTTTTCGTGTATACATGCAAGTAAAATACTTGAGATTCATCTATCGTGTTTTGTTAGTTTTAACGATGGTAAATAACTTTATAGTCATTAACTTTTATGTGTTCCAGTTGATGTCACTTAATACAAATGTACACTAACAATTTAGGCTGAAAGAGACGGAATTATGTTATTTTTAACAAGAGCAAACGGTAGTTATGCTCATTAAGTACATTTGGCATTTAAATGTTAAAAAATCAAAAATTTTCACTTAGCATGTTTGTCTTCTAGACCATCAATATATTACTTTTTTAACATGATTGAGTAAATTATATCAATATGTATTATTTAAATATTGGTACTGTAGTACCTACCACTATTCAAGACATTTAAATTAACTTTGTATACAAAAAGAAACAAAAAAATTGGTCAAAACAACAACAAATTATTTCATTTGTTTTAATTAACAGTGTACAAGTGTAGATCATTATAATCTTCAACATCAAAAAATATTTCATTTTCTAATTGATTTGGTTTGCAAACACTTAACCAATTCATGAATTCTTCAAATATATCTAGATTTACTAATGTGTCTGTCATACTTCTGTTGCAAACTAGATAGCTTCCTTTCTTGATATATTTTTTGAAGAAATGCCACAATTCTTTATGCTTTTCGTTATCCACAAAGAACTCTAATATATTGATTACTATGATGTCAGAGTTTGCAACAAGATCACTCCTTTCCAACACATCAGAGTGGACTACTTTTACCCTGTTACTGTCCATTGTGTACTGTTCAATAATCCTCTTTTGAACATCACAACATTCTTCATTCATTTCTATTCCTATGATAGTGCCTGCATTTGAGAAATAATGTGCCTGAAAACAAATTCAAATGTTACTAAATTAATTTGACGGCACGGTTGGCGCAGTGGTTAAGCGATTGACTGCTGCGCTGCATGTCGCGGGTTCGATTCCCGCACGGAGCAAATATTTGTATGACCTACAAGTAGTTGTACCGGGTCTGGCTGTTTGTGTATGTGAGTTTAAATGTTTGTAAACGCACCCACAATACAGGAGAAATTCCTAGTGGGGCAACGTTTCAAAAAAAAAAAATGTTCTGTACAACATTATCATACTTTGCATAGATTTACAACTTACACCATAGAGAACTGCACCTAATCGAGAACCAACATCCAATATCTGTTTTTCTTCTAAATCACTTGGTAGTAAGACTTTGAATATGTACTGAAGTGCTTGTCGGGACATTGAGTGAGAAATGTATATCAAGTCCTGAAATCATAAAATTTTATTACATAATTATATTGTGTATTAATATAGTGCTATACAATATCAATTCGTCTACGTCTACTACTTAGACAGTTTACAGTTGGGAATAATATGAAAGAAACAAATAATACTCAATTACTTTTATGTTCCGACTGTTGCAGTTTGTGCAGTAATGTTTTTTTAGTTTTCCCTTCTTGACAAGGTCATCCACTGCATCATCATCATAAAGAAATTCATCGACATGGCAGGTGTTTTTATTATTGCAATCAGCTTGGTCTCCCACTGTTGGTGGTTTTATTGTTTCAGTTGGCATTTCTGCTTCAAAAGGCACAATCTTCTTTATAGAATTTCCAATCTTTATGAGCGTTTTCTCTGAACTTTTTAGCACTTTTATACGTTCCAAATCTGTAGGAATAAAACTCAGTTTAGTTTACAGCTATAGCAGAAACAACAATCTCACTAGGTTATTAATAATTATGTTCACTGTACACCTACCTTTTCTGTACGATTGATTACATATCCATTGCTCAATGGTATCAATTTCGGTTTCATCCATTTCAGAGAACAATTCCAACATACGGTGCTTCGCGTTTACTAAACTATCGTCAGACATGGTTATATTATCTTATTTCAAATGAAAGCAATAATAACAATGCTTGATTCTCTGTTGCAAATATGTTCCAGAATATTTATAGGTTTCTCAAATCCAGGTAAGTATTCAATTCATAAAAATGGTTAAATCAGTACCAAAATTCTCAAAACCCAAAAAATAAACACCAACCATGCCGCGGCGGTTTGACAACTTAGACATTGACAAATGACATTAGAATTGATGAATGACATTGAATTTTTCAGCTGGAAATTGGGTTGTCTGAAACAAAAAAGTCGACATTAGGGTCTTCATTAGGTCTTCTCTTCAATAGATTTGACTATGCATTCGACTATTAGAATACGACTTTAAACTTATTTATCTGTCCCAGCTTGCGGCTTGCGCTACGATAGTGATGTCCAATAAATATCTCATCAGTTTGTTCAACATTTTCGGAAAGGTCTATGAAACGCTGATTCCCCGACGAACAGTTCGGTTTTAGTAGAACCCAACATTCTTGCGTTCAATAGGTCCACCACAACATCGAACACATAAGCGTTGGCTTTCAACGTGGTTTGATGACGGGTGCTGTTTTCTTCGACATAGTGAAAGCGTTCGACAAAGTCTGGCACAACGGCTTATTATATAAGCTCTACAAACTCGATGTGCCAGATCGTCTCGTGCTCGTGTGAAACTCTTTGGCGAACCGCACCTTCCACTATCGCATCGAAGGAGCGCTATTCTCCCCCCATCCTATCCGCGCAGATGTCCCCCAGAGCTCTGTGTTGGCTCCCTTCATTTTTACGCTATTCACCACCGATATCCCCAAAAGTAAAAAGGTGCAGTTAGCTCTGTTCGCAGACGACAAAAGGTGTCCCCCAGGGTTCTGTGTTGACCCCCTTAATTTTTACGCTATTCACCAGCGATATCCCCAAAAGTAAAAAGGCGCAGTTAGCTCTGTTCGCAGAAATAAACGATTTTGATTTTAATTATGAATAAATAAAAATAAAACAAAATAGAACTAATCACTTAACAGAAATAGTCGACAGGAGGAATAAAGTGTAAAATAAAATTACGGGTTATAAAGGTTTTAGATAGGTAAAAGAAAAAAAAGAAAATATTTCAAGCCGCTACATTTTCCAGATGTAAGTTATCATTCTTGAGTCGGATATTTTTATACCATAATTATTTTGTTATTCTATTTATTTTATGCATCGCATCACTAACTTCCTTCCTCGAAATTTGACATTTGTCGCGCCGCGTTAGCCGTGTAGTGTATTATTGTTTTAAAATTTCGTTAAAATTCGTAATAGTTTCTACGTAAATAATGAATATGCTTTTCCTTAAATTGCATTCAAGGTTGATTCCTAAATTCTTGTTTGTCCATTGAGTTTGTGTTCGTTTACAAATTAAATCCAGTAGCAGTTTACACAGCTGCGGATAGGTTTTCTAAGAACGATAACATTTATTATAGTTTATTTAAGTTTTGTAATTTTATTTAAAACATTATAATGGATAGTTGCGTGTCTCAAAAGAAAACCATTGGTTTGTGGATGTCCGACAAGAAAAGCCAAAAGCTAAATTGGAAAGAGTTCATAAAGGCGTGTGCTTCTCATGGATACAATCTAGTCAGAGTGAGTAATACCTGTATTAAATTAGGTAATTTATAAGACCTTAGCAGTGCCGCAGTATTCTTTTTGCGAATATAAATTTGCATCAGCAGGAATGCCTGTTGAAGATGTTTTATTTTTTATTCACGTCATGGCACGCACGCACACTTGAATTACTAAAACGTATTACTTATACGTGAATTCATTTTATATTATAATCAATATTTAAACTGAATAAGGTTCAAGAAAAAAATAAGTAGAAAATTACTGACCTTTAAAAATTTACACTTCATTGTAGTCCTATAATTAGTTACTCCATTTTATAAACAAGGACCTTAAATTACTGAAAGCAATAAATAAATAATTTGCCATGCCACATAGTTGCCTAATTATATTTTACCTAATATCTCTAAAATTTCAGTATTTTTTTGAAAAAAAGTTTGTTTACAAGCATGTGAACTTTGGTTACAGTTAGACTTGGAAAAATCTTTGGAAGAACAGGGACCAATCAATGTGTTCTTACACAAACTAACTGATGTTATTGCTGCAGCAGATTATGGGGATCCAAAGGTAATTTATTTTTTTGTATCTTTAAAATCATTCACAGGAACAAGGTCCAAGCAACTGGTATTCAATATGCAAGAGGGAGTAACCACCAAACTAATAATTATTGTTGTAAAATTATAACTATTTACACATCACCCATCATTTATTTCTAAAATCGAAGAACCAAGTTAAATAAATGAATATGATGATATCATTGGTTGATTTCATAATCATAAAATATAATATCTTAGACCACTAAGATGATCAAGACATCTTGAAAGATGACTCATGGACAAGTATTTAGTTGACTCAGATGAGTAATAGAATGGTCAATAAACACCTTTATTTATTTTGTCCTTTATTTTATTAAGCATATTTACACTAATCATGTTATCAATGCTATTTTCTTAGATGTATGTTATGTTATACATAATTTCACTGAACAGCAGTTATTTCTGATGTTACTATAAATGTGCTATAAAAACTACTTGCTATGCATAGCGGGGAAATTTAAATTAATTCAGTTTTGTAGCAGGATATTAGTGTTTTTATTAAAAAGGACCCACGGAGTACCATCCTAACAGTTAAGTAGGTCACTGTAAGATTTGTTTTTAATAATTATCTTATCACCTTTATACCTAGAATTTGTTTCATGGTCACTGTCTTTACTATGCAGGGTCAATAAAAAAGTATGAAAAAAATGGTTTCATTTGAATGAGTTACGCACAAAAACGAAAATTACCAGATAATTCCTTTATTTTCTGTATTTTTTTTTGTGGTTGAGTACTGCTTGATTTCTAATTATTGATGTTCAATTGGTTTTTAATGAGACTAAGATACTGAGTTATTTATGATTAATGGCCACAATCATTGTAATGGTAAATCTAAGGAATGCCCAATAAAGCAAAGTTACTTCTTTTGCTGTGTTCCCTGGAGATATTAAATCCTTCATTAGGTATGTAATGCCCTTCAGGTCTATTTTATTACGAGGTACCTTATTCCTATTTAAAAGCTTCAAGGCCCTATAATTCCTATTAGTGATTAAGTGCTCCACTAGTGTTTGATAGCATAATGTTGTTTTTTCAAATGTGATGGGTTTTCACCATTAATTGCTTTGTCACTCTTGTGTTATCAGGCATCAATAACCATTAGTCGAGTGGAGCAGTACTTGTCAAACCATCCCAATATAACTGTAATTGATCCATTGGACAATGTGAGGATTCTACTCAATAGGTATGTATAATTTTAATTAAAGTCATTTCCTTAACTAAAATTGGTTTTTAGTTCTCACTCAATAAGTGAGTTTACAATGTATAGTTGATCTCATATTTACTTTACCACCCTAAAGGCGCGTACGCACGAACGAACAAAACATGGTGAACACGAACATCTTACACGGAACATCGAACAAGGAACATTTGGTTCGTTCGTGTGGACGTAAATTAGCAAAGCGAACAAGAAGACCATACGAACACAGTTCGACTTGTGTTCGCACTCAACCGTCCCCCCCCGCCCTTTTTAGTAGCCATGGATTCGCCGTTGGAAGTGGTACGCGTTGCCGTGCGCTCACCTCTCAAGTTCGGTAAGAACTGCATCAAATTTTTCCGAACACCGTCCACACAGAAAAACGCAATTGGATCGCCACGAACATTTTTGATGAACATAGTATTTGATGTTCGTTAGTGGTAGGTACGAACATGCGAACAAAGTGTTCGATGTTCGTGTTCACCATGTTTTTGTTCGTTCGTGCCTGTAGGTTGAATGTCACTTGCACGTCATAAAACAACAAGATCTATTTGTCAGAGATAGTTTCAACTTTATTAAAGAATATACCTAGTTTAAAATTTCTGGGAATTTTTGTCAAAAGTGGCAATCACTAAGACGATTATACAACAAAATTACAAATACAATTTAACTGTAATGTAATTACAATTACTTAGAAACAGATACAATGTGCCTATATAAGCGTTCTATACAATGTTGCCATAACTTATTAATAGCAATTTTCATGTCTATCTACAAATTCTGTCTGTCTGTAGACAGAATTTGTATATAGACATGAAAATGGTGATAGACTTACTCCCTAACAAAACAAAACTAGCTAGTCTAGCTATTTACAGCATTGAAAATTGAACTTATTAGGGTTTAATACAATATAAAGGGCCATATAGGGATGTTATACTCATCATTGTTCTAGGGGTAAGAGAAAGAGATGGATACAGGACGACTAGTGCGACTCCTTTTTTCCACAACGGAAAAATTATGGCTACAACACTTCCGTATCCAATATACTCCACTAATCTTTTTCCTTATATCATTTCCAGATACTGTTACTACACAATACTGAAAGATGAGCCATCACTGTATAAACAAGGGATATTTACGCCATCATTCGCAGAGTTTACCACAACCAACATAGAAATGAACATAGACATAATGAGGCAGAGAGGTGTCAGGTTCCCTGTTATCTGCAAGCCGACTATAGCCCATGGATCTAAATCTGCGCATGATATGATCGTCATTTTTAATGAGAAGGGACTACATGTGTGCAAGCCACCCTGTGTTGTCCAAAGCTTCGTCAACCACAATGCAGTACTTCACAAAGTATTCCTAATAGGAGATAGGTCAGTATCTTGTCTAATGAATTAATGTTCAAATAACAAAAAATATATTTTAATTGTTGCATGACTCTTGAAATACCTTGATACTGATGTTATAAAATTTCAACATTGAAAATATCAAGGTTGAATTTAATTACCTTGTTTTTCCAACATCCTTTTGAATGTCATATTTATGAAATTTCATTGCACCCAACTTTTAATAAAAACAGAAAAAAAATTCAAACTGTGTGTTTACAAACAAACATGCCTTAAGGGATTATAATATGCCTTTCGTGTAATGGTAGCCATACACGTTACGATATAGTATACAGTAACGTGTGTTGGAAAATAATTGCGCAAATTTCTAGACTTGTGTGATTTTCAATTCCGAACTTGTGCAAATTTGCATTTGCGCAAGTTTACTTGAACATGTGTGTAGCATGTCGCTTTTAAATTTCAGTAGTATCTAGCATCAAATAAGTTTCTTCGTCCATACGCAGATAGTTATACCAGTCTTTTGGCGAAAATTTCAATTCGTTTACTAAGTTGATGTGCGAATAATGGTCTCTTTTCATTAAACAGTGTTTACACCATTTATGTAGTTCGGTTTCTTTTAGGCGTCTTTTTTTTTTGCTATTTTTATGCCTACTATTGCCAAAGCGACATCAATGGATCCCATTACCTCGCAACATGAAACGGGACGATCACTTGCAGAACAGAAATGATATTGTTGTTGTTGTTACAAACAAACTTGAGCCGTGTGTGGTCATGCATACTGGTGCAAGTCTAAACTTGCGCAAGTATATCGTAACGTGTATGGCTACCATTAAACATTGTGCAACTTAATAATGTTAGAAATATAATTTTTTGTCCCTCTAGTTAACAATTATAAAATTAAAAATGTATTCTGTTCGATTACAGGTATCACATTTGCGAGCGCCCAAGCCTGAAAAACTTCTATACATCAGAAGATTTAGAACCAATTTACTATAGTACGGGAGAAGTTTGTAAGGCAGATAGTCAGTCCACACTCTCGATCCTCGACCCTCACGATAAGGCCGATATCACAATGACGCTCAATGAGGATAAAATTAAATCTATCTTAAGGATACTAAGAAAGAGGATTGGTCTACTCTTAGCTGGCTTCGATGTCGTCATAGACAATATCACTGGCGGACATGCAGTCATAGACATTAACGTCTATCCAAGCTATGATAACTTCCCCAATTTCTTTGAACATCTCTTAGATTCCATAGAGGAGGCTGAGAATAGGAACATGAACAAAGTATACACAAATGGAGATTGTAATGGCGCCTATGAAGAAGAATATCTAGGTCATAAGATAAATGGTTTAATAAATGTTGGAATGGATCCAATAAAATTTGGTGTAACCGGAATGAATATTAATTGATTGTCAATGTGTTGAACACTAAATTTGTGTATTGATATTGTTGTTATTGGATATAATTGATTGCTTCAGTGATTCATATAATTATGTTTAAGATATTGTTATCACTCGTTTTAATGTTATGCAAATAATTATTTTTCTACACATGTGTAATGTTATTTTTTATGCACGCTTATAGTTCGTAATTATTCAGATTATTATTCTTTTATTTTAATTTTCTTTACAATGTTTTCCTAGTAAATAGAAAATGTTTAGGAAGTACTCATTTTAACTGGCAACTTTTGTTCGAATTCCTAGTCGAATCAGTCTTTCGAATCTAACATACAAGAAAATAAAACTTATCTTTCCACACATAACAAACCTTTTGAATTTTATTTTCTATTTCCAAAATAGCAAAAGGTTATTTTTAAACCTACTTACCCCTAAACATTTTCTTAGACTGTAGTTTTTGTAAATAAATGGTCTGTCGAAAAAATGTGATTACATGTCTCAAATGAGTAAATTGCTTGTAGTTTAAATTATTTTATTGCACATTGTAAAAAAACATTTAATTTAAGATAAAATAAGTATTAATAAATGTCAAGAAATTTATTTGACAGATTATAAAAACATGTTTTGCATCACATTGTTGTGTAGTTAGTCTGTATTGTTATTTCAGTTGTGATCTGAAATGTTTATCGATGGCAGCACTGAGATATGCTTCTTACCAAAGCAATCACAATCGGGAATAGGTAGGAAGGAAGTTCGTGAAAGTGTAAGAGTTAACTAAAATACATAAGATATATGTATTTAAGATAGGGAAACAGTTTTTGACTCTATTTATGCTCCATTTAATGTATACTTCGGAGTTTGTGATTATTCTAATATATATATTAGACTAATGTCTTCAATGTGAATTTCTAATGTAAATATTATACACTCGCGAGCAATAAACTGGAATCACTTCATGGTCCACTGCTCGAAACCAATTTTTACAACATCTATGCAATGAACTATGGATTGTGGCATATAATTTGAAAGGCAATTTTGTTAGCTTTCAACATCTTTCAATATCATAACCAAAGATTATTCACCTTGTGTCATGGAACGTAAAACAAAAAACGTAAATTTTTAAAACAAAACACCATATTGTTTGGTAGTCCTGAAACCCTATAAAAAGGGGGCGTTTATGAAAATTGATCATCAGTCCAATATTTCACGTCATTGGGAATACTGAAGCTAAAAGAAAATGGAAACGACACCTATAGAAGCCGCTCAAGTCGTCATCCTAATCCAGCAAGGATTGTCTCAGCGTACTATCGCTCGACAGCTTCATTTGAGCCAGTCTTGTGTCTCGAAGGTATACAAGAGGTCCAGCGAGACTGGAAACTTAGTCCGGAGACCAGGATCTGAACGACAGCGATGCACTTCGGTGAGAGATGACCGATTTATTGTCACCTCTTCTCCGAAATCGACAACTGACCGGCGTGGACGTCCAGCAGCAGCTCAGAGAAGTTCGAGGGAGGGCTGTCAGCGAGTGGACAGTGAGGACAAGACTCAAAGAAGCGAACTTGACCCCGAAAAGGCCAACCACGGGACCTAAATTGTCTCCAGCCCACCGACAAGCCCGGCTTCAGTTTGCTCGCTATCACTTAGATTGGTATATCGAGCAATGGAGGCGAGTCCTGTTCTCTGACGAACCCAGGATGTGCCTGCATGGTAGCGACCGTCGACAGAGAGTCTATAGGAGACCGGGGGAGCGATTCGCACAATGCTGTTTTGCGGAAACAGTGGCATACGGGGGTGGGTCCTGTATGATGTGGGCGGGGCATCTACTCAAGCAAAAACGGAGTTGATATTCGTACCTGGTGGAGGTCGGGGAGTGGGGCTAACCGCAGGAAGATACATCAACGACATTCTGCTAGGCCATGTGCTCCCCTGGTTTATTGGCGAAGATTTCCTGCTAATGCACGATAATGCCCGTTGCCACACCGCAGCAGTGACTAGACAGTGCCTTGGTGAAGTCGGGATTACCACACTAGACTGGCCAGCCCTCAGCCCTGACTTAAATCCGATTGAACATATATGGGACGAGCTGAAAAGGCGGGTACGAGGAAAATGTCCAGCTCCGGCGTCAATAGAAGACCTGACAACTGCTTTAGTCGAAGAGTGGCAGGAAATGCCACAGGATCCCATCAGGAAACTCTTTCGGTCAATGAAAAACCGTTTACAGGCAGTCATTAGGGCCAGGGGAGGTAACACAAAAAAATAAGGGGTAAATAACATAAATTGTAAATAAAAAAAATATCTTTTCATATTACTTCCTATTCATTTAGACGACCACAACTTCGACCTATTGCAATAATTCTCTAAATTTAGGTAGAAAATTTAATTATTTTTTAATCTTTTTGATATCATTTGAAAGCTAACAAAATTACCTTTCAGGTGATATACCACAATCCACAGCTCATTGCAAAGAAACTGTAAAAAATTGTTTTGAGCACCGCGCGATGAAGTGATTCCAGTTTATAGCTCGCGAGTGTAGTTCGACTACCCAACTATACAATGATATATTTAAACTTTTAGTGCCTAAACAAACACAGTAATGTAATCCCTCTGTGTACTATATTTACGTCACGTTATATTTGTGTCTGTTTAAATATGTGAAGTTTTGGATTTCATTGTATATTCCATTGCATAGTAGCATTTCTGTTTGCATTCCATCATAAATTATAATACGAAGTCATTGCGATTTTTTATTTTATACATTCACAAGCTTTGCGTAAAAGGGTGCGCACACATCAGCAATCTCTTGACAAAAGATAATGAATAAGAACGCGAAATTTAATTATCATTGCTTTTGTGATACATGCATATAAGTCTCTTACCGCTAGATGTACGTAACTCCATTCAATTTAATTCGCGATTAAAAGTAATGCTGTCTCTATCTAACGGAACGTATCAAAAAGTGACACCATTACCTACTTTTAATGGGGAATTAAATTTAATGGATTTACGTGCAACTAGCGTTTAGCCGTGTACCGATGTGTACTAACTCAATAAATATTAATTGTACGCAAACTATTTAAAGTTTTGATGGAAACATAGTATTTAACACAATTATTTAAGTGTCTACAGTATATTGTTACGTATAAAGTATAATATGGTCCATGTGTATTGAGAACCAGAATCGTTTATATATTTGCTTTATGATATATTATGTACCAACAGTACGGGCTTAAGACTGATATAGTCATTTAATTAATCAAATAGGTATTATATCGCACAGACGCTTACAAAACGGAATTGAATTTCAATAGATAAGTTAATGGAAAAAGAAATAATATTTCGTATAGATATGAAACTCTGAACGCGTTCAAAATTTCTATACCATACGCGTTCTATTACCATAAAGTTTTGGGGCGTATCGGTTTGTACGTTTCATACGCTTCGAACGCGTCCAAAATCACACTATTACCCTAAAGTTTCGGGGCGTATGTACCGAGTACAATCGTGACAGTTTGAACGTTTCATACGCTTGGAACGTGTCCAAAATCACACTATTACCCTATAGTTTTGGAGCGTATTTAACGGGTACAATGTTGACTGATTGAACGTTTCGTACGCTTCGAAGGCGTTCAAAATCACGCTATTACCCTACGCCTCCGGGTTTCGGGGCGTATCGGGCTACTGCTTAACAGGGGGAACCTTTCGTATGCTTTTGAACACGTTCGAAATTGTGCTTTTAGCCAAAAGTCCGCTTTCGCTTCTATACGACATATCGTTTTATTTTCTATGGTCTAGTTAAAAGAAATAAGTATGTATCTCCATGTTGTTCAAACTTTCTGAACTTTGTGACTTCTTTTATAGATTTAGAGCCAAATATATAATCACAAGTTTAGTGTAATCTGTGTTAGGAAAAATATATAATATGACTACTTCTAGGTAATACTAGTGAACTCTCTGTGTGACCCTATTTTTTCGAAGGTACATGTCCACCACCGCGCTGCTTTGAAACAGACGCATCTTGCCTTTAGTCCAATTAAAATTTAATTAATGTGTTTAGCTGTATTGTCCCAAAATTTAAGATCTGTAAGACCGCTTATAGTAAACTATAGACCATGGACACGCCTTGGAGACTGCTGCTAGAGCAAAAAAATGTTCGTACCATTCATTGGTCGTACGTGGCTCGCCCGTGCCGCGTGTAGGCTATGGTGTACTTACATAAATACGTTTAAAAAATATATTAAATACTTGTCGGATTAGGTTGCTTTAATTTGCCTTTCTGCAGTAATAGTTGTATTAAGTCGTTTTCATTAGAGCAGTAGTTTATTGCTTCTTTAAGGGGACATGTACCTTTATGTTTGTGAATAGAATAAGCTATGAATGAAATAATTATCAATAAATTGTGATTGCTACTGAATTAAATAGTTCCTGGTTTTGAAATGCTACCTTTAATAAAGAGGGTGATATGTGTGAAAATAAATGATTAGTAGATTCGTTTTGGGCATTTTAGCAGCACTTTATTTTAACATGCAATAGCACATATAATAATTAAATTATATACTTCACTTACGTATATTTTATACTAAGTATGTATTTGAAGTGGTCCTGAATTTTTATATTATATAAACTATGTGAGGTTTCAATCGGCTGATGATTTGGCCTGGCCTATCAACAAAATGTTTGTAAAAATTTTAAATTGTTATTTACGACTAAATAAACTTCATACTCAGTAATTAGTATGCTAGATGTACAAGTTTGTGATTAAGCTGATTTTGAATTACACGATTGTACCATTCCATACCTATATCAAGTTTCTCGAAAATGTATTATTTTGATGGAGACTGATTATATTACTATTGACTATTATAGATTTATGTTGTGAATAGTTATTATATCATCCTATTTTTCTAGCACGGCTCGGCATATATAAAGGCTTGTATTGACATGAGAAAATGTTAAGAAGCCTTTTGCAATCAATGTTTGTGTGGTTCAAGGAGAGTTTGAGGTCCAATTTGAGTAGCTACGAGTTGCGTCACAAACAAGAAAAGTTGATAAACGTTCAGGTGATCACATTAATTAAAACATTTGTCGAGACAGGACGAAGCCTTTTTCCATAGTTTATTGTTATTTATCAAATTTTTATGGCAATACAAGCCTTCTTATTTTTCTATTTCTAATCTGTCCATAAATAGTTAGCTTAGCACACCAATGTATCATGAGAACCGAAATATGTGAAGCCTCAGAACTTTGATATTCTTATTAATTGAATCTTCAGAATAGAGACCTTTCGATAACCTAACGGGCTTCTTTGAATTGCTCGCGTAAACGTTTCTAACTGTGTCGATGCATCGACTACGAATCATTCAGAAAACGCGTCTTAATGACCTTCAAGGGAGGACTTTGAAGCATATCTTCAGAAATAACTGGAAGTATTTTCCACGAATACGTTTGGTGCGAGTATGCACCCTTGGAGCATTCCTCTGCAAATTTCGAAATGTTCTGATGTAATACTACGAAAATTACTGCTTCCCTTATTATTTTGAGGCAAGAGCTTCTAATTTTCAGCAACTTCAAAGACTATCCCATTTTTTTTTACCTTTCAAATTACAACTCCTTCCTTGTCAAAAGATCATATCAAAAGCTTTACTCTGATCTCTAAAAAGGTCAAAATAAAAAGCTTTTGCTCTTCACAGTGCTCTAAATTTATCCGTAGACTATAGTGGGAACACGTAAGGGTCCTGCTTAATTGCTTACTCCATTAGGAACATGGTCCTGTCATCTTGTCGATGTTTGCATATTATATATACGTATTTAAAAGTACGTTCATATTTATATGCTGATTTATATTACAGATATTTATCGAGTACTAGTAAGGAGGAACCAGTACCATAAGCTGTTTGCTTAGAGCGCATCGGGTCAATGGCAAATACTTGTTTATATGTATTAATAAAAGGCGTAACCCGAACCCTAGCTTCTCTCCTACACAGTTTATGAAGTTGATTACTTAGTGAAAGTCGAAGTGCTTGGCTATATACCTAGGTAGTAACAACGAATGGGTATAATTAGGAGGTGAAAGTTTGCTAAGCCTATTCCCTTTTCTGTTCATCTGAGTGAAACAAAGGAACATTTCAAGATTTATTAACTCTCTGTTTAGTTCTTTGTTAAGACGAGTAGAAAATAATAATACCGTGTGCATGTTATTTCTATTATAAGAATATCAAACGTTAAGAAGGTTTTTGAATCCCAAGATCTTCCGATGTAATAATCAAACCGTAATTTGTAACAAATATTCATAGCAATAAGTAATATAAACAACTGATGCCAATACAAACGCTGTTTTAAATCAATCTGAAATAAAATATTGAACTTAATAACACCATTTCTTAATCCCACGTAAGAGCACAATAACGGTCGTGTTCGGTTAACGTTACCATAAAGGCGGTAATTGTTAATTCGACACAGTTCTGTACATAAATCACCTCCAGTTGCAGCTAGAGAGGCGAATCTGTACAATTTATTATACATTACCGTATGCAATCGGCCCGTGTACACAGGCCGCTTCGTCGCATTCAAAACACAGGAAGCGCTTCTAGATCGCAAATTCAATGTCATTAGCGTCCGCTACGAAACATTTCAAACTAAATAGAAAATGTCCTATTTAGTTGTTCTATTCTTACATATTTGAATGTACAATCGATTGTAGTAGCGACATTATGAAATTATTTATTCGTGTTTAATATTCTGAAGTCTTATTTCCATTGCTTTATGTAAATAATGATCTTACCTAGCTAACTGTCATGAATCTTATAAAATAAATTCTTGACTATTTATTTGTTGTCTCTGTTGAATAATGTTTTGTTTGGCATAAAAATCCACTGCTTTCTATTTGGCAACAGTAGTGGATACTTCAACAACCATCACTTAAAAAAGGGAATTCGGAGCATCAATAAAAGTTCAAGTAAACTGCGTGAACTCATTGGGGTCTGAAATGGCAATGGGCGTTCCTCAAGGTTCGATATTGGGTCCATTCCTCTTTTTAGTTTACATTAACGATTTACCCCAATTACTTCAAAATCAACCAAAGATGGTTTTATTTGCAGATGACACGTCATTGATCTTTAAAATAGACCGACGGTCTCAAAACCTTGACGACGTGAATAATTCTATTCTTCAGGTCCAAGATTGGTTTACGGTAAATAATTTGGTTCTAAATGAAAAAAAAACCAAATGCATTAGATTTAAACTACCTAATGTTAGAAGTAGCGAATGTGATATCATATTGAATGGAGAAAAACTGGAATGTATTAAGCAAACGGTTTTCCTAGGAATCACTCTAGACGAGAAACTACAATGGGGACCACATATAACATCTCTTGCGGGGCGGTTAAGCTCGGCCGCTTATGCTGTTAGGAAGATAAGACAGTTAACAGATGTAGAAATCGCGCGTTTGGTCTATTTTAGCTACTTCCACAGCATTATGTCGTACGGTATTTTATTGTGGGGTCGGGCTGCTGACATTGAATCCATCTTTATTTTGCAAAAGAGAGCTGTCAGAGCCATTTATAATCTACGTCGCCGAGAATCTCTTAGGGAACTCTTTAAAAGGATTAATATTATGACGGTACCTTGCCAATTCATTTATGAAAATATTATGTATGTAAGAAAGAATCTACATCTTTTCAAAAAAATAAGTGATAGACATAATTTCAATACTAGAAATAAAGATAAAATAGATCAGCCATGTTTCAGATTATCTAAAGTACATACATAGTTTATGGGGTACTGTGTTAAATGTTACAACAAAATACCTTGTGATATATTGCAATTAAATGAAAGAAAATTTAAAACTCATATAAAAAGTACACTTTGTAAACAAGCTTATTACAAATTAGAGGATTATATCCAGCATAAGAACGCTTGGAAACATGCTGGTCCAGCTCCATAGGACAATCTGGAGTCTAGACAAAATCTAACTGATTGCTATTTTAATTGTATATTTTATTATTTTTTGTGACATTTATTTTACACTCTGTGATTACCTTAACTCACACACTGATTATTTTAGGAAAATATTTTTTTTTTTTTTTACAATGTTTGTAAATATGTGAGCACCATGTATCTATCACATAATTAATTTATCTCATTGCTTCATTATTAATTATTTTTACCTATTGTGGTATAGTAATTTTATTCTAGGTGCATCGTCTTCACATATAATTATATAATTGATGTACCAATACCAAATATTGTAAAACATTTTAAAAGAGTAACGGTGGAGTTTCTTGCCCATTCTTTTCCATACGAAGCTACCTTTTGGAAGGGGCGACTAGAATCAATTCTATTTTATTTGTACATTTTGACGTTCAAAAGTGCCATTTATGTGCCTATTTGAAATAAATAATTTGACTTTGACTTTCGCTCGCCACAGTGTGCTTTTGGGTGACACGTGTGTTCTGAATTTTAGCTGTTTTTCTGTGAAATTGTGTTTACTGTGACTTGTTATTGTGTTTGTTTTTGTGTTATCTTGTTGTTACCTGATACCAGGTTTGTTTAGTGTTTGTTTTTTAACGATACCGATCACCATTATCCATATTCAGTATGAATATGGATAAAAATAAACCCCCTGACCCTCCTGACGATATCCTTACAACCCCCCTATCCGGCTTAACCCAGTTTAACTCAAGTCCCACACCCAACCCATTAAGCCAGTTTGCAGATGTAGTCTGTAATCTGGAGTCCCAAACCCTTCTACCCCAGTCTAACATCCGTAAACGTCCCGGTAATGTAGAAGATGTATCCAATCGCCCTACCAAACAACCGAGAACCCATATAGGCCGTGTTAGGTATTCAGTGATAGATAAAGGACCCTTTATCGTCCATGTTTCCCGTCAGGAAACTCAAACTAATTCTGGTACTACCCTACACCCAATTTCATTTGGGCGCTTTTTAACAAACCATAATATTTCTAATATTGTTTCAGTCAAGCGAGTCGGTAGAAACCGCGTATCGGTTGAGTTTGCATCCCCTCAGGATGCAAATGCTTTTATCTCAAATAATGTGTTAGGGACAAATTTATATGAGGCTGGTATTCCGTCTTTTAATATAACCCGTATGGGTGTTGTAAGTGGCATTCCTACTGACTTCACAGATGAGGATGTCTTGACATATTTAAAAGTTCCAGCAGGCTGTGGTCCAATAATAAAAGTTAGGCGACTGAACAGAAAAATTAACAAAGATGGTTTAATTGAATACAGGCCCACAGAAACTTGTGTCATCACATTTGATGGCCAAGTTTTACCAAAACGAATTTTCTGTTTTTATACATCTTTAACTGTAGAACAGTATGTCTACCCCACTATTCAATGCCGCAAGTGTTGCCGATTTGGTCATGTAGAATCTCTTTGTCGTTCCAAACCCCGTTGCAGCAAGTGTGGCAATGATCACCCCGGTGATGGTTGTAGCATTGCTGAGAGTGAAGCTTTCTGCGTGTTGTGCTCTGGAAGTCACTTTGCGAATATCAGAGCTTGTCCGGAGTACAGCAGACAGAAGACAATTAAAACAATTATGGCTGAGAAAACAATTTCTTATTCAGAAGCAAGTAAAACTGTTCCAACTTCTACTCGTAGCTATGCAGACATTGCTAAATCACAGACTCAGTCCAAAACTGTGTTCCTTAAGCCAAAAACCCATGCTCCCCTTTCTCCCTCTTATGATAAAACAGCTCATCAGCAGCTCACTGGTACACCTCAATCTTCTCAGCCTAATGGCTGTGCTCTCAATAGTCAAATAAAAGAATCTCCTGAAAACTTGTCTTCAATCATTGAAACTCTTAGTAAACTCCTGTTAACTTTAATGTCCTCATCTAATAATACTCAATTACCGTCCAACGTTGCTTCCTCACTTATTAATTCTCTCTCATCCTATAACAATGTCTCGGTTTGTGTTCCTTCAATGGAATGTGAGGAGCGTGTGGCATAAGAAACACGAGCTCACATTTCTTCTGAACAAATACAAACCTTTAGCCTGTTCCCTTGCTGAGACTTGGCTAGTTCCAAGTCTTAGTTTCCGCTTACCTTCCTTTAATATTCTCAGATGCGACCGATCTGATGGCTATGGTGGGTCGGCTCTCTGCGTGAACAATCGTGTTCCACTTGTGGCTGTATCTTTGCCTTCCTTAGGTGATGATATTAGCATTGTGGCTGGAAAGGTAGAGGGTATAACCGTCTTATCTGTTTATATTGCTCATCCTCATCAAAGTTTCCTTTCAATTTTAAAATGTATGTTGGAAAACATAGAAGGCCCTGTACTTGTTATGGGGGACTTCAACTGCCATCACTTTAGGTGGGGTTCTGAACGTTGCGACTCTTTTGGGGAAGGTTTAGTTGAAGTCTTAGACGACCTTAACCTTTGTATTTTAAACAATGGTTGCCCAACCCGTAGGTCTCTTCCTGGACAGCATAAGAGTTGCGTTGATCTCACGTTTTGCACACTGGATATCGCGGCGTCGTGCCATTGGGAATGCACCAGTTTGACACATGGTAGTGACCACTATCCAATTATAATACCTTTGGCTGAAAAAACTTACTTAGAAAAATCGAACCCTCCACTCTTGAGGTATAATTTGTCTAATCCTGATTGGGCAAAGTATTCATCATTATTGGCGGACAAAATTGATTCACTTCCAAATTTAGTTTCCTGTGATTTTGATTCCCTTAGTCCCCTCCATGTGTCAAGCTGTTATGATAACCTCATTTCTGCTATAACAGCTAGTGCAGACTCATGCTTTCCTATTAAAAACTCAGCACGTGGGCAGATCCCTCCCCCTCCATGGTGGGATCAGGAATGCACAACAGCCATAAGAGAAAGGAATGATGCGGAAAGGGTGTATAATGAGGCGATGGTTAGCGATAATCTGATAGCTTTTAATAGGGTCCTCGCTAAATCTAAAAGGTTGCTGCGAAGGAAGAAACGTGCTGGTTGGGCTGACTTTTGCGGTTCTCTGTCCCCCTCCACTCCTTTATCAGTTGTATGGAAGAAGATTAACCGGTTTAGATCTGGATGTTCCCCTTCTATTTCTTCTCCCATCCCTCGAGAGACTGCTGAGCAGTTCTTTGATAAACTGGCACCTCCATATGTACCATCGGAAGCAGAAAATAACCAGCCATTTCTCATTACTTCAGAAGGTCCTTTCGATGCACCATATTCTATGCAGGAGCTTAACGTAGTTTTAAAACATGTTCATGACTCTGCCCCCGGTGTAGACGGTATTGTCTATTCCTTTATGTCACACGCGGGTCATAGAGCAAAAAAATATTATTTAGATATTTTAAATTTTTGTTTCACCCATGGCTGGGTCCCCGATCGGTGGAAAACCCAAATTATCATACCTATTTTAAAACCTGGCAAGCACGCTGATGACCCAAACAGCTTCAGACCAATCGCTCTGTCATCAGTACTTGCTAAATTATTAGAACACCTAATAAAGAATCGACTAGAATTTATAGTAGAATCCAGAGACTTAATTCCTAGGTCCCAATTTGGCTTTAGAAAGGGACTCAGTACCATGGATAGCGTTGGGGTTTTGGTTTCAGATATACGCTCATCGCTGTCGAAAAATGAATCCGTAGTCGCTGCCTTTTTAGACATTTCCTCTGCTTATGACAATGTCCTTCTTCCCATTCTCAGGCAAAAATTGCAACAGCTGAGAATACCGGAGAGGATGGTACAGTGCATCTGTAGTTTGCTCATGTCTCGTTCATTGGTTTTGAGAGTCCCAGGTGAGGAATTTAACGTTAGGATGTCATGGAAGGGCCTTCCACAAGGCTCTGTTCTTAGTCCTTTACTGTACAATTTGTATACAGCTGACATCGGTTCATGCCTCAATAATGATTGTCAAATGCTTCAATATGCCGACGACTTGGCTCTATATGTGACCAATAACTCAATTAGCGACGCTGCATCATCTCTCAGCGTCTCCCTGGACTCTCTAAACCAATGGCTGAAATCCCATGGTTTGAGTTTGTCTGCCCATAAAAGTGCTGTAGTTGTGTTTACCCGCAGGAGGCTGATCCCACAAATTTCAGTGGGCATCCAAGGGCATTGTATACCGGTTTCTTCAAAAGTAAAGTTTTTAGGCGTTTTTTTAGATTCTAAATTGAGTGGTTTACATCACCTAAATTATTTAGTTAATAGATGCGAGAGAACTATTCCCATATTAAAAGTGCTCGCCGGTGTCTGGTGGGGTGCACATCCCTACACTATGAAACTGGTATACAATGCTTTAATCCGGAGTGTTCTGGATTACGGATCTTTTCTTTTAATTCCCTGCAACAAAGGTGCTTTGACAAGGTTGGACAGGATTCAGGCTAAGTGTCTACGGATCATATCGGGCTGTATGAAGTCCTCACCAATTAACGCGTTGCAGGTAGAGTCCGCAGAACCACCGCTGGCATTGAGAAGGCAGTATCTGGCATCGAGATTTTGGTCTAAAGTCATTACCAAATCTTCCCATCCTCTTGTTCAGAAAGTAGACGATTTGGATGTAGCATGCCGAAGTTCCAATTATTGGAAACATAAAGAAGTCCCTCTGTTTTTAAAATCCTATCGTTGTTTTAAAAATTTAAATTCCCCTATTATCCAGTTTCAGAAACTCCCTATTTTCAGTTTTGACTATGAAATTATATGTTTTAAACCTGATATTTTCTACAACATTGGCATATCGAAAAAGTCCCCTTCGGCGGACTCTATTTTCAATGCGGCGGTTGGTGAGCGATGGTACAATTTTGAAAGATTTTTCACTGACGCCTCTAAATTATCAGATGCAAGTTGCACTGGTGCTGCGGTATACTACCAAAACTCCAAAATCGTTTTAAAATTCAAATGCCCTGTACAATCTTCAGTATTTACGGGCGAATGCGTGGCCATATTGGAAGCGTGTTTATTTATAGAGGCCCATAGCATAAGTTCTGGTGTCATCTTTACAGACTCACTTAGTTGTTTGCAAGCCTTGGAACAAAATCTTTTTAAGAGTAAACTTCACAGTCCAATACTGCTTCAAATTAAAAAGTCTCTTTTCTCTTGTGCCAAGAATCACAAAACCGTACACTTGGTTTGGATTCCAAGTCATTGTGGCATAAGAGGAAACGAATATGTTGATGCTCTTGCTAAGGATGCTGTTACGTCCAAAGCCGTGGACCTTAAATATTTTCAATGTCAGGGCTACGATTTGCTAGGCCTTCCAAAAAAGAGCTTGCTATCCTCATGGCAGGTACAGTGGCAAAATTCAAGTAAACGGAAAGGTGCTTTTTATCACGCTATTCAGCCCCAAGTTACACCCAAGCCTTGGTTTTACCCCTATAAAAAAATATCTAAGAAAGTTATTTCCATTATTTGCCGTCTCCGTATAGGCCATTGTTGTTCTCCGGTTTTTCTTCACAAAATCCGGGTCAGAGACTCATCGCTCTGCGAATGTGGGTTGGATGAAGGTACCTTGGAACACATCTTTTTTAACTGCTCCAATAATAACCCAGCTCATGACTTGTATAGTCATCTCCCTAAATTAAAAATCCCTGTCCCAACTAACTTTCCATCCTTACTAACATATTCTTCCCCAAAGCTCTTTGAGGCTTTGATGTTTTTTATCCGCGTTAATGATATCAAATTATGATTATTTTTGTGTTGTTTGTGATCATTTATGTACATATTTATTAATATAAATAACAATATGCTTTATGTTTGTTTCAGTGTACTAACAGTTGTCAACAAGTTTCACATTAAATTCAATTATTAATCAACATATTATTGGACTTAGTTTTTCTTTTTTTTTTTTCTTCCTCGCGTTTTCTCTCAACACATCTGACATTGGCAGAATTGTCGGCAACAGCACCATTGCCAGAAAGAAAAATAGAATAGAATAGACTTTGACTTTCAATTAGGTATTCATTGATCATTATTTGATGACGAAGATCTATCAGACGGCCGGTAGTCGGTAGATGTTAAAAAGGTTGTTAACGAATAATTGTAGGCTTCAGCCTTGTAATTGCAGCGTTGTTTTGAATTGCGATTCAGTCAGCTGTCGGCACATGCGGACAAAGCACGCGCGACGTGCGCGCAGGCCGGATCGCCTCCGCCGCACTTTTCGCGTGTATCCAAATAATTCGGAGCGAATTTTACGTCTTGCACTTCTTCGTTTTTATGCATAAAATACCTATCGTGTGTGATTACTTTTAATTGTGTTTTTAAATGTGCTTTGGATTTAACAGTGAATAGTTATTTTCTCAGTGAGTGTTGCGCGATTATGATCTGTTCAATCACTGTATTGTCCGGTATCGCATTGTGTTGCTAACTACCCGCCAATCTGTCAGTTAATCGACCTAAGTGATGCGTGTAATCGAAAGCACTAATTAACGAATCTGTGTCAAAGGTGTTGTTGTGTGGATAAAACGGAAGTGTTTGGACGTTAAAACGTGTTTCATCGGACGGAGGTAAGTCGGGCATCATGTTATTGATTGGACATAATAAATATCTATGTTTTTACTATAAGAAACGAGTTGATCACATAATACGTCTTATAAAACAAGGTATCTTTTACATTTATAAATGAGAAAACGAGTTGAGAAAATTTTAAGGAAACAAAATCTCTTGCGAAATATCGGTAGGTAGGATGTTTAATGAGGAGAAATTTTGACGTGTTAATAGATATACCAAAGAAAGTTGCAATGATCCATGGTACAAAGATTTTCTTGGGTAAGTAATTTAGAAACATTTCAGAACAATAAAAAACGTGAGAACTTATCTAACTGTGTACGAATACGAATATGCAAATCAGAGCGTTAAAACGAACATTTTACTTGTTAGTGCACCTTTACCTTTTGAATTTTATTTAACTTTTATGACCATTAAATATCAAGCTGAAATACCTTAACAACTTCAGTTTATTGAACTACATAATTTTATAATTATTGTGTAGGTGCATACTCTGAGACTCTTGAGTAAGACGAAATTGTTTTCTTATTTTCTGCAAATAAATGATTCTTATTCAATTTCATTTTTCTTCTGAAAAATCTCAGCTTTTGGCTTGGTACTTACACTAGGTACGTCTAGGTTTGGAAATTCGAAATATCTATACTGAATTCAGTAATTTTCTTCAACGATGTTAGGGAGTAGTTACTAATTATTTATTTTAGGGGAATCCCGAAGGCGTCCTACCATCGTGCTGCGATAAGCTCTGCGAAAATGTTTCGAATACGAAACAGAAATAATAAGACTCCTTAAGTGTTACGATTCTCGGGGGATAAAGGTTCTATTATTTGGATAAATTCAGGCATTTCCGGAAGAACATATCGAAATCTTTGATAAGCCCTCTTGTTCAAAGTGTTCGATGTCCTTGTATCAAGTGCGACCAATGATCGCGTCATCGAAATCCACGACCGGCAGTGCTGTAGCATTGTCTGCGGTGTCCAGAGTCACCGGCAACTTGCTGAACGAATTCCGAATTAGTCCCGCCCGAGTTCCCGCGACCTTCGACTACGTATCGTTGCAGAATCGAATCGTCTCGTGGTAACTGTAAAACTAGTTTGGCTGTTCGTTTCTGTAATAGGATTGGACGCGTTCCGGACAGTTGAGACTTTTTCTATGCTTTTACTAAAGCACTTGTGTACATAGAAGAAGCGGATGGCGCTTGAGTGTCGTCGAGAGCCGATTCAATCTTGCATCCGCCCTCATTTGTTGAACACGTTTTGGTTCTAACTTTTAATAGCTTCTTTAAGTATAGATAGAAGATAGATGAATACTCTTTATTAAGTAGGTACACCATAAAAGTTACAGTTAAAAATGTTTTTTTTTTTTTGATTATTTCATAAGGAGAACCTAAGAGTTAAAGGGAAATAGAAATGTGGTCTACAGTCCAAATATGAGCGGTTGAAGCCTCTGTTTCCATTCTTCCTTTTTGTAATGGAAATACAATATAACTAATAATTGGTATTTTTCATTTGGTAGGTATATTTCATTGCTAATAAAACAAAATCAATGTTGGTAAAGAGTGCAGACAGCAGCTGTTCATGTCAAAAAATATAATATCCATAATATCATCCATATTTTCTGATTCTAGGATAAATATTGATACCCACTCGAACCGGGTATGTATTTATACAGAAAACACGCGAAAGATCAATGAACTGTGAAGTTATTTTGTAGATGTACTCTTACTTATGCACATTATTCTGTCTTCGTTGTGGGTACGATGAACCAATATCATTTGGTATCGGCATCTATGTCGCATAAATCTGTTCCGCGAATGCAACGCATAAGAATTTTCTAATAAGCAGCACGTTTGTAACTTTAGTTTCACGGTCAAAGCGTGTATCTATAGGCACTTTAAATCGACTGCTGGCTGATAAGAAGTAGGTAAACCTAATACGCGTGCGGTTTCTCTTGTGCTAACAATTTTATGTTCTCTTACAAATGTCGACCATCAAAATTTTAGCCTTAGTTACAAAAAGCCTCCTCATCCATAAAAATGTAAGTAGTTTAATACGAAATAAATGTGATTTATGATTCATAATTATCAACATTTAGCAGCAGCTAACCTACGTACGACAGGATTTTACGTTATAAATTATTGTAAAAATATGATAATTTAACCAGAGAATCTAGTAGTTGTCGGAATTCGGTCTTAAAATGATTTTCATAGATAAATAAAGATTGATAGTAAACAAGGTGTAGCGTAGGCGTTTTAATGGTGTAGGCTTCGTGTCTCAGAGGCGCCTTTCAGGTTGGTTCTTTGGTAAACTGTTAGGTGCCTGCGAAGTACTTTCGAGGGAGTAAATATTGACAAAGCTCGTCGGTAGCACGGAGATGACGAATCGTTTGGCGAAAATAAAATATTTGCCGTTGCTCGCGAGGAATATGTTATGTTATTTGTACGTGCATGTACCTACGTCCGATACACATCTGTATCGTGCACAATGCTCGCGTCTTCGCCCGAACTTCCGCAACTTTTTAATTGGACGTTATAAATCTGGTGCAGATTTTTGATCAAGGCCTATCGTGGAGAGGTGAATGTACTTCCTTATTCAAATATTCTGCATAATAATTAATTATCGCAGTAATTTCGCACTTAAAACGACACGGTAATTAATATTTTTGCAGCTTGTTCACGCTCAGTGACGTTCTATATTATTTATGTATAAGTTTTAGACGATTATTTTTGTTAAACTATTTAGTGTGGACAAGGCTGTACCGCTGTAGACAAGCCAAGGTTGCTTGGCCGTACAAATAGTCCATCATTCTTTTAACACGGGATGGACACATGTCATATACTCCAAGCCCTTGAGAAAATACGTCTCAAAGTGATACGACATTTGAAAAATGTATGTAAATAAAAGAATCGTAAACTGCTACAGCGATTTCTTCGTAATGATAGTAGGTTATTAAGATCGTGAAGTTTTTGTGAACACAAATCTGCAATTACTGGCAGATCCTCGTCATCTTTTTGAACTAAGTAGGTACACACTACATATACAGCTGAAGCATATGAAAAAAAAAATACTTACCTACTGCGTATTTTTCAACATTTTTCTAAACTATTAATTTGTGGTGACGATAAAATCTATCAGAAGACAAAGCGTCAAGGCATTGTATCGTTGCCGCGTTTTCACTACCCTGCTGAGCGAACATTTTGTTCAGAGCAAACGTTTGCTGTTCTGCCGATTTTGCTCAAAACTGAAAACAACTGTTCACTACAATAAGAAAACGAACTCTTGAGCAAATGCTCGCTCGCTGTGTCGTCATTTTGACTGAAAGAATGAGTGAGCGAGCATTCGTTCGCCGAGTCCAACCGATCATCATCTGAACAAACATGTTCGTTCGCACAAGTGTTTTCATTTACCGCGCGAACAAACGCTTGCTCGCTCAGAATTGTTCAGAACGCTAAGTGGAAACGCTACATTAATTTGACAATGCTGGTTTTCTTAAAAACTTGTTTCAGTTTTTTTCAACCGAAACATGAAGAGACTGTGAAAGTCAATGTTGTTATTTAGTTATGTGTAGGTACCTAACATTGTACATTATTCATGGTACGAACTTTTATTTGTTTCTGTGGGAAGTCTCTATTTGACTGTATATCGTGCAGTGCTCGATATGGGATATAAAGTTCATTTCCGATACCGAGGCAGTTTTGAAACTCGCTCGTACAAGGCATGAAAGTTGTTATAGCTTTGAGCTTCTTCTAGCGTTCTCTTCTTACGCTTTGGTTGCGAAATCGAAATTTTGCTCAATAACTGCACCAACTTTCGCCTCTTGTTTGCTTGGACTTGCAGTTTATATTGATGGGATTTTCATTAGTTGTTTCTGTGAGGGTACAATGACTTTAAGCTGCTGTTCTGTTCTATTTCTGTGGCATTATATTTGCGGCTAGTCAAGACTCTTAGCCCTTTTTTTTTTTTTTGCCGAGGTGGGAAATCCTCATGGATGTCCACCCCGGCCACCCCGGTGTTCCCTTCCCACACTTGCACCGGGGGGGATCTTGGGAGCTAGTATTACTTCCGTGATCCCCGGCTAGAAGACTCTTAACCCTTTTTTTTTTTTTTTTTTTTGACGCTGGGAAAAATGCATTACGCATACCCACCCATCGGGGGATGGGAGGGGTATGTGGGACTCCCCGGATGATCCGGTATACCCACTAAACGACCCAGCGGCGCTCCTACCTCGTCTGCAAGGAGGAGGACTGGGAATCCGGCAGAGCCATAACATCCAGTCCCCCGCTGACGACCGCCCGCCTTGCAGGCGGGCCCGACACGCCCCCCCCGTCGGGGAGGGGCCCAGGAATGACCGCGAGCGCTCTGTCATTCCCGCCCGACGTGGATGGTGAACTGTGCAATGCAGGAGTAGGCGCCCCCGCACCCGTCTCCCGCTGTTCACCCCCAGGGGGCATAAGACGACGATCGTACAATCGCCTTCTCATGCCCCGTCTTCGCCTGCGGAGCGGCGCTGCGTGAGGGTCGTCCTCCCGCGCGCGCTCCGCGTCCTCCTTCTGCGACATTACGTCCTCGCAGAAGGAGGCGACCGCTGTCCAGGCCCCCTCGCTTTCCAGCATCGAGTTGACGACGCTGGGAAGCGAGAGGTCCTGCCCGACCGCTGCGCTCAGACCGCGGCGCAGCTCGGACCAGGCCGGGCACACCTCGAGGGTGTGCTGTGCCGTGTCCTCCGCCGCGCCACAGTCATGGCACGACGGGGTCTCCTCCCTTTGGATCCGGTGCAGGTGCGTTCCGAAACACCCATGTCCGGACAACACCTGCACCAGACGGAAAGAGAGGAAACCGTGGGACCGCTCAAGCCAATCCTTCAGAACTGGCCCGAGCGCGTCCAGGGTTCGGCGGCCGAAAACGGCAGTGGCGAGGTCCTCCGTCCAGTGATGGACGATTGCGTCCCTCGCCTCTTGCCGCACGGCCTCCCGCTCTTCTGCGGCGGGGGGCTCCCCGAGCGCCTTACGCCGCGCCGTCCATTCGTACACTCTGGTCAGCACCCATGCCTCGAGCTCCCAAGGAGGGGTGCCGGCCAGAGCGCACGCCGCCGAGAAGCCCACCGATCGGTAGGCCCTCGCCACCCGCAGTGCAATGGCCCTTTGGGGCCTGCGAATGGCAGTGGCGTTCTCCCTCCTGTTGAGGGAGTCCACCCAAATCGGGGCCCCGTAAAGGGCCATGCTTCTAAGGATGCCGGCATACAGAAGCCGGCATCGTGCCTTCGGACCCCCCAGGTTCGGGAGGAGCCAGGAAAGAGCATTCGCAGCCTTCAGTAGGCGCGTCGACAGCCCGCTGAAGTGTGGGCCGAAGCGCCACCTGCTGTCGAGTACAAGGCCCAAGTACTTCATCTGGGCCTTGACCGCGATCCTGACGCCCTCCACGACAATGTGTCCGTCGGGTGGGATGCGCTGCCGAGGCCCGTGGAAATACACGGCCTCGGTCTTGTGCAGCGCCACCTTCAGCCCTAGGCGGCGGATCCTACCAGCCACTAAGGATCCGCCAGCAGAGGCCAGAATGGCCGCCTCCCTGAAGTTCCTCCCCCGGGCAATGAGGAGGGTATCATCTGCGTAGCAGATGATGCTCGTGCCCTGGAGGAGGGTCCCCCGCAGGAGCCAGTCGAATCCAATATTCCACAGCGGTGGTCCTAGGACCGACCCCTGTGGAACACCGGACTCTGCACCATACTGCCTCACTCTGGCCGTTTTGTCCGCGAGGAGGACCACCCGGTCCTCCAAGTAGTTGGCCAAGAGTGTGCGCAGGTATTGAGGCACTCCGTGATATCGGAGCGCCTCCAAGATTGTAGAGTGGGGGACAGAGTTGAAGGCGTTGGCAATGTCGAATGACACCGCCAGCACTCCGTCCCCCACCTCCACGGCCTCCTTCACTTGGCCCTTGAGTAGGGCCAGCGCGTCCACCGTCGACCGACCCCGTCGGAAACCGAATTGGGCGTCCGACAGGTCCGGCCCTACCGTCCCCAGCAGGCTATTTAGCCGGTCGGCGATTATCCCCTCGAACATCTTACCGACCTCATCGAGCAAAACAATGGGCCGGTAAGCCGAGGGGGAGTCCGCCGGGCGGCCCTCCTTTCGGAGGAGGCATAGCCGCCCCTCCTTCCAGGGTTTCGGAAACCTCCCAGTCGTGAAACACGCGCTAAAGAGGTCCCGAAGCCTCTCCTCCATCTGAGAGGCGGCTATGGCCACCACCCGTGCGGGAACGCCGTCCGGCCCTGGGGCTGTGTTCTTCGCGCGGAGGCGCAGAGTCCCCGCGTAGAGCTCCGACGCTGTCACCGGAAGAACCTCCTCCTCCGGCGGAACCGCCTCCCGCGGGGGGTCCATCACTGGGGGGGTGAAGTCGGTCCTGGATGGAAACAGGGACCGGACCACCCCATCCAGCAATGCCGGCTCGAGGGTCTCCGTCAGTGGAGGACCGCAGGGGCGCAATTTACTCCGCGCCGCCTTGTATGGTCTTCCAAACGGGTCTCTGTCGAGACCCTCCAGCATCTCGGCTCTCGCCGAGTCTTCGGCCGCGCACATTGCCAACTTGAGGACCCTCTTTGCGTCGACGTACGAAGCATAGAGGGCCCTCTCGCCGGCTAGGTCTCGGGGCCTGCGCCTCCGACTCCGCGTGTAAGCCCTCCTGGCCGCTACGCAGGCGGTCCGGAGCCCCGCAAGTTCCTCCGACCACCAATAGACTGCGCGTCGGAGAGGTGGGCCGCGAGACCGGGGCATGCTGGAGTTGCACACCTCGGTCAGGGACCCCCTCAGCTGGAGCGCTGCGGCGTCCACGTCCAGGACCTCGACAGGAGGCGTGAGCCAGTCCTGGACGAACGCCGCCTCCTCGGCAGCCTCTCGGTCCAGGCGGGTGAGAGCCCACCGGGGGAAGGCAGATTGGCCCGAGCGGGCCATCCCCTGGGAGCTCTGGGTGGAGATGTCGAAGCGCACATATCGGTGGTCCGAAAAGGTCTCCGCCATCTCCACCCGCCAGTTCACGACGCGGGCGGCTAGCACGGAGGTGGCAAACGATACGTCGACCACCGATCCTCCCCGTTGCCGCACACACGTGTGAACAGTCCCTCTGTTTAGGACGGACACGCCGCACGATGCCGCCCAAAATTCTGCGGCGCGTCCCCGGACGTTGCAAGAGGCTGCCGGGTTGCCCCAGGCCGTCGATTTGGCGTTCAGGTCACCCAAAATGGCGACCTGGCGTGGCGCCGCCCTCCCCAGCACTGCTGTGAGGATTTCAAGAAAATTCTCGAAATCCGAGAGAGGGCGGTTTGGGGAGAAATAAACGCCCACAAGGGCCAAGTCTCCCCACGCGGCGGCCACGTATCCCGGTCCCCTCTCTAAGAGCGAGAGGGGAGGGGAGTCCGTGGAAGACCGCGACACTAATGCCACCAAACCGTCCCGATCACCCAGCCAACGGCCAGGGACCGAGTACGGCTCGGCAACCACCGCCACGTCCACCAACCACTCAGCCATGCTCTGCATCAGCAGATCCTGGGCTGCTCTGCAGTGGTTGGTGTTCGCCTGGAGGATGCGATATTTGATCTGACTATCCATCAATCAGACATCGCACCCCCCTCCACATCCGCCGATGTCCCAGCCTCAGGGATGGCGGTGGCAGCGACAGGCCGGATCGGCGCCTGCTCCTTGCCCTTCTTAGGGGGAGGATTGCACTTCCTCCCCATCATGACGTGGTCCGCCGGGCAGCCACTGGCGGCACACACTGCGCAGTGCGGCGTGGTGGCCTCGCAGGAGGCGGACTTGTGCCCGTCCTTGCCACAGCGGTAGCAGGTGTTCCCTCTGTCGACCCCGGACGGACAGAGGGGCCGAGTGTGTCCGACTCCGAGACACTTGTAGCAGCGCAGAGGCCTTACTGCAAGTGCCCGGACTACACCCGAGCTAAAACCGACGGCAACCCGTCCTATGGCGAGGATGGCCACAGCTGCGGCGACTGGGCACTGGAGGCGAATGGTACCCATGCCGCTGCGACCGGGCCTGATGGCCCGACCTTTCACTTCAGCGACGCTGCAACCCCCCATTGCTGCGACCGCCGCCTCCACCTCCTCTTTGGTGACCGAGTCGTCGAGCTCGGTCACCTCCAAGGCCACAGACTTCACGGGCCTGGCTACACTGGCCGCGTCCGCGATGACCTCCTGCAACTTGGTTGCAAAGAGGTCCGCGTTAGCGCCGCCCTGAGCCCCCGGGAACTCGAAGATTCGAGCCCCAGCCTGGGTCCGGCGGCAGGAGAGTGTGCCAATCCCAAGTGTTTTGGGATCAGCGGTGGTACGCGCACGCGTCATAATGGACGCGTACGTCTCCCCCCGCTCCGCAGCCTCAGCGGTGAGCGTCACCACTACGGCTGCGGTCCTGGGAGGAACCAACTTCTTCCCGCCGGCTGGAGCCCTTTTGGCTGCAGGAGCAGTCGCCGTGGGCTTGGGGGCCGGCTTTTTCCCCTTTTTCCGTCCTTTTCCCTTCTTTACCACTTCCGTCCACGACTGGTTGGCCGGGGTGGTGGAGGGAAGAAGGGCGTCTTCCTCCTGCGGGTTCTGGGGGACTGCTGGAGTGGCAGACGACCCAGACGCTCCCTCCGCGCTTGTGGTGGGGGCATGAGGACTCGCCTTGGTCCTCTTGCCTTTACCCTTGTCCTTGGAGGGCTTTTTGCCCGATACCGGGCCTGAAATAGGCGCAGTTTCTGGCTCCTTCGGCGGTGGACTCTTGTCCGCCGCTAGCGGCGGGCGGAGCCGCTTTTCCGGCAGGAGCCGGTCCTCGATGCCTGCGATGCAGGCCCTGGTGAAAGCCCGCTCCTCCATGACAACCTTGCGGAACGTTTCCTCAAGGCTGGCGTGGGAGGAGGAGGGACCTATCACCACCGGCCCCGGGGCAGACTGGGCAGGCCTGGCTGTGGCCTCAGCCAGCTTCTGGTGCAGCTGGCTGACCTCCGCCTGCAGGCGATCCACCTTCGCCTGCAGCTGCTGCGTCTCCTCCGTGGCCGTCCGCCTAACCAGCTCCGCAATAATGCCGTGCATGCTGGCGGCACGGCATTTGAGGGCCTTCTGGAAGGTCCCCTTCAAGTTTGAAGACTTGGAGGCGACCTGAACGACCTCCTCCCTGTCTTCCGCCGCCATGCGCTCCAATTCTGCCAGGGAGTGGTCAGCATACAGCACATTTGATGCACCGTAGCCAGCCCTCGCCCTGGCAGCTTGCGCCTGCTTCTCTTTGGCGGCGACCCTTTCCTCCAGGTCTAGCTGGAGCTGTTGCCTCTTGGCCAGATTCAACTGGCGCTCGGCGTCCACCAAGCCCACATCGTGGGTTGTAGCCGAAAAAGAAGTCGAAGCCTTTTTTGACTTCGACTTCTTCTTCGACTTGCCACCAGTTGACTCTGAGGAGCCCTCAGACCGCTTCCGCTTGAAACGGTCGCTCTCGGCCGCCGACGTATCCATATTGGAGTCGTCGGAGTCTGAGAACTCGTCTGGCCTACAGAATGAGCTGGCCGCAGATGGTGCGCGGTCAGCTACTGGCGCCAAAGCGCCACCGGCAAGGCCCTGAGAAGGGCCGTTAGATTGGCCCTGAGAAGAGCCGTCGTGTTGGCCCTGAGAAGGGCCGTTTGAATCGCCCTGGGAGGAGCGATTAGCAACAACAAATCGGCCAGACGCATCCCGCGTTGGCTTGCCCATCTTTTTAAAATTCAGATCCTTCGTACTCGCAGACGACCGCATGAATGTCTCCGAAATCACAGCGCACTTTAGCCGCCGGTCTGCCACTCCGTTACGGTGGTCAGACACGGCGTTGCCCAGGGGAAACTACGTGGAAGTATGCGCTGTGGGGGTTCCCCCAAGACTCTTAACCCTAGGTCAACCCACCCAAGTTTACAATTTACATAACTTTCTCTACTTAAGTATTAGTATCTACAGAACTCTGCACTATCCAATTGATATGGAACAAAATGCTGGCAAATACTCTTCAAACTCCAGAATAACCCATAGAAATGACAAGCTTCATAAATATGAATGGATTTTCATTTTCCGAAGTTGTGCTTGTTACGGCAAATACGATCACGCGTGACAGATTAGTTCGCAGACTGTTACTTAATATAAAAATACAAAATGTTTATGTCTGTACCAATAGTTTCTTTTAGTTGTGATTGGAGCCTCCTTTTAAGCATGATGACGCCTGTGTTAGGAGACTCCGCACTTCCATCGCTTTGGCTGATGATGGAGTCGCCTCATCTTTGAGTAACAGCAGACACGTGTGTGTCTGCGTGTCTGCCTGTGTGTCGGTACCGGACTAAGTACATTGTATGTAGATAACCGTTCGCGAAGGCGCCATATCGGGTGTTTGCGCCTCCGCCGGCGGCCAATTGAGAAATGTTTGAACAATATGTAGGTTCTGCGCCAGTAATGTTGTACTTAGTTTTAATTCTAAGATGGCGTCTATGTATTATTTACTTTGTTTCGAAACATCCTAGAGGCACACATAATGGCCAATCTAAAATAAGTACTTAGATTTGTAGATGTAGATCAAGACACAGATAATTGTTCGGTCCAGTTCCTAATCATAGATCTGTCTTGACTAATTGCTAAGGTCGTTGGTGCGAATTCCAGAAAGTTGGTAATGAGTTTGAGATATGTCATGAGATAAGCTAATAAGTTCCATCAAAAGAGAGGGGTCGAACTGAGGACTGAATAAAAAGAAAAAAAAATGTGGGTAGTTACTTCTGTTCAAGTTACGCGACGACCTGTATAATTTCATATCAAAAATAATAATCATGAAGAAAAATATCACGAGCTTCGAAACAGACACGTACTTATTATTTATTACAGTTGGTAGAACTCAGTTTTCTCTGATGATCGTAATTTATCACAATCTGATGCAAGGATGAAAAGATCACGTTTAGTGCGATGATTACGGCTGTGTACAGCTAAGAATAATTTGCAATCGTTAACAATAATACGAGACGCTGACTTCGAATAATTATTATAAATTAAACTCAATTTCACGCCCTCCATGGCTGTATAGGCGCAATACATTTTGCAAAATTCTGGGTGCATTGCTATCATTGGTCTTATTTTCAGTTAAATACACCCATAAATATCCACCACAAGGATTTGAGAAGTAAAACGGACCTAAGGACAAAAATACATATAATCTTCAGCGTTTCTGTACATAATGCACAATTTTAGTACCTACAAAAAAAAAATGTTCTTAACTAACTTTTTAGACCTTTGTATCCTGCTTATAGGTATGAAGTTTCATTAAAATCGGTTCTGTCATTTCGAAAAACAAGGGCTTAAAAGTTTGTATGAAATGCCGTACGTCGTATACGCTCTTAAAAGAAAACATGATAAGAATCGTATCTATTAGGAATACCAGTACCTAGGTAGGTATATACATACTTGTTATGTTTTCTAGAGCCAAGATATTCCTGAAGGAGCAGCAACATTGCCGGTATGTAATCCTCAGTAATTTATTCGAGACATCGCCCGGCAATTATGCTGTAATATTTAGATGTGCTTTAGGGTTCCGCGGGATCAAAGAAGGAATTATAAAATATTGCTCTTAATTTTTTACTCCTCTTTATAAGAATCTTTAATTTCATTCCATGCGCCTTTAATTTTACGTATCGCCTCGTAGCTGTGTTCGTAGCTAAATCAGATTAGGAATCATGTTTTGTGAATAAAGGAAAACCAAAAAAAATTGACTACAATTTTTAATTATTAATAAGTAGGTAGATCTAGTTCGGATCATCAAATTAAAAAAAACAGTTATCAAGGCAGAAATCCAAATTAAAGCGTGCTACGCTCTTAGATAAATCTTAACTAAATCCTGCTACGCGCATAATGTTCGCACGATCGATTCGCGCTTGTCCATTTTTTGTGCATAAAGTACGTCTCGCACTGCCGCGGTTGACCGACGTCGGTTGTTGATTGTTTTTCTCTATTTACCCATCGCTGGTAAGGTAACAACCGCACAGAACCAGACTGAGCACCTGCCGAGTGCCCTGGGAATAATTTTACGCTTAATGAGTAGTCGATGAACGCAGCCAATTGGCTACTGCTGTGGTGTAATGGTCCTCTTCATTGTTGTATTACGATTATATTAAGCGTGTTTTACCCTTTATCTTAAACACACGCGTGCAATCCAGTTCATGACCAATGATTTTGTAAAGTTATATTTTGTTTTGTTGTGCAAATAGCACGGCAGAGCGTTGATAGTTTAGCTTGGTCGTTGTGCTCCGAGCGCGAGATCACTCACCTTTTACCTAGTTACCTACCTACTCGCATTTCACGTATTGTGGTGTGCAAGCGCAGGCGGGGAGAGCGGAACTTCCGATATCCATGTCTTTCAACAGACGAACGCGGTTCTTGGCACAATGGATTTGAAATGAAATCGTGCACGGATTTCCCTACGCCCTTTACTTCATGGAGAATATTTGTTTTATTTATACCTCACTATCGTTTAAGTATGAAGTCAATGTGATGAAACTTTTGTAAGGTACCTTTGTTAGACTCAGAAAAGTCAAATACACGGTGAACGTTACAAGTTTACAAGCAAAGAGGAGTATCGTAGTAAGTAATGATAATAAACTACTAATAATTATTATATCAACAACAAGCATGACACGCAAAGCCTCCACTCAGAGTCAATGCCTCATTGCATCGTAGCTCGGTACTCGTAGACATAATGCCTACTCAGCGTTGAAATTATTTTCAAGCGTGTAGGCAGTACTCTCTTGTTAATTTATGTATAATGTGCTCTACTGTTTGTATGATGATGATATTTTGTTGTGTTGAATAGTAGAACGATAGGAATGTTCAGATTTATTAGAGCGTTGCCAGCGGGAAAATTAAACTTTACTGAAAAAGTGCCGTAGTAAATTGTAATGGCTAATTTTCAAAATAGGTTACGTAGAGACTCAATAAACAAATCCGTTTATTTAAAACTCCAACAAGTCCGTCCCTAACCAAGATTTATACGATCGTGTCGGCTCCACAAACGAAGCCCCAAGTCTCAATCGCGCGTCAAGTTTACATTCATCGCTCCGAGTCAGCATTGCCCTTAAGAAGTGAAAGTATGCGACCGCTACGGGCGCAGGCGATACCGTCTCCCCTCATTAACGTCCTCACGCTTCATCTAATGAGGATGGCGACACTTCGCTAAGAAACCCCGATTGTTGCACTTTGCCACACTTGAGCGTTTAATTACGTGCCCCGATGACCTGTGGCAGCACTGATGCTATTGTGATACTTTCGTCACAGATTTTAGTGTCTTTAAAGCACTTCACGCGAGTGACCGTTAGGTCTCGCCATTTGAATTGTTTGTTGAAATAGCAATTGAGTTTACTTCGGCCCTTTGTTACGGAATTCTATTTCATATGTTCTACTTGTAATTTAAGGAAGATTTCTCAAAGACAACAAGTCCCTGTTTGTTATTCTGCATAAGATTTTCCTTTGCTTGTTGACAAGCGTGTCGCATGACGTTAAGTCAAAGCTAGCACTAACTAGCTTTCCTAACACTATGATGACACCTGTATAAGTATCTCAGTAAAATTCGTCATCTTTATTCATAACTACCGCGCATGTTCACGAATACTTAGCTAGACGGACATCTGACACTTCCCTCGTAAAAAATCTATTTTCAGGCTAGTGCTGACCGACAATGCATGCATGCACATGACGAATGCCAAATAATATTTATGTATGCTTGAACGCAGATCGTGTGCTGAACATTGAGTTATTATTTTACTCAATTTCCTGGTTGATATGTTTATGCTTCCGGTGTTTTGGTGTTCTACAATAGTCAATTACATAAGTCTTTCAAATACAAAGTGATTTTGTTCAGGACCCGTCTGTACCTGTACTTGTATGCGTTTGGTATTTTCGGAAAGAGGTGTTCTTTCAGCAGAATCTTCATAATAATACTTGAACCCACAAAATTAATTATGACGTAGAATTAGGTTCACTAATGTTTCACAAAACCACCGTTGACAATTTTTTTGTTTACAACCAACGTTTCATAATGCTACTATTTATTTTACAAACAACTTATTCTACACTAACTCACTTTACAAACATTTATTTGGCAAATGCTTCTCTTTACAATTATTTTTTCGCAAGATATTTTAACATTTTATCATTTATATATTTTTCATTTAATACCTATTTAGATTATTTTGGAAAAAATCACGTTTTTTTGCTTGCTATCATTTTATAATAAATTTTCAAATAAGTGATCATGACAGTATTGTTTTGCAAAATTTTATTGAGTACCTACCTACAACTATTAAGACTTACTGACTTATACTGGCGCGACTTGGACACCGCTAGAACAATTGCCTTGAATTTTTCATAGAAAATGTTCAACCGGTTTCGCGTATGCAGAAGCCTTTATTCCACTGACATTCAAAGTAGATGTGAATCATTCTGAAACGCGTACAGTATTTTATACAGGTAAAAATGTGTCAAATAATTTACAGGCAACTTGAAATTAGTACTAAAGTTCTTTAAACCTACAAAACTGTTTTTTCTATAATTATAGGGTCAAATTAAGCTAGAAAAACTCCGCAGTCGTGATGAGTATCGATATCTCACCCCCCTGCCAGATAAATGGCTGTTTTTGGATATGGGAAAGAAATCATGGCAGTAGTGCATAAATAACGAAATTAAAAGGAAAACTATCACAGCTAAGTAGGTTGTACAAATTAAGGCTCGTACATACTGGTGCTATATCGCGGGTCAAACAGGCAGGGCTACCCTTGTCGCGCCCGCAATATCGCGCTTAACGATAACCTAGGCAATAATCGACCAACTTACATTTGCAATTGAAGAATTTACCGTAATGTATATTGGTGTATGGGAGAACATGTTTTTCAACTAAAACGGTAATTTTGTTTTTGGGATATTCTCATCCCAACTACGGAACCCTTCATTGTGCGTGGTCCGACATTTTTTATTCCAAACGTTGTTTTGTGAGATAACATGAATAAAAAAAACCGGCCAAGTGCGAGTTGTACTTGCGCACGAAGGGTTCCGTACCATTATCTATAAAAAATGACAAAAAATCACGTTTGTTGTATGGGAGCCCCCCTTAAATATTTGTTTTATTTTAATTTAATTATTTATTTTTAAAGTGAATATATAACTAAATATTCTGGGATTATTTCAAGCATCTACCTGTTGCCGTTATCAATATAGAGCAAAAACGAGCAAAAAAATCACGTCTCTTGTATGGGAGCCCCTTAAATATTTATTTTATTCTATTTTTTAGAATTTGTTGTTTATAGCGGCAACAGAAATACATAATCTGTGAAAATTTCAATTGTCTAGCTATCACGGCTCATGAGATACAGCCTGGTGACAGACGGACAGACAGACAGACGGCGGAGCCTTAGTAATAGGGTTCCCGTTTTACCCTTTGGGTACGGAACCCTAAAAAAGAATTGTTTGTCAAATAATACGATAATCAAAAAAAGCTTTTCGGGCCTAACCCTATTTTCTTAAGTGAATTATTTGGCAAAGTTTTGTCTGTGGTTGTTTAATGGTGAAAAGACAAATCATGTTTTTGACAATCTTGACATGTTAAGTAAAGTAAATTAATTGTCGGTGAAATTGCAGGATACTGTAGATTTAATTAGGAACTACCTACTTATTTAACCTTTTAACTTTAGGTAGGTAACTAAATTGCAGAGTGCAGAGCAATGCATTAATATTAAAACAGGTGAGAACACCTGTTTTAATAACTCGTAATGTAGTTGTTTGCTTTGAGTCTTGAGATAATAATCAAACTTTTAAAACATATAGGGATACTTTTAAGTATTTTCGTTACATTTTTTGTTCTTACATCGCGTGCTTCGCTCTGCACCAGCTGAATACCGTTGTTTTATTAATTATTAACTGTAACTCGAGTAGTTTAGAGGTCGACGACTTGAGCTTGTGTACCTAGCCATTTATCTTTTTGTGTAACCAATTGATTCAGTAAAGCTTCCATTACTAACATAGTTGGCTATAATAAGGGAGTAGGCATGTGTTATTTTATTAACATCAACAATCAACACGTATTTAAGACCAGGCAGTCTAAATCAAATTTCCACGCAAACTCCGCCCCTTGCAGGGAGCAAGGGCACTCAGTTATGTGCTAAACGCTAACACATCAGTAATAAAGTTGAATATCGCGTGCGCTCTTTGATTGTGTTCGAGCACGAAACTAAATAATGTAAGTCTCAATTCTTATTTCGTTTATAACTAAAGTAATAATTGATCTAGAGAAATAATATCTGGTGGCTGGATAATAAACTATATTTTCTTGCTGTGAATATTTATTTTAGACTTAAAAGCCAAACAATCTTGGTTGTTTTTTATAATTATCCTACTAGTGTCAGCTAAAAGACATTATTTTCAAATAAAAAATGTATCTAGAGAAAATATTACAATTACGTAACTGTCTTAAACACGGAAAGAAAAACATCCAATAAATCATACTCTGAAGTTTCATTTTGCTTGCATGTGTGACTGTTTCAGAATATTCATACAGATTACCATAAAAATAGGGAGCCTCCTCTTAAAGATGAAAAGTTCAAGTCGTTGTCGGTACAACACTATACGATTTTAATAGATTTATGCGATGGAATAATTGACATGAACCGCAAATATTGAAGTATTGTGTACATATACCCTTTTTTTTTTTTGGGTGGGAAATTATCAAATAATTTCTCCCGCTATGGGCGGAGCGGGAGGGCGTGTCAGACTTTTACTGACTAAAACCCACCCGTGTTCCTTCCGTTGCCTGTGTGCCAGGGCCACGATATCCCTTTCGGACAAACTCGCAACCCTGGCAGGCATTGGTCCTACTGGACCCCGTCAGTTGGTGCTGACATCTCTTTGAAGCGCGCGTGGAACACAACGCGCCGTCGACCCGGGCCTGGTCCTTATCGGACGGCGAGCTACCCATCGCTCACCGTCCGCAGGCCCGCGCCTACGGTGGCCGGAAATCGGCTTGCGACTCCCGACGCCCGGGGCGTCTCCTGCGGCGACTAAGGGCGCGAGGGCGCGAATCTTGCCTCACCCTCACGCGTTCCGCCTCCTCCTTCGCGAGCATTACTGCTTCGCAGAAGGAGGTGACGGCCTCCCATGCACTCTCGCTCGGATCCATGGCCTGAACCAGGCCCGGACGCGAGAGATCGCCGCCGCCGATCGCCTCCGTGAGGACACGGCGGTGCTCCGCCCAAGCAGGGCAGACCTCCACCGTATGCTCCACCATGTCCTCCGGGTGCTGCACACAGTGGTGACACCCGGGCGTTTCCTCCCGCTTAATCCTGAACAGGAACCACCAGAAACAACCGTGTCCGGTGAGGAACTGTGTCAGGCGGAAGGTGAGGACGCCGTGGCGCCTCTCTAGCCACTCCTCAAAGAGGGGACTTATCGCCACAATTGTGGCGTGCCCAGTGTACATATACCTACCATTATAAATATTATAAGTTATACCATCGAAGTTTTATCGTTGGAACGTGTACGTTAATTGCCAATAGTGTACGACCGAACTAACAGTTATACATTTGAGATAGGTAATTAAAATGTAAAAATTGCCTTCGAATCGCTGTAGGCAGTAGACGTCATTCAGAAATTTTGAATAAGGCTCATTGTCGCCTACAATGGGCTTTCCAATTGAACTATTGAGAACTGTGACTGGCTCACTGTCCTACGGTAACGAAGACTGGTATTAAATATAGCGCAGCGTTTATAAAGATTTGTACACGTAGCTGCATATGGAAAATCCTTACCTATAAGTTAAATTTCCATGCAAATATGCCTATGTGTTAATCACAGCATAACAAAAACAAAAGACCGATTTATTCTCATAGCAATTACTTTAAGATTTATATAGTTCCCGGCACGTAATTTGGCAAGGTTTTGGCGTAGTGGGAGTAAGTTCATGCATGTACAGTTAGTGCAACGAAAAAATTATCACCTTTATTGCTTGTCATTATTATATGGCTATTATTTTTAAACGTGTCTGTTTAGAAGAAAGTTAAAGAAAGGAGAGTAACATCTAACGATTCTTGCCAAGTTACGTGCCGGCGACTATACTTTTAAACTTTCAAGAGAATTCAAACTCCAAGTATTCAATACCCAATCGACTATTGAGTGCAATAGTGCGTGAATAACAAATGCCAACAGAAAATATTTATGTAACTACACATTACTACATGCGTAGGGCGATTGTTTATAAAAGGGGAAAGTACAAAGACACCAGTTTGTTTGGACAGATGGAACTATTTTTATAAATGTAACAAATTTGACGCATAGCTGACAGCTGTCATAATATCTTCGCAAGCAGCACCATCGCGCTACGTCAAGTTAAACTGGACGGCAGACGATCAGTATGTTGCATTTAAGATGTATGCAATGTGAGATTTATATCCATGCCGAGTTGGGAATGAAAGGGAATATAGATTGTATCAGCTGTTTATAATGCCAGCTGTGGGAAAACGGGTTATTCTTGAATTGATGGCCCGCGATCTATAACTTGAGTACTTGTGTCGATTTATTATTATTGCGGTTAAATTAATGAAATTATCATTACAATGTAGTACCTAGTATCATAAAATGTACAAAAATACAGTATATAATATATATTCTATGTATTCTTGTATACAGAGTGGTGATTACGTGGGGAGCGAGAGATTTTCCAGGTATAATTTCGAAGACAGACTGCTACCGACAATGTTTCTAACAAAAAGCCATAATATGACCCACCGAAGAAATTAAGCAAATCACAAATTAAGTAATAATTATGCATTTAGGCTGCAGTGTCTAGGAAAATGTAGAAAAAATAAATACAACAACAATACAACAAAACGCATAAATTCCTTTTTTTGAAGTCGTTCATTAAATGTTGGCTGAAAGATTTATTTCCCGGTTGACCTGCAAATAAAAGAGAACATGAATAGTGGCTGTTGTTTGTATTGTCACCGGTGGGAAATGGATCACCCACTATAGCTGCAGATGCTGTAGAGGCAAGAGATCGATGAGACCTGTTACTAGAGCACTATCTTTTGCAATCTATTTTAACTCCACTTATTTTTGTTGGACACGGATTTTTTTGTTTTGGCATAATTATTTACGGTTACAGAGATACTTACACTGCTTTAAAACCCACCTTTTTGAGCGTTTTCCAGAAATTTCCGCCTTAAAGTATGGCATTGTTTTGTTTGAAAATTAAAACTTAAACGCTTTTAAAGATAGGGAAACTATGTTAATGCGTGTCGGACCTGGGACTACTTAGTTTCAACGCTCTTTATACCTTAAACTAGCAGCAATTAGTTCTCTTTTTAGGCAGGTAAATCTCGGGGTATTTTTTGATAAACTTACCTGAAGGCTTTCCGTACTCCGAACGCCCCCATAGTAAAGCCTTGGAGTCTACTCCGAACATAAATCCGAAGTATCGGCTGAATGTTCGGCCGTTGCTTGACTACGGCTAACTATGACTAAGGCGAAAATAAAACGACAGTCAAAGAGACAAGCCTCAGTCAAAAATATGACTTTAAGTCGGGTATGGATTCATAGTCAAAAAAGTAAACTATGGAAGTTATAAAACGGCCGAACATTCGGCCGATATTCGGATTAACGCTTCGGAGTGGACCCCTTTGTCTCATGTCTGTAGATATCCACAGTCGAACGTTGGCTTATCAATCATCAAATTATAGCATCTGTTAGCTAATTTAGTAGGAGACCGTGATACTGAACTTATTGGCCATCAAAGTAGACTGCCGACTGTCAAGTTGGTATTGTTTTTACGATACCCTCGAAAAGACCAGCAGGGTAATTGCGTAACGTTAATTGCGTTATTTACGTTGTTGGGTAGAAAAACTTTTCAACCATAAGAAGCAATTGATTAGCAATATACTTCAAAATCATTCATATTATGATTGCTAGTGTGTTACCTAATTAGGGCGCAGAGATGGCTTTTTCTTTAGCTGATCTCTTACGGCCAGCTATAGGGGTAAACCTTAACTCTTCTTGGTCATTCCCACCATTGTTCATGACGTCATCGTCACCTACTTCCTAAACAGCAAAGTTCAAATTCTAATCAAGCTTTCTCTACACTCCCGATAGTTTAAATCTAAATCAAACGTCCACATTACAACATCGGTAAACAATAGTGTTCATTCTATTGTCACAGAGTGCGTGGGATTGACTAATGAAGCATGTTGGCTTGCCATAAGCTCGGGGTACGCGGCCATTTTTGTCATGTAAGTACATGTGGCTAGGCTAGGCGTATGTCGTGAATTATGGCATGACGAACGCGGTGATCAAATTGATGTTAGATTAATTTTATCGATTGAATTTCGATGTTGTTTGTTTGTAGCGAGAGCAAAGCGGTAAAGGTATGTTAGGATAAGTATGTTATTTTTAAATTTCGCAGCATCGTGCTGAGATAGGAGCCTTTTGGCCTCGTGCAGGACTTTCTGTGTTTATTTTCATTTTATTTATTTTGGTCTTGTTTTTATGTGTCTATGAGTGTGTTTTATTTTAGGTTGTGATCCCTGAACTTATTTTCAGCGTAAATAAGTATTAATTTCGGTATATAAGGGAAATACCTAGAATGCTTTTAAACTTAGTCCCATCATCATCATCATAATTTCAGCCGAAAGACGTCCACTGCTGGACATAGGCCTCCCCCAAAGGCGAGGGTTTGCCATAATCGCCACGCTTGGCAGGCGTTTTGGCGACCGCAGTATGGTGCTAAAATGCATAGAGAACGCTGCTGCCCATTCTCTAGTAAGTCCCATAGTCGCCTTTTACGATACTCACGGGAAGAAATAGGGTGGTGCTATTCGTTACGTCCGGCACCACACAGAAAACCGAGTCCCTTATGCAAGTATTATAGACAGATTTTGAAACCATTCCGGATAGAAATGGTGTAGATCGTATTATACATTAGTTTGATCCTGAATTTGTTTAAAATTATATCTAAACCAGGAAAATGCACTCGTAGCAGCAGCAACTACCCACAAACTACAACCTCTGATTCAGATAATTTGATTTAAGAAATACGGGGAAGTCACGGGCTTGATATAGTCAACAAAAGGTTTTTAAAGTACTCGGTGCAAAGGAAATCTAAAGAGACATTGTGCTAAGTTAAAACTATTGAAACAGATGCAATCTCGTAGTTTCGATACACCTAGGACCTACATTTTGAATGAACTCTGAAACTTTCGAACTCGCAAGTAAGTAGGGTACTTGAATAATGTCTTGAAGTTAGATACAAAACGCTATTGCACTTTGTATCTAAATTCACGACAATGAGATTTTAATAGCATATCTGGGTATGGAAATAAGTTAGAAACAAATCCTATAAGTAGTCCGATATAAGAAGGTTATTCCTTGCATTTATTTCTTTATAAACGCTTTTCCGCCATTTTTGTTCTACTTTTCACTCAATTATTTTTACAAGAACAAATCTTAGAGTTTAGCGATAACAACTACTCTGGGTAGACAGAATTAGTCATGGCGTATTGTAGGTACCTTGTATAATTACGTTCAGTCCGGCCAATGAGAGAATGCGTTCCTGATGACAACGTTCAGTTGAACAATTTCTAGTTGTAATAAGGATCAAATTCGCAAAACACATATTCGTTTGTATGAAAATGACAAGTGTCAAGAACGCAATCTTTCGTCGGCCGGACTGTCAGTAGGTGTTGATGTTAATGTAGGATCCACTGAAAACTAAGACTTATTTTAAACTGGCTGTTGCCCGCGACTTTGTCTGCGTGAAAGTATTTGGGTTTAATATTTTTTTAATTCTACTATCCAGGATGAAAAGTAGCCTATGTCCTCCAGGTTCCAGGCTACGTATCTGTCAAATTTCATAACGATCGGTTCTTCTTTTATTTATTTATCAGGAACAATTTTTTTTTAAAATCATAATTAATCATTTAAATTATGATTATTATTATTAAGCATTAGTAATAAAAAAACATGCTTACTTAAATCCATAATAATACATAGCATTATTTTTTTTAAATATTAAAATGGAATATTAATTTTAAATTACAGTTCGTCCATTCTTCGTTGTTGTTCTGGGGTTTAGACATGAAAACGTGACAGATAGACAAACGAAGTTACCTACTTTTGTATTTATAACATTCGTATGTAGAAAGCGATGTCTTTTCTAGGGAAAATAATACAGCTGTGTGGCCTGTGTGTAACAGGAAATGAAGTTTTCTACTCGTCTGTGGCTCAAACGGAAAAGTTCTGCATCTGACATTCTAAGGAATGGTTATATTCATTTATGAATCCAAACTAATATCATAAATGCGAATGTGAGTTTGTTTGTTTGTTACGCTTTCACGGCTAAACGACTGAACCGATTTTGATGAAATTTGGTATGGGCATACTTTGCACCCTGGGGAAGGGCATAACCTACTTTGAATCGACATACCACGCAGCCGAACCCGCAGGCGGACGCTAGTAACATCACACTAATATTGTAAAGGCGAAAGTTTGTGAGTGTGTGTGTATGTTTGTTACTTCTTCAAGCTCTAACAGCTGGACCAATTTTGATAAAATTTTGTATGGAGCTAGCTGACACCCTGGATTAAGACATAGGCTATCTATCCCGATATTCCCACGGGATCGAGACTTACGTGGGTGAAACCGCGGGGCGCAGCTAGTAAAATGTAAATATGACTAACTTAGTAGGTGGACCTATGGATTTACCCGTACTGGATGTGTTTTATGAATGACGTAGGTAGGAAAGAAGGCGCAGGATTCCTTTAATTTTCTGTAGTCAAGCATTCCAATGCAAATGGAATAAACCTTTTGTTCAAAGAATACAATAATAATTTACGGGGGATGCGCTAAGGTAGCCCGCGAAATTCAAATTTTATTACGTTTTTGCAATTTGCAGGTCAGTAACAGGTTGTATGTTGATCTAAATATGATTCGCGGCCATAACAAATTATGGCTTTGCAGAATTATAATCATTAGAATCGGCAGTACAACTAACTCTCTTCGTAAAATCCTATTGCATGAATATTTCTGAAATAATCATTCAGTAGGATTTTATGAACTTTGAGAGTTATAATTAACGCTGCTGCGCTGCGTGTCGCGGCTTCGATTCACGCACGGAACAAATATTTATATGACCTATAAGTAGTTGTTCCGGGTCTGGCTGTTTGTAAACGCACCCACGATACAGGAGAAATTCCTAGTGTGGGGCAACGTTTAAAAATAAATAATAATAATAAATATTATTTTAATAAAATTTAATATCTTGAAAAAACGAAAGAAAGGTTAAATGTGTATCCGAGATTGTGTTTTTAGTGTATTTTAGTGAGCTCACGAAAACTATGAAGACGATGACAGATTACGCACCTCGCTCGATGTGATTTCTTGTTGCACTCGTGTTTTTAGATCCCTCGCCTACCCTCGGGCTCTAATCTAACACTCGATGTAATAAGAAGTCACTTTCAGCTCGATGCAGTAATCTAATATTGACATCGGAAGTTCAGAAGATTACCCTCTACATACAAGCTCACAAAGACCTCTTTATAATATTTGTACCTATAGATAAGATGGTAACCTATTGATTAGTTAGTCATGACTTCATGAGCCCTAGTAAAGGCCTATCAACCTAAGTACCGATATCTTAACAAATTATGAGCACGTATTAAACTTTACGACTCGTTCGGGGAGCGACAGGTTATGATCAAATAATGCGCGCGTGCAACTAAAGGTTGCAGTTAATCATAATCGTAATGAAGCGTGCTTACTAGAGAAGTAGAGAGGTAGGTGGGAACTGGTTTTATTGGAAACGAAGTCGTAGGTCGTTTTGTTGAAGGCGTGATAAGCCGGAAGTTCCGGTCGTTTGGTGTTTTTAGAAGTCTGTTATGTTTGTAGATTTGTGCTTGGGTTTGTGCACTATTGGACCAAGCAGTGTGAGGATTAGAATCATCGGCAGCATTAAGTTTCAGGATCATTGAAGAATCAATCAAATGACAATGTTTTATTTACCATTTGATCTCGAATACACCGTTTTTCTATCTTATAGAATAGTATATATAATGTTATAATACTATTTGTATTCATTTTTGTTTGTTCAGAATCGATTTCTGTCATTTTAAATATACCAACGTTATTTTTTTATACCATAAATAATTAAAACTACGTAAAGTCACACTTTCACTGTACAGTCAAAACAAACTAGAATGGACGAAGTACCTACTACTCTAGGTCCTTAAACGTGTACAACTGTGCCTGTGTATATTTGTAATGTGATCACAATTTTCTTCTACAATCAGTATATAACTAATTTAATAAATAAACATAAAGTTTTATACATAATAATAAATATTCAGTGTATGTATTATGATTGATTTTATGTTTGTTTGTAATTTTTTCTTTTATATTATGTAACTATTTTAATGTCTTTTTTATGCACCTGTGGTCTGCAATAAAGATTTTTATTATTATTATTAATATTCTAATTGGGGTATTTGGTGGTGTGTGTTAATTCGGGGACATGTTGTATAAATTCCCATGCCGATTTCGGCTGTACGATGACAATTTCTGTTATGACGACTAAGGGTTGCAAACGTGTGCTCTTATGTGGCTAATAAAGCCTATTTGTCTTAATTTAGGTACGAAATTCTATCTTATACCGATTTCACATCATAGTGTTAACTTCAACAAATAAAAAAGCCATCATTGTTATCAATATCACCACGAATATATTATTTTTCACAACAAATCGAGAAGAAAAAGTCTGTTGACCTTAATCGAGGTCTGCATAACGCACACGTTAACGTTTCCATATGTCTATGGACTTGATATTGGAGCTAGAACAATAACCTCCCACGGAAGTAGTGACTCGCGAATCGTAGGCGGTTGATGGACTTGAATCGTAGTACCACGCGTTCATACATAACAAAGATGTAAAGAGGGACTAGATTGGTAGGAATGCAAATTAAGTACAAGTTTGTTTTAATTACGTTTGTTCGAATGTCGTAGCAGTTTTATATAGGTACCCATCCTGTTTCAGTTTTTTAACTAACTCGAAGAGAAAAATAGACTGAAAGTTTTCCCTATGATGACCTAGCAAGATTGATCTTTTAGTATTGTACACTAGGGATCACTACATGATATAAAACTAAGTCCTCTGCCGCGTCTGTCTGTCTGTTTGAACGCGATAAACTTAAACCGTCTTATTACAAAACAAAATTTATATTTTGACATGGCTTAAACCATGCAGCCAGTTTTTGTAATAAGAACGTAACAGTGATTGAAATACCGTTCTTTATACAAAACTGAAAACTTAGTTCGGTACTAAGTTGTCAGTTTTGTGTTAGGAACTTTACTACAGTCGGAATAAAGTTCGAAATTTAATAATGGCTCCATGATTTAAACCTGGGTCTGAAGATAAACCTTGTTTTGTAATAAGGCGGTAAAAGTACTGAACTGATTTTCATACGGTTTTCACCAATGGACGGAGTGATTCATGAGGAAGGTTTAGGTGTAGGTATAAAATTCATTAAGGTTTTGTGTAAATTGGAACTGAAATATGACGATGTAAACATCAGTTACATTTTAATCTCACCCACATGTGCGATGCAACAGGCTGATACGTCACTATGACAGAAAAAAAAATGTACGCTTAGGTATATGCTCTGCTACACCTGCGAAGCCAGGGTGGGTTGCTAAAAAGAGCTGTTCTCCGTGAAAATAATCTTTCATCTTTCATTTCTGCACAGAATCTAAAATCAAATCATACTCAATACTCAATTCTTTATTGCATTCCGTATGTATTACATGACTGTGGTATAACAAAGTAAAATATCATTATGGACCCTATCGGGCACAGCAAAGGGCAGGGCGCTAAGTAGCAATTCAAGCAATTCAATATTATTATAAATTATTAGGTGTGTTTAATTGGGTGTATAATTATGTACCTATATTATTAGGTTTGTGCATATAGGTATATGCTATGGATGGCTATGCTTGGAGTTTCCCTACGTGATCGAATCAGAAATGAAGATTTCCGCCGATAACTGATGGCCGATGGGGCCGAAAGGTTCTGGAGTGGCGACCGCGTACCGGAAGACGTAGCGTTGGAAGGCCTCCTACAAGATGGACGGATGACCTTGTGAAGGCTGCAGGTATCCGCTGGATGCAGGAAGCACAGAACTGGTCGGAGTGGCGGTGCTTGGGGGAGGCCTATGTCCAGCAGTGGACGTGTTTCGGCTGAAATGATGATGATATTGGTATAGTATATTAGTTGTTTTGTGTATAGCATAAGAATAATGTAGGTAATTATTATGAAATTCTTAGAAGTATTTTCATTATTATTAAATCAAATAAAAAAACAAACAAATAAAAAAAAACATCAAATTATCTTGCGTTGTTTTAGCTAAGTTTTATCCTAATCCTAAAATAAAAGAGGAGAGTGCACCTATATCGCATGGGAGGGAAGGAAAGTATAACTTCTTAGAAATGTTCATCGTAGAAAAGATTGAACTCGTAGTTATCAACAAGTAAAGATGTGACATTCTATTATCCCGGGGACGGCTCTCGAAGTTGTTTTAAAATTGAGAATGTTCTTTCTGTTCAACTCTTTCCAATTCGACGGAAACAGCTGCCTGTAGCGTAGTTCGAAATGATATAAAAATACACGTATTTTTATAATGGTACGAAATATTATTGTGAAGAGTTCTTTTCAACTGTTATAATGAGGCTCTCTGAGTTGTAAGTCCAAATGAAATATACATCTAGCAGGGTGCTAGACTAACGCCACAAAAAATATGCACACGACAGTGCGAGAGGCGTCAGTAATGTTGCCTAACAGGCTAAACCTCAATATTATTTAGTGTTATGCAAATTCTGAAATAGCAACCATAAGTTATGTGTGTGTACATACTTATTGTAAGAACATAATGCAAACTCAAGAAACTTTGTTGAGTGTCGGAATAAATTACAATAAATATTTGAGTTGACAATGAAACTGAACCGAGAGGCAGTTAACATTGCTATGGGAAACAGTATAGTATCTAGGAAACCATATATCAGCCGCCATCGTAAACAAAACTCATGGCGAGTATTGGAATCGTGGTTCAAAGCTGGCTATATAATTGGAATTTCCGAAAAAGGAATATTTAAAGTCGGTTCGCATATAATTATTGTATGGCAGACATAGTTTATTGATTTGTACACTTAAAGGTAATTTATTAGCTATTAACGTCATACCAAGGCGTTGCTCTTAAATTAAAAGACGGTCTGCTTAGTTGTGTCTTCATTAGGTGTTTGAAAGTATTTTAATAACGAGTGAGATAACATTATTTGAAACGCACGAAAAGCACTTTATCACGAAGTTCCTTTAGACACTCGAATATATTATCGTCTGTCGTAAAAAATTAATTGATTTTATTAAACAATAAAAGATAAATAGCCAACGCATAGTTTAACGTTTGCTTGACCAAAGTTGGTAACATAACATCTGTATCCACATTCTTCACCTAAAAGTAGGTCAGTCGTCACTAACATGAATTCTTTTGTAACAGTTAGACAAACAGATCTTTGTGACTTAAGTTTATGAATAACTAGCTCTTTGTCCGTGACTTTGTGCGTGTGGATTTCGGATATTTCCGTATAAACTTCAACACCCCTATTTCTTCCTTTTTGAGATTGTTTGTACGTCCTATGTCCTTCCTCAGGGTTAAAGCTATCGCTGTACTAAATTTCATCAAAATAGGTTCAGCGGTTTAGTACAACGTAACATACATACAAACAGACACAGTTTTGCATTTACAGTACCTACCACGTTCACCAACTAATTTCATAATATACGCAGTTGTGTTATTAGCTTTGTATCTCATGTAGTTGGGATTGGGATTTATGCGAAGCCGTTTGCGATGCAAATTAATCCTAGTACAGTCAATCAGTGACAGATGTTGATTTGAGTGCGTCTGAATAATAGCTTGTGTGTCACGACACTGCTCTCACAATGTTTGTCAGCGGCGTATAGTCAAATATCCGTTTGATACTCGTAGGTAAGCCCGTATTACAATCGAATTTAGCCGCGATTCTGTTTACGTTGTTGATGCGGTGTACCCAATAGGGGTTCGTTTATAATCTCATCAATGAGAATCGGATAGCAGAGAGTATCCGAATTTGCGATACTGATTCGCGTTTTCTGACTAATATTTGCCTGTGTTTTTTAAGTTCCCCATGAATATTGGCAATGACCCGGAAACTTTTTACGATATTTTACCGTACTGACTACTCTGTAGTGTTGTAGAGATCGTCTAATTTAAAACTGCACGCCACTGCTTGTTGCATACACATTTCAAATGTTTGTATAGAAATCTCTACCATAAATCGCCAGCTCACGTCAAGGTTAAGATAACGTAATCCCATAAAAGTGCCGATTTCCCAAGTTTGCCTTAAAAAAAACTAAGAATTCGGCTACTGGTCGCTAATTGAATTATGACGTGTCTAACGTGTATTTTCCACATTTATCATGGCTTTGTGTGTCTAACACAATAGGATTCGTATTAGAATTAGCGGTGGAATTCACATGACTGAGTCAATGACTTATGTGAATAGTTTTCGTGATGTGTTTTTCACGAGTTCTTTGTTTTTTTTTGGTCTCTTTTCACGTTGTTCATGATCATCATTTCTGAAGGTTGCGTCATCTATTTGCGCTGCAAAATCGCGATATTTCAAGCAGTTTGGTTAAGAATTACGATCACTATTGAATTAATTTGGAATTAAGATTGGCAATATATAATGAATAATGGATTGGTAATTAATTTGTAATAAATATAATCAAAATTTTAATTAGGTAAAAATTAATTAATTATTGATTTAGAAGTAGGTACCAATAAATATCAATTTGGAATTACAATCATAAATTTAGAATTACGGAAATTGATTTGGAATTACGTTTTTCTTTATCGCTCAACCAAGACCCATATAACTCGACAGTAAATAGTTGAAGTTTTTTTTTAAAATCTTTATTAATAACGGGTTTTTATTCACACGGATAAGTCAACCCCATTGTACCTTATACTCTATTTACACATAACTATACACTTGTAATTATACTATATTCTACTACACTACTGTCCACCACCACTATACATAAATACTATGAAAATAGAAAAGAGGATCACCTAGACTTCTGCAATAAACCACAAATTATGCGTTTAGTTCTTTGTGTTTAGGGTATGCCAAAATATTTTGGATTTAAATCCAACATCCCACATTTTCAGTTTAAATTCACTAGCCAAAGATTCCCTTTCATCCTTGTTCTTAGCACATTCCATCAGCAAGTGTTGCACATCTTTCTCACAATTAGGCGATGTAGCCTTTCGCATTAAGAAAGCAAACTTTGCCGATAGAAAGTCGCCAGAACGAAGCCTTATCGCTAACTTAACATAACTCCTCATCTATCATCAAACCATGGCTCACGAGGTGGTTCGTTTTGAATGACTTTATACCAAATGCCTTTTTCTTTGGATATTTCATTAACATATTCTATCCAATTGTCGAAACACACACTCTAACCTGGAGAAATATTCCCAGTAATCGGACATAGATGGGGTAACATTGCCCATTTCCACTGCCAGTTTTGACAGTCTCTCAGCTCCTCGTTGCCCCGTAACCCTATGTGCGCTGGTACCCTTTGCTAGATAATCCTAATGTCATCTTTGTTGTAGCAATTAATTAGTTTAAGAATGTCATAAGTTATCGATGCACCTCTAAATCAAAATCAAATCAAATCAAAACTAACTAACTTGAAACATTCAAAATGATTGACCAAAAATAGAGGGAATCTGGCGCTAGTTAATGGTCACTGTTCTAACTTAACCTAATCCAAATGATTCAATAACAGTAGATGGTTTTAATTTGGCAGCATTGTATTTCACGAAGGGACCATGGGTAAGAAACATACCCGTGGTCCCTTCCATGGGACTACGGGAGGGACCACGGGTAACACCCTATTCAGATACCACTTCGTGTACCAAGGCAATGTGATTTAAATAACATTTTTTTGGGTGCGTTACACATTCTAATTTTTAATTTGTAAAGCTGATACCCAAATGTCTAACGAGAACATTTTAAGACTATCCGAAGTATTAATTTGCAATTGTCCTAATTCTTTAAAGCAAGTAACCAGTAGGGGTTTTCTTTTATCTGCCCAATAACTACTATTAGTTAGGTAGTCTGTGCGAGTCCCAATAAATGCTTTTTCTTTCTTTAATTCTGAAATAATGTTTATAGTTATATTATTAGACCATGCCAATTATTTAAGGATTATCTTGTATGCGAAATATTGTCTCCTTAAAAATAATGGTGGTATATGCAGTTCACTCTCCATCACATGAATTGGTAAGCTTCTTATGAAACCTACTATTCTAAGTGCTTGGTTTGTAATTTATCTAGGTTGCTTGTATGTGTTTTTGCACTAGAATCATGCTAATAACATGCATAATCAAGTCGACTTCTTACTGGCGATATATTATATTATAATATTTTTGGTGTCAATAAATAAATTATATTATATTATATAATTAAATACATATATAATCTACGTATATGTTTAGTATGTACTCCTCAAGAAGAGCCTGCCAGTACTTTTAATACATTAAGGTATTTTCCACCTTTACTAACAATCTCCATGACATCTTGCCGCCAGAGTAAACTTCTATCCAACTAAACTCCTAAACATTTTACACATTCCACCACTGCTAACGGCTGATTATAACTTTTAATGAAGGTAATATTTTAATTAGATTTGGATGGGGACAAAGTCAATCCAATCTCACCCAGGAATGTGATTATTATTTTGTTTATATTTATTTATTGTTTGTTTGCTTGTCACTAAAACATATAACAAAATCGTCTGCGTATTGCGATACCATAACGGTTGTACTTGACGACATGATTGATGCGTAACTAAATTAAATAATAATAATAATAAAAAAAGTTTATTTCGACCAACAAGAATCATAGGCACAGTGTTTCACCAGTGGTAGTGTTTCAGTGGTCACCTTGAGCCAATCCTCTATTAGTCAGCCTTGTTTCAAAACCTTCACTAAATGATTTAATTGTTAATTGCCTCTCGTTAAAAAACGACCAAAGATAACTAACTACAAACCCGAGACCCAACCTGAATTTCATCCAATACTTTTGTAACAGTGGTTGATGTGTTCAAAAGCACAAGTAATAACATGTTGGGTTTCAGCTCAAGTTAAAGTTAGTAGAGGTAACTTCGTGAAGTGAAGCCAGCTCTTAGTAGCAAAGACTACACAGCAACTTGTTTCTTTAGTTAACTTTAACAACTTATGCGGGTGCACTGGATCTTTTTTCTACCTTTTTAGTTGTAGAGAAATACAACCTGAATTAACTTTCATGCAATGTGATATTTTTGAACCCTATACTAACTAATTATACGAATATAAAAAAAAACCTGCATTCAAAAAAAATTGTTACCGTCGGAAAGTTTCTAAAAATATGCTCAAGTTTTTATACTATAATATCGATCGATGGGATAGAAGCCAATCGTGTTATGTTAACCCTCTTTTACCCTACCAACAAAATATGTGTGCACACATTATTATGTTTTCGTTCAGATGTCAAGGGGCACACCGGCAGGGTTACACCAGACAGACGGATTATACCCTATGCCTTCAAAGGCTTCAATAGGGCTTCGCACTGATACTCATCGTAAGTATTATCTACGGACTAGGATTTCCTTTGACATTTTCATTGCACCATTCTGTTTAGGTACCCAAAACTGTCACTTTGATCGTAAATGGCCTCCTGCATAATATATTCTTTCTTTCCTTGCGACAGGTTCAGCCGGCGGGTGTATCCTAATAATATTACTAATGTGAAAGTTCGTGTGTTTGTTACTTAATAACGCAAAAACGGCTGACAGTTTACACACACAGATAGTTTATAACCTGGATTAAACCATAGGATACTTTTTATCCCGATATTTCTACGGTATCGAGACTTATTTGGGTGAAACTGCGGGGCGCTGCTAGTTCTGTATAAATGTCACTGTGAAAACTTGGCTAAAGTGAGATTGAAGGGAACTATCACTACCTAATGCTAGGGATTGATACTAATTATTGATAGCTCTTGGGTACCTTTGGGCTAAAATTTTTGCCCATTTCTCCTTTTTGTCTCTGATTATCGTATCGTATCGGAGGACGCCCGATACGATGGTGGGGCGACGATCTTAAGGCGACAGTGGGGAAAAACCCATGACCAGGAACTGTTGGAGAATATGGGGGAGGACTATGCTAAAGCAAAACAATCTTCTGAAACCGATGTCTGAAGAAGAATAAACTTTTATTTTCTAATTACTCGTAAGTAAATAATAAATGTAATAAGATTGTAAGATTGTCAATAAAGGCTATTTTATTATTATATTGAGTTCTTTATTTGTCTTCTCATTTGAGAGAGTTTTGCTACCATACCTGCAGGCCAGAGCCAAGTGTGTAAGGGCAAATTTAAATTGACAAGGTGGATGATAATGTAGAAGAAGTCAGGAACTTTCGGGTGATGCGACAGGTGTTGAGAATGGTGGCTTTTTGGAGTATGTAAAGTGTGTGAGAAGGCATGTGTAGAGTGTTAAGACCTTGTTTGAGAACCTTCGGCACTACACCAGCAGATGAGAGTACTACAGGGGCGATATGTACGGTCTGTGCTTTGCTTATTATTATTGTTATTGATAGCTCACTTGAAGCTCACCTTAGTTTTTACGTGTTAGATTTTTATGGAATAGGTTGCCAGGTCATCTAGCTATCTCCCTCCTGGGGGACCTCGGTCGTCCATCTTCAGGCAGCAGTTATGAGGAGAGAGACATGCCTAGCGATCGTTATGCATTATTTTTTATAGGTAACAATCATACTTATATAGCTTTATAGTTACTTTTTATTACCTTATCAATAAATACATTTTTTTTTTCTAGTCGTTAACAGTAAATAAGTTAGAACGACATTCCTTTAAAAGGTTTGTCACTAAAATATAATCTAAGTAGCACTTTATTACATTGCCAGAGATTACTACAAAGTAAGTGACCAATAAAAATACATTTATACGGCTTTTAAGCTCTAAGGGAGCTTGCAATATCATAAAAAGAGCAGATTCACTTTTATGGAATTTGTTTCGGTCAATAAATTTAAAATTAAATCTGACATCAATTTTTATCTCATTAAAGCGTAGTTAATTTGTATAATGTGCGTACTTGAAAAATACTCCTTTACGATCAATTTAATGAATGGGACTTTTTTATTAAATTAAATGGTAGATATTAATTTTTATACGCTTCTAGAGATTTGCTTGTTTTTATATGAACTGAATTCGTAATTAAATTTAGCCTCAAATAGGTCATCAGATACAAAATACACACGTGAGCCCCATAATGATTCGACAGTTACCAAACACCGCAATAATGCTTTACGACTGGAACGTTCCTTGTAAATCTACAACACAATTTATACATTTATACGAGTGTCTGGCTATAAATTATGACAGTTAAGTAAATCCTTAAGCCACGCAAGCTAGCCATCGTTCTCGTACTAAGGAATAAAGAGGCATTGCAATATCAATTTGTCAGGTACGTGCGAGCACGCACAATCAATTTCGCGGCACGCGCCTATCAGCCGTTCATAATAAAATGCTCGAATGAGAACAACCACGTTTTCATCGTGAATGTTATAAAGTACCCATAGTATATATACAGTACCTACAGGTATAGTGCTGTGTTTAATAGTTGGTACTTTTACCGGTAGCGAATGGTTGGAAATGTGTTAAGTTGTGTCTGGATTACCGTCGTTTAGATATGTTGTTTGTTAATCTAGTTTTACGAATACGCTTGCTGATAGTCTTAAGATTATTTTGTAGCTTATCTTATTTTGAGGGAAACCCATGGGAAGTTTATTGATTACCCTACCCAGAATCAAAATTGCTGGTTAAGTCTATGTAGAAGAGAAGAAAATATTGTATGAAAGTTACGGAAAGAAATGACAGAGACAGACTCGTTGTCATTGCATTGCTGAAGGGTAGGTAATACTGATTTAAATATGAAGTGATACTGTAAAAGGCTGTGTTATAATTTTATTTTCGTGTACAATAAAGCATTAGATATCTAAAAAACTGAAGAATCCTAACTATAATATTATTATTGCAAAAGTGAGTTTGTTTGTTACGCTTTCACGCTAAAACGGCTGAAAGGAATTGGGTGAAATTTGGCACACGGGTAGACCATGACCACTGTTTATCCCGGTAGTGCGTTCCCGTGGGATAATTTCGGACAAGCACGCGGGCGAAGCAGCTGGCAAAAGCTAGTATAAAATATCGGGTATGAGAGTAAAATGTCTAATGTAGATGTCATAAAAACAAATCCAAAACCCACAACAAAAACAGCCGCACATTATAGAAACCCACGTATCAATATTAGCTTCCGCATCTCAAGTATGAGGAAAGAGAAATGTTCAATGATATACTGCGATTGAACCGTAGTATACGTTCATAGTATAGGATGTCGCATCTGAATAGATCAAAGTGAAATTGAGGGCACGCGGAGGCGTTTCCGCGCTGTCTTATATTTCCTGGGAGGAGATAAATTTCCATTCAAAGGCCGGTATAACCTCACTTCCAGTATAAAATGCAATAAATGTGCCGTGTATGGGTAATGCACTGCTAATGTCTCATAATTATTACATACGGGCCTCGTGTGAAATTGTTGCATTATTTGGTGAATTTGGAATTAGAATTTGGGACCCATTCATGGACAATTTAATTATAATATCATGATTGTTATTAATGTCTATGAAAATAGTTTTAGGTAATGTATTCGAAATTTTGGGTCTATCTCCCCAGTGTATTTTAGAAGCAAAGTAATTTCTGCTCAGCTTCATTCTATGAATAACTTAGGCAACAATGTTTGGGATAGGCAAAAATATTTTCTTCTTTTGTTTAAATTTTACGACACAAAAAGTAGTGTCGTGCATTCAGTTTTATTATATACGTAATGTCGAATCAAGTAGGTACATAGATACATTTTGGTATTCTGCTAGACCTCAACACTGTGCATGCATTTGTCACGAGGCCGTCAGAAACAATGTCTAGACTGTTTGATTTAGCATTGTTATTTCATTCCACGATCCTAGCTAGTTAGGCACCGCCTCCAGCATCAAGGTTAGCTCTATATATACCTACGTATATTACAGATATTTGCTCCGATACCAAGTTACTTGATCGTCTACAAAAGTCAAGTTCATTACGCAAGTTCGGCCGTAAGTATTTTAATTTCGAAGTTGCAAAGTTCTTATTACGATTGGGTTACTAGCAGCCATATTGTTTGCAGAAGAATTGAAAACGTGAGGTGACAGTACAATGGAGCGGTTTGATAAAGATAGGACGGCTTTGCCTTCTACTCGGTAAGGTAGCATTGCAATAGGCGAAGCAGTTTATGGCAATTTCTCTTTCGAAATTAAACTGCACGAAATTACCACATCAGGGCTGCCGAAGTAGTGGGTATAGATAGTAGATACGTAATACGGACAAAGAGTTATAAAAATAGTTCATTAAAAGACACACAGAACAAGAAAAGTATTGACAAAAGTATATCTGACGCAACAAATGAAACAGATAATTTAAACGTACACAATCACGTAAAACGAAATGAACACGAAAGCGATGATCGTATCAGTCAGACGGCATTAAAAGATTCAGTATTTCAACAGTATAATGTTACATTACGCGCGTAATCTTACTACAAAATAAATTAAACATGCTCTCCGTCCATTACCGACTATGTAAGTAGCATTTACTTAACGTAAGTGCCACTTTGATATCATAGCAACCTTCATAATGTTCCCGCCTTATTGTAGTTATCAAAATGCAGTTAAATTAACATTTAATGATCACTCTACAACCTGTGGCGACTGTTCGTAAGATTATTATTATGATGGCCGCTGACATCAAATAAAATGCATTAAAAAGCTGTAACTATGAAAGAAATGGCCTTTAATATAGAGTGTATAGGATTATGGCAGTTATCGAGGTCTATTAGATAGAAGATTATTATTCTTAGAGGCTGATACATGTTCTTACCTACAGGCATATAAACTCAATATGCATGAACGCGGTTATATTCCAGCCGGCCTTATTTATGACCAACAAACACTCATCAATCAACAATACTTTATTAAGTTTACCGTCTAGTTCTTTACCGAAGAAAGAAATAAGTAGCAAACTTCTGGTATGAACAAATAAGCAGCTAATCGTCACCTAATCTCCGGCTAGGTTCTATGACAGGTAGATAATTATCTACAGCCATATAAAAATTTCAACCGTCACTTGCTACTGCGGATATAGGACCGAGGCATGATTTAATGAATGCAATTACGCGGCCCTAAAAATAATTGTGCATGTAAAATAGCTCCGTCGGACATTCACATCTCGCACAAAAGAGCTGTTAGAAATCGGCTTTTCATCGGAGGTCAACGGCCCGGGACTGTTCAGGATATGCACATAGACAAAACGAAGCGCGACAAAGCCTGGCGTATCTCCGTCGTCGCGTCGCTAAATACTACGCACTCTTTTTCCAGTGTCGACTTACATTGCACACATTGTGTCGTGTGACAAAACCGCACTGTGATGCGACGAATACGGTGTCGATGTCGGATCGCGAAATGTCAAGCTCCGTACTTCCAGTTTCCGTCTCATTGCGTTTCGTTGTTACAGATATTCTTTTGACATTATTGATATTCTTGTGTTAAGTTTTTTTAGCCCCGTCTACGTTTGCAAGGTGCTTATGTTTGAGTATAAGTATGTCCACATAAAGTTTTTGTTGGTATCTGCAAACAAAATGGGCCCTATATAATGTCTTATGACATCAACAACAGTGAAGTTTAAATTACTTAAAACAAAAAAAAACACCCCGAAGTACCATCAATCAATCAATCAACTCAGCCTATAGCAGTCCACTGCTGGACATAGGTCTCTGCCAGGCTGCGCCACAACACCCTGTCCTCCGCCTTCCGCATCCAGCCACCTTCTTAAGGTCGTCGGTCCATCTAGCTGGGAGGCGTCCCACACTACGCTTGCCGATACGCGGTCGCCACTCCAGGACTCGTCTGCTCCATCGGCCATCGGTCCTTCGACAAACATGGCCAGCCCATTGCCACTTCAGTTTGCTTACTCTGCAAGGTATGTCGGTAACTCCGGTTCTTTTCCGGATAATTTCATTCCTGATCTTACCCTTCAACGAGACTCCAAGCATAGCCCGCTCCATAGCACGCTGGGCGACCTTGAATTTGTGGACTGGCCCGACTGTCAGTGTCCACATTTCGGCACCGTATGTCATGACGGGCAGGACGCACTGGTTAAAGACCTTAGTCTTAAGACATTGCGGGATAGGCGACGAGAAGACTTGACGCAGTTTTCCAAATGAAGTACCATGACATACTTTAATTAAACATACGTTAATATGTAAGTAGGAACAGTGAAACAACAAGTTTAGGTAAACAAAGTTTAATAACAAGATTAACTGACATCACAACAATCCGTTTACTTTAGAACTTTGTTAATACTAGCTATACTTAACTTACCTATAATATGTGCTCCGCATAGTAGGGTACATTGAAGTTGTCAATCTTAGATATTTGCGGAGCGTGGTGAAGACACGGAAGAGTATTCTGACGTATTCTGAGGTTCCTCAATTACGTCGGGATGGTTGAACAAACGGATTTGTATAAGTACTTAGGTAGGTTTACATACCACTGGGGCTTGTAGCTAAGTAATAACATCCGCACCGGTCAATCGATCGGGTTAAGCTATACGCTTGCCGCGGTTGTTTCATGGTAGACCATCTTTACATACCAAGACCTCTCCGTGCCTCGGAAAGCATGTTAAGCCGTTGGTCCCGGCTGTTATTCGTGAATCTTTGACAGTCGTTGCGGGTCGTCAGAAGCCCGAAAGGATGAAAACCAGTCTTACCAAGGAGTATGGTATTACCCAGTAACTGGGTTGTGGAGGTCAGATAGGCAGTTGCTCCTTGAAAATACTGGTATTCTGCTGCATCCAGTTAGACTGGAAAAGGCTAGGCAGATGATGACTTAGGTAGGTTTACATAACTAAAAGCACACGGGTACATCCGACGAAGGCACACCTATAGTCTCTCTGTTGATAAATATTTTTAAGCAATTAATAGACGCATTTCGAATACACTCGTTCGATCAAAACATTTTAGATCCTACCCGTTTTTCTGAGTGTTTTTTTATCCGGAAATGATAAATGTAAAAAGTATGGCATCGCTAATCTGGGATTACGAATGTTAAAACTTCAAAATGTTTTGGGGTCGGATGTTACGAGTGAATATTTCAGATTCCAAATGAAATATGTGAATAAAAACAAACGCGGAAAAATATTGGGCACTGGCGGCAATAAATAGCAGTGACAGTAATTATCTCAAAGGGCATTATTTTTTACACTATTATTTATTTATTTTTATTTATTAATTTTCATTCTTAATATTTTATTACATTTTTAAATATTTCTACATCTAATACTAAACAATCTTCTATATTTACAACAATTGATCCTTAATACACAAGCTAACTCTAAAATATGTATAGTGTGTACAAGTATATAATAAAATAATAAAAAAAGGGGGGAAGTGCTCATTGGGCATCAAAAAATTCGTACGCATCGCTGTCAATGGGAAAAGTGCCCAAAAGGCTGGCAGCATTGCCACGTTGGATCGCAATACTGATTCTTTGTGCTAAAAATAGGCCAGCCATCTGGTGAAGAGTCGACCAACCGCTCCGCGATGTCCCGAAATACTTTATTTATTAAAACTTTATGCACAAGTAAAAAATACTGTACAAAGGCGGACTTAATGCCTGAGGCATTTAATGCCTGTGCCCAAAATCCACGCCCTCGCGCCCCTAGTCGCCGCAGGAGACGCCCCGGGCGTCGGGAATCGCAAGCCGATTCCCGGCCACCGTAGGCGCGGGCTTGCGGACGGTGAGCGATGGGTAGCTCGCCGTCCGATAAGGACCAGGCCCGGGTCGATGGCGCGTTGTGTTCCACGCGCGCCTCAAAGAGACGTCAGCACCAATTGACGGGGTCCGAAAGAGCCAATGCCTGCCAGGGTTACGAGCCTGTCCAAAAGGGTTATCGTGGCCCTGGAACACAGGCATCTGAAGGAACACGGGTGGGTTTTAGTCAGTAAAAGTCTGACACTTCCTCCCGCTCCCCCCAGAGCGGGAGAAGTTATTTGATAATTTCCCACTCAAAAAAAAAGAAAAAAGGGTGATAATCACCCTTAAATCAAAAATATATACTAATACATAGATACATACATACTTATAAACAAAATAAAAAGTGTCAGGAGATTATAACGAATAATTTTTACTATGGGCAGAGCACAAGTATTGAACATGGGAAGTTAGGTAAGAAGGAGAAGTAAGTTTGTCGAGTATGGAAAACAACATAGACAAAGCCCTCAACTCTCTGCACTGACGAATGGGTAACCATACATATATTTATCATACAAATATGATTTCATATCTGACAAATTCTGTAGTCATAGTGAAATGATGCTGTTCTTCATTTTTACATAATTACACTTATGATCATAAATAAACGTCATACTTAATAAAGATGGATAACGACTTATATAAGCTGAGCTATTAGTGGAATTTAAATTTATTAAAATATAAAAACGATTAAAAATTTGTAAAAAATACAAATTTTCCTCATAAAGGTTTATTCATATTTTTGTTCTTTAGATATTCTTGTCTAAATTATTGCATTTTGACGCGATTTTTTAGATTAGACGGATATGATCATATTTGTACGCTTGCTGTCAAATAGGATCCCTTAACCTCCCTTAACTATAATCATAGACTATTGTTCTTCATACAAAAATGACTCATATATCTCTGATCATATTTCTATGATATTCTATTATGGCTTTCGAAAATTGTAAACTTGAGAAACAGACAAATGGTGTCAAATCTAGGTACAAATCAGTAGGTAATCACGATGTTTTCAACACTTTTACTGTAAAAGCTATAGGCTATTGTTGCCATAAGATTTAGCAATAATCTTCTGTTTCAAACGCCTTTCAAACGCTCGTTCTATAACCGGGTAGACCGTGACGGATTATGTCACCTGATCCTAAGCTTCCTTACCGATGTCATCAAGTGATGTTGGTCTCTATGAGTCGTTAATCTATAGACTTTAGCATGGTGTGATGTTCGCTTTTGTTATTGACCCATTTTAATTATAACCCTAGATCCAGGTTAGTTCTAGTTTGGGAACAACTGTGATCCAAGTTGATCGAAAAAAATAGTTTAAAAAATAAAAGCATTTTCCATGCTAGTGATACTTGAAAAAGAAAAATATCTAAAGAATGGAAAATATCAAACGAACTGTGACTTTATAAAAATAAAGTTTAATTTTAAATGTACCTAGCCTGAACGCCTGAAGCCTGAACTAATGTGATGTGGGTGGAATGTGGGATGAGTGTCTGTATTTGTTAGAGACTGCCAGCTAGGAGTAATAGCTTCAGTTAAATAATCCGTGTGGCTGAAATTCAGCAGTAGTATTGAATTGGACTGATAATGTCAGTCCAAATTAAAAGGACATTTAGTACCTAACGGCTGGTTAGTAGTGGAAGTTGAAATAAAAAAACCGGCCAAGTGCGTGTCGGACCACGCACAATGAAGGGTTCTGTAGTTAGGATAAATTTATCCCAAGAACAAACTTAACATTGTAGTCGAATAACACATCCTCCACCACACCACAACCTCATACATTCCAACTGCAAATGTAAGTCTGTACGCACAATATTGAGAGATTTACAATGTTATTTTAACACCATAGACTTCTTATAGGTTTTCCTGTAATATATACCTAAGTAAAGAACTATTTTCTGTATTTTCTTCAAAATTTTAGGCTCAATAGTTTTGGAGATAAGGGGGTAATGGTAAATTTTCATCTGTTTTCTTAAATAACTTTAAAAGTATTTATTTAAAAATTATATCTGAAATCCTTACAACAAACTCTTTTATTTGATATGTCACTCGGTACAGCTTGCAAAACTTTTCTTTTAATTTCTCTAATTTGCCCTTCAAAAGTGGGCCACTCAAATGTGACGTGTTTGGGTCACAGAAATACATTTGAGTACCAAATTTCAACTTTATCGGTCCAGTAGATTCTGAGCAAATTGGCTGTGATAGTCAGACAGACAGACACACGAGTGATCCTATAAGGGTTCCGTTTTATCCTTTAGAGGTACGAAACCCTAAAAAACAGGTTTTTTGAAAGAAAAGCCTGTTTTCAGCATTGGTCGTTTTCCACTTGATAAGTTGGTTCAATTAAAAGTTACACAAATGTCTGAACTCTGTATGTAATAATAATAACATTATGAGTGGAAATTATGACAAAATTATGACCGTTATGACATACGATGCCGAAACGTGGACACTGACAGTTGGCCTTGTCCACAAATTCAAGGTCATTCAGCGTGCTATGGAGCGGGCTATGCTCGGAGTTTCTTTGAAGGATAAGATCAGAAATTAAGTTATCCGGAAGAGAACCGGAGTTACCGACATAGCCTGCTCAGTAAGCAAGCTGAAGTGGCAGTGGGCTGGCCATGTTTGTCGAAGGACCGATGGCCGGTGGAGCTGACGAGTCCTGAGACCGCGTAGCAAGCGTAGTGTGGGACGCCCCCCAGCTAGATGGGCCGACGACCTTAAAAAGGTGGCTGGGATACACTGGATGCGGAAGGCGGAGGACAGGGTGTTGTGGCGCAGTCTGGGAGAGGCCTATGTCCAGCAGTGGACTGCTATAGGCTAAGTTGATTGATTGATTGAGTGAAAACTATAGTAGGAAAAACATACATTTAGGGCGAATTTCACCAATGAAACTGAACGCGATCAGCACATCTAAACCGAGTTGAAGAGCTGTCAGTGTCAATATTCCAAAGAAAATAATGACACTGACAGCTCTTAAACGTGGTTTATGTGCTGATCGCGTTCAGTTTTATTGGTGAAATTGGCACTTAATCTATATATTTGACCAAATGTCATGTAGTTTGTGAAAGAACATTGACTTGGTATAAGAAATAATACTAGCCTAACGAATACGTAAAATGAAGTAAGTAGCACTTACTAAGTGTTGGCAAATGTTTGCATGTTTCAATTACGAATATTGTATCAGAATACGTGTGCAATTTCTTGATAACATACTACGCGGTAAGTTCGGGGTTGCCCGCTGAACAAGCCACGATGTAGTGGCACATTGGAAGTTTTAGTCTTCATAGAATTTACCACCTTATGTAGTTGCTTATAAAGTATTGTTTTAAATATTTTTCAAGTAAAACGATGTTTGTATAATGTTCTCTGTGTGACTTCACGGCTGTCACAAACAAACCAAGTTTCGACGTTGCTCCTCGATTATATTTGTATCGTGTGTGTTTAATATTAATTGGTTCGGTCGACCTCTGACGAATTGTTGAGGAAAACAAAGAATCTAGCTTGATCCGTGACCAATCGGAACACGAAAAATTGCCTAGAGGTGAGAAAAAGACAATAAAAGCAATCATTGTGATAATCGACTCGCTATTTGAGAGTTAAATAGATACAGACATTTTTTCATCGACAATAAACATAATTGTTATTTTTTATGCTGTTGTATAAAAAAATCCAGACTGGTCTGCCGATTGCGTTAAAATATTTATAAAAACCGTTGTTGAGGCAATTTGAAAACGGTTGAAAGTTATAATAGTCCCATTGTTGCCGCAGTTTTTTCAGTGAAGTCTCACGATAATATTTTTATGTTCCGATTGCGAGGGCTGAGTGGTTCGCCTTGATGGTCCTACTTAAATTGTAATTACGATTCAACGATTTTAAAGTAATGGCAATTTTCAAGTGTTTCGCAGTGTTGCAAACCGCAGGCAGTGGTAATCTGATCGGCCACGGGTTGGGTTGTAAGAGACACCGGCCATCGATCCACTGGCCTCCATGTCTACCTGCCGTTTTACTTCATTTCAACAACTTTTTGTACGTATTGACAAATCATGTTTTGTGTAAGTAAAAAAGCCGACCTATAATTCTGCAATGAAAGTAATTTAACACTGTCAGTGATTTAATTTACGCCTACAGCACAGTTAATTTAATATTGTTATTGATAGATCAGTGTGGAATTATTGCGACCTATCGTTTCGCCGGGTTTCCCGTATAATAGAATAGAAAATTCTACCTCTGCCATGTTCATATATTTTTGAAATAAGTATTTTTGTTAAGAGAAACTACAATTTATTTGAAACGAGCACTGACAGGCCAAATAGCATAGCAGCACACGGCATAAAGATAGACTTCGGCTGCCACCAATAAAACTAAAATTATTTAAGAAAAACGTATACTGCATGTCCATTATTATTTACAATCATTTACCAAATACTTTTCAAGACTTATCGCTGACAAGGTTAAAAAAAATGATTTTTAAACTATTCCGCCGGCTGTCGCTGAAAACCAGCGCTGGTTTTCTGTCTCGCATAGTGTCGCAGCATTATGCTGAGCGCAGCATTATACGGCCGTTTTGCGTGAATGTGACGCATATTTTCCCTCAACTTGTTCTTTCGTGTTTTTATTTCTTTGCGTTATGTTTACCGCAAATAAACGTATTTTCTTTCTTTCTTATTACTATTTTAAAGATATTATACCATTAAGTTACTATTTAGAAGACAAATCAATAGAATCTTAAATTTGTAAGTTGGATTAATTGACATCGCTGATTGTGAATACATTTGCACGCCATGTTATGGCAGGATATGCTGAAACAAATTTACTGTAACACCCTATGTACCATATTCTAGCAAATAAATATTTTTTATTTGATTTGATTTACTATTTATAGATAAAAAATAAATAGAGCTGTTTATTTAGATTTGCATGTAAAATTCTGTAGAAATTGTAACTTTAATTACCGATAAAAGAAGATGGATGGTCCCGGCTGTCGTTCGTGGATCTTTGACAGTCGTTACGGGTCGTCAAAACCCCGAAAGTCTGACTACCAGTCTTAGCAAGGTGTATCGAATTACCCAGTTACTGGGCTGTGGAGGTCAGATAGGCAGTCGCTCCATGTAAAATGCTGGTATTCAGCTGCACCCAGTGAGACTGAAAGTCGACTCCAACATAGGTAGTTGCGAAAAGGCTAGGCAGATTGATTGATAAGAACGTAGATAGAATAGGATAGAATACTCTTTAATAAGTACATAAAAATTACAGATATTTGTTGAAATATTACATAGGGTGACACAATGGATGGATTAAAGGGAGAAGGAGAGACGATACCGCAGGTAGTCAGTGGTGTACCATTTACATCAACAATACATACATACATAAAGCATACACTTATCTATATAAATATATATATACAATAATAAACATTAACATGAAACAAGAACAAGGAACTGTATTATGTAATGATGGTGTTTAAGGAGAGAGGAAGTGTTTTTTTACCTGAATTTTAAAAGTGGATAAATATTGCAACTTATTCTTTAAATTCGAAATGTCCATCTCGACTTGGTAATGCCAATAAAGAGTGCTACGTGTAAATACGAAATAAAGAAAAAATTGGTAATTCAGCTCTTATTCATAATTAATTATACATTCAACGTACTTATACAGATGTCTGCAATATCATTAGGCGATCGTATCCACTATTCTTAGATATGTGTGAAACGTATGTAACGGCGCTGTCCGAGATAGATGGATACAAAACTGTGACGCGGATAAACTGAGAATCCAGTCCATTGTTCTACAGGGAGACAAGTGATACATTTGTGGACATACATATGTCGTACGTACTGAAAAACCCTTACAGCTTCCGACCCGATTTTACTCCTACTTTTATTAATAAATGTTCCAAACCGTTTTCACATATACAACATGTCCCAGAGTTAACGCACAACCTCTTAAGGGGTCATAGTACTCAACATTATGAGTGAAACGCGAAAAAAATCGGCTTTTCCCAACATTTATGTTGGAATAACTCGTCAAAATGTAGGAAACAGCAGATTTTTTTTCGCGATTTCAGGTTTGGTCCCGTAAAAAAAAAAAATGCTCGCGAAGGAGGAGGCGGAACGCATGAGGGAAAGGCAGGGCTCGCGCCCTCACGCCCCTAGTCGCCGCTCGAGACCCCCTGGGCGTCGGGAGTCGCAAGCCGATTTCCGGCTCTAGGCGCGGGCCTGCGGACGGTGAGTGATGGGTAGCTCGCCGTCCGATAAGGACCAGGGGCCAATGCCTGCCAGGGTCGCGAGTTTGTCCGAAAGGGATATCGTGGCCCTGGCACACAGGCAAATGAAGGAACACGGGTGGGTTTTAGTCAGTAAAAGTCTGTCAAAAAAAAAAAAAGTTTAGTCCCGTAGTAAAAGTTATTCATAATGCTGAGTACAATGACCTCTTAAGAGGTTGTGCGTTAATTCTGGGACATGTTGTAGAAGCAACAAGAATAATATAACCAGGGGCTAGTGTGAATCTCTGGGTTCATTCGAGTAATCGAGTCTGGTCAAACCACGCTGGGGTCGGTTAATTTAATTAAAGGCTTCTACATACAGGCGCGACGCCGGTAGAACAATTTCTATGAAAAATTCAAGGAAATTGTTCTACCGGTGTCGCGTCGCGCGACAAGTCGCGCCAGTATGTAGAAGCCATAATTCAAGGATTTTGTATTAGCTTGGTTCAAAAGAGTGTCCATGGAGTTTCTTTCCCGTTCTTCTCCATAGATATCTACGATTTGGAATGGGCAAGCTTCACTGACTAACTGACCGAATTCTTGGCAATTCAAAAGAGCCTGTAAATGGTTTAATTGAAATAAATGCTTTGCGTTTTAAACTTAACTGTGATACGGAAAAGCTTTAGATGAACTTAATTTAGTGCAAAATTAATAAATGTAAACGTTCGCAAAATTGGATTGCATAACATGATGTAGAATAGTAGAGTTACTAACAACGCTATGATTCTATTGAATTTGTCTAATGAGAATGTACGAGGACGCTAATCGACCTGTAAACTGGTACATTTACAATCGGTTCGACAATTGAAAACTCAAACTCTCAAAGCATTTTAAATTTTAATTAAATCATTATTTTACAGGCAGTTTTGAATTGTTCAAAGAGTCGGTCAGTCAGAAAAATGAAGAAGCTAGTTGCCCATTCCAAAGTATAGTAGGTTCGTATAGAGAAGCACGAGCAAGAAATTCCATGGACAATCTTTCATTTAATATAAAACTCGTAGTTACAATATATTAGTCACATCATCATTCATTTCATTTCAGCCAAAAGACGTCCACTGCTGGACATAGGCCTCCCCCTAAGGGGGGTATTTGCGATAATCGCCACGCTTGGAAGGCGGGTTGGCAATCGCAGTATGTTGTTAAAATGCATAGAGAACGGTGCTGCCCATTCTCTAGTTAGTCCCTTAGCCGCCTTTTACGACACCCACGGGAAGAAATGGGGTGGTGGTATTCTTTACGTCTGGCACCACACGGAGCATTAGTCACATCATTATAGTTGAATTTAAAATTATATGTGGGAGAAACATAATTTCTGTGTTTATGTGTATTAACGTATAATTGTGAAATTAAATGATGATGATGATGAAATGATTTTATTTTCTGTAAGTAGATTTGTACAAACACTTTTACAAGTTTTAATAATATTTTAAAAACTAGATGAGGACGGCGTTTCCTATCTGACTACTCTGAGAAGAGAGGCCGAAACAAACTGAGATGTCACAGTCTCTTTTAAAGTCCAGACATAATCTTGGTCAGACCATGTAGATTAGTGTCTCAAATGGTCTTCTGAGGAAAGAACCACACAGATGGAGTGGACCTATCCAGTCAGTGCACGCATTTTTCATTCATTTTTTCATTGTTCATTTGTAGAAAGATTTTTTACTTTCTTAGGCCCTTTTCTGTAAAATAGATTAAATAGAAAACTTAGTATCTATAAATTAAATTACTTTAGCTGTAAAAAAAAATTACTCAAATATTTACTAACCATAAATTATGCACAGTCAGAAGATCTACTTGTTGTCTGCAAATAGAACCGCTAACATACTATTTTACTTTTAGTTACCTAAGTTTTATTTTTTACTATAAACATACTCATTGTTAATTTATTACAATAAGCATTTATGCACTAGCCTGAAACACAGGTTCAATCTAGTTCAGGTAAATAAGCAACTGTGCTCTATTTTAATTTTAAGGTATTTATTGTACTTGTGACCCTTTTATAAATAAACGATTTTATTATTTGTCAGTAATCGTGCAGCTCAACTCAGAACTTAAGGAGCTCAACGATTCGACGAAAAATACCAAAGCAAGGACATTTGGGTAGGCCGCATAAATCACTCAAACTGCCAGACCAAGATTAAAACTAACTGAGAGCGAAAAACAAAAAATAAAAAATAAAACATTGCCCCCACATAGTCTTCACATTCACAATAATAAAAATAAATACTTTACAAAGTAAAGTAAGTTTCATAAGTTTCCTTTCAATAACTCTACACTTAAATTATTCCGTTAATCGGAAGGTGTAAAAGCACGGGGTCGTCACGGAGGTGGTTAACTAAACGGAATGATAGAGTGAGTAATGGGACCCGTCAGGCCATGACGTCACTCATTCACAGTGGCTCACACACCAGTCAACAGCGTTTGTCAAAAATACCCTCGTTTGTTGACGGAAGCGTTTCCGGTGACGTATTGTATGGGAGCTAGGTTAATGTAGATAAAGAATTTTATTTATAGGTTATGGGATATTGTGTTAAAAGTACTGTGTTGTAAGGATAAATACTCCAGGAAAAATGCAATGTTTGATGCACTTCATTGCCACGAAGGGAATCTTCGAAGGGGTCCATTAAACAGTTGTTTATTTATTTAATACTTTATGCACACAAATTTACAGAGGCGGACTTAATACCATAGGCATTTTCTACCAGTCAACCTTTGGGTGATGCAGAGACAAACAGTGGCAGGTGCAATAACGAAAATTGTGGAATAAATATCTCTTTAAATATAAGGAGATACATACATATACCTATTAAAAACTTCGAGGAGCTTGTGGCTAAATAATAACTGCCGCACGGGTCGATCGATCAGGTTAAGCTACACTTTCCGCGGTTGTTCCATGGATGGGTGACCATCTTTTCATACCCAGATTCCTCCGTGCCTCGGAAAGCACGTTGGTCCCGGCTGTTATTTGTAGATCGTTGACAGTTGTTACGGGTCGTCAGAAGCCCATAAGTCTGACTGGTTGTCAGACTTATGGGCTATCTTACCAAGGGATATCGTGTTACCCAGTAACTTGGTTGTGGAGGTCAGAGAGGCAGTCGCTCCATGTAAAATACTGGTATTCAGCTGCATCCGGTTAGACTGGAAGCCGACCCCAACATAGGCTAGGCAGATGATGACCTACTAAAAACTTTAAATATAATATAATTATAAGGTGTATCTATTCATACAAGAAATCTCTTAAGGGGTCATTGTATTCATCATTATGAACAACTTTTACTATGGGACTAACCGAACCTGAAATCGCGAGGAAAAAAATCATCTGTTTCTTACATTTTGACGAGTTATTCGAACATAAATGTAGGGAATAGCTGATTTTTTTCGCGTTTCACTCATAATGTTGAGTAACATCTTCCCTACATTTATGTTCGCTGAACTCGTCAAAATGTAGGGAACACCTGATTTTTTTTTCGCGATTACTACTTTTATCCCATAGTAAAAGTTGTTCATAATGATGAGTACAATGATTCCTTAAGAGATTTCGTGTATGAATAGATACACCTTATATACCTATTTATACATAAAAAACGAACGGTTCGTTAGTTCTAATAAACTTATGTTATTGTCACGATCAGCTGTTGGATTTTCATATGCGAGAATCGAATTTCAGGTTTACATGCATATAGATGCAGGCTTGGTTAAACCAGGATTCTAAGCAGACGCGCCTACATATCTCACATATCACATACCTAGGGCAATGTGTATACAAGATGTGCCCGCATACTCGGCCTTTGCGGCGCGCCTAACTTGAGCCTAGCTTAGCTCACATAGGTTGCGCATACAATGTCATTCACGTATGCATTACTGCACGAATATCTTGATTAATTACAAACCATCCTCATCATCTTTCTAGCCTTTTCCCAACTATTTTGTGGTCGGCTCCCAGTCCAACCGGATGCACCTGAATTGTATTTTGCATGGAGTGACTGCCTATTTGACCTCCACGACTCAATTACTGGGTAATACGATACTCCTTAGTAAGACTAGGGACGCTGATAAGCAATACAAAGTCAACTTACACGGACTTTATTTTGAGAAAATGGCGTCTAAAGATGTCATACTACTTTATTAGAATATGTGCTACTTTGAATGTCGACCGTGTTACGGAGCTTGGCGGTGTATTGACAAATGTTGTATACGTGATTTCCCATTTGATTTATGATTTAGAAATTTTTCCACACTTATTAGATTTAAGTGACTTGAAACTCTCTCGCATAATGTTAAATACGGGATGCACTATCAGAATACATCAGTATCTCCGAATTTGAGTTTTTGTGGGTTAACACATTATTCCTTATCTACATCCGTTGTCAGTCTTTCGGGCTTCTGACTACCCGGAACGACTGCTATAATAATCAGCTTATAATGATCCCCCTGCTGGGACTGGGACACAGGCATCTTCTCTTCGGGAGGGAGTGGACTGTAATCTACCAAGCGGGCCTAGTGCGGGTTGGTAGATGTCACATGTTTCCTCACGATGTTTTCCTTCACCGTTTTGAGAACAGTGGTGATGAATTAATTTACACAAAGTAAAGCTTGCCTGGGTTCGAACCCACGACCTACAATTTGTAAGTCGGGGCCGTTACCATTGGGCCACCACTGCTCACTGGGCCACCAGTTCTCTGCTGCTACTACATGCTTTAACACTTTCGACTCCATCCAATTTTCGTAGAGCTCATACGCCATGCCGCCATATAGAGCAAGTTATAATGAAAAAAAAAAAAAATATAAATAAAAATGCTTGGATTTGAAAACCAACGAGTATACTATTAAATCTTGCTAAAATATACAACTGATTTTATTTTCACAGTTTATAATTTTTTTTCGCTAAGAAAAACGGATATTTAAAATCAGCCCTCCACCAGGGATCCCGGCATCCCATATTATTATGCGACTTGAGTGAACCCTCCAGGAGGGCTCTCGGCACTGAACGTGTTCACGACTGTTAAATATCTACAAATGACAGCCGGGATCAACATTTTAACGAGCTTTCCAAAGCACGAGGGGTCTCACCCATCCCCGGAGCGGCCTCGGCAAGCGTAGCGATCGCCTCTGCGGCTGTTATTATTTAGCCACGCTCCCTTGATTAATTACAAACATAACTCATTAAACATTTCGGTGTTAATAGAGACGGGAAAAAGAATATTCAATTAATTATAATTAACCCATTGTAAGATAAAATAATGAATCACTAACTGTGTGAAAACTGTTACAGATCTCACTTATTAATGTTTAATTTGCTGTTGTTCGTTATTATGCCACTAATGGCTTTCACCGTTCTTTAAGTGTGAAATAAGAGAAGTATTGTTACGTCAATAGTCGTTGTTGGCAACAGATCAGGCAACCCCGTTGCTAGGGGTTGTTTTTGGTTGGCTAGCGACGGGGCGGCTTGCGTTTTTTTTTACTAATTTGTATATCAATTTTTCAACATCTTAAAACTCTTGTGAGCAAATAATTATACCTTATTGCACCTTATCTGCTTTTAATTTGGTGCTTAAAAGTCGTGTTGCGACAAATAGAACATAAAATAACATCACGCCTTGTTTCCCCGAAGGGTTGGGTAGAGGTTTACCTATAGTACACTCACATTTTCCCAGTTTAGGAGTGAGCCTATTGCCATCAACCGGGCACAAATCCAGACTCCGGGGTGCTACTGAGAAATTACAGATAGAAAACCCAATAACACTTTGCCCGACCTGGGAATCGAACCTGCTCAGCAGTAGTGCTTGCGAACGCTAGACCAACGAGCCAGTCAAACAAATAAGAATATATTATTTTATTGTACGCTACGGATTTGATGCCCAATATGTACGATAGTTAAATAAAACAACAAAATACCTTGTAATATATTGCAATTAAATGACAGAAAATTTTAAACTCATATTTAACCCAAGTAGCATTATAAGCTGTTTATTCAGGATGTATAAATGCTTATACAGTCCTTATAAGTAAAAAAAGGGTGCATTTTATACAGCTTTTTGCGTTAGTAGAGCTGTATAGTAGCTTTAGAAGCAATAGAGAAGCTGTATAATAGCTGTATTAGAGCTGTTATTCGGTGTACAAAAAAACCATTACACTACAAGAATCATCTTCTAAGTACCTGTTTTGTAATGAAAAGTGTTCTAAATAGGTTCTGGAAGAGAATTACAAAAGAATAAAAATTAAACGAACTATTTTCAATGACACGTGTAATAGAAACGTACTGAATGGCGGCATTATTATTTATATAATATTTATTAGTATAAAAGATAATCATGAACAAGGATGGTGTGAATTGAAAGTGCATATTCAAATTTATTGTGAACCTCTGTATGCATTCCGTCAAAATATTCACGCGCAAGCAAAATAATCGAGCTGACATAAAAATACTAAATACGGTAAGTAAGTGTTTGTTCTTAAGGGTAGAATAAAAAAAAAATTAAAATAACAGATATGATGAAGGCACAGTGGTCATTATTCAAGCTGAGAATCATGATATGGCTTTAGTTGCTGTTAAATATTCCTTTAGTTATGCTTTAAATTTTGTTTTTATGCATTCGAAAATGGCGACAATTTGCTAAACAGCCTAAACGGTATTTGGAGAGTGTTATAGTCTGAGTAGCTGTGCTAAATAAGTTAAGGATTATATTGTACAGCTATTGGCTTTTAATCGGCTTTATAATAGAATATTTGTATTACTTAGGCTGTATATCAGTTCTCTATACATAACTTATAATGCTCATTAGAGTTACTTAAATAAAATAAAAAAACCCGAGCCACTTTATCAATAATATTTTATTAAAAATGCACTTGTGATTAGTCAGTATAGGTCTCCTACTGACACAAGCCCAACGTGTATGTAGACAGGTAAAGAAAGTAGAAAAATTGTTCCTATAATTTAAACTAAAACGATGTAAAAAGATGTTAACTTGCAATATCACTCTTTGATTTACTTGCAATCGAAGTGAAAAGCAGAGTTTATAGCTCGTTTATGAAACACATTTCATTCTTAACTTTGATATAAGTATGCACTCCTTGCCTACTCTCAAACGTCGCAGATAGGTGACTTGTTTTATGAACTTGTTGTACAATCTACTATTGTACAGGTATGGACAATATACAGGGTGGAAGGGACATCAACGCGCATCATGTTACCATGGATTCAGTTCATCATTCTTGATGTTGATGATACACTTTTTACTTTTTTTTTTTTTGGGTGGGAAATTATCAAATAACTTCTCCCGCTCTGGGCGGAGCGGGAGGGCGTGTCAGACTTTTACTGACTAAAACCCAGCCGTGTTCCTTCATTTGCCTGTGTGCCAGGGCCACGATATCCCTTTCGGACAAACTCGCAACCCTGGCAGGTAAACCAGGTGTACCCTATAAGGTACACCTTGGTTTTAGCAGTTGTCTCTTTTTTGCCAAACGATAATAATATCCTCATAAGACGATAGATAAGAATGATTGCTCCATAGGACAATCTACAATATAGACTTCTAGAGTCTACACAAAATCAAACTGGTTGCTATTTTAATTGTATAATTATATAATGAACGTATACAAAATATTGTAAAACATTTTAAAAGAGTAACGGTGGAGTTTCTTGCCCATTCTTCTCCATACGAAACTACCTTTTGGAAGGGGCGACTAGAATCAATTCTATTTTTTTGTAAATTTTGACGTTCAAATGTGCCTTTTATATATTTGAAATAAATGGTTTGACGTTGACTCTGAGTTAATCTACTATGGTGATAAGAATGTCTTTGGTTAATGATTTGGTAATTAAAAGGACTAGTGTAATATATAGTTCCCCTTATTAGTGTCACATGAAACCAAAACATAACATAATCTTTATTTTTGCCAAAATAATAACAACCAAATACACAAAAATTTATTTTTAAGAATCTAAAAGATTCGATATCCAATTTCCGTTCCTCAGTGTACTATAATAAAAACGAAAATGTAAATTTCGGGAAACACGAATATTATTAACTGGCCAAATTTTGTCCTAATGAAATTTGCAGGCTAGCGTGTTAGTGTCCAACTCACGCTTACATGATACAAAGTTCACTGAAATTCATTTACAGTGCAAGCGTCCACTGTAGTGCTAGATACCAGGAAAGAGAACTGTGAAACAAGAATTAATACGGTGAATTTAGGAGATAGTTTGAGCAAATCAGTTGATGATAATCAACTGCCTTTTGCCCAAATTATTTGAGTTCTTCGTCATCTCACTATCTACCCCCTTTCTGGCAGAATATGGGCAAATATTGATGTAATACAAAATATGTGCTGGGTTATAAATATCCGTCACGAATGGGTGTTGCACGCACACACGACTTCACAAAGGGCCCTTCATGGAGTCCTCGCGTGGCTGTAATTTGGCTGTTGACAGATTTACAAGCTCCATCTCTCGAACGTATCGAATGCGGTCGCCGCCACACCAATAGAGTTACTGGATGGGCTACACATTTTACGAGAAGCGTGACCGAAGCGGCCATCGTTGATCGTCCTGATAAAACACATAAATTATAAGATAATCAACGCTTTAAATCAAAATATTAAGATAATCGTGTTGAATGATTTTCATTAGCCTTAAAAGGTTTTGGAAAATGATTAAAAAAAACTTGTTATAATCTAAGTTCGGGTTGAAGTTGAAATTGGTTGGAACGGATGGTAATAAAATGGAAACGTATACAATTCAGTGACACATTAATATCACGCACGGATATGTAGCATCTCATTTGTCCAAGTAAAAATGTTCCAGTTCTCGGCATTTAGTTTCCGAGACTCATACGCAGTTTTGTAAAGTCGGGTGAAAAAATTGCATTTCGCCATTTTGATTATTAATGAATGCTCAATTATCTAAAAGTTCATATATACTTTATATGATGTTTCTAAGTACCAGACATTTTTAGAGAAAAGTTTTGTAAAAAGGTACCAATACCAATGGTGGTACCAAGTCAAAAAAATGATTTTGCTCAAATGAAGTTTTTTGAGAGTTTCAACTGCAAGTGTCTTTTTGAATATATATTTTTAAAACTATTAATTATTCTAGATAGATACCGAATCTAATCTTAACTCAATACCCCACTACTAGATCCTTTTTACTTGGACGTCGTACAGTCTCTCATTTGTTATTACCCATTAAGAGGGCCCTTCCCGATCCATCTATCGTCAACGAGAGCATGGTTCAAAAGCTTGTTGTTTCATCCAGCGCAAGTGAAAACTATTAACAAGCGAGTGAGAACGCGATAACATGGAACGAAAAATAATGTGCGGAAATTTCATAAAACTTGTTCCAGGTAATACATGTTTTTGAGTAAGCCTTAACAGTTTGTGAAATAAATGTTGGTCACTTAGAATCTCCATTACATTTGCAAGGTTTCTATCGTAATGTTTTCTTAACATTTACAATTTATGAGTACATTATGAATGGCTAAAGTTCAGGTAAAATTTGTGCAAAAAAGCAGATTTTTGCATGCTTATACTGAATTTGTTTCTCCAAATTTTTTTTTATGCTTGCATAGAAACCTAGATATAGTGCACAAGATACCTATTGGTTTAAAAAGTTCAAAGATAGATGTGTTACAACGCCATAATCACTTACGAGCGTTTGTATGAAAAGTATGTTCGGGTTGGCCGCCCTTAATACGGGTAAAGGAACCTACTTGTATATGCTAGCTTATTTTCATTACCTATTTTAGTGTGATTTTAATTTAAAATGTGGTATCGATCGATGACATTCTAAAACCAATTTACGTCAGTACAAACGTCAAATAAACCGTCTACCTATTGTATACTAGTTTCTGCTGATATTACGAGTTCAAATCGATATCGTTCTAGACTCGTCAATCGTACTCGACACTTATTACGACGCGAGGCGTGCCTTTCGACAGACAACGATCGATCGCCGCTTAATTATGTGTCGATCGCATACGGACCGATTGATCCCCATCGATCATCACTATCTGTGCGATTGATTGTAATTTTAAATCAATTCACGCCTCTGCACTGACGGCACGTGACGTCATGATTTACTCGTTTCTAAGGTCCATGGCTCAGTGTCCTTTCCAGTGTAAATTAGGTGTCTGTGTTTATGGCGTACCTGACTGAAGCAATCACCGGCAATGGTAGAGATCACAGCGGCAGATAAATGCAGTAATGTGAAAATATTATCAAGTATACACCATAAAATTTCCTTTCGAAATCTTCGATTGACTGTTACCTACTTCTTCACCAATCAAGTTTGGTTTTTATGGCGTCACCTAAGAGCGTAGTGTCACGATTTATATACAGTAATTTGTGACTATCATATCTATTAAATTAGTGCCACAAAATGATTGAAATATAGGACATGTTTATGTAACGTAATTAAACAGTCATGTACATATTGGTGGAGGTAATTATTGATGTTTGGTAATTAGCAGTACTATTGTGAAATCTAAACATTTAATTGGTGTATTGGAAACATGCAAAGTAGGTATGTTATGATGAGAATAACATAGTAATCAAGTAAAATGTTAACGCTTAGAATAATTTTCTAGGTTACTAAATGTAACAAATTAAAAGTATAGAGATGAAACTAGTGTTGTAATGAAACCTCGCCTCCACCTTCGCAAGTTTTTTGCGGAGTTGATGTCAAATTTCCATCTTTCCATATAATCTGAAACTCAAAATGTCTTATGCCCCAAAATGCGTGAAATCTAATATAACGGTGGTTCGTTTACGTTCCGTCAACGCGCGAGGAGCGACTCTGAGAGACGCGCCGCCCGCCGCCGCCGTACGGTTTAGTCTTGCGCACGAAATAGTCAGAATTGTGTTTGTGCAGCGGGCAAGCGGTTAGGAGTGGACTAGGAACTTAACTGGTAATGTACTATGATGTACCTATTTTGAATAAAAACTTTTGAATATGATTAGGTAGATTTTATTTCATTAAAAACGTTACCCTCCTTCTGGGGCAGGCGGGTAATAAATGATTATTGATCTTATTCTCCACCTCCGTTAACCTCCGCATCCGCGGAAGCCTAGCTCTTCTCATGCGCCTCTGCTTCCGCTGAAAGACCTCAGTTACAACTCTAATAGAAACTATATGTTTTACTTGGGTATCACTAAATAGGGATAAAGGCCTAAAGGCCATGAACAGACATCTGTTGGTAGTCGTTAATTATGTCAGGGGATGGACTCGACACAGCTTCACATGAATAATGGAAATCGCATGGGATTTATGCATGAACATCTGTACGGAGATATCGCATGTTTCCATGCTGCTAAAATTCTTTGAAATTGTTGACATGTCTATTATGTCCATTCACTCAAATTACGTTGTGCCCATCGTTATGAGCTCAAAGTTTTAGGTCTACTATTGTGTTCTCTCCTTGCCTCAGGCACAGGGTTATCTTTTCTAAGTGGTCAGATTTTAACGTAATTTTCAGAGTGGTCACGACTTTACAAGGTCGTGTTTAGATGACGTTTATGTTCAGCCGGCACACTCTATGAGCTTTATTATGAATGAATAAAGAAGGTAATAAAATGTCGAAGACAAAAGCACCTTCAGGCATTCCAAAATTTTAATGTTTTCCTCAAAACATGAGGCAATTTTGCTAAAATAATGCCATAAAAGCTGTAATGTAGCCATAAAACGTATATTCATGTAACAATGCTTATTTTCAGAGGAGAAAACCGCATAAGTGCCGAGTCAGTGGTTTTCGATTGGATTCCAATAAATGGACGAACGTTACATTAATTTTATAATGCGCACAAAATATAGACATTATACCTACGTACGTTTATATCTAGTGGAGTTAATTCAATTGTAAAATCCCGTTAATATCAATCAGCTACCGCGCATTTCACGGTAATTTTGCGCACAATTTTATTTCCTCCGCAAGTAATCTAGACGACGACTTAATGAGTGTAAGTTGTTCATACATTTGTTAAATTACTCGGTAATACACGTCAATTGCTCTTAAGCGTAACAACGTGAGATTAAAAAGTTAGTCCAATGACAAACATTTTCCATAGCGGGACTTAACATCTCAGACGAAACAACGATACAGATAAGTATCTCTAAAGAATAATATTTGCCCTTTGTCCGTTTGTGTAAAACGAATATCTAATGTTTGCCCTTCCAAAGGATATTTCCCATTTTCGTGAACTCGTTACCATATTTCCCATTTCTTTGGCGTCCCCCTATAATTGAGTGCAAATTGTTACGCTCCGGAGGTTTTATGATATTATTTGAAGTGTTCTCTGATGTTGCCTTCCTGCGGTCAAGCGCTACATAGATAATGGTCTGCTAACCGTTATTTTTAATACCATCTCCAAAAGATATCTACATACTTAAACCAGTATCAAAATGCCGATCGCTATCTTAGCTTTTTGTCTTCCGCATATCATCAATTAAAATGTTTACACGTGGCTAAATGACGCAAGGCGGATTCTTTGGAACCGGTTTCTACAATAGGTTTGTGGGAGAGTGAAGTTTGGGTAGCGCCACCAATTTACTTTGACCTTTCGTGACTTCTTCTATGTAGTATAACTCCTTATATCAATCGAAGCGTTTTATTACTGCTCGCAAGAGGTCAGCTCTCAATGGTCATGGTGTGTGTGTAATGATCTTGTCTTCAAGGCGACATCTCGTTTCGAGTACAATCAAATTAATAATGTGAGTTTTTGTGTTCCATTCAAGGATTCTGAACAATCATCGCTTTGTGGATCTCGAGAGTGATCGATATGTACTGAGAATTGCTTGTCAGTCTCAGTTTTGCTATAGAGCAAATTCGACGATGCTGTCAGTTGAAAAAGACTTGAAAAATTGCTTTTGCGACGTACTCCTAAGTTCTTTGAGTCATTTAGATAAAATCTTTTCACATCAATTTGTGGGTTGTTTCCCTGATTGATGTGAAGTCTGATTTTAAAACATCAGTCTTTGTTCTTGTTTTTTTAATGTTTTAAAATATTGTTAGTCATGTAGAGTGCCTTGACCTCATAGTTTTTGCCTTCATTTGGCAGCGCTGTGGCCTTGGGCGAGACTGGATATTTCCTCAATTAGCGATATGAGCTACCCTATTGTTATTTATGTTCAATTTATTTGTTAAATATTTGTTGAATCTCTTAAAGAGCTTTGTAATATTTCATGGAATTTGGCATAATATTATTTAATAAAAAACATTTATAAGTAACTCGCAATAAATTATTGTTTTTATAAATAATTTGAACAAATCAATTACAAATAAAAAAAAATGGAATAAAGAGTCACTTGTTCCACGGAGATAATAATTATTTATTAGGTACAGCTCCAATATTGCTTTTCGCGGAAACAGATCATTATTTCATTCTGTATAAATGTTGATAATTTATACATATTTATATAATATAATATCGTGTACATATTTGTATAGGCAATTAACTGGTGCTGCAGTGCACTCGTACTCTGTGAGTAATTTATATAACGCTCTTTAAGATAAAAAGTTCCCACCGATCATTATTATTAGTTATCCAATTGAGTGATTCTTGCGGTTAACTTTGTGTTACCTTGTTGTTTCATATGAAGATGCATTAAATATTAAGGGCATCGCGTAAGTTCAAGTAAAAACTTAATTTTGTATTGGTGTACTTAAGGTTACTTAACTAAATTAAAATATACAGCTTTACGGCTCTTTGATGGCTCCACTGCAAAAGGAAGGAAGCCCAAAAGCTCTCATTTAAAATGCAATGGCGTGAATAAAGGCTGCATGAAATTCAACTCAGTGCATGAGAATGAGAACAGTCCTAACTTTGAAATGTAACAACGTTCGAGTCGGAATTTAGGGTAGAGTATTTTTTTAAAATTATGCATTCAAAGGTAAAGGTTAGTGAAGCATTCATTTCAATTGTTAAAGGTTTCCTTATCACACTAATAATAAAAAGGCGAAAGTTTGTGAGTGTGTGTCTTAGTTACTTCTTCACGCTCGAACGGCTGAACCAAATTTGATAAAATTTTGTATGGAGGTAGCTGACACCGTAGATTAACATATAGGCTGCTGACGCGAGTGAGTGCGGGGCGCAGCTAGTACTAAATAAATTACATATTTCTAAAAAAATATCTATGATCTAAATTTCTAAAAGTTTATATGTTCGCTCCATCGATGCGATATGCGAAGAAGAAGAATAACCATTGAGAAGTCGTAGTCGCCGCGCTTGGCAATCTGATTGGTGAGAACAAGAAGATGTGCTACGCTTCTTCTACGCACCCTCTACGAATGTCTACGCCCTGCTACGACACCTACGAAAAGAACGAATAGAGAGTCGCCTATTCGTTCATGTATTGTATAGTTCTAAGCTTTACGTCGTTTTTTAAATATGTTATTTTTTCACAGATAAGTAAAATAATAATAATATATAAATAATATATTCAAAATAAACAGAGTAAAAGGTTGAAAAAAAATAATGTTCCATCTTTCAGTAATAATTATAGGTACTGAATGGTTAACGAATTAATTATTTCAATTGTTTTTAAATGTTTAATAACCACAGAGTTCACACGATAACACACATAATGTTATTTAAGAATTCGTTCACAAAAAACCGAATTGCCTTCGCCTTATCTACAGCCTTGAACATAATAACACAGTACGTGGCATTGAAAATATTATAAGATGGGTCTTTGTATGCCTGAGAATATTTTCGGCACGAAACTTTGTAGGCACTGAAGCTTGTCACATAATAATAGTAGGCATTTTCATCGTATTTGCTTTAAAAATGTCACATGATTATGTAGGAATGAAGATATTTCTACTGATCTATTTCTGTATCGTCTGCCTTGATAGTTTGGATTATTTCATATTTATTTGAACTTTATATTTACACATTTAATTCGGGGTAATATCCTGTGTCAAAGTAGGCAGAAGAAATATATGGTAATCATAGTATCCAAAAGTGCATAATCTCACATAACTTAAATACATTTAGTTCATTAGCTGTCAGTTTCCAAAGTAATGCAGAAAAAGTTTTGCCATCGAATCAAAAATGTTGATTTCTCCACCTGACCGTGTCGCGAATACGTGTACCAAATCTTTATGAGCTGTCTTGTTTCTAAAAATAATTACTAAATTATGCAGATACGAGTCAGAATCGAACATCGCAACATACTTAATCAACTGCTTGTCAGTCAATTAAACTAGTTATATAAACTATTGGTCGCACAAGTGGACCAGATTACGTTCAAATGACATGTGGACACACTGGTTTCTAAATTGGCGGCATAATGCTGCAGCGGCCGCTATTTTTGATCATGTGCAAGAGCATTAAACTGAAATTGCTCCTGAAACGACTTTTGCTTCCGCCTTTGATCTTGAGCTGTGCTACTAACATGCTTAAAAATTAAGAAGTCTGATTGTGGTAGAACTGTTACAAAACATCCACACAACAGAACTCACCCCACGAAAATTACATTACAATTTCATTGCAATTGAACCCTTTAAAAACATCCAAACTACAATACTATTATCCTGTTTATCGATTGGCGGTGTTCCCACGGGCGTCCCGACCGACGGACGGATTGACAGAATGATTGGGCGTAAGTATCGGAGATCCCGCGCCTCTACTGCACATGCTAAATGCGTTTCCACCAATTACATTTGGCATTCACTCACGAACTTACCCCCGACAGCAGATGACCGTGAACTTCAGGGTTATAGAAAAAAGTTCGAAAACATTGCTGCACGATTATAAGGTTTTCGTAGTTGTCCGTCAACAGTCGATCCCAGTGAGATGAATGTAACAGGTCATGTCTTACTGAAGGCGATATCTTGCTTAAATCATTTTTCTTCTTGATGAAAGCGCTTGAACTTAACACGACTTTGGAGTCGAAGGTCAATTTTATACACATGAATGAAACTTACTTCTACGGGCGTTGTACCTATCTGAATCACTGTTAGAGCATACAAGTTGTATGTTATGTAGTTGAATCTACGTATGTCAAAGTTTTTAATAATCTTGTTCAGCTAAAAGGAAAAACATAATATGTGAATAATATACACGCGAAACCTATTCAGTACACTCAAGCTCACCGGTAGCTACAAGTAAACATGCCTTTTTTCTTCGAGAGGCGTTTACAAAAAAAAACACCTATTACAAGGTCTGTTTACGACGTGAACACCGAAGAGTGGTGAGTGCGAACCGTCCGTACCGATTCCAATAAAAAAGAAAAACCTTCATGGCCACAATTTAAATTCGTCGTTCTTAAAGTACCTCGAATACTCGGCGGTACAAAGGACACTTGAATCAACGACAAGGAGCCATTTCTTTACGTTAATCCTTATTCGAGTAACGATAAGGTGACTCGTTTACAGGGTGGTCTGTTGATGACTGGCCGGATTAAGGGGCTTGCCCGGAAATAGGGATTATCAGCTATTGGCAAAGTAACGACAATAATGATTAGCAGATAAGGGGATTCCTATAAAGTGGAGGGCCCAGACGATGCTTTCGTTTCTATATTTAGAATATCGTCGAACTCTGCCAAATTGTATTTTATGTCAACAGTCGATATTAAATTGATTTAGGATCTTTAGTGAAACTAAAAGCGGACCCTGATATGGTTAGGAAAAGCCTCCTAGGCCATGATGTGGAACACCTCAACGAAAATAAATTATGATTATTTCCATTCCTGGTGGCCCATTTACTACTAACATATTTTTACCATTTAAGTTTCACACGAATTGGAACGGTTCATATCTACAGTTTTGGGGCCTCAATAAAGTTTTATTAGAGTGTCTGTAATATGGAACGTTTAGAAGGCAAATTCGTGATAATTCAGTGGACCACGACCCAAATAACCGAAATAAAATCGGATGCCACTAGAACGGTACTTCCGAAATGTTAGTAAGAAGGCTACTTTCCAGCGAGGGACCCCACCCTCGATTGTGTCTGTTTATTTCATTGTATGCAAATCGGTCCACCAGGCCTCGCTCGCTACCAAATATTTCACGCTGGCGGCGGCCTGCGAACGACGCGTGGGACGCCCAAATTACGCGACCCCACCAACTATCGAACGGCCCCATAAGCATTCCAGAAACCGCGCGACCACCAATTTGTCCCTTCCGTGCCAGTGATTTTGTCATTCCCGTAGGCATCGCGCTAATAAAGCGCCGCCGGCCACTGCGACCGGTTCTGTGGAAATAGATTTCCTCTATAAGGGATTGAATCTCGGTGTCCTACTGAATATTAGAGATATCTAATTAATTTTATCTATACCGCAGCTATGGGTTCTGATTTTGCAATATTGCTCCTTCGAAACTATCTACTGGGATTTCAGGCTTCGTGTCTTAATCGAGCCGACGCAGGTCTTCCTACCAAAGCGGTCTTTGGATTCCAATTATAGCATGAATAATGTAGAGCTTTTCGACCATAACTGTGAATGTAAAGGGCCGTATATTATATAATGTTATTGTGTTGCATTCGCACCACGGCTTCGATCCGGTACGGCAAAAGACAAATTGGCTGTCAGAAATTCCTAACGTCATTGCCATTCAGATGTTGAATGTAATTTGTATCGTCACCGTCACGTCGCCGCGCGCCGGCGCCGCCAACCAGAGCGCTCGCTATACCTCACTCGTGACAAGTTTCACACAACGCAGAACTATACACCACACCTTTCCATTCAACGTTCTGACAATAAACAAATATGCGTGGCGTATGCGCCTCCGGTTGCTGTTTTGTCTAAACGTAATTTCGACATGACGTGCAGATGTGACCCTAAAATAGTTAAGTACAAGTAATAAAAACTTTGTTTGTCGTTACGAAAAAATAATGAGTACTAAACTTACAGAAATAGCACAGATACCTACTTTGGAAGATAACTAGGTCCAACGTTTGTGACTTTAATATGACTTTCGTAAAAGCCTGTTGCAATAAAAATGTGACACCAGAGCGCATATCCAAACATGTCATTTGCAGAGTAGCTCTTATGCATTTTAAATGAGACTGCATATCGTGGTATATCCCACACTCTTCTTGCCGTCATTACCTCACTTTCATTATGATTACTATTTGTACTTTTCACCACGCCTACATCAGACCACTACTTGTATACTTCTCTGTTATGCCGACTTGTCTTTAGAGTTGAAATCTTAATAACACGTTTTATGTCACACCCACACGTTCATACGACGCGTTTGCGGTTTGAATGTATGAATATTTAGAACGCGAGATGTGTTCCTTGAATTCTTATGTGCACTGAAATGTCTTGAAGTAATACGAACTCTGAACTTTAAACGAGTTTGCGTGCAAAATATTTTGACCGTTAGCGTAATGACTTCGAAATATATATAATAGGGGGCCCGCTTTGTTATACGAAGCACATTTCGGTATGCTACCTAAAGAGAGCTCCTATTTATTTGTCTGAATTTGTTGGTCGAATTAATATTAGGTAGCTCCACCTAGTAAAGATCTTTAACCAAATATTTTTTATGTTGAATTCCAAGGTGGAGTAGTTGAAGTGAAAAAGGCGAGGCACATAGATGAATGTACGATAAACTAGTTAATAGTATGATACGGTTATTATTCAGGGGCTAGGTCGGGGATAAACAATGACTCGGGTCGACCCACGCCCAACTTCAGACTTAGCGAATATGATTCAAACAAGAAAGATGTAACAATAGATGACGAATTATTTCAGATTAATTCTGACAAAAAATGTAACAGTAACTTTTAGTGCGTCGAATTTATTATGTTGAAGAATGTGACTTAAGTCTTTTTTTTTTCTTTTTGGCTTCGCACGGTTCGTGCATTTAGCCAGTGTCATGTAAAATTAGGTAACAAGTACAAAGTTATAATAATTATGAAATGAACTCCACTCAATGCATGATAAAGATGATTGATGATATCCCGCCCCGCTCCCCTTGAGTTTAAGTAAAGACGCGGCACTTTACTGAAACCTCGCGCGGACTTCTTGAGAGAACTTAAAGTGATGTTGCACTGTTTTGTTTCATTTGCCTACATTAATGCAGGTTCACGAACACTTAATGGTTAATAATCCACCACTATTACACATTAATATTCGGCTAAACACAAATTTTAGAAAATATAACAAAACTGCTAACATGACGCTTCACTTCCCGCCAAGAAGTCGACTTAGGTCTTGAAAGTTTATTATAATTTTCGAGGGACTACCGAATCCAAAAATGCTTCCGTAGTAACATTTGAATATTTAGGGTGCTCCTCAAGGCACCATATTAGGCCCCATAAAACTTTTCATAAAGATAAAAGCGCTATATAGGTAGCTAATGACAGTTAGTAGTCAACAAAGTAGGTATAGTAAGTACATCGAAAGAAAGTAGTTCAACGGTAGCCAGCTTCCTATGATTATAGATCAAGATCGGGTCATACAACCGGTTGAGCACCGGCCACGCTATGCCACACATAACTTATAATTTGCTTAAGAATTTGCGTTTACGTCTTATCAATTGCTTTCGAAGCATTTTCTGAAAGATATTTAATTTTAATAAGTATCTGTAATTTTAGATGGCTGTTTACTAACTTTTTTGTGTCCGTATGAATTGAAGAGTCATGTCTCATATTTAAACGCGGGTACTACCAATATTTAGTAGTAAATTAGCCAAAATTGTAGGCCCGCATCGCACCCTAATTGCGTATCCCACTTTGAATCTCAATCCGAGAGTTTTGAACGATATTGCTAATCCATTACTTCATAGGTGAACTGTCAAAATGAAACCCATTAATATCAATTGTCATTGTATGTGTCTTACGCAATTATTCCGCTAATCCTGGAATTTGTAGTAAAACCCTTAAAAAGTTACAGGACGTTTAAGCTCAATTCAGACGGCTGAATCGAAGAGCCACCTTAGAAATAAAAAATCGGCTAAGTGCGAGTCGGACTCGCGCACGAAGGGTTCCGCTCCATTATGCCAAAAAAATCACGTTTGTTGTATGGGAGCCCCCCTTAAATATTTATTTTATTTAAATTTTATTATTTATTTTTAAATTGAATATATAACTAAATATTCTGTAAATATTTTAATCGTCTACCTACCTGTTGCCGTTATCAATATCGAAGAAAATCACGTTTATTGTATGGGAGCCCCCTTAAATATTAATTTTATTCTGTTTTTTAGTATTTGTTGTTATAGCGGCAATAGAAATACATCATCTGTGAAAATTTCAACAGTCTAACTATCACGGTTCTTGAAATACAGCCTGGTGACAGACGGACAGACAGACAGACAGACAGCGGAGCCTTAGTAATAGGACTCCCGTTTTACCCTTTGGGTACCGAACCCTAAAAACTATTGACGACAGATGTTTTTGAAAATTTTGTAGGAATTAGTAGTGTTTATGCGTAATATGTATCGTATGGATTGAGGAACCACATAAAATGTGTTGTATTACCAAAATTATATAGTTTTTTCATTTTATTTTTATTATTTATTTATTTAACCATTTTTGTACACATTATATAAATATACATGAAGAAAGGATAGAGATATTTCTGAAGAAATCTCTTCGGATTTCTTCAGAAATAACCATTTCCTTTGAACATATTTTTCTGTTCCATTCATCTTTCCTATCGCAGGTATGTTGGAAGCAGCTTTCCTGCGATGGGAAAGTAGATAAAGAGATGTAGACACCGTGTGTAAGAGTAGAAGAGAATACATACAATCAAAAACAATACACTTAATAAAATAAAACAAATATTATGAGAATATACTAATATACATACATACATACCTACTTCATAAAATAATATCACTAGAATATTAATAATAATAGTTACATTAAAATAATAAATACATACGCAAACAACTTTATACTACAAACTACTACTTTTTAGGGTTCCGTAGTCAACAAGGAACCCTTATAGTTTCACCATGTCCGTCAGTCTGTCTGTCTGTCCGTCCGTCCGTCTGTCCCCGGCTTAGCTCAGAGACTCTTGGTACTAGAAAGCTGTAATTTGGCATGGGTGTACATATTAGTTACGCCGACAAAGTCGTAAAATAAAATCTTGTTTTTTTTTTTTTTTGTTTAACCTCCCTTACACGTAAAGTGGGGATTATATAATATTTTGTTTTCTCGTATATCCCATGGTGTGGGGTATCGTTGGATAGGCCGTTTAAAAATATTGTAAGTCTGTGAAAAACATTTTTCGATTCAGGGTCAGTTTGCGTAATATTAAGCTTTAAAGTGTAAAATGTTGTTAGAGTCAAGTGTCCTAACCCCCCCTGCCAGCTAAATGGTTGACTGGGGATATGTGAAAAAAATCATGGCAGTAGTATATATAACGAAATTTAAAGGAAGCCTATCACAGCTAAGTAGACCTTACAAGTTAACGAGTATTAGTCGACCAACTTAAATTTGCAGTTGAAGATTTGACCGTGACGTATATCGATGTATGGGAGAACATGTTTTTCAACTACAGTGTTAAGTTTGTTTGGGATAAATTCATCCCAACTCCGGAACCCTTCATTGTGCGTGGTCCGACACGCACTTGGCCGGTTTTTATACTGCAAATTAGAATACATTTACTACTAAATTATACTAAAAATGTGTTTTAATTGGCCGATTATTTTCCGAAAAACAGTGCGGTGAAATTTATGGATTTGTATTTATTTTATGTTTTATATGACAAATCAAAGTAACTTATCTTAAATCCAGTCGTACAAAACCCATTTTTTTTTTGTACAAATTACGCATAAACACTACTAATGCCTACCAAATTTTCAAAAACATCCAGCGGCTATTTTTCGAGCTTTAAGGTCGTTAAAAAGTTACATGACGTTTAATGTGACTGACGTCTGAATTTGTGTAACTTTTTAAGGATTTTACTACAAATTCCAGGATCGGGCTTACAAATTCGGCTCATTGACTACTAAATATTGGTAGTTACCCTCGTTTAAATATGAGACATGGCTCCTTAATCCATACGTTTTTGGTGTCGATGTTTAGCGTGAGAAGGTATAATTAAATTGAGGCAAAAAATAAATCCTGGTTAAGTAGTTGCTATAATAATGTCAATTAATATTGACCTTGACGTAGCGTTGGAAGGCCTCTTTCAAGGTGGACTGATGACATTCTGAAGGCCGGAGGAATCCGCTGGATGCGGGAAGCACAGAACCGGTCGAAGTGGCGGTGCTTGGGAGAGGCCTTTGTCCAGCAGTAGACGGCTTTCTGCTGAAATGAATGATACCTAAATAAACTCATGCCTTCTTCCCATGGGGGTAAGGCAGAAACTATAGAATGCCACCTTCTACGCTCCTTACATAATCCTTTTACTTCGTTGAAAGAGTATGCTTAGATGGTTTGGTCATGTTGAGAGGATGAATGAAAGACGACCAACAAAAGGTTTTATTTACAAGGCAGAAGTGAGTGGAAACGCTGGGGGGACGCCCTAGAAGAGCATATAGTGACCTTATTAGTGATGTTCTTCAGAAAGGTCAGGTGGGTAGTACTCGCAACCGGCGTGCGTGTATGACCAGATGTATGAAATGAATGATATTGACCTAATAAATTAGGTTACTTATATTAGATTATGTTCGTGGTAAACCGCACGGCATTGTGATAGGTTCTAAAGTTTTTCTTTGTTTATAATAACTTTAATACAGTGTTGTTTGTTTCAGGTGTAGCGGTTACTAAAAGGGGAAACACACATGTCCCCCAAAAATGATTCCGGTGGGTACAATATTTTGCACCTTTAAATAATAATTTGAATCATCCTTAAATAACAGATCTGTTTATTTATTTACTATTACCACTTACATTTGTTGACAACAAACACACACATTACACACGCACGCACACTCACACGTACATTTCCTGATAATAAATTACTGCAGTCAGATAATAAGTACAGATATTAAGGAAGAGCCTTTTTGAAAATCCAATCTTCGCGAAAAAAAAATCTGCTGTTCTTTTTACATTTTCACGAGTTATTCGAACATAAATGTAGGGAACAGCTGAATTTTTTTTCGCGATTTCAGGTTTCGTCTCATAGTAAAAGTTGTGCATAAAGATGAGTACAATGACCCCCTAAGAGGTTGGGCGTTAATTCCGGGACATATTGTAGATACCTACATCAAGAGCATATGAAACACTTTTCTTGTAGTAGACGTAATTTCTCCGTGTGGTGCCGGACGTAAAGAATAGCACCACCCCATTTCTTCCCGTGGGTGTCGTAAAAGGCGACTAAGGGACTTACTAGAGAATGGGGAGCAGCGTCCTCTATGCATTTTAACACCATACTGCGATACCCAACCCGCCTGCCAAGCGTGGCGATTATGGCAAACACCCCCCCTTAGGGGGAGGCCCTTGTCCAACAGTGGACGACTTTTGGCTGAAATGAAGATGATCATGAGGCGTAATTTAGACAAACCGAAAAGTAAGGGTGATACCATCATAAAGAAGGATTTCATAAACATCGACCGACATAGTAATGACCAACTTATTTTGTACGCAGACTTAAAACTGGCAGTCATGACTAATTTAATTGAGATTAGAGACAGAAACAAGACCGTACTCATTCAAACTTAACACAATGTTCTTTATTAAAAGCTTAACAACTTAAGATTAATCCAAAACAAAGAGCATCACACAGAAACGCCACATACAAAGCTAGTACTAACATATAATGAGAAATTTGCTTAACGCCAGTCACCCCTTAGAAATAATTACACCAGCATCTGCCTCGGGCAGCTGACAGACTTATTGCCATCGTAATAAAGGAAGCAGGCGCTTATTGAATGCCGACATAGTACTTATGTTTTTCTACATACCTATTTAGTACTTTGTGAATACTATTTAGTTGTTCACATGTGCTCATAGAGGGTCATTTGTTTTCTAAGAAGTATTTTTTTTTTCTCTATTTGTGGTTTCGGTCGGTTGGTTTGCAGAACTTTAAATGTCAAATGTGGGTGTAATTTTATGTCCTATAAAAGGTCTAACCTAATTATTATCGACACACAATTTTATTATCTTAATTAACAAAAGTTTAGTTTATATGTAAAGTCTAAAATTTCCGCTCGAGCCACCAATCTTTTTTATAATGATATTTTCTTTTAGGTTGTAAGTGTACAAGTACATACAAAATAAAATGTATTATTTTGTAAAAGGGCGGAGACCTGGTGATTTGAAATACAGGCCTAGAGCTAAGAGCTTAGTTTAGGCACCAGTATCCCACAATATTAAAATGTTGTCTAACTCTGAATTTCGTAATTCTTGAATTTTGTAATATTATTATTATATATTAGTATTATAACATAAATCTTATCTTATTAGATTGTTTTTTCAATTGCGTAAAAGACCGGTCAGACAGTGCCGAATGATTGCAAAGTATGATAGCAAGAATCATCATCATTTTCCTGCCCCATGGTACTTGTGGTCGGAGCAACGCTTTGTCATCTTCCATTCACCATTGTCAACCGTCAACCGTATAATAGCAAGAATGTCAAACAAAAATAAAATATACTGTAAGATTCAGTGCAAGTATTTGCTTAGTTTAGTTTTAGTAGCGTTTATACTGTGTCAGTCACAACTCTTGCATCGTTCTCAGGAAAGTTAATAAATATCGAGTCATAAATAAAAGTAAATTCCTACATATTATCTCATATTTTCTCAACAAATATATGGCTGCGTGTTAAAAGTTTCAATAAAACGATAAGCACATTGAAATAAGACTCAAATAAGTATCAACTAATGAAAATGAAGGAAAGATTTCTTAACGCGGCCATTTGTTTCCTTCAGTTTTGACTGACTGACGGACGGATGGACAGTTGTTCATAATTGACAGTGATTGGGTGGGACTTTACATAATACAGTAGCTTCCTTCGCATAAAGAATCGTCTTGAAGATATTATTTATTGATGTTTTGAGACAATGAACGGAGGTCTCGAGCTATCGAACTGCGACGGCTTGAGACGGTGTAATGTTTGTAAGAACTATAAGAATATGAATAAATCTGTTCTATTTCTGGCGCGTGACGTTACGAAACAAAAGTTGAAATGTGTACAATATTCATTGTTTTTCTGTCATTCTTCATTTGGTTGAATTCCTTTTCATTGTTCTGAGAATTCAAATATAAACATGTCTTATAGGGAATCAGAAATTGTCTAGAAGGGCATAACCTCAGTCTAAAGACATTACATTTCCTACTTTGAATTTTATTGGAATTTTCGAAGTGATTTATTAACATTGTATATTAAAGCTATCTACGTTTGATAGTTCAGGAAGAGTTTGCATATGTCCTACTATTTCCACAGCCGTTGGAATTTCGCCACAAGAATTAGTAGTTTATAGATATTTGATCGTCGTTTTACTGCGTTTCATTGCTTTGCTTGAAATGTTTGTAAGTATTTGACCATTGCCGTCAAACCTTTGGTATTTTGGGATATCTACGTCCCACATGAACCACCTACTTCGCTGTTAACAATTCCAGTATCTTCTTAAAACGGAAACATTAAATACGAAGTTATCTTCTATTGTTTGTAAGGAGGATACGGTTCAATTCACACTATAGGTCTATCGTTTTGGTATAGAAACGGTCTTGCTATGATAATAAAGTTCCGCATAGATAAACATTGGGCTTGTAGATAAGTATAGGTTTATATTTGAGACCTATGTTTAACAGAAGGTCCCGCTAAATGTAAATATAATAATTGATAATAGAATTTCATCCCAAATTTCTCATATCATAATGGATATTGGAATTCCGATGACGATTTAGCTGTGTAGACAACGGAATCGCAAGTAGTTTTTGTTATGAACGGTTATCTCTACTTTAAGTAAGAGTATGGTTTCAATGAGTCCATGTCGCGAACGGCTTTACGCCATGACTAGTAAGTATTAATTCATGGTCAGCATTCCGTTGTCTGAGTTGTGAATTTTCGCATCATGTATTCCGTCGTTGCTTGAACCGTGTGACAAAGTGCTTGCATAGATTTCAAAGATTGTTGGAGATAGCAGAATAGAGTATTTTGTGGTGTTAGCAGTCTTGGAATACTTGATATCTCCTGATTTCCAACTATGTTTTATTAAGAAACCAGTATCTCTAACATTGTTCAAGAGTGGCTTATTCCAGATATTTGCCCGTATGTAGGTGTTAATATATACATAAGTACCTACATACAAATAACTATAAGTTACTAAGTGAAAGTCTGAATACTTGATACGGTGTGTAAAATATTGAGTAGTTTCTTAGCAAAAGTTTCTAAAGAACTCATTTTCCATTTATTACTTTTCTCTTCAGTACGATATCTACAAAATGTAATAAAAGTGTCATTTACAAGTTATTATCGAAATCATTAATCGACTTTTTGTTGCTTGGAGAAAATATGAAAACGACTTGCGTATTTCAGACTGCTGATAGATAAATAATTTCTTTGAAACTTACAGAACCATTAAAATCGATTAAGGAAATGTTCACCCACGGCTTTTAAAAGACAGCTACAATCAACGACACTAAAGGAATAAATTGTCATAAGACCAAGCTTGGCAATCAGAATTTGTGATGGCAGCAGTTTCATAATCGTGATAGTGGATTCTGCTGCCCATCCTCTTAGCAAAACCCCCCATTCACTTACACACGTTGAAACAGATGTCACTTATTAATCTTTAATTTCCTGCTTTATTAATAAAAAAAAACTATTAATAATCATTGTGTGTCCCCGTTTCATAACTTTCATATAATCTCTCACAGGCACAAGGGATCTTGTGCGAATTTCTAAGAAAAAATTAAAGGTTAAGCTGATTTTAAAGGCCACCGGAAGGCCAGGGCATTGTTGCATGTTTTTAATTTTCATAGCACCTTTTAACATGCAATTTAGAGCAGGAACTATACAATTTTTATGTTCAAAAATTACTCAAAATGAACGTTCGGGACGATCGTCAATGATATGGCGCTTATATAGAAACGCACTTTTTGACAGGAGCCATATCTTGGCTCGTCCACGCACAAGCGGATATATATATTTATATAATATAGATAATTATATGCTTTATGTATGTAGGTATTGTATATGTAAATGGTACACCACTGACTACCTGCAGTATTTTCTCTCCTTCTCTCTTTAATTCATCCAAAGGTTGTATTTAAAAGATCGCTTTTAGCGATAAGACCGCCCATTGTGTCACCCTGTGTAAAATTTCAACATTTATATCTGTAATATTTATGGTTTACGTAATAAAGAGTATTCTATTCTGTTCTATTCTATTCTAACATGGTTTTCCTTTTGTAGAATTATAAAAGAAGTAAGTGATTTGTAGCTTATCCAATTGTAAGTAATGGCAATCATGTCATTTGGTTAATTCAAATATTACAAAAAATAATACTTTTTAGGTTTTGAGCGAAAAGTTATTTATTTAGAATTAAAATAATATGTACATAAATAACAACTTATATGTAATTAATTTATAAAAATAACATTACCTTTATTACCCGCGCACGTAGTAAACATGAAATTGTGATACCCAAATTTAGATTAACTAAAACAAGCAAGTCGTTTCTTATAAACAGTATCCGCTTCTATAACAAGTTGCCAAAGTCGGTTATATGTAGAACTTAGCGATGGAAAGTTCAAAACCCACATCAAACGTGTCCTAATCAAAAAAGCATACTATAAGATTAAGGACTACGTTGAAGACAAGGAAGTTTGGCAATAGTTCCTTCTGCACATGTGGCTTCCCTGGTACCTCATTAATGGCATAACTATGTGAACGTCTATTAACTGCTCCTAAATTACGATTTTTATTTCTGTTTTTTACATACTTTGACATAACCTACAAATTTTAATTTAAAATATTTATTAGTGACTTGTGGACAGAATATCTATTCAGTTTTTTTTTTTACAGTTGTAATGACAATGTTGTCATTTGGTTTAAATATGTAGGTTTTTATTTTTATTACTTTAGTAATATTTTATATAGATTATTTTTTAATTTGTGAATGTGAGAACGTTGTAGGCTTAATAGACTGTAGCTTTGTAAACTATCTTTTATTTTGTTAAGTACTTGGTACTTGTTGACGGGCCTACACTGTCCTCCCATACCTATTAACACTGTAACTTATAACATTTTTAAAGCCCACTTTTTTTTTAAAAGAGTAACCATGGAGTTTCAAGCCGGCTCTTCTCCATAGGAAACGACCAATTGGAACCGTGCACCTAGCTTCTGACGTTTCATAAGTGCCCATGTAGGTTTATGTGAAATAAAAAAAAATTGATTTGATTTGATTTACCTTTAAGTTTATGTTTATTTTTGTTTTTTCCACCTTTAGGTTTTTATTTTTATTATTTTAGTAATATTTTATATAGATTATTATTTTATTTGTGAATGTGAGAACGTTGTAGGTTCAATAGACTGTAGATTTGTAGACCATTTTCTATTTTGTCAAGTACTTGTTGACGGGCCGACACTGTGCTCTCATACTTACGTATTAACACTGTAATTTGAAAACATTGTAAAAGCCCATTATTTTAAAAAAGAGTAACCATGGAGTTTCTTGCCGGCTCTTCTCCATAGGAAACGGCCAATTGGAGCCGTGCACCTGGCTTCTGACGTTTCATAAGACGTGTCCATGTAGGTTTATGTGAAATAAAATATGTTAATTTGATTTGATACAACGTTTTTATGCCTTTTTTGTATCGATGTTAGTGTGCTAAGAATTTAGTAATTAAACGGAGCTTTGTAAAGATATGGGCAGAATGTTACTATTGTAAGCTAAACGCTTCTACGGAAAACTAAGCTCAACAAGCTGCTCTCATTAATTTAAAACGATTGTTTAGTTTTGTAGATATTTTGCGGGTATTTAAAGTACCGTGGAAGCCAAATAAGTTTTTCTGCGGCCGTTGCCATGGTGACCTGACTCGGCGAAGTTCCCTTGAATATTTGCTTAAGTGCCGGAAAATTAAGAAAAGTAATGTTTTAAGTATATTAAAGGAATATAGAAGCATTCGAAAATGAAACACTAATGACGAATAAAAATCTTTCAAGCGAAGTTTGTTTGCTTGGTAACCAAACTGTTAAATTATATCTAAGATAGGAATGCTTGGAAATTTGCTGGTCTAGCTCCATAGGACCATCTAGAGTCTAGACAACATCAAATTGGTTGCTATTATAATTCTATAATTTGTAATGTTTGTGACATTGATTTTACATCCTGGGATTTCCTAAACTCACACACTGACTTATTATTTTAAATTTTTTAGGAAAACATAGTTTTACGATGTTTGTAAATATGTGAACACCATGTATCTATCTCATAATTAAGTTATTTTTATTGCTTAGTGTTTAATTCTTTTTACCTACTATGGTATAGTAATTTTATTCTAGGTGCATCGTCTTCACATATAATCATATAATTAATGTACTCAAACTAAATATTGTAAAACATTTTTTAAAGAGTAACGATGGAGTTTCTTGCCCATTCTTCTCCATAGGAAACTACTTTTTGGAAGGGGCAACTAGAATCAATTCTATTTTTTTGTAAATTTTGACGTTTAAAAGTGCCTCGTATGTGCCTATTTGAAATAAATAATTTGACTTTGACTTTGAAACACTTCTCTCGGTAAAAGGGAAACGTGTTGCGTGCTGTGACCTTATTAATTTTGTGTGAGTTGATCACATATGGTATTTCGCTGTATTATTATACTAGCTACCGCCCGCGGCTTCGCCCGCGTGGCTTTTTTTTAAATAAAAGTAGCCTGACTTACCCCTTATAACATCAGCTATCTGCCAGTGAAAGTCCCGTCAAAATCGGTACAGCCGTATCGGAGATTAGCCGGAACAAACAGGCAGACAGACAGACATTTAAAAAATCGTTTTAGGTACCGTATACCTATGCATTTAGTGAAAAGCCGTTATGTTGACATTATACAACTGACACTTCAATTTTGTTTATTTGTATATGTATATTACAAACAGACATTTCAATTTTATTTATGTGTATATAGATTACCGGTAATGAGAACTGAATGTTTATCAAATAATTAGTATCAAACGAGTTTTTTGACATTATAGAGATAGGTATGACACAAGATGATGATATGTGGGATTCCAAGCAACAAGGGTTCACTAGTGGGATATTGAGTTAAGACTAGATTCGGTATCTAGAATAGTCAATTGATAATAAGTATTAAACAAATATTCAATATCGCATTTTTTTTTTATCAGACATTTGAAGTTGAAACTCTGAAAAAGCTTGATTGAAGAAAAACTATATGACCTTGTAGATAATTGAGCATTAATTAATACATTCATATATAAATACATAAACTCACGCGTTCTTCCCATGGGGGTAGGCAGAAACTATAGAACGCCACCTGCTACGCTCCTTACATACTCCTTTTGCTTCGCCTACGGTCATACATCTGGTCTTACACGCCCGCCGGTTGCGAGTACTAAGCACCTGATCTTTCTGAAGAACATCACCAATTTGGTCACTATATGTCTTCCTAGGGCGTCCCTTCCCGGCGTTTCCACTCACCTCTGCTTTATAAATACCTTCTGTTAGTCGCCTTCCATTCATCCTCTCAACATGACCATCTCAGCAAACTCTTTTCAATATTTGTTACTACATCTTCTTTTAAACTGCACCGTTGCCTTATCACCTAATTTATCAGCCGATCATTCATAGTCACGCCAGACATGCTTCGCAAGGAACGCATTTCCACTGCATTTATTCTACTTTCATGCTTCTTTTGTCACACCCAACATTCACTTCCATACATAAGCGTAGGCACCAGCACACCATTATGAACAGCCAGTCGAGCCTTTTTGGTATTTTTTGGCATTAATTAATAATCAATTAAAATCGCGAAATACAACTTTTTCACCCAGCTTTACAAAACTGTGTATATGTGTATATCTCGGAAACTAAATGCCCAGAACTGGACCCTTTTTGCTTGGACGCCCACGGATTCCGCGCTCTCACATTGAGAGACGTATGGGGCCGGGTTAAGTAAAATAGCTAAACGCAGAAGTTGCAACAATCTGAGATTAATGTTATCATAATCTTTATTTATCTCAACATCATATTCCATGCACTAGTCAATAACATGCACAATATTAAATAGAGAAAGGAGTCTGAGGTAGGAGGGTCCTGCGTTACTGATCACCTGGCTCTCTTAGATAAGACATGTTAATTTACAAAACAGTAAGAGTCAAGATATTATAGGTATAATAAAAGTCTGAAATTGTAATTAAGTATAAGCAGAACCTATAACACTCACAGATACAGTAAAAATTTTACATATTGTTTTTTATAATCATGTAATTGGGGAAAATTGCAAATTATATTGACTGATATCTAATTTGACTGATACATAATTATTATCTGTTTGAAAGCGCTAGATACTTACAGTTTTTACTAGTTCACAAAATTCATAATATAAACATTTTAAATTGAAATTTAAAATAAATTTAAAGTTAAGCCTGCATACAGGTCTACTACAGCCAAAGTATTTTTTTTTGAGAATATAATATTTAACTAGGTATTCAAACGCACAGCAAAAAAAAAAAACGGCCTAGCGCCTATCAGACCACATACAATAAAGGGTTCCGTAGTTGGGATGAATTTATCCCAAAACAAATGTAACATTGTTTTTTGAAAAACATGTTCTCCCATACATCGAGATACGTCACGGTCAATTCTCCAACAGCAAATGTAAGTTGGTCGACTATTATTCGTTAACTTGTAAAGCCGTAAACTTACTTAGCTGTGATAGTTTTTACCTTTTAATTACGATATATATATCTACTACTGCCATTACTTTTTTCACATATCCAAAAACAACCATTTGGCTGGGACGGGGAGAGGGGGACTTAACTCTGACAAAAAATAGGACTTTAAAGCTAAACTAAGCTGGCTTAATATTACGCAAACGGATCGCGGAATCGAAAAATGGCTTTCACTGTACCTGCAATATTTTTGAACGGCCTATCCAACGTTACCCCACACGATGGGATAGACGAGAAAAAAATATCATCCCCACTTTACGTGGAAGGGAGATAACCTTCAATGTTTTTTTTTACCACTTTGTCGGCTTTTTTTGTAGTATACCCATGCCAAGTGACAGCTTTGTAGTACTAAGAGTCTTAGAGCTAAACCGGGGACAGACAGACGGACATGGCGAAACTATAAGGGTTCCTTGTTGAATACTGAACCCTAAAGTCTCTTAATTACTGGAGGCAAGTACTCAACTTCTACATTGCTGTGCATAAATATTTTCTCAAATTACGTACCACAACTTTGGTAGGAAGCCACAAGTTCTGGAAAAGCTGTCACTAAAATTACTGGTGACGTTGCACTTGCTGGTATGGTTAGGTGTTCCAATAATGTGATTTTCCGTTAGCTTACCAGCAGGTGGCGCTAGTGTGCTAGTTCGCAACTCGTTAGCGGTGCCTCCATATCGCGCGCTCCTTGTAAATTGCCTGTCCTCCATAGTTTTCTTCAATTTTACTTCGCGTATAAAATTTAATGAGAACTTTTGAATATTTATTATTTGTTGAAGTAAGATTTGGATTTTAATACGCGTAGGGTAGCTTTTTCGGCGTTATATAATTACGGGGTGACATAGATGAATAGGTTCGTTTGGCGTTGTGTGTATTTGTTTTTAGGGTTCCGTACCAAAATGGTAAAAAGGTACCATTATGGTGAGACTAAGTCTGTATGTCTGTCACAGCTGGATATCTCAACGACTACTAATGCAATCAACTTGAAATTTGGAATAGTGTTTAGATGACGTTTACCCAACTATTTTACAAACAAGAAAGAAATTTTAAAAAATATATCTTTTTTGCAACAGGCCCTGAAAGGGGGTCTTAAAAATTCGAATGGAGTCTACTAGAGCATGGGGGTATCAAATGATAGAGCGCTGTTTGTTCATTCTCAAACTATTTGTTTTTTGGGCATCATAGTTTTCTACGTTTAATAAAAAATGTAAAAAAAAATACCGTTCCCCCCTTATCTCCGAAGTTTGCATAGAGAAAAATCTGAAATTATTCTATGTGGTAGAAGTTTATGTAAAGATTACAGGAAAAGTAAAACGATGTCTCTAAATAGCACAGTTTTTCAGAAATCATCAACATCATATATACGTCCGACTCGCTCTTGACCGGTTTTTTGCTTTGGAAAGTATTCTCACTCTATCTAAACTATAATTTGTTTCTGTTTTAGTTTAGTGTTATTTTTGCCATTTCTATTTTATTTATTTAACTTTCAATGGACCATGAATCTTGCCACTAAGTACATTGACCTGCAAGTTTTATCTGTAGAGCGTAACAGCGGCTGCAAAAGAAAGTAATTGTTATTATCATTACAACGTTTATTACCTTTAATAACTGCAACAGTGCACAAATAATGATAGGTTATTTCACTAACATTTACGACTACAACGAACAGGCCCTTTTCCTCAATTTATGAGAAATAAGGACGTTCCGAAACACAACTCTATTTACTAATAATAAAAAAAAGTAAAAAAAAAAACTAAAATCCTGACAGTTTAAAAAGGGAACTTTAAAAAACCGGCCAAGTGCAAGTCGGACTCGCGCACGAAGGGTTCCGTACCATTATCTATAAAAACGGCAAAAAAAATCACGTTTGTTGTATGGGAGCCCCCCTTAAATATTTGTTTTATTTTAATTTAATTATTTATTTTAAAAGTGAATGCATAATATTGTACGGCTTAGGGTGTACAGGTACGGGGTCTGGGATTGAAGACAGAAATAGGTCATTTTGTTTCCATCATTTTTAGGGTTCCGTACCCAAAGGGTAAAACGGGAACCCTATTACTAAGGCTCCGCCGTCTGTCTGTCCGTCTGTCACCAGGCTGTATCTCATGAACCGTGATAGTTAGACAGTTGAAATGTTCACAGATGATGTATTTCTGTTGCCGCTATAACAACAAATACTAAAAAACAGAATAAAATAAATATTTAAGGGGCTCCCATACAACAAACGTGATTTTTTTGCTCGTTTTTGTTCGATATTCATAACGGCAACAGGTAGACGGTTGAAATATTCACAGAATATTTAGTTATATATTCACTTTAAAAATAAATAATTAAATTAAAATAAAACAAATATTTAAGGGGGGCTCCCATACAACAAACGTGATTTTTTTGCTTTTTTATAGGTAATGGTACGGAACCCTTCGTGCGGGAGTCCGACTCGCACTTGGCCGGTTTTTTTAAAGCTAGGACTAATTTAAACTCGAACTACAAAATCAATTTGATGAAAATTTCCATAAATATTTCTTCCTACAAAATGTAATGTGCAACTGTTTGTTTTCCCTAATAGATAAAATAAAAATAAAAAATGAAAACTAAAAGTGGATGCTTCACTGCCTGAGCAAGTTATAATTTTCCGGGATGGAAATACAAACGTGTACTAATTAGGCTATTGCAATTTCTAGGACGTCGAATCGATAGTTTGGAATTGTAGATTAACCAATTAAATAATAGGAAAGTTTCAATTTTATAGCATTGGTGTGTAGTCAAACAGGGCGCTAACCAAAATTCTACCTATAATAATTTGGTAAAATTCAATAGCTGTTTTGATTGGTTACCGGTACAATATAAATCTGCCTAGCCTTTTCCCAACTATGTTGGGGTCGGCTTCCAGTCTTACCGGATGCAGCTGAATACCAGTATTTTACATGGAGCGACTGTCTATCTGACCTGCACCCACAACCCAGTTACTCGGCAACACAATACAACCTACAATAAAATACTTAACTACTCGTACAGGTAAATATAGTAGAATAGGTACATTTATAACTTTTAGGCTTTTAGTAATTTGGGGTCAAATGTACCTCAAACTTATTTTGTTTGTATGCCAAACAAAATAAGTTTGAGGTACATTTGGTAAAATCAGAGTTTGGATTTTCATCTCGGTTAGATAAAACCTAAAAGCTAGGCACATGGAGTTTATAGTTCCAACAAATACACAACAAATACGTAGTTCGTCGCAGTGAATTTATTTACTGTTTTCTATGTGAAGTAGCCGGTGAAAAGTAACTCCAATAGGGTTGATTAAATTTCTCTGCTGGACGTTGAAAAATCCGTACAGCACTAGGATTTACAGTACATGAATTGAGCTTTTCGAAAAACGTTTCGCTCTGAAATATTGACATTTTAACCATTCGTAGAAGTTAATTCGAACGAAACTACTTCAGTTCATGAAAAGGCAAGTTTTAATACTGTTATTGAAGATCTAAAACTTTTTTGGTTAGCAACCAAACGAGACACTACTAAACACTTTAGTTACTAACATTAGTTATAAGTAAAATTCTTGTTATTAACATATCGGTTATATGGTTGCTAACCAAAAATTTTTTGCTAGTCTTGGGCTTTTTTGTCTACAATAAATGTTTTTTACTTTTTGTTTTTATAGGTACATAATTATTCTACTTTTTCCACTATCCAGCAGTCCTTATTAACTGCTAGGATTTTTTTCACCTCCTTTTTATGCGTCTCCGCTGTCAAAACATGAACGTTTGACTTTAATTTATATAATATGTTTAAAGGATGATTTTGTTAATGCATCTTGCTGTGAAATTATGTAATGTTTCCCAAAAGCGTGTGTTTATCGATATATCTATTGGTTTTTTTTTTATAAGTATTGCATGCATCATATTCCATTTAATATTTTATGAAACACATGAACAATTGTCGTGATGGATCAGAGGTTACAGTCTCGCTTCGGATGCACGACGTTGTGGGTTCAAATCTTTGCCAATATGACTTCAATTCATATGTACTTATTAGTTGTGTCTTATTTTTCTGAAAACTGCTAACCTCTATTAGTTTTTAAATATGGGAAACACAATTATACATTCAAATCTACGACTGTTCATCATTCGCTTCCAGGCATGCCCAGCGTACGTGTAATCACCGCAACAAGGAAAGTGAGTGCGGTGCTAATTACAAAAAATCTCACAAATTATCGTTGGAATGTAAATGAGTCGCTTCCTCATGTTCTTGGATGGGTATGTGACTCTTGCTCAAATAGAAAACGTTTGTGTGAACTTTGATGGATTACTTAAGCGGCCGTGTCGATTGTAGGACTAGCGGCCCGCCCCGTCTTCTCATGGTTTTTACGACTCCACATAGGTACGTGATGGGTATCGATATACAAAAATTATTTTTTTGGGGTCAACTACTCTGGTGGTTTTGTTACTTGAATTATGAGTTGAATAAATCTTTTTTGTTTTATCGTGTTTAGTTAACAATACCCATCATGTCTGTGAAGTTTACATAAAGAAAACAACTGATATTTCAGGTGTAGCGGGTGACCACATGCGGTTGAAGACTCCAAAAAAAAATCATTTTTTTTTTTTTTTCTGATCATGTTTAAGATATCTATACCCATCATGTCTGTGAAGTTTCTCTAGCTAATTTAATTTGACCCTGCATGTATGATTAATATAAATACACATATACACATAAACTTTTCGGAATAAATTTAAAATAAGTACAGTGAAAACCGTATCAAAATCTTTTGCGTAGTTTAGAAAAATAACGCGGTCACACAGACAAACACGAAATGCGACTTTATTTATATTATGTATACAGGATGATTTTCTTAATGTGTTGTATCTTGCACCCGTGCATCGATTGGTTGTTTGTTTAACGAAACTGTGTAATGATGTAATGTTTCCCTAAAGCGTGTGTCTATCGATAGATCTATTGGTTGTTTTTTTTTTAATGTTGTATGCGTCATATTGCATTAATATTTTATGGAACTCATGAACAATAATTGTCGTGATGGCTTAGTGGTTAGGGTTACAGTCCCGCCTCAGAAGCACGAAGTTGTGGGTTTGAATCCGGGCAAGTATTGGTGAAGGAAAACGTTGTGAGGGATTCTTGACTTATAAATTAATCATCATCATAATCATTTCAGCCGAAAGACGTCCACATAAATTAATTTAAGACTGAAATCGCCAACCCGTCTAGAGCAAGCATGGTGATCAATGCCCGTGCCTTCTTCGCGGGACAACAATATAGACTGGTATTATTATAGGACATTTTGGAAAGAGAACTGCACAAATATTTTTAAAGGGTAAAAAAATGTCAACGAGTAAACCATTTTTGTAGATAATCAAGTTGACTTCGAAGCAGTTAGCTTCTTGTAATTTTGTGTAAGTGACCCTGCTACTTGTGGATTAATTAAGTACTTAGCGACCCACAAATTGCGATAAGTACTATAAGAGTACGTCGTAAGTGGCCCCCGAGGCCTAAGTCAGCGTTTATTCCCAATTGGCTTAGTAGATAAAAGACATATTAGGGGCTTATCACAGATTATCCTTCTATAAATAATAGATCTGCAGGAAATTAGGGACGGCTTTTTTTAGAATGTAATATTTATTCTTTGATGTCTGAGGTATACAAATTGTGTGTTTTATATGGGTTTTTTGTCATAAAGGGATTGAGGTAAATTGTTTTATGTCTCCAGCGAAAAATAGCGCGTTTGTCGCGATCATAAATTATAATTTGCGCAATTCTCCCAAACGGAAAGTTTTTAGTAGTTTAGCTCTCAAGGTTCGCGATGTAAATGAATTATAACAAAGAATTTGAATAGAAGAATAGCACAGAAAAATGCCTTTCTGAATAGTTCTTGTCCCATTACATAGACTTGCCTAATGTGCGATATCGATATTACGTAGTCGTCGTATGCTATTGTAATATTTCCAGAGCTGGCCGCTAACTGGGATAAAAATTCAGTGCGAAGTGGGACAGCGGGATATATCAGAATTGCAAATTCGAATTCTAAGGAAACATGAACAGTTTACTGCAGCGGCAGAGCGTGTAGGAAATTGTAAGTACTTTTATACAGCCATAATGCCTGGAAGTTTTGTTGCAAAAGGGATGGAAGGTATTTGAACAACGATAGCAAAAGTAAAAAATAGAATAGAATAGTTCAATACTCTTTATTATGTACACCATAAAAATTACAGATATAAATGTTGAAATTTTACATAGGGTGACACAATGGGCGGTCTTATCGATAAAAGCGATCTTTTACAGACAACCTTTGGATGGATTAAAGGGAGAAGGAGAGACAATACTGCAGGTAGTCAGTGGTGTACCATTTACATATACAATAAATACATACATAAAGCAATACACTTATCTAAACTCGTTATTTAAGGCGAAATCGTCGTCAGGGTAGCCCGCCAAATTCAAGTTTTCTTACTTTTTTTTGCAATTTGCAGGTCAGCTTGTATGTCAGGTCAAGGTTATCAGGTTGTATGTTAATTTAAATACGATTCGCGACCGTATCAAATATTTATTATAGATTGATAAAGATCATTAATACAACTCTCTAAGGTCATATAATCCTATTGAATGACTATTTCATGAAATCATTACATTTGAGGTCAATTCTAACTTGAGGAGTTACTGATTCTAATTCTGTAAAAGCATATTTGTTACGGATGCGAATCATATTTTACATACAACCTGACACTCACCTGAAAATTGCAAAAAAAGTAAGAAAATTTGAATTTCGCGGGCTACATGAGCGCATCTCCCCTATACAAATCTTGGGCATACACATAATCAGCCTATAACGTTCCCACAGCTGGGACACAGGCCTCCTCTCTGTGAGCGGGAGTGGGCCATAATCCACCACGCGTGCCCAGTGCGGGTTGGGGTTGGAATGTTGGGCATTCCAAGTGTCAAATATAATTATGGCAAATATACAGATGATCCTAAATAATGTATAGTATGGTGCTGAAGCTTCCATCATAGTCTCGCCAAACTAACGTATTTTATCGAAATAGTGACTTATTTATTTACTACAGTCCGGACGTCGAGAGAATGCGTTCCTGACACCTGTCAGTTGGACAATTCTAGTTTTAATAAGGAACAAAAAGCCAAACACATTTTTTTCTTTTTGTTTGGTATGGCTTTGTGCGGTTTGCACATTTAGCCAGTGTCAAGTAAAATTAGGTAACAAGTACAAAGTTTAAATAATGATGAAATGAATTAATACTCAATGCATGATTGATGATATCCCCGCCCGCCCGCTCCCCTTGGGTTTCAGTAAAGACGTGGCACTTTAATGAGACCTCATGCGGACTTGAAGTGATGTTGCACTGTTTTGTTATATTTGCCTACACTAATGCAAGTTTACGAACACTTAATGGTTAATAATCCACCATTATTACACATTAATATTCGGCTAAACACAAATTTTAGAAAATAAAACAAAACTGCTAAACTTTGCTTCACTTTGCCGCCAAGAAGCTCCAAAACACATTTATTAATTAGTATGAAATTTTCAAGTCAATGTCAAGGAGTTTTAATGTCAAGAACGCATTCTCTCAACGGCCGGACTGTAATGACCTGGTCCTGCTTCGCACGGGTGCACAATGGCGACATGTCAAAACATAAACATTATTGTATTATTAATAGTATACACATAAACTTTCCAGAATGAATGGTCTAACTAAATGATGGTGAAAACTGCACAGACAGTAGACGAAAAGCGACTTTGTGTTATACATCATAACAAAACATCACGACTGTAATCCCCGAAAGGTTAGGTAGAGGAGTACTCTATAGTACACCCACGTTTCGCCAGTTATGTTGAAGTCTCATGTAATAGGGGGCGAGCCTATTGCCATCAACCGGGCACAACAAATATCTGCTATGTGTCGTTACAGCTCTGAACTTTAATGAAGTATTGATGGCAAACTGACAGAGAGAACAAGGCATTTGACTTTAAAAAAATCTAAAAGAGGTTAAACTATAATGCAAGAAGGCGACATTGTCTACAAGTGTATAATGCTAATCTCGACGACCGACGCGACGAGGCTAAAGTATAATGTAATAGTTTATAGAAACTATTACATTTCAAACATTCACAGTTATTTATTCAATCGTACAGTTCACTATAATAACTATTTCCCAATACGCACTGCATTCATTAAAACCACACAAGTTGCACTTACATTCTGAGAATTCCACGTGGGTTTTGGACTGAATACGATCAAATTAGCGAATGAATGGGTACTAGACAAATTGTGTTCGGAATAAGGTTAGAGTTCCCTATTAGGTGATCTTGCGGTTGATAAAGTTTATGGAGTATTAGAATGTGAATTATCACGCACTTACCTGTGGTACAGTAGCGAAGCTTCAACTTCCAATAGAGGGAAGCCGAAGAAAAAGTTGTTCAGTTCACATTAATTCAAGATAACATCAAAATTACCTCAAAAATGTTTGTCATTCTTTTACTTTTCTTAATTTAAAGCCATGTATATTTGTCGGAATTCTTATTTAAAACGGAAAATGTAAACGGCGTTCGCGATTTAGGATACCTATAGTCTATCCTAAAAACGCGTACGTGCCTAGGTACGCGTTTTTTATCTATTATTTAGTAATAGTAAACTCAGATAAGAGGGAACCCGGTTCCGAAGGGAAGCCGGTAGGAATCGGGTTGTATGAAGCCGTCGCCCCTGCTGTGGTAACTATTGTTTTGGGCTGCAGTTACGCTTTAGATTTCTCATTGTGGTGCTAATTCTGAGTTTAAAAAGTATCTGTACGTATTTTGTAGCAGGCTGGATGTGAAAGGCGGAGAATGGCCAGGTAATGCAGCGCAAATTTGGAGAGTCCTATATCCAGCAGTGGATGGGCTGCGTTGATTAATTAATGTGTGCTGCCAAGTCGGACGGGCGGCCTATGGAAATATTCTCAAACCATCGTTCGCATCCTACCGCGAACTTTTAAAGCAGTCGAACAGGAAAACGTGGGTTGTTGTTACAAGGTTTTCCATTTTCTCTTTGATCACTTCGCGTGTTCCCGTGAAAGGATCTTGTTTGACGAGTATCATAGAAAGTTTAATTGATGGAGAAATTCTGCTAGCTACCGCCCTCGTACTCCTCCGCATCCTATGACTAATCGGAACTTGAATTTATAAAGCTGGGCGCGAACGAAATTGGAAGTTAATTTAACCAAAGCCGTTGACAGTTAATTATATCTCGTTCTCTGATTTTTTTTACTTAATTTGTTAGTTAACTGATTTTATGCTTTCTATATTTGGTAATTTAAAGATTCAAATATCTTCGTAGCTGCAGAGTGCAGGAGTAAAAGTCCATTCTCATACATAAAAGCGCTTTTAAGCGGCGGCAGCTGCTGTATAAATCTTAATAGTCAGCCATTTCACTATGTAAGTTTCACGAGGAAGCCTCCGTAAGTAAGGCTTTTATAGTGTTGCTTAACTGAGATTGAGTTCTGCTTGTCAGCAATATTTCCTTATATCAAAGTTGCTGCCATCTTACTTTATCTTGGCTCTCGATTCATTGTGTTATAAAGTCTGGGAACGGTGAAATGTGAAACTTCATGGAGCTATGAACTTTACAGCGTCGTTTGAAATCATCTGTAAGAATAAAACTGTATCATAATGATTACTTTGTAGGAAAAAATCTTGTGCTGAAGGTCAAGGTATTCAGACTTCGTTCGCGGGGTTCCTACACCTACCCTACCCTACCCTACCCTACCCCTTCGCGGGCGTTTGCAGAAAAACTCACCAAAGTTTCATCAAAATCGGTCCAGCCCTTTTGGAGTCCATAGAGGACAAACAAACAAACATTGATTTTTATTTATATATATAAGATTAACTGCCGGAAAATTCTACGGCTTTTCCGCGTAGACAGTCGTCACGGGAACTTCGAAATGCATTAATAGTTGTAACCATACATGTAGTGCCTCATATTCCTTGGAAATTCAGTTGATGGGTGTGTTATCCATCTGCTATCTTATCATCCGTTTAAATTAACCTGGGTTTACACATACCAACAAGCTTTGTAAAGCAATAGGCTACGCAATACAATACCAAGCAAAAATTTCCATACATTTATATTTTGTCGCAAGCGCTACTGCCGAGCACGAGGTCCGGGGTTCGATTCCTGGGTCGGGCAAAGTGATATTGGGTTTTTCCGCCAGGAATTTCTCAGTAGCAGCCTGGAGTCTGGATTTGTGCCCGGTTGATGGCATTAGCCTCAGCCTCTATTACATGGGACTTAAACATAACTGGCGAAATATGGGTGTACTATAGATTACACCTCTGCCTAACCCTTCGGGGATTACAGGCGTGATGTTATGTTATGTCATTTATATTTGTAGGGTCAGGAGCACCGTGTATGCGTCCATGCCTTGTATGGAACTTTAAAGATAAGATTACTATAAGGTTTAAAATAACCTGCAAGAATAGCACCACAATCGGTGCTATGCGTTGCAGTACTGTTGATGTCTACAGCTAGATGAACCGATGACCTTAAAAAGGCGTCTAGGGACAGACTAGAGGCGGTACTCGAAGAACCGGGTGCTATAGCGCAACTTAGGAGCGGCCTTATAATGTGGTCTGATGTAGGTTGACTTGGTTGATGTCACATGTCTATATACTTGTAAAGTTATATTAGAAGCCGATGGAAAATATACGCCGCGTGCCTTTGTCACCCGCAGGCGCCGTCAGACGAAAGTCAGTTTGCCACTGTAAAACGAATTACGTACAAGACTTTCTATCTTCGCTCCGAACCCTAGTGTTTATACTAATGTGTGTCGTTAAACATTAAAATAGGTAGGTCCAACTTCGAGAAAGAGGTCAATCGTCTAATCCGGATGGCAGCGTTCGGGAAGCTATGCAATGTCTTCTTGTCCCACATACCGCAGTGTCTCAAGACGAAAGTCTTTGACCAGTGCGTGTTGCCAGTGATGACCTATGGCACTGAAACGCGGTCGCTCACAATGGGCCTTATTAGAAGGCTAAAAGACACACAAAAGAAAATGCTGGAGACTATGCTTAGAGTTTCCCTACGTGATCGAATCGAAGAGATCCGCAGGAGAACCAAGGTAACCGATATAGCCCAAAGAATTTCCAATCTTTAGTGGCAGTGGCCAGGGCAGATTACTGCTGAAAGGTTCTGGAGTAGCGACCGCGCACCGGAAGACGTAGCGTTGAAAGGCCTTCCACCAGGTGGACCGATGACCTTGTGAAGGCCGCAGGAATACGCTCGATGCAAGAAGCACAAAACTGGTCGACGACGTGGCAGTGCTTGTGGGAGGCCTATGTCCAGCCACTTTCGGCTAAAATGATGATGATGAAACTATAAAGTTGTATCTTCTTTCCCCAGATGATAGTGCGAGTGTGGTGCGAGAGCGGTACCGGATGGGCGCCGACTCACGTGCCCGTTACGCCGCATACGAGCTGTCGCGACGTGCTCGAGTGCTGCCGGGAGCCCGGAGACGAACCGTGCTTGCTGTTCAGCGTGCACCCTCAACATGGAGGTATGACTAGATTGGCTACTACAGGCCTGGGACGGTGCCCCACAATGGTGACGTGACGCGGAGCTCAGTCATTCGCCCGCTGAAGGGTGTCAAAATCTCTCCTGCATCGCGTATCTATCTCAGTTCGGTAGTCCTGTAAAATTATATTATTAGGGTCCCGTACGTCCGTATGAAAAAACTGAAGTCTTATAGGATCATTCGTGCGTCTGTCTGTCTGTCTTTCTGTCACAGCCAATTTGCTCAGAATCTACTGGACCGATTAAGTTGAAATTTGGTTCACATTTGAATTTCTGTAACCCAAACACGGACGTGTAATGTAAATATATGAATTTTGAAGGGGATCACTTTTAGGAGGAAAATTAGAAAATTGAATAAAAATGTTTTGCAAACTGCATAGTGTGACATGACATAATATCAAATGAAAGAACTTGTTGTGGGTAGGGTCTCAAATATTTTTTTATTAGGTAATTTCAAAATCAATATTTTTAGTTCTTATTTAAGAAAATAGATGAAAATATTACCACCTTACATTATTTTTTCTGTAGGATTGTCAATGCTCGGCTTAATATCGAGAGTTGAAAGTTTCTTGACGCGCTGGGGTTGCAGAGCTTTTCTGTAGGATTGTTAGTGCTCGGCTTAATACTGAGAGTTGAAAGTTTCTTGACGCGCTGGGATTGCAGAGTTTTTCTGTTGGATTGTGAATGCTCGGCTTACTACCGAGAGTTGAAAATCCAGTGCGCGAACAACAATCGTTGCGTAAAAAAGGGCCGTTCGAACCTGGGCTAAGGAGTATGGAATTGACCAATTTTTATTAATTGTCATCTTGAAAAATGGCGGTTGACATGTTAGTAATCAACAATCTAAAAGTTAGATTAAGTAGGGTTTGTGAGATTATCTTACTAGATTATCTAAGGACTAACAGAATTTGGGTTGGCAGTTCGAATGTTCACTATAACGGCGTGTACACACGAAAGAACAAAACATGGTGAACACGAACATCGAACACGGAACATTTATTTCGTACGTGTGGACGTAAGTTAGCAATGCGGACACGAACACCATACGAACACAGTTGGACTTGTGTTCGCGCTCAACTGCCCCGCTCTCTTTAGTAGCCATGGATTCCCCGTTGGAAAGTGGTACACTGTTGGATAGGTGGCTGAGAAGTGATAACCCCGCGCCGCTGCGCGTTCACCCCTCGAGTTCCGTACCAACAATGTTGCATCAAACTTCTCCGAACACCGTCCACACACAAAAACGAAATTGGTTCGCCACGAACATTTTTGACGAACATAGTGTTTGATGTTCGTGCTCACCATGTTCTTGTTCGTTCGTGCGTACACGCCTTTAGGTGGTCTTTTTCACAGCTCGTTCGAAACATTCCTTAATAGTGGAGAGTATTACGAAACAAAAAATCCTTCATAACAATGCGAAACATATCCACAAGTTGTATTTGGTTCGCTCCAATGTTTTCTTACGTATGTTATGTTTAGCTTTTCCTACGTTAGATCATAAATCATTTCCTCACGTCCGCTGCAGCTTCCTTCTACAACTCTTTTGAAAATATTGTCTTACTTTTAGCAAGTACCTAAGTAAATTCTTGTTATTTTGAAGGTAAACTTTAGTTAGAGATTTAATAGAAATGGAGCAGTCGTTTTAAGTATTTTTTTTAGGAACGTAAATATAAGTGCTTTCATCTTTCTTTTCATCGGAAACGCAATCCACGGGACACACGCTTTAAAATCAAAATCAAAAGTCATTTTTTCAAACAAGGGTGAGATCAGCACTTTTCAAACATCAAAAAGACAGCCCCCATAACGCCCGCCCTTCACCACTTCCTAGCGCTATAGCTGGGAAGAAGAAGTGGCGCAAGAAACTCCCCGGCAGCACAGCTGTCTGTCAGTTACAAAACTTGATTCTATACAATATTATGCAAAATAATATACATAACGCAACACAAAACATTAAATAAAATTATTTGCCATAATTATGTCAACTAGCACACGCCACTATATCAACAAAAAACATCGAAAACTATATACATTACAAAAGATTATATGACGTCATCAGCCTAGTCTAATCTCAATATTTTGGTGGTGAAATTCTTCAGGGTTTATCTATATGTGTGTGTGTGTGTGTTTATAAATATTGTGACACAAATATTGTAGATAATTAAATTAATTCTTGTCGATGTATACAGCTTTTTGAGGCTGAATGTACCTATTCGGTACCTTTATGTATTTTTGCCGATGCATAGCTTCGTTAGTATATAGTAGATTCTTATTGCCAGATGGTTGCCATCGTTGGTTTAGATGCTCATTAGCCAGATTGTCTGCAAACGACGCGCACTAAATCCTATGTTCGTGAGAAAGATAATTGAGATGAGCCATCTTGAATATGTACCTCATCAGTTATTATGATATGTGTAATTATGAGCTAGTCGGTTAGGCAATGTATATACTTAGTATGCTTTAGAAACGTATATGAAAGGGCACGATGTTTATTATGGAAATAGGAATGACACAATGACAAATGCGCACTGACTGGACAGGTCCACTCAATCTGTGTGGTTCTTTCCTCAAAAGACCATTTCAGACACCAATCTACATGGTCTTCACATGATCTGACTAAAATTATGTCTGGACTGGAACTGGACTGTCTGGACTGGTTTGGACTGTGACCTCTGAGTTTGTTTCGGCCTTTTTTCTCAGCGTAGTCAGATAGGAAACGCCGAGCTCATCTAGTTTTTAAAATAATGATTAACGTGTAAAAGTGTTTGTACAAACCTACTTACAGAAATAAAATCATTTATCACAACCTGAAATTGAAGGAAATATAGATAGGTTATGTTAATATAATACTGCATAATTATTATATTAAAGCTAGTTAAGTATTGAAATCATAATCATTGATCACCATTTTCACGACGTGTAAAAATGGTGATCAGAAACAGAAAAGAAAAAGATATCAATAATTATAAATACTACTTATTTTTCTAGATTTAATATTGGTACCGACCTATATTCAACCTAGAACAATAAGTAGTTACAGTAAGAAAGTGATCCTTGATTGAAGAGTGATCAATGAGTTCATGATCGTTAGTTATCTTCAAAAAGAAAAAAAAACGAGCGAGGCTTACATTATTAGTCGCATATGAAGTGTATAAACATCTCGCCTTGGTAAGTAATAAGCGACTGAGCAGCGACAGAAATTAACCTCAGTTTAAAAATATTTATTCGAATAATAATTACTAGTGGTCGCCCGCTGGTCGAAATTCGACCCCCTCTACTTACAATCTATATAGTACTTACTAATTCCATGAGTACACTAGTTCCATACTATTATATAGTACTTACTTATTCTATGCTCAAGCTGTCACTTCCGTCCCTTTTCACGAAATCACTCCCTCCTAAAGCCAGAGTAAAGATGTTACTAAATCAAAAAGTTGTGTGAAGAGAAATAACATAAACTACCTCCTACTGCACAAACAGTTGTAACTAGCATTAGAACATCTAATATCCCTTGACCTGTTAAAAGAGAAACACGCGTAACATCCTGTTAAGTTCGCGGTATCTGGAAATCGAACCACGGCCATCCACGGCTGGTACGGTCTGCGCCTGCGATGTAGCTCGACAAAAACGTCCCGCCCCGTTACTCCGAGATGTCACTTTAATTCGCCTTAACAGTACTTGATGGGCCTCTAACCCTGTCAACACGACGTGGGATACCGGCCGGAGACTGCCTACTTTGATGAGACCGCGTGTAAATTTTTCCAAGTATTTTGTGATCGGAAAAGGTAGCGCCACGGTTAAATGAATACAATTCGTAAGGTCTAATTTGTATCTATAAAGCCGATTAATACAGCTTCATTATACATATGCTCTACAACATATTCTAATTCTAATAGCCCATGTTACGCAATTTTATTACTGATCAGATTTGAATTTCAAATTAAATACCTCCAAAAGTTAGTTTGGCTGTTCATCCACATATTTTACCGTAATTAATGATTGACACATACGATAACAAGCCACGCTCGAATAAATTATCTCGAAAATCTAACGCTACGCCACTCTGAATTACGACAGAACATTTCTAGTTTTTGTATTGAACCGTATTATTTCCGTGTTACAACATTTGCATATTATATCACCGTTAGCGACTATGTCACCGCGTGGAGAATCGATGATCGTACATCTCGGAAGAAAAGGGCTCTCGATTTACTTCGATGCAAAAACTCGAGACAGCAGTAATTGCATCCCGATCGACCAGTCCGTGGGAAAGATATGCCCGAAATGTCATATTCACTCAGCAAGCGCGCCTCTTGAAATCGTTTTGACCTTAGGATAAATGATAAATACTTACACAGGCATTTATTTATTTTGTGATCGTGTCTTTTTATTGACGTAGGTAACAGCTGGTAGAAAAATATAGGTATAATTGAAGTAACCCGTAATTTAGTTTACTGAGCGTAGTAATTTCATTAATGGAATACAATATGGGTTTTCTGGCAGTAATTCCTTATGTTACCTAATCTATTAATAGTGTACAAATTCCTCGTAAAGAACCACCAAGGTTAAGTGAATCGGCGGAATTTCAAAAGTCCGTACGAACATACTGTCGAACTTTCGACAAATAAATACATGTATTTAAGACCTATTAGCCAAATATTTCAAGAATTCCTAATTCGATTTAACTGGCAATTTAATTGACAGTAAAGATTCGGCGATACCTCACAAGTTCGTATGTGAATTTTGACAGTGAAAGTGTACTTTAGCGTAATTATCCGTTCAGATGTTATCGTGGAACAGGCTCCGTGTACAATGGGTCTCATAAATATTTACTCGTCGTGCCCATGTGCAGCGTAATGGTGCAAAGAGCCGCCTTATTATGCGACGCATGGGGTACTGGAAGTATCCATGTCGCCACCTCCATAACCTCTGTGAACTAGTAACTTAGGCCTTCGGCAGACGACGGACAGTTCCAGACGAAGTTTTTGATCCGCGGAAACCACGGGACCTTAATAACCAATAAGTCTTTTAAAATGTAGATTGCCTGCAAAAAGCCTAAAGGTTAGTTTTATAAGGAAAAGTAAACGGATGTCTTAGAACTTTTATTGACACAGATAAGGTGTTACGCCCATATTCGGATGTTACCATTACGTAAACGATACGGATGGTTGCCTTCGGTTTTTTGAAGTCGTCTATCGGGTCTAAGTATGTTGGTTTTATAGTTTAGAAGTGAGATAAATACGCACATATTTGATGAGCTATGAAATTCTTGTAGTGTGTTATGTCTAGTAGTGAACTCGGCGCTGAGTTAATTGAATCGATATCTTGTTATTGTGGTTCATATCGCGACCATGTAGACATGTCTTAGCTTCGTGAACAAAGTGCATGTTAATGTTGTTACTCATCAGCGAAACATACATTCGCAAATTGCAACATAACTACCATAATTTGTTATAATGAACTCACATTCAAAGAATGGTCAAGATAAGGTTAGCACGCGACGGAATAAAGGGGTGGCCTCACACAATGTGTGAGAACGGCTTTATACCTGCTCGTTAGCTTTCTTTTGTCTTGACATTTGACCTCATTTTATGTCTTAATTGCAATTTTGATTGTTAAAGCGGTAACTGACTCGGTAATAAATATATTACGGCAACTTTGTAAGGGTCCTACATAGTAGGGTCATGCAATCATTATATCTTGTGGTAATTATTGCTTATATAATTTGCGTAGGCGCTCTGTAAACCTGAACATTATTTTCCGTGTTAGTTGATTTTAATTTGGAAATTCGATTATTTGTAAATGGTATACTAATTTTCATCTATACATAAAGAAAATAACTTCGTTTATCGTCTTGTAAAAGCTTATAAAATATCAGGAAAAGCACAAATGAGCAGGAAAAGTTATTTACCTAGTAGGCTCTTAATTGGTCCAGGTAAAAAAAGAATTATGTAAGTATAATTTATGAGACATTTTAATAGAAAAAATTCCCACTGTGCCCTTTGTTTATTGTTATTTAGTTGGTTACGCTTTTATTACGGGGTTATAAAAATGTTTATGATGATGACAGAAATTACAGACATCGGAGAATACTGCCAACACTTTTATGGAGCAAAAGGCTTGAAGGGTAGATCTTTAGTTTGGATACATACACAATTATTAAAGATAATTGTTGAATTTATTATATTAACAAGAGTTATCGAGGTTCATTATCTTTTTGTTTTATTTACTTAAAAAAATTGCAGGTGCACAGAAGCATTAACTTACCTACTTAATTAAATATATGTCAAACCTCCATTGATAACAGATTTTTCACGGTAATACTCATAAAAAAAATAGGCAGTTGGCAAAAAACTAAAATACAGCTCGAAAGCCACCGACTTCCGAAATTAAAGTTATTTTTCACTTTGTAGTGTTTTTTTTTTGGTAGTCGGTTGTTTTTTTTTTTGTAAAAAGTTTTTTATTTGTCACAGAAACACGTGCAAAACATATGAAAACATAAACTCGAGTAAAAACAAACAGTTGGCAGCTGCACGTCATGACTGTGACAATAAGGCTTGCACTCAGCATGATGCTGTGCTATGGAGGACCCACAGCACAGCGCTGATTTTCAGTGGTCACCCGAAAAATACGTACGGAACCCAAGTCAGGTTTAATGAGTTGTACATAATAGCTAACAAAATAAAATAAAACTAATGCCTAAACAACCAAATATACATATAAGAATAAATATGATTAAAACATAAAAATTAATCCGCAGGCATCACCATGCATAAATAAAGTAGCTAGGTATAGGAAGTGTATAATATATGTGTATACATATACATAGGCCGCTGCGCTTCGCCAGTCTGGCACAACACGTCATATTAGCATGTTGGTGACGCTAACCCATGAGTTTTACCCAAAAATCGCTTAACGCGGATAAAAATTTTACACTACAAAAACTTTAAATCTTCAGCTGAATTTCACACTCGTCTAAATTAGAACTTCAAGAGATAATAAAATGGATTTCTAGAGAGTTCTCAAATTTAAATGATTTATTAATACAGGCCTTTGTAACTTTAGGATGAATTTAATAGTTAGTGTACTATAGTAGGTACTAAGCCTACTCTAATGTTAAGCCGGCTACAACCAAGCCACTTTGTAGCGTCTCCTCCTCAATATAGCGGTCGCACTAATATTTCATGGTTGTTCATAAATTATCTTATAACTTGGGGGCTCATGCAATTGGTTTAGTCAAGCCAGGCCCGTCGCTCTTGTTCAAACAATCAAGTACCGGCCGCCTTGTTTAATGGAGAAAACAATGAGTAGTTACATCTCGAACAACTTCGTTGTATAAATCATCTCATTGGCTCTTTGAAGGGAAGAGTTTATTTACTTTGTAAAAGTCCAATTACAATTATTTATGTTTGAGATAGGCTTTCGAGATATAATAAGGATTTTGACTTTCACGAGTCTGTCTATTATATCTTTAATTTTATTTGGCTAGCTCGGAAATAGGTAAGCGCGTCGCTAAGTTTTAAGGTAGTACTTATTTGTTATAAGAGGTACTACTGACTGATGCTCTGGAGGAAAAATTACTGCAAATCAATATGAAAGCTCAGAAAGCTAACAAAAGCTCTTTAAAAATTAGATCACAATACTAGATTTAGTCCTTGTCGAGCTCAACGAGCAATCAATCGGATCAGACAATCGGAAAGAAAATCGGAAATACGGGAGCCTTAAGTGGAATATCGGAACTTCGGAAAGCGCCTTCAAATAAGTAAATTAAAGAGAAAAATGTGAACACCTGGTTCCAAAAATTCTCGGAAAATTTCATTGAAATGAAGGTATGTCAGCTTGCCAGTTGACAAACTTAACGAAATGCGCAAACTGATTGTTTCCGATGAAATTATTTGGAATCGTTGCCTTTAACCAAAAGTTAATATTAATACTTAAATCATGTTTCGGTGATATTGAAGACGTTAAGATGGCTGTTGATGAAATTATAAGCATGCACGATGAACTTACTAAACATTTTATTATCTGAAACGATTTTGATGGGATTTAGGAAAAACAGTGCAGCGATATTGATTACTTTGAGAATCCGCAAGAGCGGTGGCTGTTTTGCTCTGATCGATAATGATGCACTTTTGAAATTGGTTTATGTCAAGTTTTTGGATTCGAATCTCTAATTTATTGATTTTTGTGTGTGACTTTCCAATTGAGCCATAAAACCAGTACCTACAGACCTACCTACTAAGTTACATTTTTTTTCCAAATATTCTACAGGCTGTAATAATATCCTTAAGATCATATTCTAAGGTAGGTTTTTGATCAAACGATCAGACGGTGAATCTGTGTTGTGTGCCGACGTGGTCCCGAGAGGTAATGAGCTCAATTCAAACTGAAAAATATTCACTTATTTTTTCTTTCAAGATTTCAAAAGTCAGACAATCCTCGTTGACGTAATGAAAGAGACGCGTTGAGTGATATTCTTTTAAATTAGGTAGGTACCTGAGCATTTTACGTTGATGTTGTTTTTTGTAATTATCTAGATATTGTTGACCATTTTCTTAGATTTAGAGATAAGGTTGTTTAAAATGATTAGTTATGGTATATGGAAATGAATGCTAGGTACTATGTTGTTGCCTTGGTGTAGTTAGCTGTTTCAATCAGGGTTTGGAAACCGATTAAAAAACCAATTTTTATATCACAATCTTGAAAAACATTAAAAAAACTTGGCTCGTCGTGTTTTTTCAAAATTTGTTTTTTTTTCAGTAAAAGTGAATGAATGAGTGTGTTTGAGTGAGTGAATAAAATAAAATAGAATAAAACTAAATATGATTGTTTTATTTTGAATTCAAGTCAAATTATGATTAAATCAATGAAATTAGAAGTTATACTTAGAGAGAGGTACATATTATTATGAACTTAAAAAATACTTAGGTAAACGTTCATCAGTGCTACAATCACCATGATGTCTTACTGTCGTCTCAAGCTCCCGGCAGTCTGCACTCAATTCAAACAAAACATAAACCAAACGAAGATTGGGGAAATCTCCATCCGTAAATGTAAACTTCAATGAGTATTGCCAATTTTTTTGAGACAATTATGTAATATGTAACAAAAATAAATGGTATTTCTTTATTAACCTTAATAAATCTAATATCATCATTTTTTTGGATCACTTTATTGTCCGTCTGTCTGTCAGTCTGTCAAGACCCTTTTTCTCACGAACGCGTGGAGGTATCAAATTGAAATTAATATCAAATACGTAGGTCTACAATCCCTTGGAGCGCTAAAAAAGTCAATCTTCTAAGTCAACGCAATACAAAAATACGGTGATTTATGCGACATATTTCGATACTCGCAAGTGGGTAGATAAATCAAAACCTGGGTACAGCCCGTGGACCTAGAATCTTGAAATTTGACAAGAAACAACGTCTCACAGGACAAGTAAAGGAAAAAGTCCGAAAATCGTTAATATGTAGTTTAATCGTATAAAAAAAAAAGCTATTACATTCGCAGTTAGTTTTCAACTACAATGTTAAGTTTGTTTTTGGGATAAATTCAACCAAACTACAGAACCCTTCATTGTACGTGGTCCGACACGAACTTGGCCGGTTTTTAACGATAAGCATTTTACAATATTTTTATTTTCGAAATTTTGAAAAAAACCTAATCCAGAAAAAAAAAACTTTTTTTTACAACTCTAAACCTGAAAAAGGTTTTCGAACATATTTCGTTATTTTTTTAATGTTTTATTACAAAATCAATGTTGAAATCTGTAATGAAGCAATCTTTGAAGCTGCTGAACAAGTGTATCAAAAATAATAATTTGTATCTTTTGAAATAAAAATTAATCGGTTTCAAGCCCTGGTTTGAATGAACTATACGAGCTATACTTTCTTAGTTTGTAGGTACGAAACAAATATTATGTGTTATCCAGTTTTCAGTCGATGTTTTTCTATTATACTGCGGCGAAGCCCATAAAGAGGGCAATGTTTTTATTTTTAATGCTGAATCTAAATCAGTGTCTGTACCTACTGAAATAGGATACCTACACTAAACAAGTCTTCTAAACTCTTTTATATTATAGCATTTCATTGATATGTAGGTACTAATTGTATCAATCCTAGAATGCTTGAATAATAACATATCATTTTATTTCAGTGCACGTGTTACGAGACACCGAGTTGCCACTAGAAGTAGCCTCGGCCTTAGGACCAGACGTCCAGTTTGTACTCAAATACATCGACGGTAAGCATTTAAAATATTGTTTTGCTTTTACGAATAGAACATCACAAGAGTAATATGTACACACGGCTACATATCAAGCTATACCTTTCCAGTCTACGCTGACCTCTCATTGTACAGAAATCCTACACAATGCGAGATCAGCTTATACTGTAGGAAAGGTATAGTTTGTTGTATAGCCGTCTGTAGGTACAGTCAGCCTCAAAAATATGTAGAAATACGTCGACTAGAATTATTTTGTTTGTCTACAATTTGTGTTCTAAACTTCTAACACTGCATCAATGCGTAGCTACAATTAAGTACTCGAATGTGTAACATATATTGTTTTGTGGCTACACATTGATCTATTTTCATTGATTGTTTAAGATGTTGCGGAACAAACATTGTAGACAATTAAATGAATTCTTCTCGATTAATATGTATTTTTGATGCTATAGGTACAAATAAAATTGTAAATCCTAATTTATTCAAACTTCCAGATACTAATAGAAGATTTACTATATTATAGTTAGATATCAATGACTAGCCTCTGCCCGCGACTTCGTTTGCGTATAGTTTCTCGTTACAGCATAAAACATATTCTATGGCACTCAGGGATAATGTCACATTAGTGAATACAATTTCGGAATCGGATCAGTAGTTTAGAAGATTTACCCCTTAAATACAAACTCACAAATTTTGCCTCTTAAAATATTACTAGATTCTGCCCGTGACTTCGTCCGTGTGAACTTTCTGGTTTTCGTATCCTATGACACTAGGCAATGCTGTAGCTTCCCATTAGTGAAAGAATTTTCGGAATCGGATCAGAAGTTCCGAAGATTACCCCTTAAATACAAACTTACACAAATTTAAATTAGTTTTATTATAGATAGATGTATAGATTGTCAATTGAAGAATAACCAGTCGTATGTACTTATTTATGTATATAATAGTAGTCATGGGACTGTATATTCCCATTATTATTATATCTAGCTTATTCTGAACCCAAGTGCAGACTCAGCAGCCCCAGTTTAGTTGCAAGTATTATTATGAAAATAGAGAAAGAAAAAATTGGCGGTCTCGACTGCCGACAGAAGTGAAAACTTAAAACTTTGAACAACATTTGATACAGTCGAGTATATATACAATGTATTAGTGTATATGTTACGGCTAATACCCGAAGTGCGGCTACACCTAGTTTTAGCCGGTTAGAATTATAGGTCCAGACAATCCCTGTTGGATAAAACCAATTTACCAACAATAGAGGGGATCTGGCGCTCGGCGGCCGCTGCCGCGGCACGCTCGCTTCGCTCGCTCGCCTTCGCTTGTTAGTGGTTACTGTTCTAACCTAACCTAACCCAAATGATTTTACCCGAAAACAATCGGCTCGTACTAGGTTTAACCAAAAGTAAGTGGCTACACCTAGTTCTAACCGGCTAAAACTAGGTGTAGCCGCACTTCGGGTATTAGCCGTAACATATATATGAGTATACATGTACACAGGTCAATGCGCGTTGCCGGTCTGGCGCAAGGCAAACTGGGCGCAACCCGCGCAACAGTGACGCGAACCCATAAGTTTTGCCCCTACCAAAAATCGCTCAACGCAGCGAAATAAGTTTTCTAGGTCAAATTACCTTGAGCTACGCAAAACCGTACAGCCGAATAACAAGAAAATTAAACCAAACATCACTGCAGACCACACGACCATTGAAACATTCCCTAAGCAACATTAGCAAAGTATTTAATTAAGAGAAATTGTAAGCAACATTACGTCGTGAGCGTTTGTTTACCGAGCTCGTAATTACTGCCTTACCTTATAGACGACACCATAAAACTGCCAGCCGAGGACTGCCAATCGAATTATCAGTTTCGTGCTGTGAACATTTCATTAGCGAGTGTCTGGGGCGACCTGTTTATCGTCTAGTGTCGCCTTTACTTCAGACCTACGGTTAGTTTTAAACTTAGGTCTGTAACTAACATGTTAGTTTCAAAGATAGATCTTTAGGGGAAGAGTTCTCTAAGTATTGGTTGAAAGGGTGTTCTTATTTCTGGCAAAGTGGAAATGCGTAGCTATGTCGTGTTCCGATCGTAGAAATCGCCATAATGGCGATCTGCCTATGGCATATTCATGATTTGGCTGGTTCTATCACGATGCGCCTAATCGAAAGTCGGGCGGATCAACTATCGGATATTTATCGATATTCCACGGGGCATATCGCAAAGTAGTTGCATTTCACGCCGCTAGTGGCACACCGACCAAATGGGTTAGGTTAGGTTAGAACTATGACCAACCGCACGCGCAGGAGCGGCCTGCGAGCGCTATAATAATATCCAAGTTCGTCGCAGTTACTTGGCTATTTTCTTCTTTCTATTCAAGGGTCCTACCCTTGAATAGGAATTATTCGACTGGGAATAGGTCGAATAGGAATTATTACACGAGTGCGCGGCAGCAAAGACAGGGTTATGTTTTTTACTCGTATCTGGGTCGGAATGCCCAAGCATCGCTGGGCAAATGGTCGAATGCTGATCGTTGATCAATATGACGGATGAACGCTAGTCAAATCATGAACTGGCGGCGTATCGTGAATTGGCCAGGCAGATCACGATATGGCCATTTCTACGATCGGACCACGACAGCTACATTGTTGTTTTTACATGGAAACGATAACATTGTAGCAACAATATGTTATTGTCGGCCATTGTTATCGAATTAGTACGTATTTTTAACCGACTTCCAAAAAGGAGGAGGTTATATGTTCGGCTGTATGTTTGTTTTATGTATGTTCACCGATTACTCCGTCAATTGTGGACGGATTTTGAAAATTCTTTTTTTGTTTGGAAGAGTACGCTCCCGAGGTGGTCCCATTGCCACCAAATCAGGATCTGATGAGGGGATCCCATGGAAATCGAGGGAAATCCTCAAATTTTATAGGCATACCTATAGCGATTTGAGTACTTTTTGCAGTAACCCGTGCATTTGCTCTCGGAAAGCACCATTTGGTGAAGTGAAACTGATGATGAAGACCACTGATGGCCACCGGAACTACTTAATACTAAGTATTTCACCGTTGCGATTCGATTAGGCACTTTAATATGGTTGATAAGCAATTTATGCTCGTCAAAATGCATATGGTAAAGTCACTATCACTTCTCCTGGTTCTTACCAGGAGAACTCCTTAACAATTAACGCCCCTGCATCGGGAATACTAATATTTTGTAAAAGGTGAGGAGCATTTGACATTAGGCTATTGTTAATTAGTTAAATTACAAACTGACCCACTAAAAAGTGAAAAATAATAAACTTTTTACAAAAAAAAATCAACCGACTTCCAAAAAAAACACTACAAAGTGAAAAATAACTTTAATTTCGGAAGTCGGTGGCAAAAAACTAAAATACAGAACCATAGACACCGACTTCCGAAATTAAAGTTATTTTTCACTTTGTAGTGTTTTTTTTGGAAGTCGGTTGATTTTTTTTTTGTAAAAAGTTTATCATATAATGAATCAGTGGGACTTCCACGAACGCGCGGAGTAAACGTAACGTAGATTCGAACAAAATTTTGAAGATTTGAAAACGATTTTAAACCTTAAAACGTTGTCGGTTAAGTTCAAAATCGAATAAGGAAATTTGACAGTTTGTGGTAATTTGATGAGCTGACTGTACCTATATGCACTTTTCGTGCTAGGCCCATAGGACATAAAACGTAAAATAGATGTCATGGACTCATGGCTAACAGAAGATTGTTTAACTAATTGCAGCGAATAGTCCTTAAATAAATTATGTACGAGTATTAATTTTACGAGTATAAGTTCAGAATTTGCATTTCCACTGCTCCGAAGTTATGTTAGTTTCTTGCATAGGTGGACAAAAATATCTTCCCGTTTATACACTGTATCCGACTTAAGTATTTGTACAAACTTAAGTAGAGGTACCCTTATCCTTCGAACTTTGTATGAAAGTAATCCATCTGCTAATAAGACCGCGGATATCATCCTCCTGGCACGATTATTGTCACTTTCGTCATGCGATACATCTTAAAAGAGCTTTCCAAATTGCTTTCTTATTTTTGCTTGATTTCCTCTTGACTGATGGACGGATAAAGATTAATGGAGGAAAACACTCTTTCTAAATTGGACTTCGGGAGAATAGATTATTAGTTTTTCGTTCAGTGTCGTCTGTTACCCGCCCGGACGGAACTAATTACAATATTCATTCATGAGACGACGGACTTTTATTAGAAAACAATGAATACTAAGTGAATTTATGTTCGGAAGAGACCATGAATTTCAACCGGACATTTGTTGTTGTCCACCAAAGCATCTTAATATTTGTATGGTATTCACGTTTTCATTTTCACGAAGCTTTATTTTAAGGGAGATGTCGTAAGACTATGTTACATTATTCCATACGAATATACTACGTTACTGAAGTAGGTATTTTAATTAGTAAATATACGCTATTTTATAAATGCTGGCTTTCTTCATATTCTGCCATACGAAACTGTCTGTCATTTACTAAACGCAATTTAAGATTTGTTTTACGTAAAACTGAATAATACATACATACCTAATTTGCATTAATTGGTAATCTTTTAGAGGGTGAAAGTAATCATGACAAGCAAAACTTTTTGCTATATATAAAATATTGAAAAAAATGATGTTTCATATTAAATTGCCATAAAAAGTATTTAAAGCTTAGTTAGCTCCTTAAGACCAAAATATTATATTCATGTGTATTTTTAACTCCTGAATACAAAGTCTGTAGGTAATCGCGTACTCAGATTGCCGAAAGTCAAGCAAGCATTTAGAGCAGACATGAGGTTAACGGGTAATCGTCCGCATGTTAGCACAGATTAGTACAGAGATAGCTGGGAGAACACCGTGTTGAGCTTGCGTAACACACTTCTTATTACAAATCGAAGTATTTTTGAAGGAAATTACTAAACCATTGACGTTCGAAAAAATCGTCGGATCGGCAACGTAAATAACGCATTGAATGTTGTTGAACTGTCAAAATGAAAGTCATTACCATTGTAGAGATTAACTACGACAATATGGCCCGCCCCTCTAAAATTCAAAACGTTTGAAAGTATTTGTGAAAGTATTTATAAAGCGCCACCAAAACTCACAACGCATGTGTGCGTAATGAGATGGCCGTCAAGCAAAAATAAAACCACGGATTTGTTGCTCGACTAGTGGTTTCATTAATCGCTCATTATTATTAGTATGGCGCTGCACTGACGTGCTCTATGAAAACGACACGTGCGTTGTCTTGCGCGATTGTTTTAGGCTAGTTATGATTAGTTGATCAACTAATCTGGTAATAAGTGGGATATTACGAGTACTGATTGCACAAAAACTATGAATAATTTCGACGAATACTTACAACTACATACAAACTCTTTCGTAAGGATGTGACTACACACATTGAAACAGTAATTTGGAGGGGCGAGCCATGTTATCGTAGTTTATCTCTAGTGTGTTAGGCAATTACCGCGCTGGACACAGCGGTACATCGCGGTGTTGCGCCAACTGACTTGGACCGGGATTAAATCGCATTCTTGCCCTACCTACCCTCGGAAGGCCAGCCTTTACCTGCCTGTCACGTGGTGATATTTTTACCACCTGAATTAAGTCATTGTATTTAGAAAGAAAAAATGACCTTGAAGATACTAATTCCTATTATCCAACTTCATTTTGCTCAGTAATAGAATATGTAATAAATACAGTTTACTTTTTAAGGAATAAATTGCTCACCTAATTATTTTTTCTTGATAGAGGTAAATGAGGTGTTTAGTCCACTCTCGGCCCCTCGACTCCCAATAAATAATGTGTCCACTGGAACCCTAACTATAATTTATTCTCGAGCCTTGGGGGTCGAGAGTGGATTTTATTTTCCAGCCAAGTTTTAGTTTCGTTTTGACCCCCAAAGTACAGTCATCAGTGGTATAGTTGCATACTATTTAACTAAAATACCCTTAATATAATTTTTATAATACTTAAATCATTTGCGTTCTAGTAGTTATCAAGTGATTGGTGCATGAACAAGTTCTATTTGCAAACATGTCTGATATTCCGACTACAAGTGATAGTAGGTTTCATTAAAAATTTATAACTTCCCAGAGAGGAGGTATACCTACTGCTTCTGGAAGGTCATCAATACCATGTCAAGAAAAGTTTAAAAACGGACCATCATATTATTGGCGGTGTATTAATAGGCCTACATGCCACGGAATTGTGACAATATTAGAAGTGGACTATAAGTATTCTCTAATATTCCTCGTTTATTTATTTTTATTATCAGTTCCTGAATTTTCCCTTTAGTCTGTACCTTATAGTACCAAAATATTAATTTTAGGTACTTACCGAACTAGGGGTTGAAAATGGACGAGGTATGCCTGTCCTTTGTATGAAAATTCAGTCTCGACCGCTGGAGGTCGAGTGTGAACTATGTTTAAGGGTTGAGAGGAAACAAATAAAAAAATCATTTTTTAGGGGTCGAGGGGCCGAGTGTGGACTAAACGAAATGAGGCAGGGGACAGAGTGTCGATGTGGATCTAAATGGATAAATCTCATTTTTTAAGAGATTCTTGTAACTTGTTCAATTGGCCTTCTTATTAACATCACTCAAATAAATAAATTGTAGCAAAAAATAAATGTATACGAATTCCACTCGTCTAATTAATTATGTTAAAGACGAAAAGTTTTATTTACGTAACATTAGTATTAAGGAATTCATAGCTTTTATATTAACATTCACTTCCAAAGTGATTGATGATTTACCCATTCGGTTTTATTTGGATTCTTCGACTTCATTAGATAAAAACAAAGGGAAAATAAAACTCATAAGAATTCCTGCCTGTCCGTATACGTGAAAATGTGATAGCTGTTATCTAAATTAATATGGAGCTAAGCATAAATTTTGTAACACGTCAGAACTTGTTTATTTTTAGTATTTAGGTATTATTAACGTCAGCACAATAGCGCTGTAAACGCATCACATAGATTTAAATTTCGGTCACGTTAACTTTATAACCTAGACACATTTAAATAGTGTTTAACCTTAATAAATAACACTAATTGCATACTAGTCGGATCATTACCGTAGCGGGGAACTGATAAAATAGCACCGAACAAAATACTACGTTATCATTAAACCACAATCAAGAAAGCACGCACACGTCGTCACAGCGACACACGCACACACGCGCACAATTCACCTGTTGCTATGGTTGTATTGAGAGGCTTTGCGCTGGCGCAGGTTGTAAGTTCTCCCACTATACTGCCATAGTAGTATCGCCGTCTTTCTCTCATTGGTCCGCTGTGAAAGAGACAGAGTGTTGAACTTTTCAGTGTCGATAAAGCAGCGCCCGCGCTGTTGTACCGACCGCCGACTGGATCAACGGTCTTTCTCGCGTAGCGGACCTAACTTAGTTTTAACTTAACGTTGTAACGCAGCGTGTGTTTGATTCGATTTAACGGTCGGTTTTCAGCAATGTTGTGTTCAACACGTCACAATTTGAATTAGAGAACCGTTTGTGTGGTTTTTGTGACGGCAAATGTGCATATTATGTGTTGGCTGTGAAAGCCTGTTGTGATACAGCCTTCGTTCGGTGAATGCTTAAATCACGCCATGTACCCCAGTGCTATGTAGGTTCGTTAAAAGTGCCAGTGCAAAGTTAAAATTCGAATTTGTGGTGGAGATAAAAAAGGTTCTAGCACGTTTACTTTGTGCGACTGTGTTTTGTGGATAAGTGCAACTGATAAAGGATTGGGAGATTAACTTCAGACTAAAACAGGGTATGTTACGTGTGTACTTTAGTTCCAATACTTTCTACTACATCGATTTGTATCCATCTACTAACGGTATCGGTAGTCGAAAACACCTTTATATGGTAGGTGTTTGTTAACATGAGATGACATTGGTTCTCTCATGTCTGAGATCTTAGAACGAGGTCGAAAATTATTCAAGCAGTATCACGTTTTTTCTTATCAACATTAAAAATATATATTATTAGGAGGTAGAATGATTATTATTATAAAAAGTTTCGATTACGGAGTGGTTTAGAGCGGCGCGACCACTCGTGTAGTCGTGGATTCGAACCTTGACACCGGTATTTACTATCGTGGTCAGTCAAGTCTTGTTGTTTATCATAAAAGGTAGGGTCAACAGGAAAATCGAAATAAATACATTTACGAATATTCGAGATAGAATAAGAAAGTAATTTTCATTCTAGGTTTAATTCTCCTACATTCCTGAAAGTTCATTTACATGCGTTTCTTTACAAGTATTAATCATAGCAACAATTTAGAGGATGTTTTAGAATAGCATCCGTCATTATTTATTTATCACACATTAACACTGGTAAATGTCTACAAATAAAGAGGCATATAGTAGGACTTTTAATTGGCTGCAGTAAAATTACACTTCTTACTGTAATTTCGATTATCGAAATGACTGTAAAAGAAGTGTCATTTTACTGCAGCTAATTAAAAGTTCCGTAGGTTTCGAATCGATAAAATACCTGTAACTTACCAACATCAACAACAGCAGTAGGTAAGTATCATTATTAATTAGTTTACAATCATAAGAGTGTATTTATCTTTCTCTCAAGTCCCAATTTTAGTTAGTAATTTAGATGCATTTTTGAACCTAACTGCAGGAGCCATTAGTCATAAGAGGAACTCAAAAGCTCAGATAATGACTAGAAGCATCGATTTAGTTTGAAAATAATAAATTTCTGTAATCTCGCTAAAAGCCGGAAAACTCCTGAAAATACTGAAAAAAAAAAGTTACTTTATTTTACTTTTTTCAGTTAGTTTTTATTTTTGCACTAGGTAACCTATGTTTATCCCAAAATAGTAACTACAAGAAACTGCGTATTTATAGTGGAAAAATGTCAAGAGACCGTACCTACTGAGCGAATCTGCCTTTAAAAGAACATCAACGCGCGGCATAGTAAGGAGTGGATAGGAACATAGGACGCTTGCCATGCATGCTAATGCAGATTATCAAGAAAACATTGCAGTATAATGTATGGAAAATCATTTTTGTTATGGATAGTTAAGTAGTTGATCAAGTAGACGGTAGATACTAAAGGCAGCACGGGACGAGCCTTTCAGAAATCTGTCGGGGAGAAAACTCTCGGAAAATCTTCCTTTATGACCCGTTTAGGTCAAATTTTGTGTTGATCATTGGGTACTTTAAATTAAGTAACTATGTTAAGTAATACTTTGTTATTAGGGTTCCGTACCCAAAGGGTAAAACGGGAACCCCATTACTAAGGCTCCGCCGTCTGTCTGTCTGTCTGTCCGTCTGTCACCAGGCTGTAACTCATGACCCGTGATTGTTAGACCGTTGAAATTTTCACAGATGATGTATTTCTGTTGCCACTGTAACAACAAATACTAAAAAATAGAATAAAATTAATATTTAAGGGGGCTCCCATACAACAAACGTGTTTTTTTTGCTCGTTTTTGCTCGATATTGATATCGGCAACAGGTAGACGCTTGAAATATTCACAGAATATTTAGTTATATATTCACTTTAAAAATAAAAAATTAAAATTAAAATAAAACAAATATTTAAGGGGGCTCCCATACAACAAACGTTATTTTTTTGCCGTTTTTATAGATAATGGTACGGAACCCTTCGTGCGCGAGTCCGACTCGCACTTGAACGGTTTTTGAATTTGAATGATTATTGCTTATTCTTGAATTATCTTATCTACTCTGCTGTTACGAAAGAGATATAAATCTATAATATGTAATGATACTAAAGTTAATTGATACTGCAAATAAATATAACTCGACTTTTAAATTACAACACAAGAAGGTATGAAGTCTGATGACCGCATTTACGTCACATAAAATAACACCGCTACACGTTTCCGTGAACATTTCACGATATCCTTTTGAAATCAAAACTACTTGTAAACTTGAACTAACAAACAATTAAACGTAAACTCGACTCAAAGGGAATACTGTGTCAACATCGGAAGATATTCTACAAACTTTACCAATTTACTATTGTTCAAATTTCAATTATAAATCTGCCATTTCATATTAAAGAAACTACTAACAACCTTGTCAGGTTAAGTTAGGGTGTGTTTTTAATTGTGTTGAAGGAGGTAGGATTCGTAAAACATCTCGGGTGACAACGCAGCACATTCCGGAGATACCTTTAATTAGAGGCAGGTAATGCGGGCCCCGTTGTGTTCAGCCGTGACGGTAACGTCTCAACTTAAAGGGCTGCCTGCGAGGTGCCTACTGATTCTTTGAAACAAATAGCGTAGAATCATCTCAATTACCTCTTTTCTTTGAATTTGTATATATATATATATATATATAATGTAGGGATATATTATAGCAAATATGTATGTATGTGTATTATAAGTTTATAATCTATTTACTTAAAGGGTGTCGTATTACCCAGTTACTGGGTTGTGCAGGTCAGATAGGCAGTCGCTCCATGTAAAATACTGGTTTTCAGCTGCATCCGGTTAGACTGGAAGCCTACCCCAAAATAGTTGGGAAAAGGCTAGGCAGATTGATTGAACCTATTTATGTACATAAATAGGTTCAATCAATCTGCTTGTGCACCTATTTTATTTAGAATAAATTATGTTATATTTTAATATTATTATTTTCTCTCAATCAGAGCACCCGCCATCTTTACCACCCTTGGTTGACTGGTAGATAATGCCTAAGGCATTAAGTCCGCCTTTGTACCTTATTGTATGCGAGAAGTTTAAATAACTAAATATATACAAACACTTATGAATGTAGGTAGGTATATATTCCAGTGTCTTTGTATCAAACATTTACCTACTTAACACATATTATGTTTCACTTTCCCACATAAATGCTAAAGCACTCAAGGCTAATAAAATTATAATGATGATAAACAAAACTACTCGTGCTGAATGTAAGTAGAATTAGGTAAATAATACTCGTATAACTGCCTTCTATGTTTCAATAAATCTTTGAAAAAGTATAATCTTCTTAAGAATAATAGATAGCTGTCTAAATATAAAAATCATAAATTTGTTTATAAAATTATGAATATAAATCTTCAAGTAAAGCTCTCATAACAGCGGAAGGAAGCGATTAATTATCCACTCCATAGAAAACTATACGTAACTTGTCTATTGTGTCTATTTATTCATGAATACAAAAGCGTGTTTAAAGTATTTACAATAAAATGCCACGTTTGAAGTTGGAAGGTATAAATAAACCTTTGCTAACTTATGTTTAGAATATTTTACTCTACAAATGAAGGTGGTTAGATAATTCTTCCCACGTAAAGTTCTCTCGGCAAAAAAATACTCCACGAATTTATTATAATCTTAAATGTTCACTAACATAAAATGCGACAGGATATTTCAAAATCACGTTGCCAGCAGATATTAGATAGCAAAACTTTATTACCTCCTTCACAAATTGGTTGATACTGAATATAATTATATTCATTTGGTCAACGAGCTCTTTAGATAAATATCACGTTCATCTGCGGATATCAATAATGTGTTGCTGTTTGAAAATGATGTAAGATTAACTCGAACTTGTTACTCCGAGATTGATAAAAAATGTGATAGCTTTTTACTCAAGTAAAAATTGCTGTCAAGTATTCGATTAAGCTTGACTTTGATTGTATTTCGTCGGAAAGAATCATAAAGGTTATGTTGTTGCTTTTTTATTCTGGCTAAAGTTAATAAAAGCTCGACATGAAATGTAAATGAGATCAAAGCTTTTCCGAAGTTTCGAGAGCACTTATGGCGAAGGAAAGTGAGTAAAGATTGAGGAAACAGGAAAAAGGGAGTCGTTGTGTTGGCACATCGGCGCGTAACCAACGACGTCTCTCCGTCAGATGTTCTCACGAGGTAGCGCGAGCAGCGGCGGCGCGGCGGTGGTGCGGGCCTCAAGAGGAATCTCGTGAAAGTTGGCCAACACTCGCTCAAGATCAAGTGGATGGGTCGGCGGAACCAGTTTTGTGAATCGGCAAGTGTAGGCAACGATGAGTTAGGAATCTACGGCGAAACCGGCCGAGCCGACAACAGGTCCGAGGAAATAGATCATTAATAAATATACCAAACTAAAACGAGATTTAAATGGTGCTCGTGATAAAATGGACATTCTATGAGACGAAGCACGAGCGGGACAGTTAAGGCGCACGCAAATGTGTTAAATGTCAACGTGTTAGTATGGATATTAAAATGGCGAATTCATAATAGCAGTAAAATGTCAGGACCATAATAGTTTTTGGTGGAATTCGTAGCCGGAACGAGTATCGCGACTCACGCGCATGAGGCGTGCGTTTACGTGCTCATTTAGCCTCGCGGTCAACAGCCACCATTATATTGATATTCGTAATCTTGCGAATGTTGAAATTTATTACAATGGCTCCCATAACAATAACAAAGAATACGTAACCGTTCCGCTGTGGTTCGGCTTAGTTGCAGTTCAATAATTAGTTCTGGCACAAATGGCGCGTTAAGGCTCCCGCAGACAGACGCGACGCGACTCTAGTACAAAAATAAATTTATATGAAAACTTCATGGAAGTTGTTCTACCAGAATCGCGTCGCACTGTCCCATCGCGCTTGTCTGTGGGAGGCTTTAAATGCACCATATCCGTAGCCGTGAACAACTGAATACTTTATGTGACCTATTCATTTGAATGGAGAAAAAACCTCCCATGCGATTCCTCTCACGTGCCATTGTGGATTGTTCCAGCTGTCTAAATGCGGCGTTTAATTGTTGCGGACTCATTGTCACTGCTATCTGAGATCTCACGGCAATGGTACAGACATAGACCAAGTCCTTAGATTAGGTACAACATTTGTTTTGTGTGAAACAACTTTCAGAGTACCTACTCTGAACTCTGAAAGTTGTTTCACAGATTTGAACACCTTTCGAGAAGATTTTAAAGACTATTTTGCTATGCATGTTTTATTCTTAATTAACACATACCTATAAGGCACTAAATTGTTATATGTATTTCAAAGTCAATATCACTAGTAATGAAAGAAGAATTGAAGTCACATTTTGTATGTCTGTACTTACTTAAATAAGTTTGGTTTTCAACTTTTCATTCAAGTTTTTCCAACAACCGTTTTAAATTTTTACGAAACCGTGATTTTGTTGTAAGCTATTCTTTCGTTTTAAAAGGTAACATATAGATCATAATAATTATGTAGTCATAAAATTTTTAAACCCGTGTTGCATGTCCGCTAGGTAAAATTCCCCCTTTATTCAAGGCACACTTTTTCGTCTTGTAAAAGCGTGGATCAATCCTTACTGCTCAAGCTAGTCCCGCCACACTCTTTAAGTCTGAAAGACAATAGTGTTACATAATGTATATCTGATACATAATATTATGTAGCATTGTATTAGATCAGCGTTCGCATTGCGTTTCATAAAAAAACCGTGCGAGATCGCATTGAAAAGCTAGGAAATCGTTTTTGCCTTACCTTAATAAATTATACAGTAGGTAATACTAGATTACATTAGCTATGTGTGAATTAAGTGCCATTTAGTATTTGCGCATTTGAGCTTGCTAGTTCGGCCAACTAGCAAGCTCAACTGCTCAAATAATAAATGGTCTTAGTTGAGTAAAGAAAGGTGGTTATAAAGTTATAAGTTATACAGTGGATAATACTAGATAACATTAGCTATGTGTGATTTAAATACCATTCAGTATTTGAGCATATGAGCTTGCTAGTTCGGCCAACTAGCAAGCTCAACTGCTCAAATACTTATGGTCTTATTTGAGTAAAGAAAGGGGGTTATGAAGTTATAAGTTATACAGTGGATAATACTAGAAACATTAGCTATGTGTGAATTAAATACCATTCAGTATTTGAGAACTTGAGCTTGCTAGTTCGGCTAACTAGCAAGCTCAACTGCTCAAATACTAAATGGTCTTAGTTGAGTAAAGAAAAGTGGTTATAAAGTTTTAAGTTATACCGTGGATAATACTGGATAACATTACCTATGTGTGAATTAAATACCATTCAGTATTTGAGCACTTGAGCTTGCTAGTTCGGCCAACTAGCAACCTCAACTGCTCAAATACCAAATGGTCTTAGTTGAGCAAACAAAGGTGCCAATGGTTACCGGCGCGGCTTATCTCACAAATATTTACATTTAAATAGCTATTGGTTACCGTTCGCCAGATCTTATCTCTGTCTAATTATATTGAGCAATGTGGGAGTAGAAACTATTTCATTGATTAACGCTTAATGCCAAACTTTAGCGATTATTCTGAGAGTTATTTCGTGTAATGGCAATTGTTTTATGAAATATCGGAGATCGTGACACTGATAAAAATTTCAATGGACGATTGAAAGGTTAGATAAAATTTTATGACTCCTTCAGCTTGAAGAATTTAGTTTCAAATATCAACAAAAGCTTGTAATAGGTTCAGCTTTTGTACCGAAATGAGAGGACAGCTTAAAGTTTTACAACCTCCGAAGAATTTTCAAGATGGGAAGTTTCTCCTAATAAAATAGTGATAATGGGTTCTAATCCATACACATGGTGCGTCCTCATACCATAAGGCACTCAATAAATTCAGCTCGGTAGTACGCAGTAATACTAACCGATATTTCTTAAGCGGTTTAAACGCGGAGTACCCAGGCTTGTCTCATCGCTGACTTCTTCAAACCTGTTTTCAAGTGGACCAAGTGGTCCCATCAAATTAATAAGGTCATACAGACACCATCATAAATTTTATACAACACACTATTATGGGCTGTTGGGGGATTACCATAGGATACTAGTTTAGTGCCGTGCACTTCGAAGGAATTTTATCTCTTCAGGTATGAAGTAGTGTTCTCCTTTGACAGATACAGTATTTTCGTAAGCTGCAGCAAGTGGATTTCCTGATTAGAACGTAAATTCTAGTGCCCACTGTGGTTCTTTGTATTTCATAACTTTTAAGCTACGCTTGCCGGGGTTAGTCCGTTGATGGGTGACCATCTTTACATACCGAGACTCCTCTGTGCCTCGGAATGCACGTTAAGCCGTTGGTCCCGGCTGTAATTTGTGGATCTTTGACAGTCTTTAACATAGTGTTCAACATGGGAAAAGGCTAGGCATATATTTGTGGGCGAATCGACAACTCCATAAATACGTATTAGGCATTATTGACACCTTTTGGGGCGAGTAAATTCGTGCGAATTATGGTTGATTCGCACGTAAAGTATATATGGTGTATATAATTGCTCTTTATTATGTACACCATAAAAATTACAGATATAAATGTACATACCGAGACTCCTCCGTGCCTCGGAAAGCACGTTAAGCCGTTGGTCCCGGCTGTCATTCGAGGATCTTTGACAGTCGTTACGGGTCATCAGAAGCCCGCATGTCTGACAACCAGTCTTACCAAGGCCGACACGCCTTGGTAAGACTGGTTGTCAGACTTTCGGGCTTCTTACCCAGTTACTGGGTTGTGGAAGTCGGATAGGCAGTCGCTCCATGTAAAATACTGGTATACAGCTGCATCCGGTTAGTCTAGAAGGCGACCCCAGCATAGTTGGGAAAAGGATAGGCAGATGGACTTGTTTCAAAAGGTATTAATGAAGTGGAACTAAGATCATCGTTGGTATGAACTTAGAAGGGCTGTAATAATCTTCAGAAGTCTACTTACTTAAAAAGTTTCAAGAATAAAACATCGAAGAGTCATTCTTTAGAGATTCTTCAACTAAAGGCGATAAATAAAATCGATATTAGATTCAGAAGAAACTTTGATATCTGACATTGATAGCAATTTAAATGAGCTAAGCTTTCTTTGAGGGTTATTTACATATTTTCTTATTGCAGTGTGACAGTATGGAGTACTTAATCGACTTGCCTCTACGTAATCTCTGTTTATATTGATGACTGAAGTCGTTAGTTTAAACTAAGTTTAAAAAACATCATGTATAATATACTCGGCCGAATTCCTTCCATATTGACATTTCATTACGGTCGAGATAATCTATCGTTTTGTTAGAATATATTTAGTTGTTTTTATCGTCTGATTGGAATGTTATGAGATTGAGCTGCTACACTATAGGTAAAGAAAAATAAGAAAGGCAATATTTTCTGTGTACATAATAATGACTCAGGTGATGCTTGGTTTTCCGCAGTAAGAAAGCTTTATTTATTGTAATTTGCAAGATTTGAGCCATATTAAAACGAATATTTAGTAACTTAATCCCTTAACCGACCGCTTAATTCAAAACTCAGTTAATGTAATCAGACGATTTGTAAGTTAATTATACAAAGTTTCCCATTTAATGTTAATCGAGCAGTTAGTTGAAAGGTATAATAGGCTTAAAATAACAATTAATTAAGTGCCGTCGTCAAACTGGGGTGCCGTTTAATGGGCCGTCGAGCAAGTAACCTTTACTCGTCAAAGGTGGCACTGGCAGTTTGTCAAGACGCGTGCCTGTTACTTACACCTGCATTTTTATGAACTACAGCTGTTGTAGTGGGAAAGGGTTGCACGTGCCAAATCGTACTTAGTAATACATACATACATACATAAATTCACGCCTTCTTCCCATGGGGGTAGGCAGGAACTATAGAAAGCCATCTGCAACGCTGCTTACATAGTCCTTTTGCTTCGTTTACGTTCATACATCTGGTTATACACGCACGCCGATTGCTAGTACTACGCACCTGACCTTTCTGAAGAACATAACTGCTTAGTAATAAACAGGGAATATATTCTTTAGAATAAAGGGGGTTACTGCTACTCTAAGTGGATATTCAGGGATATCCGGATGATTAATTTGTAAATGCGCAGATTTTTTGCCAGGAATTTAGGAACAAGTTCTTTGTTTCTAAATAGCGGGGCTTGGAAACGGTTAATTTTATATGTAACCTTAACCGTTATTATAAAGGTTTTCGAACATATTTCGTTAATTATTTATTATTATGTTACAAAATAAATGCTGAATTAATGTGATGAATCAATCTTTGATGCTAATATCAATTGTATCAAAAATAATTTGTATCTTCAGAAATAAAAATGAACCGGTTTCAAGCCCTGCTAAATAGAGTTAGCGATAATTTGTGCTGGTGTTTTTATTGTTAATGCGTATTGTATAAAAATAGCAGGGCTTGAAACCGGTTAATTTTTATTTCCGAAGATACAAGTTATTTTTGATACAATTGATATTAGCTTCAAAGATTGCTTCTTCACATTAAGTTCAGCATCGAGTTTGTAAAAAAATTATTGAATAATTACCTAAATATGTTCGAAAACCTTAAAAATAACGGTTAAGGTTACATTAACCGGTTTCCGAGCCCTGAAAAATAGACTTCAAATGAATTGCGACTCGTGGAGATTTAAAATCACCTAGTCATGGAGTGAATGAAATATGGCACGTGAATAATGTCGCGCAAGCTCACTGGTGTAAATTCCAAGATTTAGCACCTACGTCAGTTGTTCTTCTTTATTAGGATACAACCAGTATTTAAGCTCATCAGCATTCTCCTCCCCTTATCACAATTTACTTGGGGTCGGCGCAACATGTAGGTTTCTTCCATAATCTCCTAAAGCTCCTTAAGTTCTGAGTAGAGCTGCACGATTACTGACAAATGCGTGCACTGACTGGTCAGGTCCACTCAATCTGCGTGGTTCTTTCCTCAAAAGACCATTTCAGACACCAATCTACATGGCCTTCACATGATCTGACCAAGATTATGTCTGGACTTTAAAAGAGACTGTGACCTCTGAGTTTGTTTCGGCCTTTCTTCTCAGAGTAGTCAGATAGGAAACGCCGACCTCATCTAGTTTTAAAAATATGACTGACGTGTAAAAGTGTTTGTACAAACCTACTTACAGAAATAAAAATCATTTATCATTTATCATTTAATTCTCTATTAGTTAGTCATCGCGGTAGTCACTCACTTTCTGGCTATATCATCTTTGACACAGTCCATCCATCGTTTCTTTGGTCTTCCTCTTCTCGTATCGTATCCACATTCATACTCAAAACTTTCCTCACGAGATTTCCCTCATCACATGTGTATACCATGACAACCTATTTCCACACAACTTTTCAGTCACCGGCGTCACTTTCAGAGTTCTTCCAAACCAGTATTTAAGTTCATAGCACTGAATTTCAACGCTGGGTATTTGATCCAAAAATTTCTGCCATGAAATTAAGTTATTTTTAATAGGCAACTGAATACCAAGTGTACCATGTCACTAAAAGCCATGAGCTGCATTTTATATGCACGCACTGCGCACATAATGCGTGTATATACTTAATGTAAAAATAATAATGGGTCGTTTTTCAAATAACATTTTAAGTTAGAAGCTTTAAAAACACTGCTTTTATTGACGACAGTAATTGGTTGCAACACCAAATCATACTAAGGTACTTACTCATCAAATTATTCTCTCGTAGATTCTTGTCACCTCCTTAATTTGTGCTACACCTGGAAGTCAGATGAAATCCTGTTGCAAAATTTGCTAACATCGAGCTAATTAACACGTGTTGAATAATAGAGTATTCGGCTTATTGGTCAATTCGCACGAATTTACTCGCCTGAAAGGGCGAATCGACACTTTAATAATATTATTTTTTCTGTAGACGATTCGTACGGAGTGGAGGAGCTCGTGGCTAAGTAATAACAGCCGCTAGGATCGATCCACCAGTCTTTAACATAGTGTTCAACATGGGAAAAGGCTAGGCATATATTTGTGGGCGAATCGACAACTCCATAAATACGTATTAGGCATTATTGACACATTTTGAATTTTATTATTTTGTGTGCCAATTGCCTAATACGTATTTCTGTAATAATGTAGTAAATTCGTGCGAATTATGGTTGATTCGCACGAATTTACTCGCCGAAAGCCGAATATTACATTCTAGCCAGTATCTTTATCACATTAATGCGCAAAAGTCTCTATTGAATTTGAAAATGAAAATTGAATGTTGTTTATTTTACACTAATGATGTTCAGTCGATATTCAATCTGTGCTCGTCTCAGGCGTCCCGCTATCGCTTTCCGAATCCACCTCAATTTCGCTGTGCTGCAGCTATTTTGTTCATTAAGTAGGTACTTACTTATATAAATACATAAACTCACGCCTTCTTCCCATAGGGGTAGGTAGAAACTACACAATGCCGTTACAATTCTTACATACTCCTTTTGCTTCGGTTACGTTCATACATCAGCGGGGTAATTGCATTAACAACTATCAGTAGCAATGTGTGTCATTCTGACAGTTCAACAACATTCATTGCGTTCTATTCTATTTTTAATTATGGCAAGCAAAGCCGATGTCGACTATTCTGCCTATGTCTAAAGTTAATTGGAAAAGCAAGTGTGCACTGTAGTAATAAAAAAAAAAGTTGGATGATAAAAATCTATAATTACTGTTGAAAAAAAAAAAAAAATGTAGATCTTGTGGGCTTAGTATTCTGTATTAGACTGAAACAAACAAAAAGATAAAATTACGTAAATATTATCATTTTTAGCACATTAAATATACATATACCACCATTTAGGGAAAAAAAATCATAATTTGATATTATTGTGACGGATGAAAATCATCAGCGCCACAATCAGATCTGGAGAGGGATAAGTTAAAAGGGAAGGGAAATTAATCGGAAGAGGAACCATAAAAATAAGGAGACGGTTATACAAATCTAGATTTACGTTGTTGAGCAGACAAATTTTTCGAACATAATTTTAATTATGAAGCAATGGATTAGCAATATACTTCAAAATCATTTAGATTGTGATTGATACGATTGTAATGTTACGTAATTAGGCTGGTCATACACGCACGTCGGTTTATTACAAAAAAAATCCCACATTTTATCGACACCTCGATTCACCCAATAGAACGAGCCCCCACAAAATTACCCTATTACAACCGCAACGCAAACAATCAGAAGTACTTCCATATCTCTGTTTGTTTGCACCTGCACGGCAGTATACGTACACAGCCACAGAGTAATATCAATATTTCGGTCGCGTGCCAGCCAGTACGTGACTCATGCACTGCCGTGACGTCTGTCGTTACCCTTCGGAGTTGGCGCCGCAATACACTTTATAGTGAGTTCATTAAGTTATACATCTGCCATACCTAATTGTAGGATTGTGTTTTTTAGGCTGTGGTCAAATTATGCCGTAAGCTTCCCATGCCCTGGAGCAAATTTGGTGTTGAGAATGGCAAGAGAAGTTGGCAGAAAGAGCTTCTGTTTACTAGAAAACAGGAAGCTCTTTTCTGCTCATTTTCAGTGAAGACGGTCACTAATATGTCTGCACAACACAGAGCTTTAAGATAGATACTTTATAGATGCTATTAGAAATTTAGAAGTAATGTCATAGAAAAATTGTGATCTCAGCGAAAATAAACCGTGCTTAAGTCTTCTAGTCGTTTTATCACTACGAGATTTGCAATACCATATTGCACAATTCGCCATTATACTTCGAAACTAATTTTCTTTTGGTGGACATGAATGCGAATTGCGACTTGACATGCAGGCGTCCCACACTAGACAGAGCGACTTTTGCCCACCACTACGACACATGTATCGGATTACGATTTTGTTCGCTATGTCCCGTGTCTATTGTTAAGTAAATAATTTAATGTCTTTGCTGTAGAACTAGGGTTGATAGGGAAATAGACGTAAACAAGAGCCCAACGTTGAGCACACTGAAAAATGTTGTCACATTGAAAAACTTACAGAAAGTATACCTATTACGCTGTCTACTGTGAATAATTTATTGATTTGAACTTACAATCAAGTTCAAATCCCACATTGATGATACATTCGCCAATGACAGAACACATTCTACCTATTTCCGCCGAGTCTTTGAACTTACAACAAGGTCGTAAGTTCAAATCAAACTTTGTCGATCCACTCAACACCTAATCGAGGTATAATTTAGCTGAATTTATTCATAATAATATGATACGATAATAATATTGACGTGTGTATTACGAAATCATTCGCTATAATTATTATCTATGTAGTTATGTACAAAAGCTGACGTATTGTTAAAATTTGAATTAGATATGCAACTGTTATCGAATAACAACGTTGTTTGCCATAGTGGTATAGTATTCGGGATTTTATTACTTTTTCAAGGTTTATCCTTATTAGATTATTATTATGCTGTAAATATATATATATATATATATTTTTTTTTTTTTTTAAACGTTGCCCCACACTAGGAATTTCTCCTGTATCGTGGGTGCGTTTACAAACATTTAAACTCACATACACAAACACCCAGACCCGGAACAACTACTTATAGGTCATACAAATATTTGTTCCGTGCGGGAATCGAACCCGCGACACGCAGCGCAGCAGTCAATCACTTAACCACTGCGCCAACCGTGCCGTCGAAAAAAAAAAATATTATGTTCATTCGTTATCCATACGTTTGTTTGCACGTCAGTAAACCTACATAATCAGCTTATAATTCTCCCAACTTTTTACCTAACTTTACTGTAACTTTTTGCTGGGACTCAGGCCTCTTCTGTGAGGTAGTAATCCACCACGCGGGCCCTGTGCGGGTTGCTGGATGTCACATGTCTTCGAATGTTTGGTTCTAGGAAATGCCGAATTCCACAATGTTTTCCTTCACCGTTTTGAGAGCAGTTGTGATGAAATTAAATACACAAAGTAAAGTGCCTGTCTGGGTTCGAACTCACGACCAAACACACAACTTTTTTTTACAACTCGTAAATCGGGGCCGATACATACTGCTTTTTAGTAAACGATTGTAAAATGATTATATTATATATTTCTAAAATGTGCTCAAACACTGAGACTAGGGTTTATTTCGCCGTAGCTAATCTTAATTTATTAGACTAGGTACTAGTTTCAATCCTTTGTTATTGCTTTTCGTAATAACTTACACAGCTTAACCGACTTTGCGAGCGTCCTAAGGTCTTGAACAGTGAGTTAGAGCTCTAGCTAATTAGTGAATATCTTGCAACTTCGTTTATTATTTACTTGCAGCAATACGTTATTCAGACAGCTAGTACTTAGTGCTGTCACTAGGGCGGTGCTAGCGGTGCAAAGGCACAGGGCGTAGACCCTGGAGGGGCGTAGAAATGACGAAGGTTTGGGTCATAAGTGGTAGTTAATAACATACATACAATACCTATTATTTATCGCGTAAAGGCTCTTACAGACTCACGCGATTACGCGGGCGCGACAGGCACCGACATAGAAATTGAGCTACTACTGCACGTCGCGCCCGCGATATCATCCAGTCTGTACGAGCCTTAATACGGGTATAGACGCACCCTACTATCAGCAGTATACTGAGTTTACACAGGATATAATAGAATAAATAGAATACTCTTTATTATGTAGTACACCATAAAAATTACAGATATAAATGTTGAAATTTTACATAGGGTGACACAATGTGTCTGTGTGTGGTCTTATCGCTAAAAGCGATCTTTTACAGACAACCTTTGGATGGATTAAAGGGAGAAGGAGAGACAATACTGCAGGTAGTCAGTGGTGTACCATTTACATATACAATACATACATACATAAAGCAATACACTTATCTATACAAATGTATAAATACAATAATAAACATGAAACAAGAGCAAGGAACTGTATTAGCTAATGATGATGTTTAAGGAGTGAGGAAGTGTTTTTTTTACCTGGATTTTATTATTGTTACCACACAAATAAGACACGTTGACCTTTTACACTTCTACGCGAAAGCTGCCATATACCTAGGTACCTATTAATAATCTCCTCCTTTTTGGAAGTCTGTTAAAAAGTCCGTGAATTATTGGCATATAGGTAATTTAGTTGTGGTCCTTGGATTAGGACTGTTTATTGTAAGTACTTATAAAAATCCTTAAAGTAAATATAGACTCAATTAAAAAAACCGGCCAAGTGCTAGTGTGACTTGCGCACGAAGGGTTCCGTAGCATCGTACAATATTTAGCCGAAAAAAACAGGTTTCTTGTATGGGTTTGTCTTTAATTTTTAACTTTATTTGATTTTTATTATTTTTTGTTATACTGGAAATAGAAATACACAATCTGTGAAAATTTCAACTGTCTACCTATTACGGTTCATGAGATACAGCCCGCTGATAGACAGACGGACGGATAGCGGAGGCTTAGTAATAGGGTCCGTTTCTCACCTTTCGGGTACGGAACCCTAAAAATAGACGTTTATATAAAACCGGGGACGCACGTGTATGTGTCGTAATCATATGTAGGTAGTATTTCAAATAGTAGCTTATCTCAAGATAAGAATTTATTGCCTTCTACGTATTGTATAGCGATTACATTAGAATTTTTATGCCACGGCGACGTCGCGTCGGGGAAGAAAAATGGTTTACTAGAATATTAAATCAGGCGTTTTATATATATTTACTTGATATTAGAATTTTAAATGACGTAAGAATCACTTAAATGTTATATTGTATTTTCTAGAAAGCGCTACGGGCGCTTGGGTCTTGAAGAATTTCTTGAAAAACAGTGATTTAAGCTTCAATAAACAGAATCTGTTAGAATCTGTCTGTATGGTGCCGGACGTAAAGAATAGAACTACCCTATTTCTTCCCGTGGGTGTCGTAAAAGGCGACTAAGGGACTTACTAAAGAATGGGCAGCAGCGTTCTCTATGCATTTTAATACCATACTGCGATTGCCAACCCACCTGTCAAGCGTGTCGATTATGGAAAACCCCCCTTTAGGGGAGGTCTATGTCCAGCAGTGGACGTCATTCGCCTGAAATGATGATGGTGATGAAACAGAATCTACTCTTATGAATATCAAGACTATTCAGAAAGAAAAGTACAACATCAACATCAGTGGAACATTACTTAAGTACATAATTTTAAATACGAGTAAGCAGTACCTACATCCATGTGCTAAGACGCTCGTAGCAGAGGTCAGTCCGGTCAGTCATGTTCTATTGAGAGCTACAAAAGGTTAGTATGACATGAGAGTTGACGTCATTGAACAATAAACTATAGTATTGTGCGAATGACTGATGTCAGCGGGAGACGTTCACTATTCGTGAAAGAAATTGCAGAAATACCACCCTCCGCGGATTGAGCAAGCGAAATTCCAACAAAAACGATTTTATGCAATTACGCTTAAGTTGTCCGGAGAGTTATTACTAAACCGAGAGCGCGGTCACGCCGCCGTAATGTTCGCCGGGATCGCTCGTGCGAGTCACGAGCCTCTCACAGCCTTATTCAGCAACAGAATCCAGCCTTTTACCGTCTTTTTGCCCTTTGTAAAGGTTATTTTTTACGAACGCAAAAATACACGGTCGAGATATTCGCACGTCATTTTTACTAGTGCGTTCCATTTTTGATATTTTTTATTCCAATTTGTGACTGACACGACGCGCCGTATACAATAAGTAAGCGTGTACTTCAAAATACGAAATCTAAATTGCTAACAATAAAATAATCGGATACCAACAAGTGGCCGAAAAATAGTTTTCAAATTTTGAAGCGGACAACTTACATACGAACATTGCAAGTTAAATAAAAGCTCGTAAAAATATGCAAAAATATGGAAACATTGATTCCAAAAAGCTTTACTCGAAAGTTTTCACACCTAAAATCAACATAAACACATTTGAGCGTTACAATCTCGATCAGGGGGCCGATCGCGCTAATTTTGAACGTTAATACCAAAACTAAACCACAACCAAAAACGTTACGTTAGACACATTTCGTATCGCGCTAATCATTTCAACGGAAACGATTTAGCTTTACTTTGGAAGTTACGTTGGAGGAACGATCAATCTAACTTTCAGTATTCGGTAACGTCAACGAATTTGTCGCTCAGAAAAAATTGCGCGATACCGTTTCTTACATCAGCTAAACCAAAACTAAACCAAAACCAAAAACGTTCCGTTCGAACGGTAATTACGTTGAGAAATAGCGCGATCGGCCCCCTGGTCGGAATCAAATCTATCCAATACAAATACGTCTTCACTATAATAGTAATGGTACGAGTATGTTACAAAACAAATCTGGGCAGTGGTTCGTCCCGACGCGACGTCTGTCGCATGCCTGCACGTTGGAGCCGCTTTATAAGAGCGACCACACTCGCTCAGCTACATTATTAAATAGGTAGTTGCTCATGCACCAGTATGTGATGAAATGTTTCTTGTCGGCTTCTACAAGGAACGCTCAAAGCGGGAATTTAAAATGTAGCCTGGCGTAGTGAATAAATGAGGTGGAGCTTTTGTGTTGGTACCGAATGTTCTACCTGAACATTCGGTACCAGTACAAAAGCTCAACCGTGTTGTTCAAATATTTTCTGTCTTCATGTTTTAAGGAAATAAACAGTTAGTTCCTACCATAGTTGTAGAATTACCTCATTTGACGTTTACCTTAATCGTTGTTCGGGGAGGCCATAAAATCCCTTCAATTTACGTGGTGTCACACATATTCTGATGGCTCGTTTCCCCCCGGAAGGAGTATTTCATCAGCTATAATATGGGCAAAGCAGGCATTACGGACAGATAAAACTAACCCACTTTTTACGTAAGGCAGTAAATAAAATAAGTCTCCATCTTATAACGTATATTTATTTTTATCATATAATATAGGTACACAATATCCATTTGTAAAGTTACTTAAAGAGGTTCTGTTAAGTGTGCGAAAATCCCTATTGTTCGCCTGAAGAAGGAAATGCCCACCCACGCTTTGGTAAAGTATTTTTCAGAAGGATAAACGCAGATTACCATAGTAAGCTGTTATCGCAATCATGCAAAAGAGGTTATCACTATGCACACACATTTTATACTCTGGCGCCCTACTAAATAGGTAAGACTGGGAGATGAGAACTATCTCTAGTGATAAACACTATAACTTATAGTAAATATAAAACTTTTCTGCGATTTGTTCTTCTTGAATAGTTAGTAAGTAGTTTACTATCTGTTTCGTGACATCTATAAACTTTCAAATGGGTGCTTGTTTGTGAAACAATCACAAGTTTTGTGTTCCTAATGCGACAGAGGGGGAAGCATTTCGCGAAACACATGCAATGGTACCAGGCACAGACCATTACCATACCATCACATTGTAGCAAAACCTTTAGAAGCTACTAGATTATTTATGTGGATAGTGATGTCACTATTTAAGAGCCCAGCCCTCAGGTATAGTACTGTTTTTTCTATCGAAGCCAGTGCAATTACTAACCTGAACGAACCTACCTGCTTGATCTGTAAACAATCTGCCTATCCTTTTCCCAACTATGTTCGAGTCGGCTTCCAGTCTAACCGGATGCAGCTGAATACCAGTATTATACATGGAACGACTATCTGACGTCCACAACCCAGTTACTGAAAGAAAGAAGAAAGAAAGTTACATTTATGTAGCACAGACTAAAAGGCACACAATTATAATAAACAGCAGATAAAAAAAAAAAAAACAAGTAAAAAGTGTAAAGCAGAAATTTGCAGGACCCAGTTCAGAAAAAATGCCAGACAATAAGTGACTGACGCCGCTGGTTTTCAACTGGACCTACTGTGTAATACGATTCTCCTTGGTAAGACTGGTTGTCAGACTTAGGCTTCTGGCGACCCGTAACGACTGTCAAAGATCTACAAATGACAGCCGGGACCAACGGCTTAAAGTGCTATTCGAGGCACAGAGGAGTCTCGGTATGTAAAGATGGTCTCCCATCCACGGACAATCCCCGGGAAGCGTAGCTTAATCTGATGGATCGATGCGTGCGGCTGTTATTACTTAGCCAGGAGCTCCTTCTGCAGGCTTAGCACGAGAACCGTAGAGAAGCGTTTTCTCGACGGAAGAGTAGAAAATGACGTTTCCGCGTAGAAAGTAGAACATTTTCGGTAGACAAGCGATTTATATTCTACAGTAGAGTAGAAATAGAAGGCGTCATGCTGAGCCTGCTGATTGATCTGTAAATGATTTTAAATATTGTGTTGAGCAACAAAACGTTTGAAATTCCAAGAAGCATTGCAATAAACGACGCCGGTAAAGTACTTTGTAAGTCGTGGGAGTCGTGTAACTACGTATGTTGATGCAGAATTCATCTTCATTACTGCAGCGGTGCGCTGACGTTCAAATGAGATAAGTTCTAGTATTCCTTGTTCCATGTGCAATGTTACTTAAACGCGAGTTAAATACGCTTTCACTTCAGTTTCCTGCGGCGAAAGTATAGATAAGTCTCGTGGGATAGCTGGGGCGATTAGGTAAAGATTGCTTTGTTGATGTAATCTTTTGTGATGCCAAATTGATTATTATCGTTGATAAGATGCCGTTGATAATTGATTTTGTATGCATTGAGAGATTATTTTAATTTAAACATTAGTGATATCTCGCGGGTTGAGTTGTGTAATTATATATTTTTCAATACGCTTCCTCGAAAACTGGTTCATATCGCACTACGGTTAGGTTCACAATGCAATGTATTTCACACGCGTGCGATTTTTTATTTTCCAACACTTATGCGTGAATAAAAATTGCCACAGATAACTTAAACCTATACTTAGTCCAAATTGGTTCAATGCCTCTATTCACACATTTCACACCGTCTCGCGCCAGAGACGGTCCTCTCTATTCGGCGGTGTTTTTTTTTTTTAAATCTCGGCAAAGGTGCGTCTTGCGTCGGTGCGTTAATATTTTTGGAATATTTAAATAATTATTATAATAAAAAAAAAAGTTTAAGAACAAATTAACATTTATTTGTAATCTAAACTCAAAATTTTTCGAATTTTCCATTTTTCATATTAGGCTGTTTATCGGCTTTATACCTTTGCTTCTCCTTCAACCTGACGATAGCAAAGCGCGAAAAAAAAAAATTAAATCATAGTTTCATTCATGACAAAAATATTTTTCGTTATTTTATTTTATTTCTTCAAAAGTGTATTAAACGTAGTTTGATACGCGTGGACATTTGTTATTGCAGTTATAACAAAAAATAATAACAAACATTCTCCACTTGTATCAAAATGTACTATTAATTGAGAGTTTTAAATTCTATAGGGAAGTTAGTATGCATACTCGTAGTTTTCATTCGTTATTCGTATGCATTCGGTCGTTGCAATATTATTTACTTATTTGATTAAATTACTAATAATAAAGTTAAAATATTATATACGTTAATTATTGCCTGCGTTCACAAACGCAGCTTAATAAAATAGTAAGCTAATAGGAGCTGAGCGTGTAGGTAATAAATAAATATGAAAGAGTGAATGTATCGAATTTAAACTAGCGAATTATTTTGTATGTCTGTCTATTTCTGAAGGGTGCGAAAAGATCAACTGCAATTGTAATTTTTTACGCGATTGATACACATTTATGCACAAATTGATCTTCTACCCAGTGAAATTAAAGCGATTGACAATATTACTACAATAGAAATTTATGGCAATTAATCGTTTCGGGGACCCTTCACAATTCAAATGTGCCTTAATTGTTTTCCCGTAATTCGGGTGCAGTTGACTACTTATTTTTATCTGCCTAGCCTTTTCTCAACTAAGTTGGGGTCAGCTTCCAGTCTGACCGGATGCAGCTGAATACCACTATTTTACATGGGGGGACTGCCTATCTGACCACCACAACCTAGTTATTGGCAAACACGATACCTCTTGGTTGTTAGACTTCAGGGCTTCTGACAACCCGTAACAACTGTCAAAGATTTACAAGTGACAGCCGGGACCAACGGCGTAACGTGCTCTCCGAGCACGGAGGGTACTTGGTATGTAAAGATGGTCACCCATCCATGGACCAACCGCGGAAAGCGTAGCTTAACCTGATCGATCGACCCGTGCAGCTGTTATTACTTAGCCACAAGGGAGGGCCTTTTACGTTGACCACTTATTTTATAACTGTACTTAGTAACATTTCCTGAAACCACATGTTGCGGCGACATAGTATCGAAATCCCGTTGCCCCCACTTCATCAAACACCTTTAAGAGCAGGCAGTCTAAATCAAATTTCGAACGCAAGCTCCGCCCGTCGCTCCCCGTCATTCTGTTATGTGCTAAACGCTAATATTACATCAGTAATAAAGTTGAATATCGCGTGAGCTCTTTGATCGTGTTCGAGCACGAAACTAATTAGCGTAAGTCTCAATTCTTATTTCGTTTATAACTAAAGTAATAATTGACCTGGAAAAAAAAATCTTGTGTCGGTTATAAACTATATTTTCTTGCTGTGAATATTTATTTTAGACATAAAAGTTAAACAATCTTGTTGTTTTTTAGAATCATCCTTAAAAAGACATGATTTGCGAATAAAAAAATTATTGAGAGAAAATATTACAATTTCGTAACTGTCTTCAACATGGAAAGTAAAAGATCCAATAAATCATATATATACTAAAGTTTAATTTTGCTTGTGACTGTTTCAGAATATTCATGCAAATAAAAATAAAAATAGGGAGCCTCCTCTTAATACAGAATCCAGTTGATTTCATTTCTCGTAAGACGAAGAAAGAATGATGACGTTTCAGCTTTCATTTATCATTCTGTTTATCCGCGACTTGGGGGAACAAAATTGAAACTTGGCTGTTTTTAAGCCCGTCCCCGGAGTTGGGCTCACCCCTACGGAGTCTATAAAGTGAAAATTGTATCACGCAGCGATTTTTTTTTATTATTACAGTAATTTTGGTGGGCGTCTCCAACGTTGATATAAAAAAGTTGGTTGGCTTGATTTTTAAATGTCAATGGGTGTGGTTTGTATTGTTTACGCTTTTGTGTTACGCAGTTTAATTTGTGCATAATTTTAGGAATATTTTACGACATTATTGAAGCTTTTCATGCCCATGATTTAGAAATGAATATATTAAAACCAGTTAGCATTCAAAGGGGTATATGAGCTTTTTTTACGTATAAACTGTTTTCAATAGTCCATTAAATACAAACGCTATCTACTGGCAAGGAACCCTCTTAATAATGCACAGACATCATGATAGCTGGGAGGTTTTCCGAACGTTAATAAAACTCATAAAATATCGAATGTAGGTGTATTGTTCCAGTCGTGGCCGGAAGTACGCCTCGTGGCGTCGAGGGATCCAATGACGTCATATTAATATCCGGTATAGCGGGACCCGGTTTCCGGTTCTGTTGCATTTCGCTGAACAGTGTAATTACCTACTAGAGATTTGAACGCTTTCGAATATTTTTACATGCATTTTTACTCGTTTACGTAACGTTTACGTTTGCGTTTTCGGAGTTTTATTATCAAGTAGGTGTGATACACGAAAGTTGAAAAGGAAAGTTTGCTTTCTAGAATAGTCTGTAGTGTGTAATTATAACAGTTAACGTATGGGATTGTTGGTACCGCCGCCGGTACTTACAGTGGCGTCGTAAAGTACTATAACAGTATGTTCGCGTGTGTTGTATTGGGTTCACTATTTCAAACGGTACTAGGAGTGAACATTACAAATATGCGTTTAAAGACTCCTACAGACTGGAGCGATGTAGCGGGCGCGACAAGGGTCGCGCTGCCTGTCGCGCCCGCGATATCACGCCAGTCTGTACGAGCCTTTATGTAGCTGCCGGTTATATATTTGAACTGAATTATCTCTCGTAAACATAATTTGTTTGTTCCTTGCACTTATTTCATGATTATTATTGAATATATTTCTATAGATAAGTTTAATATGTGTTATGCATGTATGTATTTACTGTATATACGTGAATGGTGCACCACAGAGTACCTGCAGTAATAGTTTCTCCTTCCCCCTTTATCCATCTAAAGGTTGTCTTTAAAAGATCGCTTTTAGCGATAATACCTGTGACACCCTATGTAAAATATCTATATTTATATCTGTGATTTTTATGGTGTATATAATAAAGAGTACCTATTCTATGTATCTATTTGAATTGAAATGAAATGAAATCGTTTATTCTGTAAATAGGTTATCGGAATCACTTTTACACGTCATATTAAAAAATAAGCTAGATGTAATCGACATTTCCTGTCTGACTACCCTTGAGAAGAAATGGCGAAACAAACTCAGGGGTCAAAGTCTCTTTTAAAGTCCAGACATAATCTTGGACACATAAAAATAATCTGAATTAAAGGTTATATAAATAGTCTTTTGAACTATTTGTTCGTTAACTGTTATCAGGCCGTTTACGTTACATTTTGCGATTAAAACGCACACGAGCGGAAATATTTACATAAATCACAATTGATATGGCGTTGTTGCCATGGTAAGAAATTCAGTTCAGCAGAGTTTGAATAAAATCCAATTAAATTCTGACGAACTTATGTAGGTAGGTTAACCTTTTTTCGATCAAAGATCTTTCATACATCTACGTAACATACTTGTAATATAACATCACGCTTATAATCCCCGAAGGGTTATGCAGAGGTGTACCTACAGTACACCTACATAGGGAGTGAGCCTGTTGCCATCTATCGGACAGAAATCCAGACTTTGGGCAGCTACTGAGAAATCCTCAATGGAAAACCCAATAACACTTTGACCGACCTAGGAATTGAACCCAGGGGGTCTACTCCTTCAGAATAAAGCGGGAGGAAACACCCGGAAGTCACCACTGTGTGGATCACCCTGAGGACACGGTGGAGCATACGGTGGAGGTCTGCCCGGCTTGGGCGGAGCACCAACGTGTCCTCACGGAGGCGATTGGCGGCGGCAATCTCTCGCGTCCAGCCCATGGTTCGGAGCGAGAGTGCATGGGAGGCCGTCACCTCCTTCACGAAGCAGAAATGCTCGCGAAGGAGGAGGCGGAACGCGTGAGGGAGAGGCAAAGTTAAATTCGCGCCCTCGCACCCCTAGTCGCCGCAGGAGACGCCCCGGGCGTCGGGAGTCGCAAGCTGACTTCCGGACACCGTAGGCGCGGGCTTGCGTACGGTGAGTGATGGGTAGCTCGCCGTCCGATAAAGACCAGGCCCGGGTCGACGGCGCGTTGTGTTCCACGCGTGCCTCAAAGAGATGTCAGTACCAAACGACGGGGTCCGTTAGGGCCAATGCCTGCCAGGGTTGCGAGTTTGTCCGAAAGGGATACAGTGGCCCTGGCACACAGGCATCTGAAGGAACACGGGTGGGTTTTAGAGTCAGTAAAAGACTGACACGCCCTCGCCCCGCGGTACAAAAAAGGGGGTCTACTCCGAAGATAAATCCGAAGTATCGGCCGAACATTTCGGCCGTTTTCTGACTACGGCTGACTATGGCGAAGGAAAAAATAAACGACGGTCAAAGAGAGAAGTCAAAGTCAAACACGTGACTTGAAGTCGGTAAGGATTCAAAGACAAATAAGGAATCTTTGGAAGTCAAGAAACGGCCGAACATTCGGCCGATACTTCGGAGTAAGCCCCCAGGACCTCGTGATCACGATCAGCAGTAGCGCATGCAAACACTTGACGAACGAGGCAGTGTCTATTTCTAGTTTTTCCTATTTCCCTACTAAGAGTTATATTGGCTGCAATTAAATTCGCACACCAGTTTCCGTAGTGAGAAAATGAATTAATTTAATTAGTATACGTTAACAACAATGGATGATTCAATGTAGTTTACTAAACCACTGCACAATCAATCTGCCTAGTCTTTTCCCAACTATGTTGGGGTCAGCTTCCAGTCTAACCGGATGCAGCTGAATATCAGTATTGTACATGGAGCGACTGCCTATCTGACCTCCACAACTCAGTAACTGGGTAATACTGGTTGTCAGACTTTCGGTCTTCTGACGACCCGTAACGACTTTCAACGATCCACGAATGACAGCCGGAGCCAACGACATAACGTGCTTTCCGAGTCTCGGTATGTAAAAATGGTCACCCATCCACGGACCAACTCCGGCAAGCGTAGCTTAACCATCAGGTTAAGCTACGCTTGCCGGGGATCATCGATCACCGTCATGTTCGTGATCGGGCGCTGCCAGTTGGGACTGGTCATCTCTTAGCTGCCACGGCTTATTTTAATTATTTTAGTTTTGAATTGTAGTTTTTTAAATCCTTTTATCACCGACCCTTGTGACGTTTTGCATCGTTCTTACATGTATAATTTCAACATGAATGATCTAACCAATACTTTGTATCAATATTTTAATTTAAAAGTGTATAAAAGAAAAAATAAATAAAATACCATAACGCAAAGAAATAAAAACACAAACACGAAAGAACAAGATGAGGGTAAATATGCGTCACATCTGTCGTATCCGTGGAGTTTCTTGCCCGTTCTTCTCCATAGGAACCTACTACTCTTTGGAATGGGCAACTAGCTTTATATTTCTAACTGACCGGCTCCTTGACAATTCAGAAATTGCCTGTAAATGGTTTAATTGAAATAAATGCATATTTTGAGTTTGGGCATCGACCCGTGCGGCAGTTACTTAGCCACGTGATCCAACTCTTATCATTCTTGCACAGTGCACTTTATTTGCTTGGATTAACGAAGCATGTCATTAAAGTTAACGGTCCCTGTATCAAGTGAAGGTCTTAAATAAAAAGGGATTTTCATTGGTTGGTAATCCCCTATAAAGAATATTCTTAAATAATTTAATTCGTAAAAGCATTGGCGTAGAGCGCAATGCAGCAACGAATTGAACTGAATTTAAAATAGTAAATATCACGCTGATTGGTTTATAAGTTTCGTAAACAAAATCTGACTGAAACGGACTTTTATTTTTATGTTTACTTACATCAGTAGATAAATACATTTTTCAATTTGTGACGCATCAAAATATTGGCTTGGAATGGATGAGCGGACGTTACGGCTTTTTATTTAAAATAACGTGACGTTATTTGCATGCCAAATCGGTCAGATAGTGAATGCATTCGCGTTGCTTGTTCACTTGATTAAATCAAATATCTCATACGTATATAGTTCTTGGTACAACCAGGGACCGTACAACCCCGGTTAAGAGTTAAGCCTTTCGAAGGGGTAACCCATTCCATGGGTTACCTTTATCATGACGTAATCCATTGAATGGGTTTTATACTAGAAACCCAATGAAAGGGTTACAAGATAACCCATTGAATGGGTTTTATACTTGAAACCCAGTGACATGAAAAATCATAATATTATGTTATTTCGATATCCGCCCAGCACGCGTAGCATGATCAATTCTATCTCTATTCTACCCAGGGACCATTTTGGTTACCATTTTTAAACCCTTCCAACGGAAAGGGTTTTCGATAGGGTTTTTCTAAGCAGTTAATCATAAACCCATACGGTGTGGGTAATTTTGAATGGCTTGAACTAAGCCGTTCAAAGGGGTTACCCACACCGTATGGGTTTTTATCGAAAACCCTATCAACGGGTAACTAAAATTTAATTTAAGCCGTTCAAAAGAGTTACCCATATCGTATGGGTTTTTGTTTAATCACTTAGAAAAACCCTATCGAGAACCCTTTCAATGGGTAACCAAAATGGTCCCTGGTTACAACTAATATTGGAGGTTACCGATCGTTATCTTGATATGCCTAACTAAACAAACGTACTGCCTTTCTTCACTAACATTAGGCAAGAACTAAATGAATGCTTAGTGGGATTTCCAAACGCTCGGCTCAGCGCTGAAAGTGAAAAATCCAACAGCACACTTTTATTTAGGCATTCTTTAAGTGTCGCCTAGTGTTAGTTTAAACGGGCTAGTAAGCATCGTCGCAGAACCTTAAAGCTTTTCGTAGGACTGTGTTTCTGCTACGACTGTTGGTTGAAAATTAAGGCCCTGCTCCGAAAAATCATGAGTCGAGTAATAAAGATCAATTTACATCAACACAAATCTGAATGGTATGATCAGATTTCATCTAAATAATTATAAGCATAATAATCAGCCTACAATGTTCCCACTGGCGTCCTCTCGGTGAGAAGGAGTGGGCCGTAATCCACCACGCGGGCCCAGTGCGGGTCGGTTTCCTGTTTAGGATTAAGCGGGAGGAAACGCCCGGGTGTCACCACTGTGTGGATCGCCCGGAGGACACGGTGGAGCATACGGTGGAGGTCTGCCCTGCTTGGGCGGAGCACCGCCGTGTCCTCACGGCAGCGATCGGCGGCGGCGATCTCTCGCGTCCGGCCCTGGTTCAGGCCATGGTTCGGAGCGAGAGTGCATGGGAGGCCGTCACCTCCTTCTGCGAAACAGTGATGCTTGCGAAGGAGGAGGCGGAACGCGTGAGGGTAAGGCAAAGTCAACGCCCTCGCGCCCTTAGTCGCCGCAGGAGACGCCCCGGGCGTCGGGAATCGCAGGCCGATTCCCGGCCACCGTAGGCGCGGGCTTGCGGACGGTGAGCGATGGGTAGCTCACCGTCCGATAAGGACCAAGCCCGGGTCGACGGCGCGTTGTGTTCCACGCGCGCCTCAAAGAGACGTCAGCACCAATTGACGGGGTCCGAAAGGGCCAATGCCTGCCAGGGTTACGAGCCTGTCCGAAAGGGATATCGTGGCCCTGGCACACAGGCATCTGAAGGAACACGGTGGGTTTTAGTCAGTAAAAGTCTGACACTCCCTCCCGCTCCACCCAGAGCGGGAGAAGTTATTTGATAATTTCCCACCCAAAAAAAAAAAAAAAAGTGCGGGTCGGTAGATGTCAAAATAATAGGTCTTCGAATTTTTGGTTACAGAAAAATAATTATACCCACTGAAATATTGAAAATAAAGGATGTTTTATTCTGAATTTCTATTTATTACACCGTATCATGCAACGCTCTAATGATTAACTACTTAGTGCGAACACAAAGTGTTGAACCTATTTACCCAACACCACATAAATGCTCTCCTTGTGAATCTACTGCGATGTTATCTGTGTGCAACTTCCGCACTGACGTCAGGTAGGTGTCAGACCCTCTACTAGCTATGGTCGGTTTCGTAACTGTCCCACGTGCTGGATTTATACAAAACTTACCATAGACATGGAACTTCGTACTAATTTTTTGTTAATGACAACATTTAGGCACAGTATAAATATGGACAGTAGAGAAACTACGTAGTAAACGTTCTTATCGGCGCACTCACACAAACGCGCTCAATGACGAGAGCCCCCAAAGCGGTTATCGCGGTGCTGTCAGTCAGGGTTGCCGTGTCGCGAGGAGTGGTCGTCGGGATCGTTCCAGTCAACTCCTACCGCAAGCCGCGTTAAGGCTCGTGCAGACTGGCACGATATCGCGGGCGCGACGCGACAATAGTAGCACAATATCTATGTCGCTGTCTGTCGCGCCCGCAATATAGCGCGAGTTTGTACGAGCCTTTAAAGACCTTCGTTCCTATAAAACAATTTTCAATTTTACAAACATAAACCGCCAGTTGCACGTAAGTCCATTAAATTTAATCCCCCATTAAAAGTAAGCTGTCACTTTCTGATACGTTCCGTTAGATAAAAACTAGATACTTTTAATCGGGAATTAAATTTAATGGACTTATGTGCAACTGGCGGTAAGAGTGACAACCCTAACGATCCAATAGGGGTAGCTTATTATTTCTACAATTAGGCCTACCTACCATACTGTCTATATTTAAATTTATACTGTCATTCAGGTGTACTGTACTTAGTTTTACGTTGTTTTGGGAGTTAGTTTAGGTAAGGTTAGCTCAGAAGAAAATCTTAGCTTAGCTTTTCATTTATTTAGCTAGTATTTGCCTACAGATCAAGGGTTCTAAGATTGTAAAGTATCGATGTCACTGTCCTAATCACTAAACTTAAATGGCTATGGACACACTTATATTATAAATACAGGGTTAAATCAACTAAGAAAAAAAACTCCACTAAAACTTTCTTTTTTTTTTAAAAGAAAGAAGCTAGCGAAACTCCGCAGATACGATGGGTATAGATATCTAAACATGGTTAAACAAAAAACTAATTAATTTGATATTTTTTAGTGGGGTCATTGACCGCAGTTAGTCACTTGAAATATTAGTCTAAAATCAGTTTTTTTTTGTGTAAACTTCAAAGACGTGATGGATATCGATATCTTAACACGATAAAACAAAAGAAAACAGATTTTCTTAACTCATACTTCCAGTAACTAAACTGCCAGCGGTCGATGATCCCAAAAACAAAAGAACATCAAATCCTTTTCTTTTTATTTTAACGTGTTTAGAAATCAATTCCAATCACGTCTGCGAAATAAATGGACATGAGTAGGAGAAAGATACAACTTCATCACTATATAGTATAAAACAAAGTCGCTTCCCGCTGTCTGTCTGTCCTTATGTATGCTTAGCTCTTTAAAACTACGCAACGGATTTTGATGCGGTTTTTTTTAATACATAGAGTGATTCAATAGGAAGGTTTATATTATAATACATGCATAATATAGTAGAGAAAATCAGCATTGCACCCGTGCGAAGCCGCGGCGGGTCGCTAGTTATAAGTAAATTAGTAATAGTACAGCTGTGGTTACTTGTCACTCAGCCTCTCAGCGACAATTGTGACAAGTTTTGTGGGCGGGATGTAGAAAGTATGTCTAAATTTATGGGCCAGCTCCGCCCTTAACTACCCATTGTGTCTGTTTTAGAACAATAGTACGCTCTAGTGTGTTACCGCTATGGTTATTTTAATTTCCCGCGACGACCTTAAATTTTCATCTGGTTGGCTTTGTAAGTGCCCTGTTTAATGACAGTGACTTGAATAAATATTGTTACGGAAAAAGTCGGTCAGTTGAGGAAAATTACTCTGTCTTGTAGGCAGTTATTTGCATATTGACAAACTGTCGCCATGCTGCATTATACTTAGGCTATGCGCTGACCCAAGTCAAACTGTCCCTAGATAGACTATCGCTCTGTTAAAATGCTGGCACTCACACTGACACCTGCAACAGTATCATATGAAAAGTTGTTAAAAATACACTGAAAAACCTGTTTTGACTCTGGGGTGCACACTATCTTTCGGGTAAAATTTAAATCTATACTTGGAATTTTAACTATATTCAGTAACTTGACAGTTGGAGGGGTACCAGAGCGAAACTACCTGGTAATGTGCTTACATCCAGTTTTGATTTTTTTTTTCTTTTTAAAACGTTGCCCCACACTAGGAATTTCTCCTGTATCGTGGGTGCGTTTACAAACATTTAAACTCACATACACCAACAGCCAGACCCGGAACAACTACTTGTAGGTCATACAAATATTTGTTCCGTCCGGGAATCGAACCCGCGACACGCAGCGCAACAGTCAATCGCTTAACCACTGCGTCAATCGTGCCGTCAAAATTGAAAACATTAAAACATTATATTCGTTTATCATCATCATTTCAGCCAAAATACGTCCACTGCTGGACATAGGCCTCACCAAAAGGATAGGGGGGGGGGGGGGTGCCATAATCGCCACTTTTGGGTTAGCGATCACAGTATGGTGTTAAAATGCATAGATAACGCTGCTGCCCATTCTCTAGTAAGTCCCTCAGTCGCCTTTTACGACACCCACGGGAAGAAATAGGACTATGAAATGGATATATTCGTTTATACCATAACTTAAACGATAAGTAATGACGATGATAAAGTATAACATTATTATGCTTCGAACTGTCAAGTTACTGAATACAATTAAAAGTCCAAGTGTAGTAGAAGCTTTTCCTATAAAAACAGAAGTCCTAGATGAAACTTCACTTTTAATTGCAAAAGTTAAAGCAACGTAGGTCACATCTAGTGTCACTGGGACTCAGCGGGGCTTAAGTTGTCACTTCCTGGGACATGTAAAGCCGCGTGTCACGAGCTAGTCCAGTGTCTGGGGTATTATACGATCGAGTGCACTGCCGACGCCGCGCGCCGTCCGTCGAGAATGTATTAAATATTGAGTTCATTAATGCCACGCCGTATTGTTCTTTGTATCTTTTGAGGACCTTAGAATTTACCACATTTGATCTAATATCAAGAAGGAAGTTTTAACATATACATTTTAGAAATTATGTTGTTTTTCAAGATAAGCCTTTATAAATAATATGGTTGTTTTTCCTGTACGAATAGCCATTGGGACTAGGAAAACTGAATATGTAGGACTGATCTTGTCTGATTAAATCTTAATAGCAGAAGTCTTGCATTAAATAAGATGTTGATTCGTCGATTATAAGACATCCTTGTCTAAGTGGTAACCATTTAGAACACTACCGCTTAGACTACTATTCAAATAAGTCTCTCCACATGAATGCATCTTACATCGCATATAAAGCACGCTTAGCTAATTTTATGCCATCATTATCGTGCAACGCCAACGTTGCTATGAATAGAAAGCAGGAGACATTGCGTGTTGCATGTTGCGGTCACAGTGATTGCTGTGTCATAACGTACGACGCTTATTGAAATTATCATGGCTAATTATATCGCATAACATTGCCATGCGTGTGTTTATGGACTCGTAATGGTTTATTTGTTTATTGGTTGTGGTATTGATGTGAAAGTTGAAGAGAAAGACGAGGTTGTAATCATGGCCTGTCACGGTTAAGTTTATTGTCATCGTTGCCCCATCGGTAGGTACTTAACTTAATTTTATAGAACCAAAAACATATAACAATTATCCTTTTGAACGTTTACTGGACACGTCTGCCGCAAACCAAAACTAAATTGAAAATTGTCTCTGTGTCAAACTCGTTCTAATACAATATCCTCATCCCTCAGAAGATACAAGTTATCAGTACACATTAAAATCAAATCTCCACAAATCTTAATCTGCACAGTACAAACCATGTTCCCATTAAATTTTACTGCCATAGCTACAGCTTAAAGCCGAGCCTCTAGTCAATATCTCAACAAATAGAATATGGATAGAACCCGTACCGTTCACATAACATCCTATGTTAAATTGATACTAAACACACAAGTATAACCTTGATAGCCGACGTGGGATAGGATTGCGTGCGTAGATTGACCTTTGTGGATTGCTAAATTGTCGGGAACTGGTTTTGTAGCGCTATCCAACATTCAATAAAACGTAAACAAACGGAACATACGCACAAAATGGCCGCCTAGTGGCCCCACGTAATACCTTACATTCCTTTGGAATTTAAAAAAAGTTTATGGGACCAATGAGGTCGAAATTTGAAAAGAATTCGAAATTCGAAGCCGTTGAACTATTGTAGCGAACCATACGCTGTAGTAAGAGAATATGAAAAGGTACTGATATTAGTAGAAGTCATATTTGGTAACTAAATAGGTAGTGTATTTTAAGGATACAAATTCCAAGTTTCGATGAGAAAAATCTACGCAACGCTGCAAGACGAAACCAATTCGTACTAGAGTGCCAAACCAATACCGTTGCGTTCTCGATATGTTCCGGTTTTCATCATATTTTCCGAATTGAAGTTGAATAGTATTGTATCGGTATCAATAGTGCGTCTACTCTCATTGTTAGAGCTTTTTACTCTTTATTGGAGCGAGAAGAATTGATATTAGTACATTAATCAGCTACCTACATCGATTGAATATTACAAGAATAAGAGCTTGTTGCTATCCAATCATTATTTTTGAAACACCCGATATTTTTGACCGACTTCTAAAAAGGAGGAGGTTCTCAATTCGGATGTTTGTTTTTTTATGTTTGTTCGCGCATAACTCCGTCGCTTGCCAACCAATTTGAAAAATTCTTTTTCGGCACTTAAAAGTGAAAAATAACTTTAATTTCGGAAGTCGGTAGCATAAAACTAAAATACTTCCGAACTTCCGACTTCCGAAATTAAAGTTATTTTTCACTTTGTTGTGTTTTTTTGGAAGTCGGTAATTTTTTTTTGTAAACAGTTTTGTTACAACAATATTCTCATAGGTAAGGTATTAAATTTCCAAATCATTTAGAAATGATTTTCCTCTGTTAAACATTTGGCTGTAGGCTTTTCAATTTCCAATGAACTGCAGTTCTAATCCGTTTAATGAAATGGAAGATAACTGAAAGTTAGTTTTCGGATAACAAAACCGAATATCTCGAAGTTGAAATTGTAAATTCGTATTGTTTTAAAATTGTATAAAATAAAAAACCACAGAGATATTAATACTCTTCTGCCTAAGTAAACAAACGCGGTAAAAGTATTCCTAGAATTCAAAGACAAGGCGTATTTATATATGAAATAACTTCGATTCTCTTCTTCTAATCCAAAAGGTTAAGCGTGGCTACTCAACCAAGGTAATTAACATAATTCGGGGAAGATATTTGGGATATTATGTCCGGATGATAGCCCGTAATGTTTCAATCAAGATCAAAGTCAAGGTCAAAATATAATAAAGTCTTTATGATTACAAGACTTATCATAGAAGACGTAAAAGAGGCTCACAAAAAGGTAACAGTAATTCCTGACACGTAAACGTTGAATTTTAAGGCGAAAGCATCGGGGTAACCCGCGAAAATCTGAGTTCAAATTGCCCTATTGAATGACAATAGTCATTCAATAGGGCAATTTGAACCCAGATTTTTAGACTTGTATTAATGAGAATTGTATTAATGATTTAAATGATTATAATTCTGTAAATACATAGATATTTGTTACGGTCATGAATAATATTTTGATCAATAAACGACCTGACACTGGTTTCAAGTCCAAACAGACCTAAATAAAAGGGATTTCTTATAATCAGTTTGAAACAACAACTAACACGTCCACATCATCATGTTTGATGACTCCGGACGTAAGTCTTGCATACAGATCTACAATGGGTGTACTCAAACGGCGCCGAGTGGTCAGGGATTGTAGTAAGCTCATTGTTCGAGACCGGTAAACGTAACACTTAGAATGTTAATTGCACACCGCCGGATCGGATTACAGAGACGTCTTTGTTTGTCAAGCACGATCCGTAAACGACAAACGCTGTTACACTGTTTGTTCAGGTCCAGGTAACTTATTACGAAGGTTACGCAGGCCGCCATGCTCTGTCTTGTTTCATACATTCAGCGCTTTTTAACAAGCTTTTACTTCTCGTTTACATAGGAAAAGGGTGTTAAGTTTATGTTTTACAGACCGTTTTTATAGTCAGGCAATTCTCCCGAAAAATTTTGGCTTTACTATGCAGAGAACTGTGTCCGAAAAGAACCTTTTACGTTCCGCCTAAAGTTGGAAGCTTTGGTCTCTTGTTTGGCTAGCCGAAATTGAGTATCGGAATTAGGTTAGGAATCAAGTTACGTCAGCCGGACAACCTAATACTTCAGTCACACGTTGAGCGTGAATAATATTAAATCCGGGAAAGATTTACATTGCGGCAAAACTTCTGTTACTTAAAGATGCAGCTTCTCGAAGAATTTTATTAATAGCTTTACGCTTGGTTTCTCTAAGGGGCTGACTGGAAAGTGACACCAACATTAATTGCTTTGGCGCAAAACTGTAACTTAAGTGCCAAATTACAGACCGAAACAGCTGCGAGAAGTGGCAAGTCGACTTCTTAACTTTTCTCTCAAACGATTTAGACAGCCCGCGTATGTTTTTTTGTTTATCTTCAAAACGAGTTAGTATAAAGGCACCTAATATGAAAATTCCAGCGCCTCGCTAGTGGGTAGTATTAAAAACAATGCTCCACACGGCTACTTGAGCCACATCTCTGTGCTCGCCTCGAGGGCACTTGCTTGGGACGAGTCGCGAGAGTAATCGCGCCGTGTCTTCACCTTGTTACCATTGCGTGAAGTCGGTTTCTGTATAGTCATGTCAGTCTATTAAAAAAGCAATAAGTATATTCGTTTTTGGGCTAAAAGTAAAGAGAATGTTTAATCCAAAAATATAATAATTATTAAGAGAAGTCGTCAAACACGTAGGTTTTGGGTGAGGTTTTGAAATAGGGCATTTGGGCATTTACTAATATCAGTTGATAATCTTGGAACCAAAATGGTCCGCATTTTAAAATAACATGCAAAATAAAATTGCAGATAACCTTTGAAAGAAGAAAATTACCACGCCTTGTCATTCTGATCTTGACGAATTTAACCAAGAAAACTGATATACATTCCATTACGGTAGAGCTCGAAACAGGTTATATTACACTACTGTTACGGCTAAGAACTTAATGGTATGCAATGAAGGGAAACACCTGACTTCTGAGACGCGGAAGCTACGTTTTCTTATAGCCCGACTAATCCGAACGAAGACAAGTGTTTGTCTTGCCAGGTGGGAACTAAAATAGGCCTTAAATTTAACAGATTACTGCTGATTACCGTCGTTGGTTGTGAAAATATTCTAGACACCTCATAAATGTTATTTGTTGGCGAACTTTTATAACGGACTTGTTATGAACTTTATTATTGGTCTAGTAGTCATTATGCCTTTAAAAAGCTTGAATACACTTGCGAGCAGTTTTTATTGACCTTTCCGCATATTCAAGTACATATCCAGGTGTTTATTCATTGGCGTAAGACTCAGCCGAAATGGTAATACTAGATTTGGTGTTGTTGGAAACGCGTAAGTAATACAAATGGCTGTATTTTAGCAAGTCTATTATACTTATCTTGGTGATTATGAGAATTGAGTGCGAATTATGGTAAGTAAAGGTACAGAAGTTAGGAATCTATGTTAGTACTTAGTAGCAGTTTAAGGCCGTCTTGTAGTGCGGTGTGTAGCCGGCTGTAACTGGCCGGCCGTTGCGAGCTCTTGAACTGCTAGATTTTGTGTATATTTGCTCCATAGAAAAAAATTGTAAGGAAATTATAAAATGTGTTCTCACCAAGTACTAAAAAACAATAAGGCCTATCTTTTGGTATAACTTTTACATGGTTTAACGAAGTAATCTCTTCAAGGTACACGTTTTAAATAGCGATTAAGTGTCATGTTTGTGATTTTTTTTTATCGAGCCAGTTAATTTAATTCATGTTTCTATCTTCACACAGTGCTTGATAATATGTTCAATTTTTTAAAAATATTTTCTTTTTGCGCAAAATTTATATTTTGCTAGATTTACAGAGGTTTAAAAAAGTTAAAAAGTACTGCAACCTCGCCTTAAAGAGACTGTATGAGAATGTTAAGTTGGTCTATTAACACGTCGTAATGAAGCGATTAAACGAACTTTGCAGTAAGTTCGGTACGAGAAACTAAGGAGCCTACTTCTTAGAATAATTATGTTATCCCCTCGTGCGGTGTATGTTTTCGCTTCCGCAAAAACGTGTCAACTGACGAAATGAAATTGAAAATTCCATTACCTTCATGAAGGTATATAATACAAAACGTGACGAGTTTTTGTTTTGATGGTTATTACGTATTACATGACACAGAAATTGAGTTTTTTTGGCACGTGATTTCATGTGACGAGAAAAAATACGACGTTGACGTTGTTGGTAGATCCCTTATGTCAGCTTAGCCTTGTGCTACCTACCGTAATGAAGTTGTTAGTGGACGTAGTGATAAAAGAGCACTAACAGACAGAGACGGACTGATAAATGCTGCTAAATGAGTCGAACTGCCGAAGTAAATAATTGATTTATATCAAGAAGTTCACGCTGCTATCAAAAAGGAAGCCTTATATCCTTTGTCAATGCCCTTGAAAATGTCTAAGCCACGGAACCAATCCCCACAAATGATGGAGTGAGAGTGTCTTTCAATACGTCTTACTGAGCGCGTGTTACGCTGAGTATTTTCCGGGAGGGTGTTTTCTATTTATTTTTCTAGTAAAATCCTGAAGGGTCGGTGTAATCCTACTGTTCACAAATTAAACGCCTTTTTGATAAATATATTTTGTATATACTACAAGACTTAAAACTCTATGCTAGTCATCATCTGCCTAGCCTTTTCCCAACTATGTTGGGGTCAGATTCCAGTCTAACCGGATGCAGCTGAATACCAGTATTTTACATGGAACGACTGCCTATCTGATTTCCACAACCCAGTTACTGGGTAACACGATACTCCTTGGTAAGACTGGCTGTCTGACTTTCGGGCATCTCACGACCAGTAACAACTGTCAAAGATCTACAAATGACAGCCGGGACCAACGGCTTAACGTGCTTTGCGAGGCACGGAGGGGTCTTGGTATGTAAAGATCCACGGACCAACCACGGCAAGCTATTAGTTAGTAATTTGTACTCTACGCTAGTATTCATGCTTATTTTTTTTATCACTTATAGACAATCTTTGACTGTTTATGTCTTAGATTTTACTACTCAGCACGTACACAACATGAGTTTAAAAAGAGAAGCTTGCTGTTAGCGCCCTGAATTCTTGTCTCTTTTGTTAACTGTACTAGGTATGTATACCAATCAGCTCATACAATTTGTATTTGTCGAAACAATCCCATCTCGAGCTATTATGTCCGTTGCTACATATAGATAATGACAGCACAGATAGCTGATAGCTAACCAGTCCATACCAACTGACTTGTTTGCTCGTGACTAGACGATTTAGTTTCTATAGGAAAGTTATTACTGGCATATTTATTTGAATAGGTGGGTGCTTGCACAACAGTCCCTAGTATACACCCGTGTAGGGTGCCCCGCCGATTGCTGGCAGGATTGGTGACTAAAATAAACTTATTTGCATATGACATATCGGTGTGTAGTTGATAAAGTGTTTTTAGTTTGTAGTTACCAGTTCTGTTTGCAATTAGTTTTGTTGCTTATCTAAAACCTCTGAGAATATAAACTTTGTTAGTGCTTTGTTTAGTTCTATATACTGCCTTTTAGTATTTCTTATGTATTAAGCTGTAACTGGACAAAACAGTAATGTGTTAGCAAATCTCTACTATAATTTAAGAGAACCGTTAACTCTCATTACGCGTTATTGTTCAAACGTCCACGCAGTAATTATGTCACAGTAATTACTATTTGCTTCGGTTAACAACTCGTAGCTTTACCCTAAAGCCTGTACGTAGTACATTGATATATAGTTGAATAGGCATGATTCAGAGAGCAATAAACTTTAGATTATGATTCATCTAGGTGATACAGGAATGTTAGAGATTCGGTCTCAATTCGGTTAGACTCGGGGAAACTCGGGTAGCCTCGGGTAGTGCCGACAGGGATTTGACAGGGAATTTAATCTCGGTTCGCTGTCGATTAGGTGCGCCTGCGGTTTTACCAAGTAAATGCCTAGTCGTTTGGTATTAGGCGGCACTAAAAGGTATAATTAAGACTATCTAGTAACATTAGTCGAGCATTAAGACAAAATTGTAGCGTGTGGCAACAGACAGAATGGTGCTTGTATAGACAGCAACATTAACGATATTACATAGGTTAACTATAATTAAATTGTATTAGATTTGAATGAAATGCGATTGAACCTTTTCATTATTTGACACTAAATACCTACAATTTTAATTGCAAATGTTTATTAGTGGCTTTTGTGGACAGGATACATATTTATTCAGATTTGTTACAGTTGTAATGGCAATCATGTCATTTGGTATAAATATGTTTTTATTAATATTAATAGATTCTTTTTTAGTTTGTGAATGTGAGAACGTTAAAGGCTTGAGGCTCTACCATTTTCTATTTTGTTAAGTACCTGGTACTTGTTGACGGGCCTACACTGTCCTCCCATACCTATTAACACTGTAATTTGTAAAACTAAAAGCCCATGATTTTTAAAAGAGTAACCGTGGAGTTTCTTGCCGGCTCTTCTACATAGGAAACGACCAATGTCACACGTGGAATGCAATAAAAGTATTGAGTATTGCAATTGGAACCGTGCACCTAGCTTCATACGTTTCATAAGTGCCCATGTAGGTTTATGTGAAATAAAATATTTTGATTTTGAACAGTAATTGCTAAATTACTTTTGTAGGCTTAGATAATTTGGTTACGCAACTCTTGCGGAATAAATAATTAAAAGATAAAAGTTGGCAGAAGGCTTTATTGGGCCATCGGGGAACAAACATTGAACAAAATAAATATAATAACTTTGTCAATCAATCAATTTGAGTTGAGTCTGCGGAGAGATTGTTTAATGTTCAGGCCATATTTCGATAAGTGATTTAGGTATTTTAATGGAGACTTTAGTATTGAATAACTAAGTTATACTGTTGCTCGTAAAAACCTTTTCTTCTTAAAAGTTCATTTGATGACTGCTACAAGAGTAATTGTAAATCCTTACCATCCTAACTTAATATTATAAATGTGAAAATGAGTTTGTTTACCTGTTTTGTTTGTTTGTTACGCTTTCACGCTAAAACGGCTAAACGAATTTGAATGAAATTTGGCACATGGGTTGACCATGACTTGGATTAGGACATAAGATACTTTTTATTCAGATATTCCCACGGGATCTAGACTTATGCGAGTGAAACCGTGGGGTGCAGCTAGTATATGTATATTTTTATTTATTTATTTTATTTTATCACACTAATATTATAAAGGCGAAAGTTTGTGAGTGTGTGTCTGTGTTTGTTACTTGTTCACGCTCAAGCGGCTGGACCAATTTTGCTGGCACCCTGGCTACTTTTTATCCCGATTCTCACGGGTCGAGACTTAGGCGGGTGAAACCGCTGGGCGCAGCTAGTAATATTATAAATGTGAAAGTAAGTTTGTTTGTTTGTTACGCTGTCACGCTAAAACAGCTGAACAGATTTGGATGAAATTTGGCACATGGGTAGACCATGACCTGGGTTAGGATTAGGACATAGGATACTTTTTAATCCGATATTCCCACGGGATGGAGACTGATGCGGGTGAACCGCGGGGCGCAGCTAGTAGTTAATAATTTATACTATAGGTGACTAATTTATTTATCTCTCTTCATAGCCCTCATCAAATGGAAGTTATGGCTGCTGAGAAAAAATATGTACATCCTGTAGTATTGTTGCCCGCAGTCAATTTAATTACAGGAAACGTCATTGTTTTATAGGACCATTATCATAAACTGCGACTTTCGAATAACCGTACCCGTCTCTACATACGGGCAACCTGAAATATTGATCCTGCCTTTATCAAGTTCCAATGTAATAAAAAGCTCATATATTTGAAATGGTATATTACAATAAACACTTGAATGTATACATGGTGATCGCTACAAGAGAAAGGCTTCCGGCGATTCGGGAACTGGTTTGGTTACATTGTCTCGGTCTAGCATTCCTGGCGCAAAAGACAGGGCGGGGCGCGCGCGCATTGCAGTTTAAACGTTGAACAAATGGCTGCAGAAGACTCACTTCTTGCGTTTTACAGACAATATAACAGAGCGATACAGATAGATACATTTATTTCAAAGCTTAAAATGGAATACTTAAAGTAGAATATAATTTATTTTTTTAATTAAAAAGTAAAATAAATAAAAAAGACGAGAAGACCGTATTTAGATTTATAATAATTAATTTAATTAGGATTATTTAAATTAAAATAAAAAAACCAGCCAAGTGCGAGTCGGACTCGCGCACGAAGGGTTCCGTACCATTATCTATAAAAATGGCAAAAGAATCACGTTTGTTGTATGGGAGACCCCCCCCCCCCTTTAACATACGTTTTATTTTAATATAATTATTTATTTTTAAAGTGAATATATAACTAAATATTCTGTGAATTTTCAAGCGTCTACCTGTTACCGTTATCAATATCGAGCAAAACCGAGCAAAAATATCACGTTTGTTGTATGGGAGCCCCATATTGTATTTCATTTATGTTATTTTGGTTTTTAGTATTTGTTGCTATAGCGCCAACAGAAATACATCATCTGTAAAAAAAAACAACTGTCTAACTATCACGGTTCATGATATACAGCCTGGTGACAGACGGACAGACAGACAGACAGCGAAGCCTTAGTAATAGGGTTCCCGTTTTACCCTTTGGGTACGGAACCCTAAAATGGGATCTCTCCATTATTAGACAGTTATTTACTTATTTATCCTCCAATAATACCTACTCCTTATGCATTTAATATTGCACTGCGGTTCTTCTGTAGGTACATTTCTGCCTTGTGTAGTAACTCAGTATATTCATTATGGTACAAGGTCGTCGGCGAGACTCGCCGTGGAGGAGTCAAGGCCAGGGGACCTTTACGACTGGCCAGAGCTATGGGGCATAACGGGGAACAGCCGGGATTAAAACGCTGTAGCTTATGTTAAAAAGAAACAAGCCGTAAACTGGGGACGAAAGAAAATTAAGTTTATTGAAGCAATAAATTGAAAAGTTTTTTGTGAAGATTTGCAATTGAATTGGTACAGGATTATTGATGAGTATCTTTCCTCTCGCTTTCTGTGGGAGGGATTACGTGAAAAGGGACGGAAGTGTGTAACAGGAAGTGACAGCTTGAGCATGGAATAAGTAAATACATTTTAATAGCTTGGTTAGTAAGTACTTTATAATAGCATGGAATTAGTGTACTCATGGAATTAGTAAGCACTATTACCAAGGTGAGATGTCTGATGTTACACATCATACTTATGCGAGGACTATAAGGCTCGCTCGTTTTTTAAATATTTTATTTTAATGATTTTATTTGTCTGTATTTTTTCATGCAATAAAATAAATAAATAAATCTCTTACAGTAACACCAATTTAAATGATGATGATGATTCATAGCACAAATACCTCTAGTTTTGTTTGAGTCCGTTCATTCAAATGTCTGACGTCACCTCTCGTCTAAGTTGCGCGAAACAAATGTTTACTTATTCAAGTATGCCCTGTGACTAGCAATCGCCAAGTATTTTGCTCGTGGAAGTGAAGTACCTATGTAAGTAGACACGAAACGAACTATGCGTTTAGCATAATCGGCCTATAATATGATGTTCCCATTCCCACTGCTGCGACACAGGTCTCCTCTCTTTAAGAGGGAGACTATGCGTTTATCACGGTGAAACTAAACGAAAATCTAAGGAACAGTGAAGGTTTTTTTCTGGTATTATTAGTTCGAAAATTTTGTTCTTAATTAAAATAGAGGAACTGTTAAAAAGACGTAACATAATTATTGTCAACTTCTTTACATTTTAACAATCTTTTGTGAACGAAATCAAGGCTACATTTTTCATAATTTCATTCTAGTTATAAAAGAATAGCTTTATTCATATTTCTTTTTTCATTCCGAGATAGACAATGCAACTGTTCGTTCTAAAAAGTAAAATGAATGTCGGATCACTAGCGAGATTCCTGATAGATATTCTTTATTCATTTTCACTTTATGCAGCTCAACTAAAAGGCATGACTACCTACTTATTTTTATTTTTTATTTTCAAAGATACTTTTTCTAAAGGAAAACTTTCATATTTTATTTTCTATAAAATCTGTTGATAGCATCTCATTTTTGTGATAACTTGAGCGTTGAATGAAAGAAAAAAAAGGTTTATTTGTCGCACAAACATGTGCATAATTCGAAGTGTTAATGAAAAGAATGGAACTGACGGCTTTCATGCGATCTTTCGAAACACAATCTAACTAGAACGCGGGCCATTAGTAACAGCTTTCTGAAAACAGTGTCCGAGAGTCCTCTATTCTCCCATTTTGAGGCATTTTGTGAAGAGGATGGCCAGGTGAGAAACTCGTACCTTACTTGGTCATCTTCTATGCAAAGTGCATCAAACTCTCATAATAATAATAATAATACTTTGCTTACTAACACTGGCTATATGGTATTACTAACATTTTGGATCTTTGTTGTCTTTATAAATCAATTTTGATTTGATTTGATTTGGTAACGCATTGCATCCGATCTGTTTAATTAACGTGAAAGAGAATCTTCTCTTGACAAAAAGTATTCAACTGCCTCCAGACTCCACACCTAACGTGAATATTTACCATGTAGCAAATTATCCTCCAGCAAAGTTTAGATAGTGCACGTTCTTTGTACCTCGTCTGTACTGCAAGTTCGTTCAAAAGTTCCGCGAAGCATGCATTTGTGAAGATAGTGTGGTGAACTACTTTGCATCAGGCTCCAAGGCGAGGCTCAATTTGCAAGTCACTTTTCCTTTTGGGCGATTTAATTACTGTTTGTCCCTCACTTTTGAGGTAGAATGCAATTAAGGCGCCTTTTGTTGAATGCATCAATTCGAGAGATTTGGTGACGAAAATGTTCAGTCACTCTATTCTGCAGGTGCTGAGTTATTTTATTTTAAAAATAAGCAGCGTCGCGATCACTAATCTAATATTTTATGATGATTATAATAATGTCTGGGGCTTACCGCTTCCCGTCTGACGTAAATTCCTAATTGTTTGACTTGGAACAGTGAAAAGATTAGACCTTTAATATTGCTTTGATGTTCCCGTATTATATTTAAGGACGACAATAGACGCCGAGAACGCCTTTTGTCCATCAACGGGATTTGACCAAGTTACCTTTATTTTTTTACAAAAAATATATTATATAAAATGTGTTTTGTTGCGGTTATTCACTATTACCAATTTGGTCATTTCGGTGAGATGTAGCGATTAAGTTATTTATAGGTTCTGAGTACCATTTTTCACAGCAAACAATAGCGCCTATATTCATGAATTCCCATGGAACAAAAGCAAGAACCAGTAGTTTTTACGTTGGTGAGCAAAGGATAGTGACGGACGTCAACCAATGCCCTCTTCGGTAGGTTTCCTTATACGGTGTGTCTGGTCTAGCATGCACGCTGATTGCATAGAATGGCTTCCAAAGTACTTTTCCTTCATGCTGCACCTTCCCCCCTACCGTGAGACCTTAGCAGTTTACGACTACTGTATTCTAAAGGATAGCTTTAAAGCTTGTCCATTTCAACTATTTATTTCTACTAATTACTTTTATTGCAACATCACAAGTTTGCAAATTAAATTCTAAGAAAATAATTTATTAAATTACATGGCTACCGATAGATACATATCTAATCCAGCTATAAGTTTTAAATTCTGCCTACATATTCCAGCAGATACCGTTTATCGTAATTGGGTTTAAATATAGTGCCTATTTTATCATATAATCTGGAATTATATGTACACTCGAACGTTGATACAAGTTATTTCATGATTTTATTAGATTTTTCTGACAACCAGTCTTACCAAGGGGTACTCGTATCGATCGACCCAGCGACTGGGTCGTAGACGCCAGATAGGCAGTCGCTCTATGTAAAATGCTGGTATTCAGCTGCAGCATCTGGTTAGACAGGAAGCCGACCCCAACATAGTTGGGAAAAAGCTAGGCAGATGAACATTTGTTCTTTCTGAGCTAGAATATTAGGAAATCACACAAAATATCAATACAAAACTAGTGGCGTAAAGATTGATCGTAAATAAATATTGGTAGAAAAGAAGCTACAATGTGGGATACATTTAATCGAACTTTGCCAATCAGCGGCTGGTAACAAGACAGGGAATCGTTAAGCGCAGTTTCGTTTACACAAGTACACAGCGGGCTTAGATCGCTATTTACAATCCATATTACTTTGTTAGTTCACTTGCATTCTAGTAATTCACTTTTATAACAGCACATCGTCAATAAATAGTAGGTAATGGATGAGTGGATTAGGGTGTTAAGTGCATCTATATTGACAAACATTTATACTTCTTGTCAGTCTTATCAATACAGAAATACATTGTAAATAATCTTGTTTAATCTTGTTAGTACAAGATTAAACAAGCTGCATTTTATGTTGTGTTTTATTTTATTTATTATCAATATATAATTTTTACACAGTGAAAGAATTCCTTGAATATAAGAGTAATAAAAATTAGATATATTTAGTTTTTTTAATACAAATGTTGTAGTTATTGTGTTTTTTATATTGTTTAATAGAGTTTATATGTATCTTTATGTCTATAGTCGTAGTGAAGTGTTTTGTATTGTAAAATAGAGTAAAAGTAGTAATTGTATAGGTAAGTTAGGTTTTATTGCAATGTTTAATATTCGTATGCCGCTTACTAGCGGAGGATGTGTCCTGAACATAACACAATTATCCAACTCTGTACCTACCATATCCTACGAATAAATGTCTTTGTCTTTTGTCTTTGTCTAAGTTTTATTTTTGTAATATCAATACCTATTTTGTTTAGATGTTGAGTTTAAGAAGCTTAAAATTGACTTTAAATAAAATAATGTGTTCATTTGTGTAGAGATTTGCTTATTAAAACTAGCATTTTATTAGTTTAATATTTGCATGCCAATTTATGGCGAAATGTGTCATCGCACTAATAATTTATAGATATACCTACCATCTTTTGTACCGTATTTACTGCAAATAAATGACTTTCCACTTTTAATTCGGTTTATCATAAACCTAACCACCGTGTATATTTGTAGTAGAAAGTTGTCTTATTATTTGTCGACGAATAGCAAAAGTCCCGTGTTATTTTCATCAGATGTGTGGAAATACAGTTAGCAGAGAGAGGGACAGAAAATGTAATTAAGCTGCTAAATGATTAACGGTAAAGTTGATTGTGTCATCTTCTCATCGAGGTCGTATAAAATACGGGCGTGAAAATTTAATATTGCAACTGTAAAAATAAAGCTCTTTCATTTTATGAATGCTCTTTGAATATTCTGCAGCAGAAACGATTTTAAAATAAAATAATTAAATCTCATTCAATCCATAATTTATTATTCCTGTGTTGAATAAGAGAGCAGTATCGAAACAAGTCAGATGTAAATAAACAATTCTGTCAACGTCGTCCTACGTTCGAAACTGATAAAATGGATAAGAAAATACCATATTCTACAGTTAAAAAAAAAATTGCAGTAATAGGATCAAATAATCAACAAAAGCTCCTAAGGTGTTTGATCCAGGCATCAGGCAGTTCAAACGAGGCATGGGTTCTCAGGTCTCGCAATAGATTGCTTCCCGGCCCGGGGCGCCTGTTCCGCGGTCTCAGCCTTTGCTAGGCGTCTTCAGGGAGCCGTGCTGATGCGCTGATTCGAAATGTTTCTTTTGATTCGACGCCAAACAGCTTGTGTAGGCAACCACTTATCGGTATCAAATAGAATGCAAATGATTGTGATTCCGGTGTATTTTACATAAACGACGTATTACGTTTTATTTTGGTTTAAAAGGTAATGGTTTCTTACGTATTCATCGTTTTTATGTGTTGAAGGTTGAATTTAAAGAAAATATATATGTCAACCAAGTAAAGCGCCTGCCTGGGTTCGAACCTGTAGGTCGTAGGTTCGAAGTTTACTTTGTTTTACCCTGGCTGGCGGTTTACTTTGTGTAAATTATTTCATCACCACTGCTCTCGAAAACGGTGAAAGAAAACATCGTAAGGAATCCGGCATTTCGTAGAACCAAAATTTCTAAGACATGTGACATCCACCAACCCGAATTGGACCCGCGTGGTGATGACGGCCCACTCCCTCTCACAGAGAGGAGGCCTGTGTCCCAGCAGTGGGAAATTTTTTGGCTAATTAAGTATATACGCTAAATATTTTACTTTAGTCGTGGTAAAAAGGATTTTTCGCAATTCGTGCAGTCGCAATTTAACTTCTGCCAAACACTGGATCGCGGTCTGTGCGGGACCTACAAACAATTATCCAATCTTATATCTAGCTTCCGACAATTCCTTTACACCCTTATCTCTCTGCCTCTCCAATCTCCATTGAAATAACTAGAATCTCCACTGCAAGTTACAATGTAATACAAACTAAGCTGCTTGTAAAAGGCTAGCCGTAACTCGCAATCTTTAAAGACTGTAATTCATCTAAGAATCAGTTTCATTGCTGGTGATTAGCTTAACCACTAATGTTTGGTTGCAAACGTTTGCGCAGTAATCCAGTAATTCCAGTACGTATCTGCAAAATGGTGGTGCGTTCATCGTGTCTTGGATCTTCACCGCGCGCACGCCTACTAACATCGCTCTAGGGACCTATATGATTCAGTACTAAAGGGTGCCATTACGGGCTTGGCCTAACATAACAAGCTTTAGCGAGTCGATGGAGATGGTACCTAAAGTACAACCAAAGAAAAACAAGATTCTTTTGACGGTTACTGAATTAAATGCCTCTGAAGCGAATCAATGTAAAATAATCTTAATGGTGTTGTTGTAATCAATAGTCTCTTTTAAATACAAGACGATTAATCATTAAACCAGTTCCAATTTAAAAAGCAAAAGGAAGTCAGACATGCGGCTGTATTCAGATAGTGCTGTGAAAAAATATCGTCTGCCCGTAACTCATGATTTAATCCAAGGTTTAACCGGCAGACGGCTAGGGAGGGGGTGTCGTACAAAAACTCCAGAGTACGCCGTTTAATCACCAACTCCATATTTATGAAGCTGCGGAGCAAGATCGGCGGCATTCTTAGAGCCAGCCTGGACTAGCGACTGCCTCTATGGTGCTTGGAAAACTGAGATTACTATGGACTTTTTATGATATTATATTCAGTATGTGCACACATGCCTTGTAATTATAAGGACATTTTTATGTTGTTTTCTCGTAAGCAAGTATAAATAACATTTAATTTTGCAAAGTTCTTGAAATAACTCTCCTAGCAGAGTTAGATAAAATAGTTTTTTTTTATAAACAGGCAAGCACGGCATTATTTAACAGCTATTAAATTACCAATAAATTATAGCAGACTCATTAGATCCACTTCATATAATAGTGGAGCTTGAACAAGTTGATGTAATTACGAGAAAAAAAATCCGGTCAAACGAGTACACATGTAATTGTACAAGAAAATCAGGGACACTATCTAGAGATGGGAACCAATCGATATAAATTAAATTATGATTGACTCATTAACGGTCGAATTCCAAGCATGTGACGTGACTTCCGGACACACCGATATTGTTAAGTTCGTATGTAAAATTTTGATAGAGAGCAGATTACACAATTGTTTAAGTATGGCCGACAGAAATTATTCAAGAAGATACTTTTCAAAGCATCCTCAAAAATCTTTTGATAAATAAATAATAAAATAATAAGTTTTTTATTTCATTATCAACAGGTTTTAACAAATAAGTCGCTGAGGCCTTCTTTTAAGTATACCTGTAACAGAAGACCTCAAAAATGATGATCATGATGTTGAAGATGATGTATTTCTATCATAATAAGATTGTTGTTGTTTTAAACACTGCGACGTTATATTCGTGTATCTAGTTAGGATAGTTTTTATAAGTTTCTTGTCACACCTATAAACCAAAATAAAGCTTTCATTAGAAAAAAAAAAACATCTAACGAAGCTAAGACGATTTGCTATCGAATAGCTATCTTATAAATAAATGAATATCGGTTTATAATACATTAGGGGCTATCGTTCTCAACGTCGCTTCGATTCAAACAAATGTCGTCGATTAAGCCTATTAGCCATGTAATCTGTGATTAAGGCCCTATGCGTGGGTGGCCGGGATTCCTGGACGAGCCAGCATGCCTTATTTATGTGAATATTATTATCAAAGAGTTATTTTGTGTTTTGATCACGTATTACGTGCCGATAATTGCGTAATTTATAGTTGTATAATAAGATTATCTTCATTATGCTAATGGCAAATGGTGAAAGTTTTGTGTCGTGTCGACTTTCTATGTTTTCACTGTCACTTTTGGTTTCATATTATTGACTTATAGGTGACTTTCTAGGGGCTCGTCGCTAAATGATAACAGCCGCAAGGAGCGACGAAGGTTAAGACGCAGATGTATGCCAGTGACCTTGAGTGGTTAGCTTGCGTGTCCTGTACTGAGCTCACGCAACGCGTCGTACGTTCAACCAGTAATAGGACACGCCCATCAAGGAACGCTGTCCCCAATTTGACGCATTATTAATTTTTTATACACAAAACAAAAGGTATTTTAATAAAACGCTTATACTAAAAGATCAATAATTAAATTATCTCTAAATTGGTGAAGGTTTCAGAAAAATACGCTTGGTAGATTTTGCGCCATTCTCAGTTTTTTATCCGCGTTAGACATAACTTCACAAATTAATTTCACTATGTAATATAAACATAATCTAACATATTCGTATATTAAGGTATTGAGAAAATGCTCTAATTTAACATATATTTTTTTCAAATCATTAACACTACCCGTTTAGACGTGATCTACAGTATAAAATCATTAAAAGTCAGTTATCGTCGCCTTAACCTACCGTACACTGAATAAAATGCAGACTAGCTAAGATACATTTTCTCTTAGGCCTAGCACGCACTACGTGCGTACTGCTACCGTACGCGGTGCAGTTATTCTACCGTACCGCATGCGTTTATTTCACCGCAATGTGCGCACTTCTATGACATTCCGTACTAAGCGATGGAAGTGTGGAGTCTCCTAACACAGGCGTCATCATGCTTAAAAGGAGGCTCCAATCACAACTAAGCAAACCATTGGTACAGACATAAACATTTTGTATTAGTATTTGTTCTGTATCTAGACAAAATCAAACTGGTTGCTATTTTTTTGGTAAAATCTGTTATTTTTATGATATTGATTTTACATTCTGTGATAACCTATACTCACACACTGACCTATTTTTTTTTAGAAAACTTACTTTTACGATGTTTGTAAATATGTGAGCACCTATCTAATAATTAAGTTATTTTTCTTTGAGCTTTTAATTCTTTTTACCTAATATGGTATAGTAATTTTATTCTAGGTGCATCGTCTTCACATATAATCATATAATTAATATACTCAAGCAAAATATTGTAAAACATTTTTAAAAGAGTAACGGTGGAGTTTCTTGCCCATTCTTCTCCATACGAAACTACCTTTTGGAAGGGGCAACTAGAATCAATTCTATTTTTTTGTAAATTATGACGTTCAAAAGTGCCTCTTATGTGCCTATTTGAAATAAATGGATTGACTTTGACTATGACTTTGTATACTTCACAGATTTGCGGTAAAAAAAAACGTACTAGGCCTTAGTTGGCATTAAAATGTTTGGAATCATTATTTATCTATTTACTATAAACAAGATAGCACATTTGCCAGAACAAATATTTATTTATATCGACAATGTGACATGTACAGAACCAGTCACCGGTCTTTGTTACATCATACATGCTTTGTTTGATTATACTTCTTCACTTTTGTATATCAAATAATAATTTAAGTTCATGGTAACAAGCAACTTGTTAGCATTATATCTTTCTTAAACTGGCCAACATTTGAGTCAAATTAAATAACTACCCGTAATTAAACTAATACTTAGTAGACGGAACTATGATAATTTAACAAAGTTCTCCTAGCTTCAGAAGTTAAGATCTTGTTAGACATGATTTTTGTTAAAAGAAACACTTTTTTTTCAGTGTATTCCGTGAATGGGTGACGATCTAGTACATATCGACACCCCTCCGTGTTTTAAAAAGCACATTAAGCCGTTGGTCCCGGCTGTCATTCGTAGATCTTTGACAGTCGTTACGGGTAGTCCGAATCCCAAAAGCCTGACAACCTATCTTACCAAGGGGTATTGCGTTACCCAGTACCTGGGTTATAGAGGTCAGATAGGCCTTCGCTTCTTGTAAAATACTGGTATTCAGTTGCATCCGGTTAGACTGGAAGTTGGCCCCAACATAGTTGGGAATAGGCTGATTTTGATGATGATCGCTGACTGCTGCTTGAACTTAAACTTGCAAGGTATTTGTGAAGGCTAGGTTGTAGGAGGTAAACCAAGGTGTCTTATGAATAGTCGCATGAGAAAAGGGCAATGACCGAAAAGTTATAGGTAGGCGGATGAAATACGATGGCTAAGATCTGATAAAAATAAACTTGACCTTTTGTCATTGTGTGACGTCGCACACTAACTTCGGTGAAATCATGGTAACCAAGACTACATAAAGACCTGTAGAATTTGGCCAAATGAACTACCTAGGTACAATAGAACGTCTTAAGGCTCGTACAGACTCGCGCGACAAAGAAATTGTGCAACTAGTGTCGCATCGCGGCTGCGATATCGCACTAGTCTGTACGAGGCTTTATGGTCTGTCCTAATAATTATGAGTACGCTACGGATGCAATATTTGTCTAGTTCAAAGGTCGTCAACCCGCAGCCGCCAGCGGCCCGCGTTGGCTTCCTTGGCGGCCCAGCAATTGCTTGGCAAAGTTAAATTTATTTGTTACTATTCATGTCTAGAAATTAAAAAAAAATAGGCAGGTACACTAAGGGCCGATTTCACCGATCGTATTACAAAACGCGTTTAAGAAAACTAAGTTCTGCATAAACGAGTTCAAATGTCAATATTGATGTCGTTTTACGTCCAACCAATTTCACCAGTTACATTTTGATCGCGTTCACGAAAACCAAGTTTCCATGGTATAGAATGTAAATGTTGTCACATGAACGCAATTTGTTTATCATTTGCAACATACGATAGCGACCTACTGTGCTTACATTTTATTATCACATTTTTATTAAGTCACTTTCTTGTTTGTCTGTCTGTCTGTCGTTCCGGGTAGAATCTTGAAACTCAAATTTCGAGCACTTCCCGATTAGCTATCCGGCTGAAACTTTCAGGGTATCTCACAACTCGATGAAAATGCATTCTCAATCCATTTATTAGCATGCAATGCCGACCTAACCTAAAAAAAAACCATATAAACCACTATAACTTGTAAAGGAAGCGAGATAGAGCAAAAATAATACTTTTTGGGGATTTCCTAAAGGGGATTCACCAATCATGACACATCGGTCGAGAGGTTCGCAAATCTGAAAACATAACCTAAATATATTTTTTTTTGCTTTTCGCTTTCAAAGATCAGCAGCAAAAACTGTTATTATGAAGTTGATGATACTGCTAATTCTCATCCCAGTTTTCGTTATAATATACTCTTAACAATTTTTTAATTTTAATTAGCTAAATACTAACAAAATAAATATTAATTAAAAGACAACAAACAATATTTTCTAAACAACACGGCGCTGGCAGCTCATGAACTCGTTTAGAGACTTGAACGCCAAAAATCGGGCGTTCAGAATTTAAACTAGTTTAAGCTAGAACTGCGTTCAATTTATGTTGGTGAAATCAAAAGTGGAGTTCCGAACTCAGTTAAACGCTTGATCTGAGTTCAGCGTGAAGTGATCACGTTTAATTTCGTTGGTGAAATCCGCCCTTATAAAAAACATCTATCGTCAAACATCACAATTGATTGAATTTTATTAGTACCATTTCCTGTTTCTAGTCTTGTAAAATTGTCTCATAAATAACTGCAATGATTGTTGTTTTTTAATTACTTACCTAATTATAAGTTTAAAATGGAATATAATCAATTTCCCTTGCGTTTGCGGCCCGCCGAACCAAAATCAAAATATTCTTGGCCAATGACTTCAAAAAGGTATTTAACCGCTACCCTTACGCTCTCAAAACTCTAAATAACATTGTAACATGTATACGGCCTTCAAATCTTGAACAATAATCACTGAAGCGCGTTCAGCAATCCGTTTATAGGAATAATTATCCCGACTCCTGACCTATGCTTCCTGGCTCCCGGGCTAGTTTACAAGTATACCCATAAGGACAATAAAGCGTACGCGTGAATACTCAGCTTTATTAACTGGGTTATATATTATTATTACAGGGGAAATGTATAAGTTTTATATTATAGGCTCCAGGATATAGACGCGACGGGAGACTGTGGAACAATTTCTATGAAAACTTCATGGGAATTGTTCTAACAGAGTCGCCTCGCACCGTCGCATCGCGCCTGTCTACGGGAGCCTTTATTAGTGTTTGCGTGAGTTTTTCATAGTCGTATGAACAATAGTGTTGCTCGCTTGGTCTAAATGTATTGTACATTATACTAATTAAAAAAAATTATACATATTTTTATGAAGTGAACATTACGAACTTCTAAGTAATGTCTACTCTCAAGCAAACCCGGTTTCTCTTTCAAAATCTAGATAAAAAAAAACCTAATCTTAAATCCCCTCCCGTAATATTCGGCTCAATACAATTTAAAACAAATGAAGATGGGGTTCTTTCATTCGAATTTCTCTAACTGCAAATATTCAAACGATTCAAATAAAGATCTCGAATATAGGGCCTCGAAGTAAACAGCTGTTATTCTAATTTCGAGTCGGTCAGTTGCCCAAGAAGTAACATTTACATTCATACGCACCATATGCCCATATTAATTCACGTCTGGGGACCTTATATACAACTTTACGACCACAAATAAACCAACAGCGGTCATTTTAATTAAAACTTGAGACACGTAAGTGACGATATTAGACAGAACCCTTCGAATGTACTTACCCACCTTTTTTTTTTTTTTTTTTTGGGTGGGAAATCATCAAATAACTTCTCCCGCTCTGGGCGGAGCGGGAGGGCGTGTCAGACTTTTACTGACTAAAACCCACCCGTGTTCCTTCCGTTGCCTGTGTGCCAGGGCCACGATATCCCTTTCGGACAAACTCGCAACCCCGGCAGGCATTGGTCCTAACGGACCCCGTCAGTTTGTGCTGACATCTCTTTGAGGCGCGCGTGGAACACAACGCGCCGTCGACCCGGGCCTGGTCCTTATCGGACGGCGAGCTACCCATCGCTCACCGTCCGCAGGCCCGCGCCTACGGTGGCCGGAAATCGGCTTGCGACTCCCGACGCCCGGGGCGTCTCCTGCGGCGACTAGGGGCGCGAGGGCGCGAACCTTGTCTCACCTTCACGCGTTCCGCCGCCTCCTTCGCTAGCATAACTGCTTCGCAGAAGGAGGTGACGGCCTCCCATGCACTCTCGCTCCGAACCATGGCCTGAACCAGGGGTAACCCACCTGTCACCTTATACTAAGTTTAAGAAACTTGAAATCCTAAACGTCACGTCTATACGGAACCCTAATTAGTAGGTGTATATTAGAGACGCATTTCGCCGATTATAATATTAAGTCCCATGTAATAAGGGGCAAACCTATTAAGGTGGAGATTTTTTGAAAATGGTCAAAAAGGTGGTTTTTTAAAGCAGTGTATCTCTTAAACCGTAAGTATTTTTTCCAAAACAAAAACATTATGATATTTTCAAGTCTTTTGTGCATACGTTGATGGAACTCAAAACATAATTAAACATAATTTAATACATCAAAAAAGCTTCAAAGGCAACTCTTAATTAACGGCACGGTTGGCGCAGTGGTTAAGCGATTGACTGCCGCGCTGCGTGTCGCGGGTTCGATTCCCGCACGGAACAAATATTTGTATGATCTACAAGTAGTTGTTGCGGGTCTGGCTGTTTGTGTATGTATGTATGTAAGTTTAAATGTTTGTAAACGCACCCACGATACAGGAGAAATTCCTAGTGTGGCGCACGTATTAAAAAAAAATATTTTTAAAAGGAGTTTATTTTACTTATCCCTTCGTTAACAGTTGTAATTATAATTAAAAGTATACCATAAAATTGCAAATGCCAAACTGCGTCCGGTGATGGATTCATTTTTATGAATTAGTTAATATCTAATTTTATACGCTTTTATTTACATTTTTACGCCATACGTTGTGTCATCGCGCATCTCTTTCTTTTGTATGCAATCTGAAAGTGACAGCGGTTTATCTGTTGTCAGCCCCTTAACAGGTTACAAATCCAGATGTATGGACGTAAACGAAGCAAAAGGAGTATGTAAGGATTGTAGCAGGTAGCGTTCTGTTGTGTCTGCTTATCCCCATAGGAAGAAGGCGTGAGTTTATGTATTTATATAAATCTAGACTGAAAGGGTTATTGGATTTACTTCTCAGTAGCTGCTCTGGCAGCTACTGAGAAGTAAATCCAATAACCCTTTTTCGACCTAGGGATCGAAATGAGGACTTCTCTCCCAGCAAGTCATGCTGGCGCCCTTTAGACCAACGAGATGGATAGCCTAAGTAAGAATGGGTCAAGAAAATTTAAAACTCCACAACACCTTTCAGCGGTTCCTAACTGTCTGTTGCTTCTACACAAACAATGTTTTTACATAGTGTTGCTAACTACATAAAAATGCAAAATGTCTCAGTGAAAACAGGTGTAAATACAGGTTGTGTTCTTTCATTTTTGTTGGGGACCGTTTACACGGTCCGTTTGGCTTTGTCATCGCTGTAGGTTACATGTGGATATTTTTGCAATTTACTTTTGTTAGCAAAATATAAGTTTTTTCTAGAATAATATTTTTATTAACTAAAAATCATCATTCATCATTTCAGCCGAAAGACGTCCACTGCTGGACATGGGCCTCCCCCGAGTGGGGGAGGTTTGCCATAATCGCCACTCTTGGCAGGCGGATTGGCGATCGCATTATCGTGTTAAAATGCATAGAGAACGCTGCTGCCCATTCTTTAGTAAGTCCCTTAGTCGCCTCTTACGACACCCACGGGAAGAAATAGGATGGTGCTATTCTTTACGTCCGGCTCCACACGGCACGGTAACTAAAAATAATTAGTACCAAATTGTATTTCAGTAATGTAAAGTTTGTGTGGATTCATCATAATAATATTATGTAAAATTGTGTGTTGTATATTGTGTTGTTGTGTGTTGTGTGTATTGTGTGTGTGTTGCTGATTGTTATCACACTTTTTCATTGGCATTCTAATTATTGGACCATTTCCAGCGTTTCTATGAGATTACTTACACTAACTAATTGAAAGCATACTCTCTGCATAATATCTGATTCTTTGCAGACACGTAGATTATAAAGACTGATTCTTTGCAGACACGTAGATTATGAAGAGTAGATACCTAACTAATGGCTAGGTCTCTTTATACTTTCTAAATTTGATACAGGACGCAGCCACACAAGTTTTCCTAATAGGGGGAAAGTGCTCTTCGATTAAATTCTGTAGTAACAATTTTAAAGAATTCCTGAGAAATGCCAAAGAGCCTGCTTCTATTATATTATAGGACTATAACAATATTTCATGGAACTATGAAAGAAAGCAACAAACCACATAATTTTTATTAATTGTTAAAAATACATATTAAGTATATAAGTTTATAAACTTTATTTATTAGGAACAATTTAGGTATAACTTATAAAAAGACACGGAGATAGCTGCAAAATATAATATATTATTTATAAATAAAATACCTTAATAAAGTACATTTTCTATCCTTTTTCCTTCTAACTGACGTTCTAATTTCCGTACTCTGTATTAAAATTACCAAACACACACATACTATTTATTTGAATTAGTACACACAAAATATTAATTTGAATTAGTATATACTACGAGTATATAGAACAACGTAATTTATTCGTTTACTATGTCTATGTACACGTTCTCTAACAATACGTCTTTGTCAAACACATGAGTACTGCGCCCTAGCGGTGTAAGAACCGAGCTCATTATTCTTGTCTAACTGTGGGATACGAATGGCATTTGAGGTGCTAATTGGAAAATACTACTTTGTTGTGTACTCGATATCCTCTTCTTCGCGTGATGTCGCAAATAGGGCTACACTTGACTGGGTTAATTTTACCTCGAGCCTCGAACTAAGAAATCGTGCACAATATACTATGTGGAGTCAGCAATACGACAATAAGTGAAAATGATCCTATTCGGAGTATTTTGAAACTATCAAATAAATGTTAACATCTAAAAAAAACATATTTTAGCAAACAAACTATGGCCGGGTTTACCGATCAACAAACTATAGCTGTACAAAACTTGGTTAAAATATTTGATCGAATTTTTTATGCAGACTGCGAACGTCATGACAGATATACGAAGTTTATTGTGATTTTGTTGTCTCCACATTATATATTTGCTGTACAAATGAACCACACCTCTATTAAAGCCGAATTAATGCCTCTCCTAGGCCCACCGTATTCACCTAGTACACTTATTTTTCAGGGGTATTACGAGTGCAAGATAGTACTGTTTCCAATTAAAGTATCAAAGGTAAGATGGGCTCAAATTTGTTTCTCAAAATAAATTTTATTTGCTTTGTCCCGCAGCTCCGCCCGTGTGGAGGTCGAAAAAAAATACCTTTCTCTATGAGAAATACATATTTCTGCCAAGTTTTATGAGTGAGGGGTGAGAGGTGTTGGATTTTTTCAATCTGATATTTATACCAACATCCATTTTTATAAATATACTTGAAAAGATTCATGCATTCCAAGATTCATCCACGTTTTCTGCTCCAAATACTTATTTATACGGACACTTATGGACGATGTAAGTGGAGATGCGACGAAACGAAATCTGGGTTTCTTGGCGACGTCGCCGCTAGCCTCACCTCGTTCGCTCCGACAGACACGAGACTCGTTGAGAAATTCATGTGATTAAATACGGAAATTCTTAAAAGGTAAATTACAGTAATTTTTCGTAAAGGTGAGGAACTTTTTGATATTTTTCTCGGTAAAGTCAAAACATGAATGTTATTTTGAATAACATAAATATTATATACTGCCTGAAAAAATCTCGATTCAAATATTTGGAGAGAGATTGTTAGAGATAGAACGATGTCAATGAGGATATACGAGTATACTTACAAATAATTGAATGACTTGATTTAATTTCAGTTTTCATAGTTGAAACAAATCACTAGCACGTCAAATCACTGCTCCAAGCATTGAGATTATTTTAATTAATTAAAACCAACCAAAATATTTCCGTCTTCAAACACTCCTCAACCAAAAGCTTAAGTAATATTTGAGCAGAAATTTTCGCCGTTGAACTAATTGGCTGCATCGTGACAGGCACATGACGAATGGCATGGAATCGGTAATTACCATCAATATTGACACGCCACTTACACGGCCCATTAAAATGGTAATAACTTGTTTATGTTTCGTAAAGCTAATGGGTATAAGTTAACATGTCTGGTAAAGGAATTATGGGGTTTACGTAAAGCTTATGGACATGACGTGTGTTATAATTAAAAGACCCTTCACAGGTGCCGACCGTCGATGTCGCAAATCTGAGTGATTAGTAGTCTTGCCTACTGGCTTTGGCTGGTTATATTTTCATCAAGGCTATTCTCGTATTGGCCGTGCTACATAAATAAATATGGACCTATTAATGCGCATATATACTCGTATGATTTTAGTGACTTTTAAATCTGTTATTACGCTTTCATTTAAGGCGCGTTTCCATTATGCAAGTGTTTGCATACATGTATGACGTCAGACTTGTGTGCAAGTGATTTGAATTGGAAACACGATTTTGTTCAACTTGCAGCTTGCATACAAGATTTTAGTGGTATACAAGTAAAACAAAGTAATCCTCTATGCACGACCGCATGCGCTTGCAACTTGCGTGCAAATGTGCCGACTTGATTATTGTGCGTACAAGTTTAAACCTAATTGCATACAAGTTGCAACTTGTTTGCAAGTTGTTGTTTCCACTATACAATTTGCATGCAACTTGCAACTAGTATGCAAATCACTTGCATAATGGAAACGCGCCTTTAATGCAAGTAAGTTATGCAAAAAATGTATGTTATACGAGAACGCATACACTTTAATTCTATAAGTGAATATTGAAGTATTCTAGTAAAATACTACTAAAGTGTATAAAATGACAAACTCCTTAAGATATTTTCATGTTTTTTTTTTTGTATGAACAGACTATTTTGCTATCTATAATTCTATCTTTAATTTTTTTCAAATATTCATATTTTTATTACTAAAAATAAATATTCCTTAGGAAAACGAACGGCGGCACGCCGCGAAAACGACGCGCTTTTGTATGGGCCAGGTCAACGGCGACTTCCATCGAGCCTTAAGAGACGAAAATAAAGAACGAGACCATGCAAAATAGTACAAGGGCTGAGTCTGTTATGATTCCATCCACTCCACTTAAAGTTTTAAACTTAAATCACCTTCAGCTGTATTCAAAAATATATTTCCAATTTCTTTCATATGTTTTCAAATTCTTTCTACTACCCCAGGAAGTTATTCCTTCTTTGTTAGTTTGATACGTGATATTGTCATCAAAACTTTAGTTTCGGATCTGTTTTGTATCGTATAACTTTGAGGTGAGGGATGATACTCTGAACTTTGACTCATCATCTACTTCGTGTTAATTTCCATCAAACACGCTACCTATCTTGTTCACAACTTAAGAATGGCTATAAATAAACATTGCAAGGAAATATGAGTTAACTTACTTTAAGTACAGCGCTTTACTAGTTCATGATCGAAGTTATTATAGTGAAATCAAATGTATTGAGATTGGAATGGAGGATTGGATTAAATCTGTTTCAATCAATATTGCGGAGCCGGAGGAAACTAAATCACTGCCAGATATAGTCTAGGTACCTACACTATTATGATTAATTGTGCTGTACGTCCAGTAACATTGATTGATGAGCGAGTTATGACACAATTCCGCCCCATAATAGTCTAGCTTTGACAGATGCTCAAAGTAGAAAACAATAGTTGTTTATGTAACATAAAGTCATCGGTCACGGCGTGGATTGTGACCGGGTGGGTCGCTAAAAGCGGTAGCCGCTTTTTAATTGACGGCGAAAGTTTTGAAAGCGGTTCCCATCGTCAGTTGCATAAACCATACCCGTTTTATGCGACGCGCCAGTTCGGGAGGACCGCCGAGACATGGTTGACCCCTGATTTGTTACGTTACTATAACTCAACGCATAGAATCGCACAATGTTTCCGCTTAGTGACGTAATGTTCCTGGGACCGGACGGATTTACGATTTACTTAACTGTTATAAAATTGCGACAGGTGGTTTCTTTGGTGGAGTTTATACTTTATTCTACAGTAATAGAGTAACAATTTCATTGATGGATGAAGTGTCCGTTAATATGATATAATTTGCGTGGTCACACGTAACCGCGCGTTATTTTTGCGGCGAGACTAACCATGAACCGGTGGAATTAGTATCTGTAAAAACTCGCAGAGGACGTGAGACGAATAAAGTGAATTTATAGTCCCATCGACATCGGTGTAATCAGTCAGCGCTTTATAACTGTTTGTCGAATGTTATTAAGAGAGACACTTAAAGGCCGGTTATAGGAAACGGGAGCTGAGATTAAGTAGTCATTTAATTAAACTATTTTGTCGCTAATTGCCTATTTATAGGGCTGATGTTAACGTTGGTGAATAGGTTCTGATATTATAATAGGCTTCAAAATAATCCATGAACGTTTGGAAACGTTAGGACTCGTGGGAAATATTAAGAACTTTACACAGTAAATTCTACTATGGGTTGATATTCTTACTTACGCAAGCATAATTTTATATTGTTACGATTGTTTGCTGTACCAAATGATGTATTTCATACAATTTACTCATACCACACATAAAATATCGCTTTAGAGTAACGTTATTTATCTGAACATCGTGGTTGGCGATTGTTTTTTGTTTAACCATATACTCGTATCAGCTAATCTCAGTTTTGATGCACATCTGTTTTGTAACTCTGTTTATGCCCTAAAATTATCCTTATTTTGTGATGAATAGAGTTGGAATTAAATTGCAGCGTCTGGTGCAATCGTGGATGGATCAGACCATATTCTGTATTGAATGCACTGTGATGGCATTATGCCTGCTGTGCCAATAAGCGAGACAATCTGATATGACATTTGTGTAGGCTTTGCACAATTGTACGTGTCGCTGTAACATGGCTATATTTCAGTGTTGCCAGCGTATTGTGATAGTGTGTGTTGGACTTCTTGTTCTGGTTTGCCAGGTTAAGATTTGTAATTTTGGCACTTGCTTTGGTAAGGCTTCTACATACTGGCGCGACTTGTCGCGCGACGCGACACTGGTAGAACAATTTCTATGAAACATTCAAGGAAATTGTACCTAAACAAATGTCATATCAGATTGTCTCGCTTATTTGCCTTTATACAGGTTTTAGGTTGGAAATTCCATGATGTGCAGTTTCGTTAAAAAAATTAAAATCAATCAAAATAAATGGTTATTTTTTATGCAAAGCTTCAAATTTGTTTTTGGTGCGAGTACTTGTATTGAAACCTGAGCAAGCGAAGGATTCTAGGATTGAACCACAAGCGAAGCGAGTTGATCAAATATACAATCCTGAGCGTAGTGTGGGTTTCAAAGGTACGAGACGCAGAATAACTTTGCTGCCGAGCGAAACACACAACTTATCACCTCATTACAGTGAGGAAAAAGCTAGGTACAAGAAAAATATAATAAGTTTATTTATTTAAATAAAATAGTTTATTTATTTAAAAAAAATAGTAAAATGACCTAATACTATTGGTACTATTGAAAGTTAAATATGTTTACCAATTTAATCGTAGTGCGATATGAACCAATTTTCAAGGAAGTGTATTGAAAAATTATTTGGGTACCTAATTTGCGGAACATTGCTCAGTTTCATTGGATTCCATTGTGAATGTTCGATACACAGACGGATTGTCAGGCGATTCAAAACAATTTTCTATCTTGCTGTCTTTGGAAGTTCAAAAAACAGCTCAAAATTATTGAAAGTGAATTAAATAAAGAAACGAAATTTTTAAATACTTTAAAAATTTCAATTTTTTACTTACTATTTTTTTGCGATTATTCTAAAAATGAGGTTGGCGCAGTGACATATCAAATAAGTACCTATTAATGCATTTTCAGTGAACTGGCGGTATAGAAAATTATAGAATAAAAAGGTTCAAATTTAAAAAAATCTTGCTAAATGCTTTTTTGCACTCGGTTTTCGAATGATAAACAGAATCTTTCCGAGGTTGTGAGGTGAAAAAGTAATTTATTCAAATAAGACTGAGAATAAGAATTTTAGAACGTAAAAATTACTTAAGACATTTACTGAAAAACGCCCGCCCTTCACCACTTGCTAGTGCTTTAGCTCGATACATCTCTTTTAAAGCCACAATAAAAGAGATGTCTCTTTTAAGTTGAAGTTCTGTTTCTATTATATTCGGAGGCAACAAACTATTCACATAGAATAATGTTTGATCGCGTAGGCTATCGTGTGTAAGCCACCGTACTCAAGTAGGCAAATACAATAGCACTGCCTAATTCGGAAGCGAGTCCTTAACAACCGAGTTAACCAACATACCCAAGTACAACCTACCTAATTCCGCAAGGCATTCTGAATTCCCTTGTCGGCTTGGCTAGCTCAGCGGATGGCGCAACTAATCTGTCCATTCCGTTATCTGTCCGAGAGTCCCGTGAGAGAATCGGGTTATTGTGGTATTTGTAGGCTATTGAATAGCCATCTGGTACTTCCATTATTTTAAAAACGGTAACCGTGGAGTTTCTTGCCGGCTCTTCTCCATAGGAAACGTGGATAATTGGAACCGTGTTGGCCGTGTGTAGATTTGTAGACCGTTTTCTATTTTGTTTAGTACCTGGTATTGGTTGACAGGCCTTCGCTATCCTCCCATACCTATTAACTCTAATTTAAAAAACATTGTAAAACTCAATTATTTTTAAAAGAGTAACCGTGGAGTTTCTGGCCGGCTCTTCTCCATAGGAAACGGCCAATTGGAACCGTGCACCTAGCTTCTGACGTTTTATAAGTGCCCATGTAGGTTTATGTGAAATGAAATATTGATTTTGAACTAGTCACCCTTCATAATGAAACTTTTACGTAATAAAAGCCGCCCCTGTGATGGGAAACACCCACACATTTATATTTTAGTTAATCAGTAGCAGGTATATATATTTATCATTGGTAAATAATTACAGTGCCGCCAGATACTGTTTTATTACAGCTCATAATCCCTATATTATTGCCGAAAACTAATTTGCATGTTAAAATTGAAACCAGAGAAAAACATGGAGTCGTATGAGTTCTGTATTCAATTAATAATTTAAGAATTAACAAAATACTGAATGAATTATTTATATGTATTTCTGGTATTTGCTTGCTTTGCATTATTTGACGTCCTGTAATCTCGACAAAACCGTGGAGTAGGGAAAAAGCGTGGTCCCAATAATTTAATCTTTTATATTCTACTGTTTTGCACGGTTTTTACGAATTGATAAAACATCTAGAACTTCTTTATTGTACTTACGTAAGTTTAATATTAATTTGTAATAATATAATTTTTTTTATAAGTGAAATGTAAATAAAAAAAAATATTTTTGTGTATGATTAGTAGTCTGGGCTGCCGTTGTAAGCCGATTAAAATGCCACGGTGTATAAATATATAATATTACGATATATAATATTAAACATGAAACAAGAGCAAGGAACTGTATTATGTAATGATGATGTTTAAGGAGAGAGGAAGTGTTTTTTTTTACCAGAAATCGCATCAAAATCTGTTGAGTCGCTTTTTGTGTGACCGCGATGGTCACACAGAAAGCGACTTTAATTTATAATATGTAGGTACCTATATACAACGTGCCGTTACAGTGGCTACATAACTTTAACACACAGGGCTACTGACCAGTAATCATAAAAAATATATTATATTAAAATAAAATAATTTGTACATTAAAAAAATTAAATTGTCTAACAAATTAAATAATAAAGCTCTCTCTTTCCTTCAATTCGCTTACTCTCTGCACGTTATTCGTTTTAATTTCATTGTTTATGATCCGATCCCCGGCAAAAGACCTCTGCGCTACTGTTCTTTAAGTACAGGTTGCTCCAAAATGCTATTATAGAAAATTGTTAACGTTTAATAAAATTAAAATATCTTAATAAAAATAAAATATCTTAATAAAAATAAAACGCGAAACCGTATAGGTGTATTAAATTAATGTCGCCACTAAAGCGGCACGCTATATATTATTATAGATTAAGAATCATAACTGCTAATGACGCTTTTACCTAACCTTTGTATCCGTAATTCGTACCTTTACCAGAAACTCTATCGTTTCCTGAAAGCGTACACAGATCTAGATAATTACCTGCCAGCAATATAACACGCTAGCCTGGTTTTATCCGTCAAAGGATACAAATATAGACTGGACGGTCTAATATTGAGTCGTTGACTCGTATGCAGGTGGTCAATAATTACTGATTTAGTAATTAGGCTTTTGCCAAGCGTTTCCTGGTAGGTACCTACCTACTCGAAATGGTACATACTTATAAATATAATCTCATTAGTCCCTCTGAAAGCCTGAGGATTATTAATTTAATAATAAATAGCAAATTTTTAAATTTTTATTTCCATTATCGCGTCCCGCGACGCGACCTTTGATATACAATGGTCTCTGTAGTCTCATGAAACATGAGGCTTCAGGGACTAGGGTGAATCTTTGGGTTCATTCGAGCAATCGAGTCTGGTACAACCACGCTGGGGTCGGACGCCGACCCCAGCGTGGTTTATTTTTCAGATAGGTCCTACACTTTAAACTCGGACAATTATAAAGTTAGTACGAAAAGTGCGCTTCTTTTCACAACAGACTTATTTAGACTTGCAAACTTGCAACAGAACTGAAGTGAACTTGACTTTTCCTCATCTTTTCTCACAAACTTACCCTCAAAAGCGCGCGAACGTAAACAACTACGACACTTGAAAAAGTATTATATCAAAAAGCAGTACACTCAATGTTAACCCTGTTATAATTTGTTAGTATACAAGGGGGTTGATTGAGTCTGGGTATGACGCAATCAATGTCGCTTCAGGGGCGATGAATCGAAACAAATTAACCTCGGCTTGTTGGTGACATCAACTTTAATTTGCACAAAACTAATTTACAGGGATTTAAAGGTCCTAGTTTTCCTTAGCCCAGTGTTCCTTCGTGGAACATAGAACGAATAACTTGAATTTCTAAGAGCCAAGGTAGTTCAAATAATATGTCAATCTACTCCTTTGCTGGAATTATTTGATGTTGGGGTTGTTGTTATTTCCGTTTCGATTACTGCGAACATAAGATCTACTAATTAGCGAGTCTAATCTAAAAGACACATAGTTTTTGTAGTTACGCAATAGGGAATAATGGGAATATGCACGAAACGACGATGCGTTTCAAAACGTATCCATTATTTTAATATACATTGTGTAGGAGTCAAGAAACAAATTCCAATATTGTTTACATTTTTTAATGCAATACTTATTTTACAATTAATTAATTTATGTTGCGTTTTTTTGGTGGAACGGAACGCAAACACAAAACGCGTCCTTTTCGAAAATGGCGGAAGTGACGAAACAAAACATGTGAATTAAATCTATTCTTTGCTAAATGCTTGAAATCTCACTAAGGTAAATATGTAAGTGCGAATTCTACTTCAATAATTTAATATATAAGATTTGGGGCTAAAAAACAGACTTTTCTTAGGTTTATATTACTGTCTATTATTGACTTAGTGAAAAAAAAAATACATGCATATTTCCCTATTAATCCATCAATTTGAGATGAGGAGCAGCCTAATAATAACCTGTAACTGGCCACGCTGCGAGCCAAATCCAACATAGTTAGGGAGAAAACTTCCATAAAAGTGCTTACGAAGGTAATCAGGAATGTAATATTTTTCATGATTACGTGATGAGTAAATTCGTATCTCCGAGGCGGACTCAGCCGGCGGCAACAATTTTAACGTAGGTATCATATTATTCTGTAAAAGGAACTTAATTATTTAAATGCCAGCCTATTTAATGATAAGTTGTAATGGAAAGTGCTCTATTTTTAATTAAGCAAAATTTAAATCTCAAATTATAAAAAAATGTGTACAGGTTTGCTGAAATATATCTCCATTTAGGATACTCGGACTAGTTTATCCTTTTTGATAAGATTCTAACTTTCTCTAATAAAAAAATCCTTAGGACAACTTAAAAGAAATGTGATGATATAACTTTACAAGCAAAGCAACACCATGTCTAAGATGAGCTCATAACGAAAATGTTAACCACGCAATCGTAGAGAAATTATTTTAAACATGCTTACTACCAAAAAAATAACCGGTTTTGTAAAAATATAAACACGCTCCAAACACGAAATTAATGGTAATAACATCCTTAATCAACGACATTTACATTAATTAAACTAAGCCAATATTTAATTAACACATCCTTAGTGCTTAAAGCGGTTTAAGAAGATCATCTCGTTTGTTAAGTAATCGCAAGCGCAGCCGCGAAACATCCGGCTACATTGGTCGGGAAAAGAATTAGGAACTTATTGGGTTTTTTCTTTGTAAAGACTAGATTAGGTGAATAGGTAAATCACACATAACTGACTTCGAACGACTTGTGGAACGTCTTGTTTGAGTACCTACTGTAGTAATCCTGCCCTTGAGGAATCAAGCCGAGTGTAATGCCTACAGATACATCGAAAGCCATAATTTCGTGTAGTTAATTATTAATTCTAGTTACCACGAGCTTATTACGTCCATAGTTTATCACGAACCACCCGACCTCCCCCGACTCATTGTTCTACCAAATTGTATTACACTAATTAGCGCGCTCCGTGCCTTATTGTAGCTCTCGTGAATTAATTAATGTTCGATTTTTGACATTTCAATTAAACGTTATACAAGAGCATTCGTATAAAATGCATCAACAGTTTTCACGTTCGCGACTTCTGCCTTTGTGTCAGCTTTTTTGCTTTTCAGGTATGCAGTTCCCGTTTTAATGTATTTTAATTGGAGGAAAATATGTCTGAGTCAGGGAAAATGGAAAAGAAAAACGAGTGTGTACTCGTGTCGTGCAAGACGCGGTACTTTGCTGTGTAAGTGTGTCAATGGGGTGCTAGCTGGCTCTGCTTAGCAAACAAGCTTTAATACGTTCAGTGCCGGAAGCCCTCCTGGAGGGTTCACTCAAGTCGCATATGGGATGCCGGGAGCCCTCGTGGAGGGCTCATTTTAAATATCCGTTTTTCTTAGCGAATACAGCATTATAAACTGTGAAAATAAAATCAGTTGTATATTTTTAGCAAGATAATATATAATATGATATTTTAGTAAGACCGGTCAGGCCCGGAGGACTCTCAATGAGAGACCAGGGACTCCACGCCGCGGGCCGTGTCGGGCCTGAGAGGGTAACTCGTTGGTTTTCAAATACAAGCATTTTTATTTACCTATTATTGACTTATATTCATATTTTTTTTTTTTCATTATAATTTGCTATAATTATTATGTATGGCGGCATGGCGTATGAGCTCTACGAAAAGTGGGGGGAGTCGAAAGTGTTAAAAGGGGATAAAGTTCTTTGACGATAATTTAATCCTATACTATCCTCAAGATTTCTTAGATCGTATCAAAGTTCATTTTACTAAAGAAATATACTTTTCTCGTGAGAAAATGTAACTTCCCTTATAATATTTAGCTAAGAGATTTTATGCCAAAAAATGTTGACAGGATCAAACCATTTCGCAGTATGATGTTATCAGTAAACTTTTTTTGAGAATATTACGTACTCAATTGTGACACTTTTTCTATATAGGTATTTGAAAACATGTTCGTTTTACGTTACTCTCTCGAAGTTTTAGGCAGTGGTATTATAGTGATACAAATGAAGATTTGAATCGTGTTAAAAGAAATCTCCTTTATTTAACTTGCAATATTTGTATGCATGTATGTATGTTCGGGTCAAATCTTGCAACTGAATTTTAAAGCAGTTATCCTCAACCGATGGAGATTAAATTTTGCATACACGCTTAGTTTAGATGACAATGCTCCATGCATTCTCAGTAAATCTCGCGACAAACTTTTATATCATATAAAATGTGTAATGTAATAACTTGATGGATTTGATTTAAGGCTCGTACAGACTGATGCGATATCGCGGGCGCAACAAGGGTCACACTGCCTGTCGCGCCCGTGATATCGTGCCAGTCTGCACGAGCCTTTAATTTTAAAGTTTATTATCTTCTTTTTGGAGCATTTAAATAAAAGCTTGTTTTTAAAAACGTTTTTTTTTTTACTATTAATTATTTTTATTTTATTATCATAAAACCTACACGTAACATAACATAACATCACGCATGTAATCCCCGAAGGGTTAGGCAGAGGCGCACTTATAGTACACCTACATTTTGCCAGTTATGTTTAAGTCCCATGTAATAGGGGACGAGCCTATTGCCATCATTCGGGCACAAATCCAGACTCCGGGCTGCTACTGAGAAATTCCTGGTGGAAAAACCCAATAAACACTTTGCTCGACCTGGTAATCGAACCCCGGACCTCGTGCTCGCCAGTCGCGCGTGACCACTAGACCAACGTGGCAGTCACCTAAAACCTACACGTGTTACAAATTATTTAGCTTCCAAAGTAATTTGTGCCAAAATTGTAGATAGAAAATAATTGCATAACATGAGTACAGTACGATAATGTCATCATCTGTTTTATCAGAAATACGTTTTTGAAAGGTTTATCATAAATATTAATTCAGCACTTCGCTGTATTAATTTTCAATATGTTTAAAACCACGAAACTGCGGTTATTAATTGTTTGATGAAATATTGATTTGTTGATTGTAAGTAGGTTGACGTTTGTGTATAAACTGTAAACCAACGAGTAATGCTCGTCCTCCAGACCGAATTTTGGCCATGGTGGCCAATCTCAGCAGAGACTTGCTATCGACGCTCACTCTTCCCTCACTCTGGTCCGTTGGGACGGCAATTGACACGACCGGAGAGAGACCTGGGGGTCTACTCCGAAGCGTTAAACCGAAGTATCGGCCGAATGTTCGGCTTTTTTATAACTTCCATAGTTTCCATTTTTGACTTTAAATCCATACCCGACTTAAAGTCACATTTTTGACTTTTGCTTATCTCTTTCACTGTCGTTTTCGCCGATACTTCGGTTTAACGCTTCGGAGTAGACCCTGGCGCAGGATCAACGGCTGAAGGTTAATCCGTAGCTGTAGCCCACGCAATTCAAAATATCTTACGTTTTTGCTACTTTTTTTACGTTGTTTGTAACTTAGTTATTTTGGTGGCATCAATATCGCCACATGTGAACTGCGCGTCACGCAAAATCCTGCATCGCGCAAGCAGAGTTTACCGCGCGACTGGTATGATACAACGTCCCGACATCAATCGACGGGCAGTTGCCCACCAGACACGACACCCGTCTGGTCGGAGGATCCTCCCTTTTCTATGGTGGATGAGTGAACTATAACAAATCTAACCTAGAGAGAATTAAAATTCTATTGATTATAATTTATGTAAATATATAGGTATCAGTTATAGTATATAGTCGCGAATTATATTGTGATTAAGATACAACCTGACACTGACATGCAAATAGCTAAAAACGTAAGAAAATTTGAATTTTGCGGGCTATAGCGGATTCACCATAACATACTTTCCGATACGGGGGTATCACACTGCCAACTTCCAAAATCCGGGCTGTTACTGAGAAATTACTAATGGAAAAACCCACTAACACTTTGCCTAACCTGGGAATCGAACCCCACGCTCAGCAGTCTCATTTGCGACCACTAAACTAACGAGTAGGTATAGTCGGTGTACCAATATAAGTTTCTATCAGTGGCGAAACGACCATATAACACGATTCTTACCGGCTTCCCTTCGGAGGTTTGCATCAACAACTCTTTACTCTACCGCTATTGAAAAATGGCACAGTCAATAATGTCTACTATTGCCATGAAATATAGTTACACTACGGGTATTTAATTCACTATAACATTCAAACAACAAAAATGCCTATTTTTATTAGCTTTGAATTGAAATAACAAACAAAAAAGTTTTGGTTGTATAGTGATGCGTCTTTTCGGTTCTGCTACTGACGATATATGGTATAAAAATTGAGTAAAGGAAAGACTTATTTTTAAGTTAATTAATTAATTTTTACTTTATTGATAAGTAAGTAATTTAAATTGGCTTCGCTTCGGCTTCTCTCATACAAAAATTGACACCTCGCCGCTGGTATCTATCTACCCAAGTAAACTGCTTAGGTACCAGAATGGACACTTCTATGACAACCGACCGTACATACAAGAAAGGAATTTTCCTTTCTGTAATATCGCAAAATAACTTGTCTCATAAATTATTTAATAACGTGTGAAAATATTACAAGAACGGTTAGATGCTTTGTAGCAAAATTTAAATACTTTTAGTAGGTACTTATAATATTCATCGGCAGTATTTTTTAATAATTTTCTAACCAGATTTTATAATAGATTGTTCGACAAGACATTTGGGTAATCCTTGGTAATATTTTCATGATACCTAGTTTAATTGTTTATCTAAACTCATTACCTATGTATGCAGATTCAATACACTTCCGTATAAAGAAGTACTTAATAATAATAATTTATTTATTATTATTTACTTAGGTAGGTACGTAGGTACTGTTTTCGAACCAGTTTAGTAGTACCTAGTTTCTTTATACTCAGCCTCTTTTAGCCTTCATTTTCTAAGTTATCAATAATTCTTCCTCTTCTTATATATTTTTTCAGTTTTTTTTTTCAATATTTAGAGGCTAATTACGAGCTTAATATTTATTAAAACATTTATATTCCACGCAGGGAAAATGTGGTTGATGAAACTCGGTTTGGTCAGCTAATTAATGTTATATCGCGATTTCGTAACGCTCCAATTCATTATCGCCAATTCGGATTTCCAATTTGTGATTTAGATTCATTATTTTAATTCCACTAAATTAATTTATGATGGTATTAATTGTGGTTAGTAAATTGGCTTTAGGTATAATTATGCGATTTAGAAGATAATATTTATGTTTTAAACATAACTGGCGAAATGTGGGTGTACTGCACCTTTGCTTAACCCTTCGTGGATTATGAGGAAAGGCGCGATGAGGAAAGGAAGTAAGAGGAACGCATAAGGAAGTGTGAGAAGCTATAGAAGAACTTTGCTTACGTTTGTCTGCCCTAAAGCCAAAATTATTTGTGGTAATCTCTATTAGCCGTCATCACAGAATTTAGTCTTTAGCTGTCTACTACTATGAATGAATGAAGTGCACCGACCCCAGCGTGGTGGGACCAGACTCGATTGCTTGAATGAACCCATAGATTCACCCTAGCCCTTGAAGCCTTATGTTTCATGAGACTACAGAGACCATTGTATATCAAAGAGTAGACCAAGGGGCGCGATAATGGTAGGGAAGACGTGCCCATGGGATATGAAAGGATTATTAAAGCCTAACGGATATGCATCCTTGAGCAAGCATTGGAATAGTGGAGAGATGGGTGATATTTATCTATGGGAGGGGGCATCTTCTAATAGCGTCTCCGCCTGGTTGGCTCAGGTCCTCTCGTCTCTTGTCTGTGTCACTGTTATGCTCTATTACACGTTGCTGATTCCAAAGTCTTTGTCTGAGATCTCACTATCTGTTTCAGATTTCTTGTAAATCTCACCATTCAAAAATTTTTTTTCCTTGTTGAAGTTTCAAACTCAACTCAAACTCAAAGCATTTATTTCAATTAAACCATTTACAGGCACTTTTGAATTGTCAACAAGTCGGTCAGTTACAAATATGAAGCTAGTTGCCCATTCCAAATAGTAGATTCCTATGGAGAAGAACGGGCAAGAAACTCCACGGACACTCTTTTAAAATAAAATATTTGATACAAAGTATTGGTTACATCATTCTTATTGAAAATATACATGTGAGAACGATGCAAAACGTCAGAAGCGTCCGTGATAAAAAAAAAAACAATTCAAAACTAAAATAATTAAAAATAAGCCGAGGCAGCTAAGAGATGACCAGTCCCAACTGACAGCGCCCGTTCACGAACATGACGCATGGATCAGCACCATTCAGCTCAACCATTTTGAAGGGAGCTAAATGATCCAACACACACGCCACCATCAGCGAGACATCTGAGTGAGCATGACATACTCTCAGCTGCCAGGACATATTCAAGTCAAACATATTACCCGGTAAATGGTAGCTCTATTGTACATAGTACTCACACCTGTTATGCAATTATATAATACAAAGGAGATTGAGTTTATACAATGAAAAGATAGTCTTACAATCTTCAGCAGCTCCAACAGTATTTTCGAATGTTAATCAATTAGTTGAGGTTGTGGAGCAGGACCAGCATTGAGCCAAGCATTTCTATCAGCGATGTAATCCCCCAGCCTATAATATGCCTGCTTGCATAGTGTGCGTTTTATACAAGATTTGAATTTCGTCTCATTCAGTTGAAGTTTGTCATAAGACTAAATTCTGAGATGACGGCTTGTACCTTTACTATCCCATTACTGAGCTGACCCATTCTAGTCTTTACCTAGGTACTTTAGGTACACCTCTGCGTAACCCTTCGGGGATTACAGGCGTGATGAGTAAAGGAAGTAAGAGGAAGCATAGGGAAGTGTGGAAAGCTATAGAGGAACTTTGTTTACCTTTGTCATCATCTCTGCCCTTATCCCAATTTATATGGTACTTTATATATTACTAGCTGCGCCCCGCGGTTTCACCCGCGTAAGTCTCGATCCCGTAGGAATATCGGGATAAAAAGTAGCCTATGTCTTATTCCAGGGTGTCAGCTACCTCCATACAAAATTTTATCAAAATTGGTCCAGCCGTTTGAGCGTGAAGAAGTAACAAACATACACACACACACACTCACAAACTTTCGCCTTTATAATATTAGTGTGATTGGCTTTAAAATAATATTTTCTTTCTTTTGGTTACAGAGACGGGGAGCACGGATAAGAGCAATGGTATGAAGGAACCGGGATCACCTGAGGAACTGGTATGTAGATATCTATTGTAACTTCATTTAATACTTTTCAAGGTACGCTTGAAAAGTCAGGGCAGAGACATAGCCATCTTTTTTAGGTAGACATGATCTTGTGTAAAAAATATGACTGCACTTTTAAGAACCAACCACTTTCCATGAATCAGTCGCTGCCCACATATTTACTACTCGTATTTAGATCCTTATAAATAGTTATTCGATTTTGAATATATTTCGTTCTGATCCAATTGCTCATGACAACGTTGCATGATTGTTGACATGATACAATTCCTAATATACCTTACATCTCTCAAATGACATATTCACGCATCTTATGTTTGAGTAAGAGAGAGAGAACAAGCCATAGAGAGTAAGAGCTGATCGTAGCTTAAACGGTCAGTGTCATAAATAAAACTTATAATAACAGTTTTGCTGGTAAGAAACGACTCATGCTTTTCCGGTTTTTATTTTCATAATATTAGCACTTAGATTATGTATTCGTCTATGCTTGTCCGTCGACCTCGGATAGTTGATGGTGCTAGACATTTGAGAATGGTTCTGCTTATATCAGCAGCTTGTTTAGCGTACTAAACGATCTCCTTCTGCGAAACAGTAATGCTCGCGAAGGAGGAGGTGGAACGCGTGAGGGAAAGGCAAAATCCACGCCCTCGCGCCCCTAGTCGCCGCAGGAGACGCCCCGGGCGTCGGGAATCGCAGGCCGATTCCCTCCCGACCACCGTAGGCGCGGGCCTGCGGATGGTGAGCGATGGGTAGCTCTCCGTCCGATAAGGACCAGGCACGGCTCGACGGCGCGTTGTGCTCCACGCGCGCCTCAAAGAGATATCAGCACCAATTGACGGGGTTCGAAAGGGCCAATGCCTGCCAGGGTTACGAGTCTGTCCGAAAGGGATATCGTGGCCCTGGCACACAGGCATCTGAAGGTACACGGGTGAGTTTTAGTCAGTAAAAGTCTGACACGCCCTCCCGCTCCGCCCAGAGCGGGAGAAGTTATTTGATAATTTCCCACCCAAAAAAAAAAGTGTACTAAACGATAACATAACCGCTATACCATAAAGCTCGTCTGTTTCATACACAAAGGTCGCATCGTTACTTACAATCGGAATCGGATTGATCTCCGCAAAGATCCAAAGGTATCCGAAATCAGGCGGTTTACGCGATTCGTTTGCCGATCTTGTTTGAGGCGGTCCAATCTCCTTGAAGTTTTACCGTTTTACTCCTTTTACGTACGTAACCCAAGTATTTGATATCGCTCTGTTTGGTAACGGATATCATTGTAATGTTATATTTTATTGAAATTAAGGTTTATCGGAGTTGTTTGATCGTTTTGATTAAGCTTTTATCATTATCCTTTAAGATTAAGCTGATTTTTTCCAAACCACAGGCCTGATGTTGTGTTTGTTATGTTATGTGAATTTATTTTTGTGCTAATGAATTTTATCGGAGTGTCAAGGTGTTATACTTTCTGTGTGTTAGATAAATGTGCGTTTGTAGATTTCGTGGGGTACTGCAGAATATAATTTCCGCAGAAGAACCTTCAGGTAACTTCAATAATTTTTATGATTTCATAACTCAGTCCTGTCCAAAATTATCCCTATGATCGTATAAATGTCACATTTCAAATACTGTTGTATTTGAAATGTGACATTTCTCCAGTTTATCAGCCATTAGTGACTATAACATGTGCCAATCAAACCGGCGCGTTTCGATTCCGATTTGGACGTTAGGGTCGTATTCAACAGATGACCTGTCGAACTGTCGATGATCGATTACTCTCCGGCCCTTTGCGATTGTTCGCTTCACATTCACGTTTAATTGCTGGCTGGTGAATTGTCGTGCCTAGGGAGTGTGGGTAGGGGTCTTTATGTCATCCTTCATAACTATACTATCATCATCACACTAATATTATAAAGGCGAAAGTTTGTGAGTGTGTGTGTGCTTTTTTTTTTTTCTTCTTAACGCTCAAACGGCTGGACCAATTTTGATAAAATTTTCTATGGAGGTAGCTGACTGCAGTACAGCCTGGATTAAGACATAAGCTACTTTTTATCCCGTTATTCCCACGGGATCGAGACTTACGCGGGTGAAACCGCGGGGCGCAGCTAGTAATATTATAAATGCGAAAGTAAGTTTGTTTGTTACCTTTTCACGCCTAAACCACTGAACCGATCATCCTGAAATTTTGCACATACGTTGTCAGGTGTACAGAAACGGACATAGGATACCTTTCACCCCGAAAAAAGTACTGTTCCCGAGGAAAACAACAATAACATTCTTATGATAAATAGATGGCGCCACGTGTCTTTAGAATCATGATTGAATTATGTTATGGAATGTATTTAATAGCACTTTAAATTTCAAAAAGCAGTGTACAACCCGAAATGATTGTCAAATTCTAAATTAATGCGAGCGAAGCCGCGGGCGACAGCTAGTTCTTTAATGTAAATTTAAGGCTATGGAAGACTCTAATTTTGCAGGTGATTGAAATTTTATTTAAAATTTTTAAAGTAATAGTAATTACCCAGTAACCAAGTGTCCAATGTTACCCAGTAACTGGGTTGTGGAGGTCAGATAGGCAGTCGCTCCATGTAAAATACTGGTATTCAGCTGCATCCGGGTAGACTGGAAGCCGACCCCAATATAGTTGGGAATAGGCTAAGCAGATGATGAAGAAATAGTAATTGGATTGGATGGACTTTAAAAGAGACCATGACCGCTTAGTTTGTTTCGGCATTTCTTTTCACGGATCAGTCGACTAGGAAATACCGCCGCCATCCAGTTTTAAATTATTTACCAAAAAAAAAACTTTTGTCTTTGAAAATTCACTTCAGAAATGCACATAATCGGCCTATAATGTTCCCACTGCTGGGACACTGGCCTCCTCTGTGTGAGAGTACAGAAATGCACATCATTTCATTATTATTTATACAGATTCGGGTATAATAAATATTGCGCAGACTACAATTACCACCGACAGCAAAATGAGTCGGTTAATTGAAATAATATTATATGTGATAAAACATACAAATCGTAGTCAAGATTACGGAATTTTCCCACAGTTACATCGAAATGCAAACAAACCGATTAAATATCTGTTGCTCAGCGCTTATTGCCAATCATTCGAACGATGCACGAACACAAAAGCCAAATCGTATGAATTGAAATAAATTCGTAAAAAAATGGGAGTTGGAGTGTTGCCAAGTTTGATGTGGCGTCGAGACGCGATTATAAATAAACAAGAACGATACGACACTCGTTTGTTATCATGTTAAAGACTGAAGGAAATATCAAGGGAAATGGCACTTTGCAGGTAGCAGCACCTCTTAATTTAAAAGCTGTTCTTTTAACTCTTTATTACAGACCAATTCTTGCAAATTACACGCTCTGACTTACCTATTGTTAAAGCATTTACATTACAGGACAATTCTAAATGAATTGAAGATAAATATCATGGGTCATCAACATATTATTCTTTAGTAAAGTGACATACACACTCCTTGTATTTACCAAGAGACAAATGTTCCTAAACAATATGAATATTTTATAAAGCTACATGCAAATCTAAACACCAGTAGAGCACCATGTATTTATCTCATTATTAAGTTATTTTTCATTGCTTAGTTTTTAATCCTTTTTACCTATTATGGTATAGTAATTTTATTGTAGGTGATTATATGTGAAGACACCCACATTATAGGTGCACCTATAATGTGGGTGTCTTCACATATAATCATAGTATAATTAATGTACTCAAGCAAAATATTGTAAAACATTTTTAAAAGAGTAACGGTGGAGTTTCTTGCCCATTCTTCTCCGTACGACACTACCTTTATGAAGGGGCAACTAGAATCAATTCTAAGTTTTTGTCAATTTTGACGTTCAAAAATGCCTCTTATGTGCCTATTTGAAATAAATGGTTTGACTTTTTTTGACTTTTTAAAATTATTTTTTGGTTTCTTGCAAAACCCACATCTTTCTCGTACTTATCCAATAATATTATAAGTCAGAACACATTAGGTAACCAAAGTTTGTATTACTTACGTCACAAGTTCACAACACGCAATCTTGAATACGGGCCCCCCCCTGTAATCCGCATCTAAGTCCATTTTAGTTCCGTGCCCACTCAGATTATTGTCAAAGCGATCGCGATCCGATTCGGATCCGATTCGATGAGATATCCGTAATCTGCTGTCCGTCACGTACTGTCATGGCGCTGGCTCTCTGAAATTCAAAGCTGGTCGGTGGTCAAATCCTTTCGACGATTATACTGAAGTGAGAAATGTAAAATACGTAGACTTTTTCAGGGAATTACTAATTTTGGTATAGGTATGTATTTTTTTTAAATGGATTTATGTATTTTATTGTTTTATTAAAAGTAAAGGGTTTCTAAAAGAAGATAACGTGTTATAAATAGTGATACAGTTTTAAAATAAATCGGTTATTCGTTATTCCTTGTTTGCCATTTGTCGGTCTGAAGCTGACCTCCGTAAATCACAAAAATGTTTCCATTTTTAAAGTTTGCGATTGGTCGTGCAGCAAATTCAGTTACCGAGCTCTATCTCTGTTTCCCGACATTTTGAAAATATTGAACTGTGCAAAGAGCAAATGGATTTGTTTTCTGATGTTGGTACAGTGATATTTCCCTGAGGTCTCTAGTTACTAGGCAAAGTTAATTGGTAGGAAAAAGAAGTGATACCAAATCAATAATGTGTAATTACTACACAATAATAGGTAGGTACTTGTTCAAAGTCTTAAAGAGGACAGCATTTCGGCCGTTACAAAGAAGGATGAGGCTTGAGATAATTTATCATTTCGTTAGTCGAGGATGGCGATTTTTTTTTGACAAACTTGTTTTAAATATGTAGATTCATTTTCTTCATCCATCTTACAATAAGCATAGTACTCGTACAAATACAAACCAGTAATTTCCCTCATAAGCGTTCATATTTACCTTTTATTTTTGTACTTCCCAAGTTCTTACTAAAGATGTAGGTCAATTACAGCTAGTCAACAAGACGTTGCATTGAGGTTAACCCGATCGCGGCGCGGTGCAGCCGTCCGACCGGGCAGCCGCGGCAGCCACGGCCGCGGCGCACCCGACAGCTTTTAATAGGCTTCGCAGGCGTAACGGACTGACCGACACTGTTCGCGTCACATGAGACTTGCGACGCTATAAGATTTAACCTCGATTAGATAACATAGATTACAAGTTGAAGTAAACATCTGATTCCAATCCTAACTTAAACTTTTGTTAGGGTTCCGTACCAAAATGGTAAAAAGGAATCCTTATGGTGAGACTAAGTCTGTTTGTCTGTCACAGCTGGATATCTCAAGAACTAAAAATGCTATCAACTTGAAATTTGGAATAGTTTTAGATGACGTTTACCCAACTATTTTGCAAACAAGAAAGAAATTAAATATATCTTTTTTGCAACAGGGCCTGAAACCTCTTAAAAATTCGAATGGAGTCTACTAGGGCATGGGTTTCATATGAAAGAGCGCTGTTTGCACATTCTCAACAAATTTTTTTTAGGCATCATATTTTTTGACTTATGATGAAAAATGTTTAAAAAAATACCGTTCCCCCCTTATCTCCGAAGTTTACATAGCGAAAAATCTGAAATTATTCTATGTGATAGAAGTTTATGTAAAGATTACAGGAAAAATAAAACGATGTCTCTAAATAGCATAATTTTTCAGAAATCATCAACATCATAATATACGTACGGAACCCTCGGTGCGCGAGTCTGACTCGCTCTTGACCGTTTTATTTTATTTTAGTTTCAATTTAGTATTGCCTGTATATATCGGGTGTAAAAAGACCCTTTCCGAAGCCGAAAGCTACATATTCTACCCATTATTTGGATTTTTTTTTTCCACTAGACCATACCTGGGAATCCACTGGTTCTGGAGATATTGAAGGCCAAACTAGCATTTTTTTTTAAATTTTTATGTTCCAACTATTATTATAAAAAAAAAAATCCAAGCAAACATTACCTGAATTTTCGATTTTTCTTAAATTAATTTCTTTCAAAGCCACGAGTATTCGACAAGTACCTACGCGTACTGCGTAGAATGAAGGGGAAAAAAAGGAAAGGGGCTTAACTCACACAACAGCACTGAGTCCATTTGCCTTGGGTTCGCGTTACATTGCGCGCAATAAAAATTGCAATTTTTTAATCCCTAAAAATAAAAATCGGTTCCTAGCAATAATTTTTGCGCAAAGCTACTTAGATATACAATATGCGTAGTTGACGGCTTTGTGATGTGTCTTTTTACACCCTGTAGAATAATTCAACCAGTCCCATTAAGGGGGATGCGCTAAGGTAGCCCGCGAAATTCAAATTTTCTTAAGTTTTTTGCAATTTGCAGGTCAGTAAGAGGTTGTATGTTGACCTAAATATGATTCGCGGCCATTACAAATATGGCTTCATAGAATTATAATCATTAGAATCAGCATTAGAAGAAAGAAACAATATATTATAAATATTTTGAATTTGCCGTGAGATAGCAATCGATGCAACCTTATTCCAGAAAGTTCCTGACAATTTCTACAATTATATTAAGATATCCGATGTCTTCTAGAAAATTCAGTTGTTAAAAGTAACATCATAACTGTTAATCGGACGTTATATTGAAACCAGTTTTGCAGTATTATTATGCAAACAGGTTCAATGACAATTATACTCCAAACGAATGGTATCATTAGCTGTATTCACACTCTTAAGACATAAAGATTCACGATAACTTAATTTGCAAACATTTCTTGCGAAACACGCAATAATTATTCGTTCAACAGCTCTGATCGACTCCTACGCGACTCCCGACGTTTGTTCCACAAGTCCATTTAAATATGCCAACATTTGATTGCGTTAACAGGATCGGCGTGTCGACCAACCGGATTACAGCTTTTACGTGACTTTGACTAGGTTGTGTCCACACGCCGACGCGGGAGGGTTATTATGTAATAGTTGTCACTTGTCAGTTGTGTTGTGCGACCGATTGCATCGCTGATGAAGATAAGTGGATCAATCAGGTTGATGTATGAAGTGAGTTAATAAGTTTTGTGCTATCATTTGATCTGCTGAAACCTGTTGCGGGATTAATTAAAATTCATTTAACTTAGGTACGGTATTCAAAGACATGTGACAAGTCTTACCAAGGGGTATCGTATTACCCAATATCTGGGTTGTGGAGGTCAGATAGGCAGTCGCTCCATGTAAAATACTGGTATTCAGCTGCATCCGGTTAGACTGGAAGCCGACCTCAACATAGTTGGGAAAAGGCAAGGCTTAAGCTGATGATTCGAAGACATGTGATATCTACCAACCCGCACTGGGCGAGTGTGGTAGATTACGCCCATCAGTGGGAGCATTATAGGGTGATTATGCTAAATTAGGTATAATACACCCGTGTTTGGGGAAAAGTTAATTTAAGAGTGTTTTATGCATTATTTATTTGAATGAATTTATTTTTAGATTAAAAACGCTACGGTTGCAGTTGCATGTTACAGAAGGGTTCAGGTTTATCTATGTTAGTATTGATTGGCGTTCCGCTGCCATCGGACCGTGGTCAGACAAGCCGAGGGCGAGGGCTTGAAATTTTTCCCAGCATTTTGTTCCCAAACGAATGTCAATCCCATTGTGCAATAAGATAGGTAGGTAGCAACGTACACCTACATAGTTTGGATTAAAATTGTTCAATACACGTACGCGGAGCTGAGAGCACTGATCCGGCTTTCACGATTTTATCTCATCAAAATATATACCGAAAATATTTTTGTTACTTTTTTGTGCTAAATCGGTCTCGCGATAAACGCTTCAATAAATGTGAGTCGTTGATGGACGGACTGTATGGATTATCGTTTCATCCTCACTCTCCAAACACAAACGTACTGTAGGTATCTTTGGAATGTTTTCGATAAATGTGGACATTAGCTTTATAGACTTTAAGTTGGCTTTATCGAGCTGTGAACGGTGAGATTTTGCTTGGTCGTTGGATCTGATTCCAATCCTTTTTTTTTTTTTTTTTTTTTTTTGGGTGGGAAATTATCAAATAACTTCTCCCGCTCTGGGTGGAGCGGGAGGGAGTGTCAGACTTTTACTGACTAAAACCCACCGTGTTCCTTCAGATGCCTGTGTGCCAGGGCCACGATATCCCTTTCGGACAGGCTCGTAACCCTGGCAGGCATTGGCCCTTTCGGACCCCGTCAATTGGTGCTGACGTCTCTTTGAGGCGCGCGTGGAACACAACGCGCCGTCGACCCGGGCTTGGTCCTTATCGGACGGTGAGCTACCCATCGCTCACCGTCCGCAAGCCCGCGCCTACGGTGGCCGGGAATCGGCCTGCGATTCCCGACGCCGGGGGCGTCTCCTGCGGCGACTAAGGGCGCGAGGGCGTTGACTTTGCCTTACCCTCACGCGTTCCGCCTCCTCCTTCGCAAGCATCACTGTTTCGCAGAAGGAGGTGACGGCCTCCCATGCACTCTCGCTCCGAACCATGGCCTGAACCAGGGCTGGACGCGAGAGATCGCCGCCGCCGATCGCTGCCGTGAGGACACGGCGGTGCTCCGCCCAAGCAGGGCAGACCTCCACCGTATGCTCCACCGTGTCCTCCGGGCGATCCACACAGTGGTGACACCCGGGCGTTTCCTCCCGCTTAATCCTAAACAGGAACCTCCCGAAACATCCATGTCCGGTGAGGACCTGCGTCAGGCGGAAGGTGAGGACGCCGTGGCGCCTCTCTAGCCACTCCTCAAAGAGGGGACTTATCGCCACAATTGTGGCGTGCCCAATCTGATTCCAATCCTAGCTTAAACTTTTGTTTTATTTTAGTTTCAATTTAGTATTGTCCGTATATAGAATTAATTCAACCAATCACGTTGTTTTTTTAACGCCTTCTTTTAAAGAATACAGTTAGACGTTTTGGGTCACGCACTATGCCCAAATATATCTGGCACAAAAGAAAAATGTTGTTCAAAAATACCATAACATCCGTTAATTGTGACGGGGCGGCGTAGGTTGGAGCGACAGTCATAACGGGTCGAGTGCACCGTTGCCCATCGGTCGCTCCCCGCATGCATATGCAAGTGGCAATTTACGAGCTGTGTCTCGGTGTCCATCAATAAAGAACTGATATCAACCGCAATCACCCACAATTGGACTTTACTGATACATTGCTTTGTTTATGACGGTTCGATTAATGAAGCCAAGAAGTATAATGAACTCTATAATGTAAACTGCTTTTTTCTCGTTCTTGGACAAAACATTGGTTCCTACAATAAACAGCGCTAAGCACTTTAGCAAAGCCATTAAACGTTGTGTTTTATTACTCACAAATCCTTTCTTAAGCAATCCTGACGCCAAGGTTTCGTTTGTGATACTCCACCTCTTAAATCCCGCAGACATCCACGCATTTCCGTCTAACACTGTCCACCCACAAAAATCTTGTTACGAACAAGTTTTTGTTAGTCGACGGCTTCCCTGACTGATGAATGGGACAGCCCATCAATAGCAGATCACTTGGATGCTTCATAAATATGTACACGCCAGTGTGACGTCACTTTTTATGAGCTCAAAAGGACCCGCTCGCGTTTGATTGATGATGGGGAACCCGGCGAGTGGTTTATTGATTCTCTTGATTTGAGTATTATGTGTGTTGTTAACAGCGTCATTAGGTGAAACCTCGTTGTGGTCTGTACCTATTGGCAATTGGCTCGCTTTTGTTGTAGACGAGAAAAGTGTCGGAGATCAAAATAAACAGCGAAAAATAACGTGTCGTGTGAAAGTCGAGAGTTTCGTGCATCAGGTTGCGTGTCCAGACGGGACGTTTAAGTATTTGGCAAGCCAACCTAATTTCTAACAGCTACTGTCTGGAAGCTGATGGACGAACATTCAAATTGGGATCATCAATTAGAAAAAAGCACGCGATGTTCGCATTTAGGACGGTTTCTATTTGAATCTTGTGTTGGGCAAAATTTGTTAACTATACAAAATTGCCCCAATTTGGCGATTTATATCTCCATTGTTCTAGCTTTTTGATATATTTGTATTCAGCGTAATAGATACCATAATTGAATATATTTTACAAATTGGTTTATGTGGACAGCACGTGTATGAAATGAATATGACCGAAACCCGAACCGAATGTAATCTACGAACTTCTATCTCTGAATTTGTCTTGTTTACTTTTTGTTATCTTTGGAAAAAAAAATTGGCAAAGCTTTTACCCAAATAATTACTTCATATACGTATCATGTTTATTATAATGAGAGGAAATGAGTGGGTCGTCTATTGATCCAGCTAAAAGCTGGAATCTGGAAGAGAAATAGGTTCATACAACGACATAAGAACATGTTTTATTTCAAACTAATAACAAACTTAAATAATCATGCATAGGTCAAGAAATTTGCTAATTACAAGCTTCTCCATTGAGTCAAGCTTCTGTATAATTAGTTGCCTTATTTAAAAACAAGTAGCCATGAAGCCACGAACATTGCACGCGTGTAATAAACGAAATTGCTCCTAAATTAACAATATTGAAGATTCCTTATTTATTCAATCTTCAAAACAAATCAAAATTAATTTGCGTGAGCGATGTGGTTTCATCGTCTTTAGTTCGTCATCTTCTATTAGCATCGTTCGATAACAAATAATGAGCTCCGTTATTTCAATTAAACTGGAACACACGTAACTATAAAGGCTAGGAATAGTTCAGTCTGGAGTTAATCAGTGACTGGTAAAACGAGCCAACCGATAAACATTATAGCGAAACAACCAAGAGAAATACATCACCATCCCGAGTCAATCTGATTTCAATTTTGTAGTACAACAATAAATAATACATGCGTTAAATGCAAATGTATCCAATATTTTATTAACGAACGCTTGAAGTGCAATTCGTCGTGAAATACTTTTAATCCATAAAAGTATTTCTCGACACACTGTTTCAGGATCTTTGCATAATTGGTAATTAAACTATTGTGTGTTTTTGTTCACTTTGTTTCAACATTATAGCTATACGTAGATCACTTTCTGAATCGTTTCATATTTCTAACGATACTGTTTTATTAGATACGCTATGTCCTTGGTGACATCCCTATGTCACTTCATTAGAGAAAATTACTACTCCGTCGCAGGTTCACTCACACTTCCTCTAATTACCTTGGCGCGCTATATGAGTTGCGAGGTCAGCTTTGGGCTCTTAGGGACCTGATTGTTACGGTTTGTTTGATGTAATATTCTCAGGATTTAGTAAATTAATTTCGGGCTCCTAATTTTCTTTGTAAACTAACAAATGTTATAGATCTTTGTAAATGGTTGATGTCTAAATTTCTAGTACCTAACAGCTGTATCCTTTGATATTTCTATTAGGTTAGCATAAAGTTTGTAAACATTGTACAATTTTGTTAGTATTCCAAGCAAAAAAGCTATTCAGCATTAATGGTACACTTTGCACGTAATATATCATGTAAATCCGCTATAAGCTTATTTATATATCTCCGCAACATGTGTGCGAGCTCGCCGCAACCGGGATTTCGTTAGCGTTGTCACCACAAACATTTGAACAGGCGGAGGGGATACAAAAATCCCGCCCTTCGTGTTAACCATTTAGAAAGAAACAGTTACCTGCGATATAGCGTCATTGGCCCAGTTAGGGTCAGACTTTTGTCCTAGATTCAATCCCAAGATACGACACCAAATAGAACGACACTGTGATTAGGTTTCCTTTTTCAGATAGTTCTCAGTCACAGCTCGAATCTCACGAGGATTGTTGTGCTAGAGTGCTGCCAGTACTGTGACTTCGAATATACTCTCTGGGAGCCAGGACCACTCTCCCGCCACATCTCTAGAGATTACTAGTGTAATAGCATAAACATGAACCTACGGCACGAAGCGACGGTCAAACAGAGTATTTAGAGCAAGGTTCATTACCCACTTTGTAAGCCTCTTCGCGAGTATGAAATTTCAATAATGGAGGACCCATTATCATTTATTTTGTGAACCATTTTATTTTATGCTAATGAATGCTACGTATTGAATAATTTACACAGTTAGCGGATAATGCTTTGGACATATTGGGGATTTGGGCTGTCATGAAGATAAATTGATTGGTGCTATATTTTGGCAACCTTATTAATTAAGGTCAACACGATTGAATGTCATCGACTCCAAGCTTTTGGCCTGAAATTAAGAAATGAAAATGTTATTGATACTACAATGAAGCAAAAACGATTTGCCAAAGTGGAAATTGAAAGATCAAAGTGTACATTGCGAGGCATGTTATCATTTCGTTATGCCGATCAAAAAACCCTGTCGGTGATGTAGACGTATAATATTTCAGAGGCGGAGACCTACTGAATGTTTGATATCGGGTACTCGAAGTTTTCGCGAGAGATATCCACAATGATTTCATTCGGTGCAAATGTAGTCCTGGCACGGCATCAAGACGACGGACGACGCAAGGTCGCGGTTACTAGCTAATAAAATAAAATTCACGCAGATCAGTCTACATCATACTGCGGTTTAATAAACAAAAACAAAGTCCATGTCCAAGGTTGTCTGCATGTTTTATGGGGACGGAAAAGTCAGGAAGATCGTTTCAAGGTCTTGTTTGGAAGGTCAGTGATTCTCTATTATGCAGAATAAATAAAAAAATATGTTCACATAGTTCAGAAAATTGTTTCTATGTTTTGATGTAAATCGCTCTTTGGTTTGGTGTGGTTGGTTTATCAAGGGCAAAAATATGTAAAATAGCGTTACAAATATTGTGCAAATATAGGCATCATGCTGAACCTTGCACAGACATTAACCAGAGATGCGTAATTATTTATTTTTACTTTTCTTTTAGCTATGTTCAGATAGAGCTTACCCTTTGAAAATAACAGTACCTACCACCTACCTAGATACATTTAAATATTCTCATATCTGACTTAACTTTGTGTTACACAAAGTTAATAACGTAAATTCAGGGTCAGTGCCGGGTGTCAAAAGTTTAAAATATATAATTTTGAAAGCAGAAGTGGAACCATAATCCATAATCAGCCTATAATGTTCACACTGTTGAGACACAGGTAATCTACTCTCTCTAATTTTTGGTTATAGGACATGCCGGTTTCCTCACGATATTTTCCTTCACCGTATTGAGAGCAGTGGTGAAATTATGTAGACAAAGTAAAGCGCCTACTTGTGTTAGAACCCACGACCTATAACAACTCGTAGTCGGGGCGATTACCACTGGGACACCCCACTGCGCACAGATGTTGAACGAACTGTCAAAATTGTTGCTTGAAATAATTCTCGTATAATTTGTCACAATAGTTGCTGCCAAATAATATTTTTTGCATATACCTATGCAGGCAGTCTTTAACGGAGCATAAAAAGACCTTAACGCGCTGACAAGAGGCAAATGATAAAAGTAGGCTTGCCTTAAACAAAAAAATTGCCAAATCTATGTATAGTTTGTGGTAGCGGAAAAAATATATGTTATTCTTGAACATATTTCTCTGAACTTGGTTGTTACCCAAAACACGTTTATAAAAAAAAAAATCTCGATACAAATTGACGGTAAACTTTTACTTTGGGTTTCAAACCAAAATATCTGTATTAAATATTAACGTACGGTTGGTATTTAATTATTAACAATCCAATCAACCAACTCAGCCTATCGCAGTCCACTGCCGGACATAGGCCTCTCTCAATTATTAACAAGAACGTCTTATTTGAATGCAGAACTGGTTGTTTTTTATTTTCTATTACTCAACTAATTTTTTAATTCTTTCATATTTTGCAATAAATTACAAGCGTTGTGTTATCGCGCTTCTTTTTTTCGTTTTCATCATCATCTTCTTGCCCATTGCTTGTCCCATGTTATTTAGGGTCGCTAAATGTTTCCCTATCAATCGTCAGACAACCATTCTCGAATAATTTTGTTGCATAAAATTAGCAGCTTTGAAGAAGTATAAAGATTAAAATACTGAAACCATTCTATTTTACTCTTTGGTTCTGCGTAATGACTGTAGGCATTGTAACGTTGACTACTCTTATATCGTCAGAATTTCAATAAGCGCCAAGAAAAATTGTTTTAATAATGTTCGGGCGCAAAAACTGGGATTAGTGAGTCATCGCGGATGTCACCGGGAGAAAACGGGAAAATACGCAATGTTATTAAACCCACTTCATTTCAAAATTAGAACGTTCAGTCTTGATTCATCCCGCGCGGCGCGTGCGCCGACTCGCGGACCGTTGACGTTTGAATCGGAAACTATCATTCAAGAAATAAATATTATAGTTAGGACATATTTGAAACGAATGTGACAGTTTATCCGTAAATCATAATCACGTATTTTTTTAATATGTGCGTTTATAATTGATGTTTCGTGAAATTTGCCAAGAGTGGTTTCCTTCAAAACTGTGTTTGACACCCGTTAACAAAGCATTGATTTGTATGTGAACAGTTATCAATCTGCAATTTGGTCAAATGCTTTTCATCTCGCTTTTATAAATTATATTATCTCTTCTCTCGTATTTTTCCCTTTTTTTTTCTTCTAAGCGCTGTTCTCTTGTGAGCCTTTATTGTGAAAAGTGATTCTCCCTGTAGGGAACGAAAAAAGAAATAACCTACTTTTAAAAGTTTTAAAGCTTTTATGAGTTAGGATCACAACAAAAATATTTTTAACAGAATCAGAGTCGAGTATCCTTCTTCCAGGAAAAAATCATAGTTGTTTTTGGTAACTTTGCAAGTCGTTTTGATTTTCTTGGTTAAAATAAGACAGTAACAAAGCATGAATTTTAATTTTAAAACTAGTTTTTTTTATAAACTTTTATAAAAATGTTGGTACATAAAATGCTTTCACTCAGTTTCACAGTTGACACTAACAAAACATAAGCTACTATTGAAATTAAACGATTAACCACACAAATAATAATTAATAATCATTGACTAAACGTTGTTCTGTTAGCCATTATCAATGATTCGAACTTGTTGTTCAACGTTACATTGGCAGTGTTTACTAAATAACCTCTCTAGCACACAATTGGATATTGTCATCGGTTATTGTAATCACATTGTGGTCTAATTATGTATGTATGCTAGCTAATGTTTTGAAAATCAGCTCATTGTAAACTTTGACAGGCTGCAAACATCTGTGGAAGTATGTTAGAGGTATCTACTGCTTTAAGTACACCATTCTTATGTATGAATTTTAATTTAGCAAAATAAATCTTTACATAGTTACTTACTTACCAGTTGTGCTTTTGTTTTGTGGGTGGAAGTTTCTTGCCTGTAGCATGCACTAAAACTGAAGCAACATATGACTTGCATCGTCTAAGCACCTACACCGTTTAGACGGTGCAACTTTTGTTGTTGTTTCAACGTATGGTATACCACAGGCAATTAAATCGGCTTTTTGGTCGATTCGCACGGGTTTACTCGCCCGTAATGGGCGAATCGACACTTTTAAATAATATTTTTTTTCTGTAGGCGATTCGTACGAAGTTAATTTATTTGTGAGCGAATCGACAACTGCAGAAATATGTATTAGGCAATTGGCATACAAAATATTTATTTTTATATTTGCTGAATCATCACACTAATATTATAAAGGCGAAATTTTGTGAGTGTGTGTGTGTGTGTATGTATGTTTGTTACTTCTTCACGCTCAAACGGCTGGACCAATTTTGATAAAATTTTGTATGGCTGACACCCTCGATTAAGACAAATGCTACTTTTTATCCCGATATTTCCACGGGATCGAGACTTACGCGGGTGAAACCACGGGGCGCAGCTAGTAAAATATAATTGTTAAATGTAGTTTCTAGTGGACTTTTTTCATAACTTTATTGCATAAAATTCAAAGTGTGCCAATTCCCAAATACGTATTTCTGGAGTTATCGATTCACCCAATAATAAATGAACTTCGTGCGAATCACATACAGAAAAAATCATATTATTTAAAAGTGTAGAACAGCCCGTTTCGGGCAAGTAAATTCGTGCGAATCAACCAATAAACCACTAAATCGCACTGTGTAAATCAGGCTTAATAGTACAGTGCTGGACCTATTTCCATGTCTAAGTTAATGTTTTCGCTAAGTTTTCGAATATTACTGCGTTCTACGGAGTCTGCATTCAGTTTGAACATGTATCTTGAAACTACATAGCTAAAATAATATGTAAGACTAATTTACGATGAAAGAATAATTTAACCTACATTAAAATACAACAGTAACAGTAAAGCGGATACAACATTTATTATTATCGAGCAGATTACTTGTAGTAAATGAATATTTATTAGAACTACTCCTCAATGTCTGAATTTAATTAAGTTTAGTCCATAAATAAGACGTTCTACATGATTTATTTATGTAATCTTTTAAATCGCCATTTTATATGAATTTAGATCTTAAGCTAAAAGAGTTAATGCAATTAATGTATCATCAGGACGTTTTCAACTGTCAGGAATTTAAATAGATACCTATGCGAAGATTTCATTTTAAAGTCACTGACCGATGTTGTTTTGAAGTCCAAAGAACAAAAAGAAGGCAGATTTATTACGAAATCCAAAATATGACTGACTTATTGTTACCTGCTTAAATAGAACTACAGAAAAATAAAATAAATACCCTTATTGGCAATAGATGGCGCTATACTATACATTAGGACGTTTGATATACCGAAGCAGCATGCAGCGGTAGCACCGAGCGCCAACATTCTCCGAGCGCTGCACTGACAGACATTCTATTAAATAGTTCCAGCGAACAGACTATAAGTGATGATATCCCTCTTTTAGTGCATGTAGTGGCTTCTAAATAGATGGTCGGGAGCGATGACACCGTGCCGAGTGTACCGACCATGGTTTTGTTGTATGACATTTACGTTTTTGGTTGTGCCGTCTGGACTGCGTCTGATTTATTTCAGACGCCTTCATAAATGGCAACGGGTACAAATTCGTTCGTGGTTTACATGAGTGGGTTGGAAAATTAACTAGGTACGAACATTTTCGTGAACTAATCTTATAAACACAATACGTTCATGTTGGTTATATTTCACGTTTTTACTGCATACGTAACGTAACATCAACAACACAGTTTCAAAACAAACAAAATAATGATAACGGCAGGGTAAAATTAAATGTAGTATTTCCATACGGCTGAACATAGCTTATTTGAGATGAGAGGTAGAAACATGCGCGAGCTCCCTCGGTAACCCTTATCACCTACCTTTCACCACCTGTGGACATCCTCCGCTACAATTTGATACCTATTTTTAAAATGTCTAAACATTTTCATTTTGTGTTCTCTACGTATACTGGAAAAAAGAAGGGTACAACGAACAAAATATGTGCTTTGCGCCTGACACGCGTGGGCCAAGTGCGCCCTTAAAAAATATAACGTTATTTTTCGAACATACTGAATTTAAATTTTCCTCAGCTATTCTAGAAAAATGTTTATATTGCTTTATTCGTACGACTGCGGAGCTTCCAAAAATAACTTCTTTGCCTAAGGCTGGCTCATTTTTCACGACCGTCACGTGGATGCGTGCAGCGGTCAGATGATTGCAGATTGAAATCAGATACCCAATACGCCCACTCGTCGACAGACGCAATTCATTATTCTACTTATACTGTCGCACTGAAAGTTAAACATACATATTTATGTCCCTTGAATAATAAACAAAGTTATTCAATCAGTGCAAATATAACTCTGGGAACAATGGAGTGCGGTCGTCTCAACAACGGGTTGAGGTGGAGTTCGTACTCTTCCGCGTCTTCAGATGCAAACATGCCGGCCGAAGTGATCGAAGACTTGTGCGCAGACGAACAGTGCCCGGTCTCTGACAATTATCTAATAACTTTCTCGGAAGAAGACAGTGAGCCCGAATCAGCTCACGACGTCAAAAAGCGGATTTCCGAAGAATTAGACATCTTAAACGAAGCTCCTAAACTTCTTAATCGTTGTTACGAAAACCCTCTTTTCATCCCGGCCAGCGAAATATTAAAAGACGAGATAAGTGACGGTGGGGACAGTGAGGAACTAATGAAGAGTGAGGCAAAAAAGTTTGAGGATTATAAGTTTTGTGAGGCAGTTAACGACTTCGATATCGAGTTGGAAGCGGGGGAGGCGGTGCCGATAGTGTACCTGTCGACGACGCGGGCCGCGCGCCTTCAGAGGGCACTGCGGCTCGGCGGGTACAAAAAGGTGAGCCTCTCTTTATTAATATCGCCACTGTCGTTTTTTCGTTCGTTCTCATTGTGCCAGACTTTATTGAAGTCAAAGTTTGTGACAGCTAATTAACATTTAATTTTCCCTTTTCTCGCAACACTCGTGTTTGGTGTGTCCAATAAGATATTTTTTGTCTGTTTCGACCGGATGAAATTGAAATGTCACACAAATAACGAACGTTGCACAACACCGTGAAAAGTGTTCAATTAGTGCTACATTGTGTGTAGTATATACGTATTCCGGTGTGTTGTCCTCGTCTAGCTTGTTAATTACTGTTGTTAATATTTCATGTATGTAGGTGAGAGTAGTTAGTGCGGATGGATGGTATACTTTGATCCTCTGTTCGAATATGTGTACATAATATAGCTCTATTACTGAGCTCATTGGTGACTATCAAGTAGCAAAGGAAGGATGTGTTAACAATTTGCTTATACTTACGAAGTTTCGTTTCCTTGACATTTACCTTAATAACTGGAACTCTTTGGATGTTTCATGAACTCATATGATAAAGTTCGTCTATTTAATGTTACATTCATATTGACGTAGTTCAGTGTCAGTGAGGTAGTTAGAGGCGTGTCTCGTAGGTCAGTGTGCTTGGCAATAGCTCAGTGCAACGTTGATATTTGCTTTCCTACTCTTCTTGAACGACCCTTTAATTAAAAAGCAGCCTTGTTAATAAAACAACGATAAATTGCTGCTACTTTAATTTCCTTTAAATTAAGAGCTCCCTTATAAAGCTTACGTATTCTTAGAAATTACACGGAAGTTTGCAGTAAAAATATAGCTTGCTTGATCAAATCATTACGGCCCCCTTCTCACTCTGGCTATACTACTCTGCGTAGTATAGCCAGAGTGAGAAGTGGGCCTTAATGATTTGTTTATTTTATGACTACAGAATACAAAGAATTATATTATTAATTGGTTCCACAAAACATCAACAAAACCATTTCTATTTCTTTTGTGTATATTCAGCCAGTTTTTTCAGTGGAAAAGTAGAACTCGGTAGTTCTACTTTTCCACTGAAAAACCAATTTTAGAATGAATTGCATTTAAAATTCGAATTTCATATTGGGCAAATAAAACTCGGTAACAAGTCGCGCGCGAACACTCGACGCGGACTCACGCCACGATTCACGGTATGCTGTACGATTTTAATTAGTACTGACAGAAATTTCGCACCCTACCTGCTGTGTTATTTGTTTAATTTTGTTTAACGTCGTGCCTTTCATCCTCTGAAGAGTAAATTGATATGTAGGTTTTTGTAAAATTGGGAAAATTAAAATTTATTATTGTACTGTTCCTAAAATCATTACTGACACAGAAAACGAGCCGCGTCCGAACCAGAACTTAAGAATTCCAATATAGCCTCCTACATTCGCGAAAAAAACTCACGCTCATTTATAAGAATCACAAGAAAACGAGAACAATGTAGACGAGATTGGATCGAAATCAAATAAGCCTTTTATAGTAGCAACCCGAGTCTTTAACATTCATTCGGTCCGTCTGTAACGCCACTTGGGTTGCTCGATTCTATCCGATATCTAGCGTGCAATTCCTTAAATCCCTGTAAGCCTGTTTTAAAAGAAAGATAGAATAAAAACGTGGATGGGTTGGGAATGAGTTGCGTACCTAAGAAGCCGGTAAGAACTAAAACGGGAATGACTGGATAGGCCTCGTCTGGCGCTAATAAATCGCAATCATCTTATCGGACGGGAACATAAATACTTAGTTAGTTAGTTCTTAGATCTGTGTTTTTGTTGCCCTTGTTTGGACTCGATTGGTGCTTTTAATTACTTTAGTTGAGCTCTCATTACGCAATGGAGAAATTGCAAAGATAGTCAGTAGATATGATAGTTACTTACAATTTATCTTTACTCTTATTGCTTTCTAAAAAGCAGTACCTAGTAATTCTAGTCATATTTAAAGTGGAATAAAATAAATATCGTATCAATTAAAAGTTGACAAAAACGCATTCACTCTGAATTCTAACTTTTTAAATGCAGCAAAGCGTTCTTCACCGTTATAGCTTCTAACATCAGAACTTGCCTCATTATATAAATGGTCCGTTTACCGTCTTCAGAAAATTATAAATCATTTGCTAAATATTTTAATTAATTCAGACGAGGCTTCAGAACCAAGGCTCGTTATGAAGGCTAAATTAATTTTCCAAACTATCGACAATGAATTACACGAGCATGAATCTTAATTTTCTGACAAATTGTTTCTAAACAATTGTAATTTGGGACGACAGACATAAGTTGTTGATGGTAGAAAATAAACAGAAATGAGATTAGACCTCTGTCGTGAGGTCTTGAGTCCATTTGTGATCGAAGTATCATTGATGAGGTATCCGTAGATACGAGAGGTGCTTGAGCTCGAGTGACATACGAAAAAGAAAAGAGGCAAGATTTCTGCAAGATAAAATGCCTTCGCATCGCTGTATCTTTATGGGGCGCTATGCTATTCAATAAATTAAACATGCCAGGGGAATAAAATAAAGGGTACAAACTTTTGTAAAAAAGGAACCAGAAACAGTAGACTTTCTTTGTCCCACAAACAATAATAATTTGCTAACTGTAGGTTGGAGTTTGTTGTTGTTCTTGATTTCATGATTTATGCGAATACGATATTACATCAATCCTTTGAGGGAAATACAGCTATATGTGTAAAAGTAGATACCTAATTGAAGATAGTTTTCATTTCATTGGGGAATTAAGCTGTAGATTTATGAGTCTCATTCATCGGATGGCAGGATTAGCAGGTTAGCTTTAGGGTCATGTAATCGCCGTTGACCTTGGCTATAAAAATGCGCGTCGCACTCACGCCGCGCCGCCGCGCGCCGCCCGTCGCCCTTTGGTTTTATAGGGATTATTTATTTTTAGTTACGAAAATATGAACATTTGAAAATAATCACTGATAGAATTATAGATAATAATATGTAAAATAGTCTGTCCTTAAAAAAAATCATGAAAATATCTTAAGCAGTTTGAAAGTAATATCGTTTTTTATGCCGGATATAATATTTATATATACGAGTATATAGGCAGATGATGATCGTTTTTTATGCTTTGAGTAGATATTACTTCCTGAATTTATTTCATAAAGTATTTTACTACAATACTTAAATATCCACATATATAATTAATGCGTGTTTAATGCGTTCTTGTTTAACATTAATTTTTTGCATAACTTACTTGCATTATATGTAAAAGTAATATCAGATTTAAAAGTCACTAAAATCATATATCTGCGCCTTAACTACGGCTGATTAGTTGTCTGACTTTCGGCTTTCTCATTTTTGATATCCTGTATTACGTTGAGGCGATTGTCATAGGTATTCTTATGATAACTAGGACCATTATCCTTTGAAGGATGCTGGAGGTTTTAATCGTAAAGAAGGGTCATCCACCCAGGACACAACAGCGGCAGTCCTCGTAGCAACGAGCCCCTCAAGTTATTTAGTTACCAACATTGTTAAACGAATTTCAATGGCATCACAGTTCGTTTGGTGGTACGAAAGCCGAACTACAGTTAATCCCCATTCATATTACCTGAGCCGCACCTTTCAGGCTTTAGTATGGCGTCTGTGGAAGTCGGCGGATGTTTTGATTAAACGAATATAAGATGCTTTGCAAGCGTAATGCACACCTTGAATCTTGAACCAAGATTCATAAATCTCGCAACTTTATATCATGAAACGGGCTTCTAAATAGAAAATGCTTTTGGCGTGAAGAGTGATTTTATTTATAAGATGAGTATTGCGTCAGTCTTTTGTTTTTTTTTTAATCTTAATAAATGAATTTAATACACGACCATTTAAAACTGTGTTATGGTTTGGTCAAAACCTGGAATAATATTATTCTAATAACTGTGGGTATTGTTCTGAATTTATTGGATCATCATGTTTAAGACACCTTGTTTATGTTCATTATATTTACTCAATTTATTATCATAGCTAACCACCGCTGCCGCCATTGTCTGAAATCGCCAACCCACCTTGGTGATCAATGCTCATGCCTTCTCAATAAGTGAAGAAGACTTTATCCTGCAGTGAGATAATAATAGCCTGGTATTGTAATCATCCTATTTCTTCCCGTGGGTGTCGTAAAAGGCGACTAAGGGACTTACTAGAGAATGGGCAGCAGCGTTCTCTATGCATTTCAACACCATACTGCGATAGACAACCCACCTGCCAAGCGTGGCGATTATGGCAATCCCCCTCATTTAGGGGAGGCCTATGCCCAGCAGTGGACGTCTTTCTTTAATCATGATTGTAATCATCGATGCCTAGCTTATTATTTTAAATTAACTATAATAAAAAGAAGTCAATATACCTTTTGTCTAATAGGTATATTGACTACTTTTAGTAACTGTAGGATTATTATATTTCCCAATTTTCTTAGTATTCATCGATATCAACAACCTCTTCAATATTATTTTGAGGCTTTTTTTTTTTTTTTGGGTGGGAAATTTTCAAATAACTTCTCCCGCTCTGGGTGGAGCGGGAGGGAGTGTCAGACTTTTACTGACTAAAACCCACCGTGTTCCTTCAGATGCCTGTGTGCCAGGGCCACGATATCCTTTTCGGACAGGCTCGTAACCCTGGCAGGCATTGGCCCTTTCGGACCCCGTCAATTGGTGCTGACGTCTCTTTGAGGCGCGCGTGGAACACAACGCGCCGTCGACCCGGGCTTGGTCCTTATCGGACGGCGAGCTACCCATCGCTCACCGTCCGATTATTTTGAGGCTTAACAATGTTATCAGTTATCTCTTGCTTTGAAGGCATCAAAGGAAAACCGTTGATGGCTATGTCAGTTCGATCAGGAAGTTCTTATTTTACCATGTAAACTACTGATAGAACTATCAAAATAACGAAACGTTATTCTAAACGGTTTTTGGGGCACGAAAAAAACGTGACTATTTTTTTTTGTCTTTATGTCAATCTGGGACTAAAAATACAGTTTGGTTTATGTAAGTGGGAGTCGGGTCTAAAAGTCATCTTGGGAAGGTTGTGATGGCCATAGCTTTTAGCAAACTAGTGTCTGTCTAGCTAGAGTCATCTCTAGCACTCTTTTATCTAAATGTGGCTAGCCTTTTCCTACCACGATCTTCCTACAACTAGGTAAATAATAAATGTGTCGCCCTCTAAAAAATATGTCCAAAAATAGCATCAGCAGTAGGTACTTATGTAGGTTTATTTTTTGACATATTACATAATGTATCTATTCTTAGGTGTCACGATTTGTATGTTTTAGGTACTATTGAATTTTCCGTTTGCCGGCTATGGGAAAATACCTTTTGTGGATCTTTGTTATTATGCTCGTGGCATAGGCTCTAATTTGGCTCGCCGCGTGACGCAATACGGGCGTGAACATAATAATAAAATAGTGCCACAATTTTTTATATGAAAGTAGTTCGCAGTTAGATATAATTTATAAGACAACATGATTTATGTGCGGTATTTTTTGCTCATAGTTTTTCTGTTGACCTTAATTTGGTTTAGCGTGACGACCTCCATCCACGTTTTGTTATATTAGAATAATATTATTATTTAATTTTAAAAAATAACTCGTTCTGTTTATGAATCTCAACGGAATAAAGCTACGGAAAATACCTGGACAAGATTGTGCTAGTTTCATTTACGCAGAAAAAGACTTAAATGTCTAGAGATTTTTCAAATTAAACATTCGCAGTAACTACTGAACAGCGGTCAATGACCTCATCCAGTTTAAAGGTAAGCCGGCTGTCTATGTCAGTCAAGCCACAGATGTACTACATACATTTTTTTCTACTGGCAGACGGTTGGCTCTGTTCCACACGGGAAGTGTCGTCGCATTCCGGAGCAAGTCACGCGAATACTGAGTTGCTTGGCTTTTTGTATTACCCACGAATATGGGAGTATAATATGTGTCGATTTTTTAAGGACATCGTCGTTGGTCATTGGTGTATGACGTCATACTACGTATGACGTAGCAACTCTAAGGTGAATGCTTTTGCTTAAAATTTTATGGCGAAACCATTTTTTTTTTAATTAGGTCTTTGATTGTCGCAAAACCGAATTGTTGTGGTGATATTGGTGCACCAATGACAACCCCATTTTATGTCCAGGCAATCACTGTTTATTCCAAGGTTGCCTGGGAGAGATCTCAGAAAGCGACAAGGTCGCCAATTGTATGTTCAGTAGTATTTAATTTATTTCTTCCTATGTATTTTTCTGGTGTACAGTAAAGTATATAATATACAGGATGTGGCGTAAATAGTGGTCCAACGTTAAGGGGTCAACACGCGGTATATTCAGCTACCACATACCACAAATAGTTTTTTTTTTACCATGGGTCTCAGAATAAAACATTTTTTTTTTAAATTACCACCTCGCGTTACTAATTTGGCTCTAATTTCAACAAAAAACATTATTTTTCTATTTTGTTTTTGGTTTATAACTGTTAAATACATGTGCTATCTCATGCAAATAACTGTTTTACTGTAAATTTATACATTAAATAGTGTATTTTTTTAAATTCAGCTCCTTTTCAATTTAAATGGCAATATTTTTATTTCAAATTATGGTATCACTTATTATTATACAAGATTAGAATCTGCATTTAATCGACAACTTTTTTCAATAATGGGCACCGACAGTGTAGTACATTTCTTTTACACCATTCGCGCCCAGTCTCATGATTCTCTGAAGATTATAGTTAAAATTTTAAATAAACACATTTTTTCTTTAATATCTATAAGTTTACAGTAAAACAGTTATTTGAATAAGATAGCACATGTATTCAGCAATTATAAACCAAAAACAAAATTGGAAAATAATGTATTTGTTGAAATTAGAGCCAAATTAGTAACGCGAGGTGTTAATTTTTCAAAAAAAATAAAACAAATGTTTTATTCTGAGACCCCTGGTAAAAATAAAAATCAAATTGTGGTATGCGGTAGCTGAATATATCGCGTGTCGACCCCTTAACGTTGGACCACTATTTACGCCACACCCTGTATATATATATAAATAAATAAATCAACAATTGCATAAGGCATTCGAACTCTTATTGCTAAAAATCTTCGAGTAGCAAACAATAGCCTAAATTAGTTACAACTGAAATATTCCAAAAATAGCGTTGAAATTTTACCGACAGATCTCACCTTCACCTCAGAATTTGATTTAGCAGCACTCGTGTAATTTTCAAAGTTCACCCGGCGCCCGTATACCTAACAATACGGCACAGTCGATCTCGGGCAATTTCCCGACGCTTCCATCGATGCGGTTCGAGACATTACGACACCTACCGGCGGAAAATGGAATTCAGTTAGCGTTTCCTTCTCAAACACTTTAATTTAAACTTACAAGTAGGGGATTACTTGTGTAAGCCTCTTTCTAAGCGCGTTATAGCGTTTGTAAATTGATAGATTACGCTGAATTATGATGGTAATTAATATGTGAATTGGTATGAGTTGTTGGAGTAAGGTAATTTACGTTTTAGTGGGTAATTGATTAATGGATCTCGGCCACGTTTGCGATTGATTCAACTAGCAAGTAAATACTTTTTCTCAAGCCAAATTGAGAATGTTTTAAATATATGTCAGTGTACCTGCGCAGCATGCATTATTATGATTTCAAACATAATTAAACCGAGGACAGCCTTCAAATTATATTTCTATTGCAGGCGCTAACAAAATCAAGCGAAATGCAAAATAGCTATTGCTAAGAGTAAGTTCGCCACACAATAGTTAACCGCAGCCTCATTGCTCCTCACGATTTTACGTTCACTCATTCAGTCAACACCACAGCTGTTGTCTATTCCCACTTTATACACAACATTATGACGTCATCCTCTTGTATAAAGTGTTTCAATCGTTTTTAGTGCGTCAATTTGTACTAGAAAATTGCTACGCTTCGACAAACTCGAGATTTGTACTTGTTGCAGTTTTCAAGAGAACATAAAATGTGTGGAAGTTTTACTGAAAATAGAAACTGTAATTTTATTTTGACTGCACTCGTATAAAAGCTTTTTATTAGAGTGTGTTTCACAGCGCTACATTTTAATTGTTTTATTTAAAAACTTTGCTCGAGGGGAATATCAAAACACTGTAAATATTTCGACGTTTATTTATAGAGAGCCGTATTTTTTACCATAATAATTCACTTCTGCCAATATTGTATAGCCAAAACCATAAATAACTCGAGAGCTTATCGAATAGTTAGAAGAAATAACAATGGAATGATTTATCATGCCCATACACTTTAACCATCAATACAAAACAGCATAAGAAGTAGATACGTTACATGAATATATCGTTTCGTTATATGAAAAGTATCACGTTAGGAACACTTGCCTAAAAAACTGTATGATCAAGATAAAGAATTCACAATATTCAACTTTTATACCAATGTACTGAAACGAAAATACTTCTGTTCCAGGGCGCCAAACTTTATATAATATATAAGTAAATTATTCTAATCTGCGGCGCGCAAGCCAAAGTTACTATTTACATAAAAGTGATACTTCGCCTTCAATTTATTCGTCGCGACGTTTAATTAGTACGCGTTAAAAAGGGAAGTTTGTTGTTTGATTATTTACATTTTATCATCTAAGAGAGACAACATAATTAGACGAGTTCAAGGCAAGAGACGAGAAAGCTATGTGAAACAAAATGTCTTGTTAGGAAAAGCCGATTTGTAAGCCAATCTCATTATTATACAACTCTGAAGATTTTGGCTAATTAGATAGACGTCAGAAGTAAATTAATGCAGACCCTCAGAATAATGAACATTCTTATGGCGGACCTCCGCTGAGCTGTATAATACTAGCAAACTAAAATAGAAAATGGAACTGTTTTTATTCAATCTATTATAATTTAAAGCAAGCTTTTGCCTTCAAGTAAAACCCTCATTGGTATGCAGAACTATAAGAGAAGTATAATGAGAATGAAATACACGTTTGGCGAAAGACAATAGAATTCACATTCAAAGACATTAAAAGTCAAATGAAAGCCTAAATGAGAAAAATAAAACGCTCTCTAAATTGCAGCCCTCACTACTAGAGCTAATATTTCTTTCATATTACACAGCAAAGAACAAATTACAGAACAAAGGTTACTATAGGGGAACAAGACAAAAAGACAGGCATTTTATTTGAAATTTAAAGCTGTCTAGGCACAAAACGTAACTAACAATGTGCATGTATACTATGCAGCATTTTTGTCATAACAACGCGCCACTCGGGGGACAAAAGGGGCGCCCACGTGGACCGGCGCCTAATTGGACTGCACATGGAGGTGGGATACACGTGTTGTTGTTTGTCTTTGTGTACAGCATGTTACACAAGTGTAAATTAATATTGTTTTGCGGGTGAATGTACCTGTCAAGTGTGTGAATGGGCTTTGTATCTGTTGAAAATACTGTAAGGCCATAAGGGTCATTAACAAACTATCAACCATTCTATCAGCGATTTGCCCTAATACGGTACATGTTACAGACATAACTTAACTGACGATGCTATATTTGGTCTAAAAGAAGGCAGAATAGATAATATAAGAAAATAGAGTACCCGAAACGGTCAACCCAAAGACCGTGTTAAGTACTTTCAAGACGCTTTTTCTAAGAGATAAGACTGACTCTATTCACAAGTTTAAAGTTTCTCTAGAAATCTAAAATTAAACTAGGAGCTTTGAGAAAGTAACAATGCGTAGGTAACGATAACTTAGAAACCCACATCAGAAGTCTGTGACTCATCCCTCGTGACTTCTAGAACAGGCGCGGCGTGGGAACATAACAAACTAAATCCTTTAGATCTACCTCATTCTTGGAATTATACATCCTCAGTTTCTCAATAGCAATATCTAAAATATTTCTACAGCCTATTTTTCACATGAATTTCATTGATCATGACGAAAGTTTCAAGTATGAATAAGGATCGATTTAAGAAAAGATACGGACTAAGTAAAAGATGAATGGATAGTATGAAACGAAAGATTATATGGCTAGAAAAAACGAGAACATTAAAAAACGGCTCATAGAGATGTATCCATGGAAGGAAAGGAACTGAGGCAGGAAGATGACAACTTTGTCAATAGAAAGATTAAATTTATAAAACCTGTTTACCTATCATTGGTCTTTACGAAAGCGTTGGGTATGAATACGGATGGAAGTAAGAGATTAATGGCCGTTTTCACCACCGTTCCCTCAAACCCCTCTTTACTAAGGGTCTCTTAACTTGAGAGACTCCTTAAATCAGCCCCTTACCTAAGTTTGTTTTCACCAGATTAAAGGGGTCCTACGTAAGGGCCACTTACCTAAGTGACAGTTTTTTTTAAATCAGGGAGTCCGAAAATTGTCGATTTATCGATTAAATTACAGATTTTGAAATTTCAGAAAACTGATTGTGATATTAAAATGACTAAAAACAAAGAAGTTATGTTTTTATCATGTTATTAAACTCTCCACTGATGTTAATAGAACTTATGATTTTGAGGTCCTAAAAAAGAAAAAATGTCCCAACACTAGTACGTACTGATCCGTAGGTGCCATTTGTGGAATAAAATTTTAAATAACAAATTATTCCACTAGTGGCACCTGCGAAAAATATCGATAGGTGCCATATGTGGAATACCTCAGGTGCCGTTTAAGAGAGTGCCCAATGTGGAATACGTCGGCCTCAAACTACACCCTCGTTAGTAATCGGTCACTTTCTCCCCTCGGTGGACAATGTATATTAAATAAAAAGAAGTATTCGCAAATGAATTGTAGTAAGGGGAGGAGAATTACTTTGTTAATACGAGTAGGAAGGTGTCATTTACTTAACCAATTTTCCCTATAGATTATCTTTGCCATGACATGACAGAAAATGTATCTATGCCAGATACTAATGATAGTAACATAGTCATTATAATTCCGGATATTGCTAAGGTTTCCGCCGAGTATCGGTGCCGGAAATCGGGCTGGTTTCTATGGGCATGTTCTTTAGAATTGGCCTCAATCTTTCAAATGCCTTAGATGGCATATTTAAATGGAGTGCTTACTTTTATGATGGTGATGCAAAAACATGGTCTTCAAAGTTTCTTATCTGTGATATTTTGAAGTCATTTATCATTATTCCACCCGAAAGACACCCACTGTTGGACGTAGGCTTCCCCAAGCGCCGCCTCATCAACCAGTCCTGTGGAGTCATTATCAATATCTACCTTTTTACACATAACATCAGGCTTGTAATCCTCTAGACCAACGAGGCAGTTTAGGGAGGGGTTGTTTTTTTACAAACATACATAAACTCACACCAGTAGGGGTAGCCAGAAATTACAGAACGACTCCTGCGCGACGTTCATATAACTGGTCATACACGCGCAACGCACGCATTTTTTTTAAATCAATAAGCTTGAAAATACCATACCATACATATTGAAATAACAGCGGTACTTTGACAAGCTTCCTCTAATTAGTTGATAAAACAGTAAAACTTGATGTTGTAGTACACTTTTACTCTATGAAACTTACAACAGATTTGTTTTCCACATTTTTGGCCAAAAGCTTTGTTTATATTCACTGTTGGCAATATTCCCGTTATTATTCACAAAGTGATATTATTGAGATTGGCAACAATTTCGTAGCACCTTTTTCAGTACAATTGAGTTTATTTTTCATTTGCCCGGACCGATATTCTACGAATTTCGTTTTAATTTTGTTCCTGGCAGGATTTCAAATGATAGTATTGGCAAAATACCTGCTATTGAAGCTTTATTTAATCTTTGTTGTTATTGGCGAGATGGCTGAAGTAATGAGAAGTTAAACTATTTATTATACCTACCAAATATTTTTATGATAGACCTCTTTATTTTTTAGGCGTATTTATTCTCTATGCTGCGTCATTTTCATACAAATTGGGATACTATTTAATTTTGGAATCGAGATAATAACCGTCAATCGACCTGCCAATATTGTAGCCACTGTAGGTAATATTATGTTTATCCGCACGTTTCGTGGTAGGCATGTAGCGGATATCCATATCCAGCGGCAGATTATACGGGTAGATAGGATTCGAGTGCGACCATCGTCTATTATTGAGTGACATGAAGTGCGTGCGTGGAGTCCGCAGCCAAGTACTGAAATAACTCCGTATTAAATTAGAACGAGGTATATTTACCTGAGTTTTGGTCTTTAGGAGCGTAGAGATTTTGTCTAAATTAGAAATTATAAGATAGTTAGTTAGTTCTTCAATCCTTTAAATTGAAATGTAAACTTTTTATTGATCAAGCGAGCGCAGCGTCTCTGCTTAAAGTCTGGCAAAATTTGCTTTCCGCTGTCAGTCTATTGGTACTCATCTACTGGTCGTATTTTACGACCGATCTGGATGAAACTTGGTATACGAGTTTTTTGTCGTCGGAGATTATTGATTGGGTAATTCCTCCAAAAAGGGGCAAAAAGGTGGCTACTGGATATCTCCGCCTTATGAGATCCGATTACGATGATTATTTTTTTAATTAAAAGGTAGTAGTAACTCTAAGTTGGTCTCATAGAAATTTGGTGAAGATTTGATGAGGATCTTCGGCCTGGTGTATATAAATTGTTGCAAAAAAGTTGGTGCTCGGAAGGTTTACTGTTCGCAGAACTACTAGTTAACCGACTTCTTTTAGTACTAAAACCAGTAACAGTCCTAAAAATTAACTACCTTTTTCAACAAAAACATAAGTTGCTTTTTTTTTTGTGTATTAGCTAACAGCTACTGTGCCACAATCCCTTCAAAGCCTCCTTTGGATACATTCAAAACTTTTGACCCGCTTAATAATAAGTATCCAAAGATGCATTTACCTACAAAGATCTATCTACACAAACGCCATACTACATGGCTATCGTGATGAAGCTCTGTCTTTCAACACAGCGATAAGTTTGAGATCACTTTGTGAAAGTTGCTAGTTATCTAAGTAGTTCCGTCGTGGCCGGTCTTATCTTATCGAACCGAATAGTTCTGGTATCTATTGATAACTAGTCCTGTTGGTAAGATAAAGTCAGTCAGCTGACAAGGACGGTAGATAAAGTGCAGGGAAAGATCTTTATAAGGTAAGATCAAAGCCTAATTTATTGTGATGGCTGTTTGAAGAAATCACAAAAAATCTTAATTCAATTATTTTATTCAAATTATTATCCAGACCCCAAACTTTGAGGTTAAAAAGATGTGGCTGAATGAATCTATACATATATGTAATAAAAACATTGAAAAAAAAAAAGTGTGCGAACGAGTCTGATGCCGAAAATATAGTTTTTGGAATTTTTGTCGGTGTCGTCACTGTATGTTCCGGATTGGCGTAAAAACGGCTGAACGGATTCAAATGAAATTTGGCACACAGATAGTTTATAACCTGGATTAACACAGAGGGTACTTTTAATCCCGGTTCTACGTTGCCGTGGTATATCTTCCGACATCACGCGGGTGAAGTCGCAGGCAAAATATAGTATTTTATACGAGGTGAAGATGAAAATAATATAAAGTACTATCCCTCTATTTCTTTCTTGTCTTTCTTCAAAAAAGATAATCATGTTGGGGTTTGTTTAAAATCGTTCCTTAAAGTTAAGTAATGATTCAACTCGGTCTTTTGCAGTCCACTGCTGGACATAGGCATCTTCCAGTCTGTCCCAGCCACTTTTTTAAGGTCGTCGATCCGTCTAGCTGGGGGGCGTCCCACACTACTCTTGCCAATACGCAAAGTATTCATACATTTTTGAAAACGTCTATCTATCTATGTGTATCTAAATAAAGGGGATTATTTTTTAGTTCAGTACTAGAATCGACGTCAATATATATTATACTCAGTATACTTCATAATCGTACACATTCATCTACTTATTGCGTTAATCTCAATGTTAATCCACTTTCGTTCGGATCCCCCTAAACACCATCCATCAATGACAGTGGAAAAATTAGCGCCCTTATAAAGGACGACGCTCGCTTTATACTGAGAATGTAATATCGTCAGAAATATTCCGATGTTTTGGTGAAAATTTCCCAAATCTTGGGTAAAATTGAGGCAAGCGATAAGAATATCTAAGGTTTAAAATATGAGAGGTCCCCAGAAAATACCCAGTCCTAGGGAGGACTGGGTATTTTTAGGCTAAATGTTATTGACTGCCTCGTTGGTGTAGTGTTCGCACCCGCTACTTCTGACTTCTGAGCACGAGGTCTTGGGTAAGATTCCCAGGTCGGGCAAAGTATTATTTGATATTTACACCTCTGCCTAACCCTTCGGGGATTACAGGCGTGAGTTATGTTATTTTATATTATTGAAGTAGAATATTTTAAAGTTTTGTTTAGGTCTCTTATAGGAATAGCAAATGATTTATAATAAGATTACCTTCATATTAATGTCTTCCCGAACTTACTACTCTTACTAGATAAGTACGGTTACTTATTCTAATAGGAAAACTCAATCAACACGGAAGGCGACAGTTATTGATTAAAACATTTGCTATGACCAACATTCATTAACAGAATTAAAATATCACGCAAGGAAATACAAACAACATACACAAACAAAACACACAGTAAAGGCTCATGCAGACCGGCGCGACTAGTCGAGCGACGCGACACCGATAGACCAATATCCATGAAATATTCATAGAAATTGTTCTAACAGTGTCTCGTCGCGCGACAAGTCGTGCCGGTCTGTATTACGAGCCTTAAACAAACGGTAAACAACATCTTGTTTAAATGAAGGCAAAAAAAACTTACCTAAAAGAAAACATCATAATTCAAGGACAGCCAACATAATATTTTCATCTCCCAGTATTAAAAAATATTAAGTTCTTTAATAAAATATCACAAAGCATAAAGACTTTTTAGCCGGTATTGTAATTTTATTATACCCGTAATCTTTGGCGTCAGCTTCCTTGGGTAAGGATGAAGTTAATTCTTATTTCCAACTGGATATAAGTCCTAATTCAGCGGAAATTCCAAGCAACAGCCGAATTTCCATTAGAAGCGAAGTGGGGAACGCTAAATTAAATGGCACATTAACAAAATCCAGAAAACAAAGTTTCACTCTTTTTCTAAGAAAACATAAATCTATCTGCAATAAACTTCGATCAAAGCTTATGTACCTTTGACTATTTATTAGGCGTGGATGTGACAATTTTAGAATTCTCCTCGAAATGGCTCAAAAGGGCAGATAACATACACAGGCAGAGCGAATACACATACATAAAAAATAAGTTCTCACAGTCCGAATTCTCGGTTTTATATCAAAGGTATTCTATTGGCAGGCCTATCTATGTATTGCTCTGCTTATCAATTTATTATTATATTTCTCACTTAATACTCGCAACCAGGACGGCGACTGATCCCTTGGGTTCTGTGGGCTTTCGACCATGAAACAAGTTGCAGACCAACGAGAGATTTTTCATATCGTACCGTCCGTTGCTAATATTTACTGGATGTCGCTCCAAAAAGAAACTTTGCTTAATTTAATTTGTATGAAAAATGCTTAAATTTTGTCCAAGGAGACACTAATGACGAGAGACTTTTTAGTAAAAAGTAAAGATTCTGATGAAGAAGTTTAACTACTGCTTGGCTTGGTACTTATTTAGAGCGTGAAATTAAAAATAAATAAAGTAAGTAAGTGAATTTTTGCAAAGTTGAAAAAACAATCTTTTATTAAAATTAATGGGACTTTCTACATAAAGCTGCAGGGTAATTCAGTTAAAAAAACAATTAATTATGTTGTGTTAAAAACTAATTAGTGTTCATTTCTTAATTTTAAGTAAATGTTGATACGGAGCACTTTCTACTGCTAAATACGGTTACACGAAAACAGCATTAAAATAAAGTTATGAAATGTAAACGTACCTACATTAAAATAACCTACCTATCCTAGTTATATGGTTAATATTAAGTATATGGTACTTAAAACTCGACCTGAGAATGTTTAATTATGTGCTCGTAGAGAAACAACAATACCTAGTAGATTTTCATTATAGTTCAGCGAAATTAGAGCAATAATCCTAGTAGCTAACACTTAGACTCGCTCCACCGGTGCTGACAGCTACCAACAAAGAGAATAACACATCGCGGTAATCAATCAGTTCATCATTTGGAATCAGAGAGAACACTCTCTCTTTCTCTCTCTCTACTCTCATAAGTTTTTCTTGTTTCAGAGTAACGCGTGAAACAATTAAGTATCCACTAATGGCTAACAACATCAATCTAAGCTTTCCCCGTTTTTTCTTTCTCCCCCAATTATCTTTTTTCTTTTGACGTCACACCCAACGAACCGCGGCCGAGAACAAACTAATTAATTTTTACTCATTTACAAGTCGTTTACTTTAAGTATTCTTTGAATGGCATTGAAAAATTATGCGGCAATTTTTCTCGCTTGTACAAGATAATTGTGATCCGTGATAATTGTTCTAATTTGTTATTTTTTGTTGCAGGTATGTTGTTAAAGGTGTAATGATTGGTCTTTGATATGAAATAAAAGAAGTAATAAAGTCATCATAGTGACAAGGACAGGTAATTACCAACTAAGAGGATAATTGGTTACATACTTTTTGTTAAACCGTTGCGGCGTCGTTCTGTAATGGATTAAGGGGATGCGCTAAGGTAGCCCGCGAAATTCAAATTTTATTACGTTTTTTCCAATTTGCAGGTAAGTAACAGGTTGTATGTTGATCTAAATATGATTCGCGGCCGTAACAAATATGGCTTTACAGAATTATAATCATTAGAATCGGCAATACGACTAACTGTCTTCGTAAAATCCTATTGAATGACTATTTCTGAAATTATCATTCAGTAGGATTTTATGAACTTAGAGAGTTGTAACGCTGATTCTAATGATTATAATTATGTAAAGCCATATATGTTACGGCCGCGAATCATATTTAGATCAACATACAACGTGTTACTGCCCTGCAAAATGCAAAAATCGTAATAAAATGTGATTTTCGAGGGTTATCTTAGCGCATCCCCCTTAAGCCTTTACAAACACATACAAAGTTCTCTCAAGCCGTTATAGTGCTATTTCTGCAATTAATTTTTATAATTATTGTTTTCCTTTAGAACAAAGTCCTTTTGCTAATGTCAACTTAGAGCCAGAATATCTGAGTAACTCCATTAGGACCGATAAGCAACGAGTCTCGGTTGCAAGATGAGCAACTTGACCAAGTTTCCTACTCCAACTTGCTAAGTTACAACGATTTATGTGAATTAGAATGGGTCATAGTCATGCTTACGGCATTATCGTCGGTTAATCCTTTGGGCCCACGTTTGGTGTACCTGAAGTCATCACAAAGGGGTCGTCGAACTTTCAGGTCCCTTCATGCAAAACGTAGATGAGTGAACGTTTAGTTAATTAGGTTTAAGTTTGGCCGTACTTTGCGAAGTAATGGTCGGTTGGCTAGTTCGGTCAAGTTTGTGTGTCATACGAGTATGACGTGGAGTGGAATACAGTTTCGGAGTTTCAATACAGTTATTAGTTGAAATGGAATTGCATTCATTATGTTCGAGTTACGAAGTAGTTAGTTCCCTATATTCGTGAGAGGTATATTTATTCTATCCTAACTAATATTGTAAATGTGAAGGTACGTTTGTTTGTTTATTACGCTTTCCCGCTAAAACGGCTGAACGGATTTATAATTTACATACTTTCATACATGAACGGTTCTGAAATTAAGCGACACCAAAACTGGCATTCTTCGTTGGCACATGGGTAGACCATGCATATTAGCTTTGGATATAGGATACTTTTTATCCCGATATTCCGACGGGATCTAGACAAATGCGGGTGAAACCGCGGGGCGCAGCTAGTGACTCTATAAAACCTTATTTACGCGACGAGAGATTCTTGTTTGTGGCATACAATACAATAGAAGCAAAAAATGACTTGCATCGTCTAAGCACTTTTTATTGTTGCAAACACAAACTCAAACTAAAAGCATTTATTTCAATTAAACCAATTATAGGCACTTTTGAATTGTCAAAGAATCGGTCAGTTAGTCAGAAAGTTGAAGCTATTTGCCCATTCCAAAACGTAGATCTCTATGGAGAAGAACAGGCAAGAAACCACTCTTTTAAATCAAGATATTACAAAATCCCGGGTTCATGTAAAAAAATATAATGTTGTTGCATGTTTCACAATGTAAAAAAATAAATTATAAAAAAAAAAATCACAATAGATTACAAATAAGCCCTCAAGTCTCAACTGACGGCGCCCGTTCACGAACATGACGCGTGGATCACCACCAGTACCAGCACCATCCAGCTCAACCATTTTGTAGGGAACCGAATGATCCAAGACACGCGCCACTATCAGCGAGACATTTAAGTGAGCATTTTGCTTCAAGTTATGGTATGCCACAGGCAATTAAATCGCTCCGTGTAAACTGCAGCCTTTATAATAAGAAATGCTAGCACATTAACTTCTCGATCCGCAAACTTTTCTTAGCATAACTTCTTCTTAAACTATGATTATATTTTTTCCTTTCTAAAGGCTCTTACACACTCACGCGATATCGCGGGCGCGACAGGCACCGACAAAGGAATTGTCTTTGTCGGTGCCTGTCGCGCCCGCGATATCGCGTGAGTGTGTAAGAGCCTTAATGCCCGTTGCAATTAAGTACTAAAACATCTTTACACACAGTCCATTTTGGTAGATCAACTCCTAATTGTTTCAACAACCTGTACATAAACTCACATCTGCGTTAAATCGCATAGTTTTATTAAGCTTTTAGTGTGGCAGTGAAACTTAAATGCGCTAATTAAACTAACTAATGTATTAAATGAGCCGTCGCCATTTTGAATGCACGGTGACTGACTTTTAATTGTAATAAAGCGCGCTTCTCGCTCAACGGCAAAGTTTCACGAGAGACGTTTAAACTCATACATCTTACTTCATACATATTGAGACAACTCGATTAGGTATTAAACTGAGAAGTTGTAGTGACGTGATGGAACTGAAGTTCCTGTGGAAGCCTTAGTTTAAGGACTATTTAAAGTTCAGATTTGAAAGTTATTATTACAATCCTTCTCAGATCCATTATTGTTTAACATTATTTCGACCTGAATTAAAACTATCTCCAGCAATAATGCACGTAAGGCTCGGAAGGTTATTTAAATTCTAATTAAATTTTGGGCCGTTATAGGCCAAAATACATATCTATATAGCGTGCCGTGTCATGGATGTGACACCGACATTTTACCAAAAATTTCATTCCACGTGTGACCGCTCCGGAATCCCGCGCCCACAGCGTTGAACATTTTCCAAGTGAACATTCAATGCAAAACTGAGCTAATAGAGATACGAGTATATTCATATTTTTCTCCATTTTCAACCAAGTTTGACAATTGAGTTACGGCTCGCGATTGTTATTTTCAGGTCGCTTGTTCGTAAAGAGTGCATGTTCTCCAAGAGTATTATTTTGCGTGTTCAACTGGTAATGAAAGAGAAAATATTATTATGTGTATGTAGTAGCTTTTATATAAGCTCGTGGATTCCAAGAATCGCAGTTGGAAGCAAGTTTTTACTGCCATTGCTACCTCTCTACTGCATGATTTTAAGTTCAAATGTAGAACTACGTAAATCTTCTAACTAAAAATAATTTTCTATTGTATGAAACTTTTCCGGTACTTTAAAACTCAGATGGTGTTAAAGTCATTCGTCGGCCAGGTAAACGCGGCCTCCATCACAATAGGACCTCTAAACAGTGGGACCGCCATCCCTCACTTATGTTAATCTATTCTCGCGCAGATATATTTAATCCTTTACAGAGTGTCGCTTTACCAGGGATTACTCGGGATTTTGTTAATTTCGTCGTTCATTACGCTACTAAGATACACGTAAGTGCGTCGTGTAAAGCTTTGATAGAAATTTAATTCACGCTATGTTTACAATATACCTACAGTATTTGGTTATAGGGGATGACGATGGCGATGACTATGAATAAACATAAGTTCTTTAGTGACGCCATCGAACATATTATGTCCAAATTCAAATTAAAATTCTTTTATTAAACTTACACATAGTTCACAAATATAAAATTATGCATGAAATTTTTACCAACAGAAAAATTAGATATTTTTTAACAGCGGGTCCCAAACTAGGCACAGCCTATAATCTTGATGACCCAAACACCACACAAAGTTAATAATTTAATTAGTTCTGCTAGCGCAAGATCGTTAGTGATGATTTAATAAAATAAATTAATAAAATTTACAAAAAAGTGAGTAACAATATGTGGCGGCTCTAGGCTGTGTTGATTGATTGATATTTTGGTATTAATAATTGGTTTTGATTTAGCTAATGTAAAATTTGGAAGTGTTTGTTTATCAATCACCCCAAAACGCTGATCCATAATACTTACAAGTCGTATCGTAGTCATAAATCGTGTCTTGAAACTTCAAAACGCTCGTATAGAAGTCAAAATTCAAAGTACATTTTGCGTAAGTGTAAATGTTTACACAAAGCATTTGGTAAAGAGATAGATTTGTTACCTACCCAAGATTTGATCTTCAAAAACGGCATAATGTCATATTACTAGATGACACGTGGAAGTAGGACGGCATGTCGTAATTATCGGGAGCGAAAAAGATACAAGACGATACGTAACTAGGCTAATCAGCCAAATTCGGATGTGCCCCTTGCGGAGCGTGTATAACCAAATCTACCTCTTTTTAATTATAATATCATTACTTACAGGAATATCAGGGGTTTTTAGATAGTTATAATAAGTCTATCTATCTGCTCTATCTGCCTAGCCTTTTCCCAACTTTGTTGGGATCGGCTTCCATTCTAACCGGATGCAGCTAAATACCGTATTTTACATGCAGCGACTGCCTATCTTACCCAGTAACTGGGTAGTACGATATCCCTTGGAAAGACTGGTTGTCAGACTTTTGGGCTTCTGACGACCCGTAACAACTGTCAAAGATCTACAAATGACAGCCGGGACCAACGGCTTAACGTGCTTTCCGAAGCACGGAGGAGTCTCGGTATGTAAAGATAGTCACCTATCCACGGACCAACCCCGGCAAGCGTAGCTTAACCTGATGGATCAACCAATGCGGCTGTTATAACTTAGCCACAAGCTCCTCTAATAAGTATTAGGAAGTAATAGGAGTATCTCTGTACGTAATTTATTCGTGATTTTCAATATGTTTAATTATCTTTAATAGCATATTAATTGTTCTTGTAAACTTCCATCATGTTTATTGCTATTGTTTTACCAATTCCTGGTTGTATTTTTCTCAACACGGAAAACATTTTACACAAATAAACTAAAAATATTTTTTATAGATCATGGAATGAAAATAAAAAAGTTCCACAGCTCGGCGAGAACGGTCTATCAATCATAGAGAGCTATTCATAGAATTTATCTTTTTTAATTGAGCATTTTATTTATGGCGAGGGGTATTTTCGGTTCCTTTAACAGCCCCTACACATATTAGATTTAGCTAAGGAAGTGGCAGTGTCTGAATGACTTTCAGCGCATAACTGTGGAAAATGGGTTGTGATTAGGGTAAACTTTGCCACCTCAATCGTAAAAGACGGAAAACCGTAATGGTGGCCAGTGCCGAGAATCGTAAAAATGATAACCCAAAGCTTCTTCAAAACTTTTAGTGTTAGAAGTAAATTATTGTTTTTAATTCGGACCACACAGTTAAAATTGTATCAACCAAATCAAACTTTTTTTATTTGGGTGGGAAATTATCAAATAACTTCTCCCGCTCTGGGCTGAGCGGGAGGGCGTGTCAGACTTTTACTGACTAAAACCCACCCGTGTACCTTCCGTTGCCTCTGTGCCATGGCCACGATATCCCTTTCGGACAAACTCGCAACCCTGGCAACCAAATCAACCTAGTTTTACAATCAATATAGTAAGCCCAGATGGCCTCGGATGCTGTTCTGTTATAGCCAGGAACTAGATGCAGTTCTCAGTTTCTACCCATCTCCACCCAAACGAGAACAAACCGCCTAGACGCATTTTCAATATCACAACTCACCATTCTATACCTCACTCACCCTTTCAATATTTTCGTAAACGATACCAACAAAGGTTTATAAAGGCACTGAACGTTCGATCACGGCAACCGTCATCTATCTCAACGAGATGTGATGTGATGTGATTGTAGTCAAACACACGCCATCACTTGAGCTCACACTCCCGCGGCGGTTTGATGTGGCGTGTAAATCACGCAGATTACCTCGCACAATATCATGGAGGAACTGTGAAGGAAACAAGTATATTTGTAAGGAAGACAACTGGCAATGTTACTCTGTTGATAAAATGGTGTGGTTGCCGCTTGGATTGATTTTCACTTCTTTAGGGTTGACGCAGTGATAATACCTGTCTGTAAACTTCTTACTGCGGTGTAAAGACTTTGTCTTATCTAGAGAATAAATGAGAATCGATTACTGCGTGTTGACGTTTAGAGGCCACTAACTTGATTTTCAAAATATCCACGCGATGTTTTTCTTTACCAGAAGCGTAATAAACCCCACTCCGAAGTCCCACTGCTGGGTACAAGCCTCTCATCGGTGATAGGGAATGGGCCGTAATACACCACGCGGGCCCGGTGCGGGTTGGTAGATGCTACATGTTTTTAATTTTTTTTTTCTAGCACATGCCGGTTTCCTCAAGATGTTTTCCATCAACGTTTTGAAAGCGCCTGTCAGGGTTCTACAACCTACAACTCGTAAGTCACGGCCGTTATCACGACACCAAAAGCAGCGGTGCTCAAATAACCTGAGATATATATATTTTTTAATTGTTTTGCTCTTGCCTGTTTGTCTTGCCTTTGAACGGTGCAATCTTGACCTTGAAAGAATAATAGATTATGATTATGAAATTCAGTGCTCATATATCAGGGGTCGGACAAAGGTTTGCCGATCGGTTCGTGGATGGGTGCCCATCCATTTCAAATCGAGATCCGTGCCTCAAAAAGCATGTTAAGCTGTTGGTCCCGGTATCATTCGTAGATCTTTGACAGTCGTTACGGGTAGTCAGAAGCCCTAAAAGTCTGACAACCAGTCTTACCAAGGGGTATCGTGTTATCCAGTAACCGGGTTGTGGAGGTCAGATAGTCCGGTTAGTCTGGAAGCCGACCCCAACGTCGTTGGGAACAGGCTAGACAGATTGGTTGGTAATATATCACGGAAAATAAGCCTGTACAAAAATAATCTCATTTTGTCCATACTGTTCGCATGTCCTACTAAGAAATATTATATTATGCATATATTATGAGTTATTTTTTTTATTTATTTATTTATTCAAATTCAAGTATGATAGTAGGTACATTATAAATAAAAAGTTATAACTTGTGTGTATAGCTTATTCGTTGCTTACTCCTCTTGAAGTTCATGCTCGTGACGTCACTTATAACCTTTCTAGAAATGTTGTTGACCTTTGTTCTGATCCTACTTCATATCAATCATATCTTATGTCGTTTACGCTTTAGGTAAGCGGCCAAGGAATACTAATGCCTCTTATGATTTCCGCTGCTTTGAGAACTATTTTAGGCCTAGTTTGAACAATTTTTCGGTAAAATCAGCCTATTGATCCCACTGCTGGGACACAGACCACCTCTCTGTGTGTGGGAATGGGTTTTATTTTTATTTTTTTGGTCTGAATGGCCTATGGATAGTACTTTAGTACTTTTTCTATGTAACCTTAACCGTTATTATAATGGTTTTCGAACATATTTCGTTAACTATTTAATATTTTGTTACAAAATCAATGCTGGATTTAATGTGATGAAGCAATCTTTGAAGCTAATATCAATTGTATCAAAAATAATTTGTATCTTTGGAATTAAAAATTAACCGGTTTCAAGCCCTGCTTGGTACGTCTAGGTATATTAGTGTAAATAGCATGGTTTACTATGTAAATACAATTACTACAACTCGATTTACATTGAGTGGCAAGCATTCGCTAAGTGACCGACTTACCATTATTATTTACTTGTCGAGCGACAAAACGTGATGATAGACCTATAAGATAGCGACACTGGAACTAAATGGGTATTATACATAAACATTTAAACATTATTATGGATTACTGGTTGGATAACAAACATCACTAGTGGTCGCCCTCTGGTCGAAATTCGACCCCCTCTACATACAATCTATAAAGTATTACTAATTCCATGCTATTAAAAGTACCTACTTACTTATTTCATGCTTAACCTGTCGCTCCTGTCATCTATCTATCTTCAAGGCCCTGGGGGTCTACTCCAAAGCGCTTTTCCGAAGTATCGGCCGAATGTTCGGCAGTTTTATAACTTTCAAAGTTTCCTTTTTTGACTTGTGAGTCCTTACCCGACTTCAAGTCACATTTTTGACTTTGGCTTAGAAATAGAATAGCATAGAATCTCTCTCTTTATTATGTACACCATAAAAGTTACAGATATAAATGTTGTAGTTTTACATAGGGTGACACAATGGGTGGTCTTATCACTAAAAGCGATCTTTTACATACAACCTTTGGATGGACTAAAGGGAGAAGGAGAGACAATACTGCAGGTAGTCAGTGGTGTACCATTTACATATACAATAAATACATACATACATAAAGCATACACTTATCTCTTCGACTGTCTTTTTTTTTCTTTCACCGTAGTCAGCCATAGTTAGCCGGAGTCAAGAAACGGCCGAACATTCGGCCGATACTTCGGATTTATGTTCGGAGTAGAGTGGATCAAACATAGTAGTGTGTTATGTTTTTTTTTGTAATTTAACTTATTTCTAATGCATATTGTATAAAAATATTAGCTTTCTGCATTCCTCCTCCATATAAACTTTAACTGTGCCAAATTTGATACTCCTTCGTCCGCGTAATTTTCGTAAAAAGGGGTACACAGTTATCGCTTCACGTATTCAAATAAACATTATTTCTAAAAAAAGTTACGTTTCTTGAATTTTAAGGACACAGAAGCCTATCGTAATATAGGTTTTGCTAGCTTTTCTTGTTGCTTAGATTAGATCTATAGGTGCTTATCACTTCTGACAACAATTCCCATTAAATAATATAATACTTCACTAAGTTTGAAACTATGTAACCGTCACATAAACAAATAGACCTTGTCGTTTAATTACGTGCAAGTGACATTGAACTGGGCGGTTTAGCAAACTTTGAATCCAAGTATTTTGACCAATGTGCCAAGGAAAAGTTATTGTTCAGGTTTCGGTTGAATACGATATGTGTACAATGTAGGTAGTTTTAATATGTTACGACAAAAAGAAAGTCAAATATTGTTTTAGTAGCAGCTTCAAGGAAAACCCGTGATCTGTTAGTGTAAGGGGTATAATGTAAAGACAATTGAAGACACCCTTTGTATGGTGTGTGTTAGTTTAGAATTAATTTAGTAGATTAAGTTTCTGTATTCATTCTCTATTTAAAGCTGCATAAAGCACTTGACTGAGGCCCGTATTACAGAATCTCACTCAAAACTCAAGCATTACTTAAAACTAGTTTAAAGCTATTTCATTGGTTGAAACTAGTTAGGGTTCCGTAAATCAAAAGGAAAAAACGGAACGACCCTTATAGGATCACTCGTGAGGGCTTCGAACATATTTTTTTTATAATTTTAAAATGAGTAGTTTTAAAGTTATTTAAGAAAATAAATGAAAATTTACCACCCCGTATCTCCAAAACTACTGAGCCTAAAAGTTTGAAAAAATTTACAGAAAATAGTTATTTGCCTGTAAATTACAGCAAAATCCATAAGAAGTCTATGGTCTTCAAATAAAAATAAACTTACAATCGCAGTTGGAATGTATGGGGGAACATGTTTTTCAACTACAATGTTAAGTTTGTTCATGAGATAAAGTCATCCCAACTCTGGAACCCTTCATTGTGCATGGTCCGACACAAGGTCACATTGGTACTTGCCCTGATTTGAACCTACAATCTCGTGCATGACAGGCGAGGCCTTAACCACTGAGCCTTTTTAATTTGTTTCTAGTTGTAACTCTGCCTTATCACTTTCGACTCCACCCACTTTTCGTTGAGCTCATACGCCATGCCGCCATACATAAAGCAAGTTATAATGAAAAAAAATATGATTAAAAATATGAAAACCAACGAGTATACTATTAAATCTTGCTAAAATTTACAACTGATTTTATTTTCACAGTTTATAATGCTGTATTCGCTAAGAAAAACGTATATTTAAAATAAGCCCTCCGCGAGAGCTCCCGGCATCCCATATGCGACTTGAGTGAACCCTCCAAGAGGGGCTTTCCTTCACTGAACTAAGCTTTAATAATAATCAATGAATGCTCATATAAACCATGTCACTTAACCTAATTTAATGCAAGCAACTGTCCTAGACAAGTTTCCACTAAAATGACAACTGCAAAGCGTCACTTACTGTATTACCTACGGGAATATTTCAGTGAGTCCGATTTCAGACGTCGCTAAATTTGTAGGTCCCAAAGCTTACAGCTTTATGAAATGGACGGCCGGATCCGGAACTCTGTCAAAACTATCTACGTTAATGTTTGTAGTGTGTATGAATGATAACTTAATTGAACGTTGTATTTAGTAACTGAAACTATTTGGGTAGTGAGAGAGTGCGTTTAATATTACTTACATGCTTTTGAGGGGGGTCCCGTACCTCAAAAAAAAAGAAACCCTTATAGGATCACTCGTGTGTCTGTTTGTACGTCTGTTACAGCCAATTTGCTCCGAATCTACTAGATCGATTAAGTTGAAAGGTACACATATGAATTTCTGTGATCCAAACACGAACATGTAACGTACAGAAAATATTTGAATATAGTGTTCACATTTGGGGGAAACATTTTAAAGTTTTTAAAGAAAATAGATGAAAATTGACCATTACCTTATCGTATATTACATTATCTCCGAAACTGCAAAGCCTAAAATTAACAAAAAGGAAAACCTGTAAGATAGACAATATCACAATATACAATCAAATCAATCAATATTGTGCGTATAAACTTACAGTTGCAGTTGGAATATATGAGGGAACATATTAAGTAAGTTCTTGGGATACAGTCATCCCAACTACGGAACCCTTCGTGTTGCGTGGTCCGACACGCACTTGGCCGGTTTTTTTGTATGTAGGGACTGCAGCGTGGTGTTCTATGTGTTTTGCCTACCCCTGGGCAAAGTCGAGAGTATATAGTTTATACGTGAATCAGAGAAAAAAGTTAGTGAGGTCAGCGATCGCAGTTTGGTAAAGCCACATATAATGTTAAGAATGAGTGAAAAAAAAAATTGATGAGGCAGATGTGAAACATCGCACTACACACACATTTACACACTACTACATATAGACTGTATAAGTGTATAGTGGCCGATCGCCACGTGGTATGCGTCGCCCCGCCAGCAACGTACGCCTATAGATGTTCATCATAAAAATTCTTAACATCCAAACAACTGAAAACGTAAAAGAAAGTATTGTTTAAACATAATTAAAATTAGTTTAAAAATAACACCGTTCAAAACAGTTCATGTACATTAAATAGTGAAGTTCCAGTTCGGAAGTTGTCCTTTTTTTCCGTGATGTAAAACTTTTCTTCAGTTAAACTTTTGTGCTAGTATAATTGACTTTTAAAAGCCCGTAGTGCATCCCTGCAGTAGAAAAACAACTGCTCGTGATAAATTGTTATAGCAACAGTTGGCTATGGCTAGATTTTCTTGTATTTAGTAGATACAAGATTAATCATGAGAAATTCCAAAGCTTTGCTGTTTCCTAATACATACTAAAATGTAATGTCTATTCAATAGCTTAAACAAAAAGTAGTAACTATTGGAAGAGCGGAACTTCCTAACACAAATATATTTCTTACTTAAATAGAAATTCCCTAAAGACCTAATGTAAACGTATTTTTAAGTTGTTGAAATAAACATTTTGTATTTGTTTTTGTATTTTGTTGTTAAAAAAGATCGCAATTCTGAAATTACCACGAGCTTCCGGAAATGGAAACCACGTTCATGTTTGTGCCTTAATATAGAAAACATCTGCTCACATCGGATAAAGGCTACTTCGCACATTTTGCTGCTGTCACTATCAATTGCTATAAAGCCCACGATGCGGCGCCGCTATAAAGAAAATGTCACATTTCATTCATTTTACCGGCACATTTTTCCATCTGACGTGAATAAAAAATCGGCCAAGTGCATATCGACCACCCACAATCGGTTATCGGTTCCGTAGATGGGATCAATTTATCCCAAGAACAAACTTAACATTGTAATTGCTAAACATGATGTCCCATACATTCCAACTGCAAATGTAAGTTGGTCAGCTATTATCTACTCGTTAACCTGTAAAGCCTACTTACCTGTGATAATTTTCCTTTTTTTTGATTTTTTTCACATATCCAAAAATAACAATTTAGCTGGCACGTAGGTATCTGACTCTAACAAAAATTAGCACTTTAAAGCTTAGTATATTAAGCAAATGGATCCCTGAATCGAAAAATGGTTTTCACAGACCCCCAATAGTTTTGAACGGCCTATCCGACGATACCCCATACCATGGGATAGACGAAAAAGAAATATCATCGACACTTTACGAGTGAGGGAGGGAAAAAAATATTTTTGTAGGGTACCAAGATTTTATTTTACCACTTTTTCGGCGTAATTAATATGAATATGCCATGCCAAATTACAGTTTTCTAGTACTAAGAGTCTCTGAGCTAAACCGCGGACAGACAGACGGACATAAACGTGGTGAAACTTTAAGGGTTCCTTGTTGACTACGGAACCCTAAAAACCTATCAAAGATGTAGGTTAAATAAAGTCTACGTATAAACATACATTCAATTAGCACTGGCCACATATTTGCGTATTGTATAAACAGAGAGTAGGCAGGCCAGTTCAGGCCACTCGGTTCCATAATCACCCATTCATGGCGCACCCTCTTCCAGGGCCCCGACATCTATAAGTCACCTCATACATATTTGCAGGTTTTATCTAATCATGTTTACGCAAATGATTGTTCTCGTTATGCGTATGGTTTCAAAAGTACCGTTTCGGTTCATAATAAATGTTTTGATATAGTGCCCTTACATACGAAGAAGAATGAGCTGTTATAAATATTGCTGAAAGTACGAGGAGCCATGATATAAATTTGTTTGGGAACGCGACCTGTTCGCTTATTTTGTGAATCCTCGCGTGTGAAGTTTTCTCAGAGTTATTCATATTTATGGCCCGAATTTCGCTTTTCCCCTTTGATCGCACTCACGGTAAGAATGTCGTTTTTCAAAGTTAACTCCTCACATCTGTTGATGTGTCTATTATTATTATGTGAACTAAAAATAAATTAGTCGGTGTTTGTGCCTTATTTTGATTGAAATATGTATTGAATTTTCCACGTAACTGTTGACGACGTTCGTTGATTAACTTTTAATAGATTTTAATTTACCTTTTGATGTTTGAACCTTGGGCTTTAATTATATTTATACATCCTAGAAAAGTAATCTAAAACTGTAAGATTCATTTTACCATAACATAATTTACGTCTGGTTAACACCCACTTTTCTATAACGCACCATTTCTTAATTACCTAATTAATTAACAATTTATCGTTGACGTGGATATATGGCCATATACGGCCAGACATCTAGTACTCTGAGATAAATAGTAAAGGGTGCTCAAGGAGGTCGTTACTCGAGCTATAAAACGTTTTACTGCACGCAGGTAACGCAATAAGTTCAGTGAAATGGTACGTTTACAATGATAGCTCTCTGGGATTTAATTACGAACACATTATGTGGGGTTATGTCTTTATTGCACTGGTTAATATTTTGTGATTAATTGGTAACTTTCTAAACATTTCACTTTAAGTCTTATGCTACGGCTACATTGTCGCGATAACGCAAACTACACTTCGCGCGGTTTCTGTTGTACAGCGAGACGTCGCGCGTCGAGCGGTGCGCGAGAGAGAGCGCCCGAAGTGTAGTTCGCGTTATGTTTTATTTTACGGAAAGCTTACAAACTAATAACACAATTAAAGTTATTAGCAGCAAGGGTGGTTTTCGTGATGCGCCAACGCGACATAAAGTGAGCTATGGACTAGAGAATGACTATGATGATGAGTAATTTAATTATTAAAAAGGATTTTCTTACCTAATTCCGTAACAGCAAGCTGAATGATTTTGAAGGATTATTGTTAATCCATTGCTTCATATGTTCGAAAAATTTGTCTGCTCAACAACGCAAACAGCGCAATGAATATTGTTGAACTCTCAAAATATTGCTACTGAAGTGTGCTACGGAATAACCCCGCGGGACCGTACGCTCAATAATAACTCTCGACTATACAACGTCGTTTAAAAAAATCACTCTCCAATTTCATTCTAGAAATTCAAACCGAAATCCTTATTTACTTTATAACCATAATCCAGTAATTTCCATTTCAAAATCTCCGTTCTTAAAACTAGTCTAGCAAAAAGAGGACATAAAAATGGAAAATGCTACTTTAAATTCAACGCAGTCAGCATTGTTATGGACCACAGAATGTAATAACGTGTGTTAGGGAATAAAAATAAACTGAATATTGAGACTGTAACAGTCTTTTAAGTTTGTGGTCGATTCTGGGTTCGGGGTTGGGAAAACCCAATACCTCTTTACCCTACCTAGGGAGGGCCCTAGGTAGGGTAAAGAGGTATTGGGTTTTCCTTTTGTAAAATTTTCAGCTGTCTGATCATTGGTAGGCTTGTTCCACCCATTGTAACTATTCTTTTGACTATTTCTATATACTATTTTTTTAACCTATTTAATGTAAATTGCATGACCGTAATAATTATGTCTATTCATGAATGTAAGGTGAGGTCGACTCAAAAATTACATGTTAAACTTATTTGTATTTATTTTTTAAATGAATTTTAGGACTGTATTAATTATACCTTTATAAATGAATTTAAAATGAGGTTGACTGAAACAACCAATGCAATGGAAAATAACCACCAACAATAAGAGTGTAATGGTATTAATATTAATTATTGTTAACATAGCCAATAATATTGACATAATAATTATATAATATAAATATTGTACAACCCATGGGTATGTTACAGTGATACAATAATGCTAATTGTCTTTTCAGTCTTTTCACCTGTGACAAACAATACATAAATGAATATGAATACAATGCGATTCAACTAAGAATAGGAATGACCTTGCGCCATATTGAGATGTTTTAGCAAAACAGCACCTTGTTTACTCATTGTGGAGCAAATTCAGTGAGATATAACAAAGGCAAATCACAGAAATAGATAACAACAAATTTCAAATTAGATAACAAAAAAAAAATGTATGTAAGCGACAGATCGAGGTCATTGACGTTCCTATTCTTAGTTGAATCGCATTGTACACTGTTGAGTTAGGCCTCCTTCCTTTTGTGCCATGCTTCCCTAGTCTGTCCGAGTCTCTTCCAGCGGGCTAATTGCGTAACACACAAAACTTACAACTGTCACAATGAAACCCATTCGTACAATGGCTTTCATTTTGGCAGTTCAACGACATTCATTGCGTTAATTACGTTGTTTAGCAGACAAATTTTTCGAACATATGAAGCAATGAATTAGCAACATCTTTCAAAATCATTCAGATTGTGATTGATAGTGTGTTACGCAATTAGGGGGCAGGTCTTCGCTACCTTCTGTATTTCAGAGTCTGGATTAGTGCTTGTTTAATATACAGGGTTAAATTAAATTAGCTAGCGAAACTTCGCAGATGGGTATCCATCTCGCCAGCTCACGCTAGCGCCGCGCACGTACGCTAGCGCTTGCGCTTTTCGATAGCTAATTTAATTTAGAGTATTAATAAATTTCAATCATTTTTTCATTTTCATTGTCAATTTTTAATTAATTGTGGTAGAATTATGTTTAGATTATTTTGATTGATTATTATTTTATAATATTATGCTGGTTATTTCCGTATTATGCGTTTAGTTATCGAACCATCAAGTCTGTGAAGATTACACAAAAAAAATACTGATTTTTAAACTGACTAAATACCGGTACCTGCCCAAAAAAAAACCCATAATATTCATTTCTTTTTTTGTTTTGTCACGTTTAGATATCGATACCCATCACGTCTGAGGAGTTTCGCTAGATAATTTAATTTGACCCTGATACGCTCACCACCATTTTTATAGGACTTCGGTATACATAACTGTTCTAGCGAAATGTTTTTGCGCCTAAATGCACCACTGGGTACCCCTTGTGAATACAGCCGTGATGTTATGTTATTGTATGTAAAAACGTATCAACAAATAATAGTAAAACTGAATATGGAGTGAAAGTAGGAAGTGATGGAGGGTCCGTTCAAAGGTTCTTTTGATAGGGAATCTCTTTGACAATTGTTTGAACTTACTACTGCCATTGACTTTTTTATAATATCTTGTGCAGCTAGGGAATTGTTGTCTGACTGCAATATTTTTTTTATAAAAGTAGGCGTTTCTCGGGTATTTCTTGTAAACTGACGAGATCTAGATTTTTTTTGTGGAAATTTGTTAAAAATACAATTTTAACAAATTTCCACAAAAAAAATCTGCCCACGTGCGTGTCGAACCACGGACAATGAAGGGTTCCGTAGTTGGGATGAATTATTTGTCCCAAGAACAAACTTACCTAACTTTGTAGTTGAAAAAATGTTCTCCAATACATCGATAAACGTCACGGTCAATTCTCCAACTGCAAATGTAATTTTGTTTTCGCCAAAAAATATGTGATAAAACTACAAATTAACGTTTTTGGATTTATTCCTTTACTTGTGCTGTGAGACCTTGCTTTTTGCCAAATGTCATGGATTCTAGGTTAACGGGAAGTACCCCTGTACCCTACATGTTTTTATTTATTTGCGAGTGTCATAATATGTTGCTTATATGAGCGTATTTTTTATTGCGTTGACTTAGAAGCTTAGAAGAAGAAGATTTTTTAGAACTCCAAGGGACTGGAAACCTGCGTATTTGATATTAATTTCAACTTGTTAGGGTCTTGACAGACGGACGGACGGACAACGAAGTGATCCTCTCCGGGTTCCGTATTTTTCCTTTTGAGGTACGGTACCCTAATAAGGTAAAGTTATTTTGCACTTTGTAGTGTTTCAAAGTGCAAAATAACTTTACCGACTTCCGAAACTAAAGTTGTTTTGCCCTTCGTACAGTTTGTTTTTTGGAAGTCGGTTGTATTTGTTGTAAAAAAGTTTTTTTTCCAAATAACTGAACCCAGACCAGTACCCTAATTGCGTAACGCAGTTTGAATCGGAATCGGAATGATTTTGAAGTATATTGCTAATGCATTGCTTCATATGTTAGAAAAAATTGTTTGCTCAACAACGTAAATAACGCAATGAATGTTGTTGAACTGTCAAATTGAAACCGATTCCTACTGATAGTGTGTTACGCAATTAGCCCTCAGTATAAGTTTACGATAACTTTCGATAACGTCGTTTCTTTTTATTCTATTTAATATATTGTATGCACTTAGTAGGTTAATAATTCTGTATTATTTTCTAAACATGGCCTTCTGATGCTAAAAAGCAAGTAAAGTAGCTAATACAGACTTAGTCAAGGCGACAAGAATAGTTTCTGCCCCGGGGACACACTGTGCACACATAATTAATGCGCTTTTTAACGAACTCTTAATACTCAGTTAAATCAATTGGGTATAAGAATTAAATTACGTTGCGTTGCGTTTGGATTGATAGGAATAAAAATACGTTCATTCAAAATTTTCTTCACGAAATAGCGTGATCCTTTAAAAATGTTTTCCGAATTTGAAAACCCTTTGAATTCACTTTAACCTGAAGACAAGTTACCTGTTTTACCGAATCCATTTGCAAACTTCAGCTAATGAACGAAAACCTACAATCGGATCCATTAGCTTTTACCCACCGTGCGAATGGACCTAACTTGAAGACCGACCCTACCATTATACCAATGGAGCTAACTTACCCCAAATTCTATTATACTAAAAACGTACTAAAACTTTATACTGTATATCCGACAAAAACAACAAAAAGCTGCCTTATCAACCGATGGTAAAGTCTTGTATTTGTTTCTTCGAGAGGATTTACTTGAAACGCTGAGCCTCGAGATGCGTGCGAGTTTGTTTTCCAAATAATATATCACACTTAGCTAAGATTACTTTAAACCCCGAATAAGAAGATATATAGAAGGTTTAATACAAGAGCTAAGGGTTATTTATTCTTTATTGGAGCATGTGCAAAAAGATTACGGGGTATCAATGTTTTACTTAGGTAATTATAGGATTTTGAGGGTCGTGGGTACTTATATATTTATTTTGAAAGTTACACGGGTATTTTGACGAGGTAAATTCAAGCGTGTTTTCCTGACAACGAGGAGTAAATAATACAAGATAACATTTTTTCATAAATATTATAATCCACATCCAAAAATGCTAAGCCTCTCAGCGTAACAAAGAAACAAAAAGAAATATGTCACAAAAAAGCGTTGACATCCGGTATACAATATTCTATAAAAAAAACCCTACAATGGAAATGGGAAAATACGTCGATATAGCCCTCAGATGAGAGCTTACTCCCATCAGGAAATGGTCATGCGACATCCTTTGAGGTCGTGAGTACATTGCCTTCCTCGCGTATTTCGTGTAAAAGGGAGCTCGTCTGAGCCTGCCTTATTCATGTATGTAAATGTAGCTTCGCCCTAATGTTGTGTCTTCGCAATCACAAATAGTGTGCTGTTTTATGCTGTTTCATACAAATATTTATGGATCAGAATATTTTCAGAACTTTGTCGGAAAATTCCTTCAATCCATGTTGATCAGTTGATCTGCAAATAAAAGGGAATCTGTATAAAGACGTGAGCGTAAAATTTGATAGCATTTAAAGTCGTCTTTGAATCGTCGCGCCTTGAGGAGAACATTTGTTTTTTTTTTTCTTGGTCTTGATGGCTCATTTATTAAGACTATCATTAACTCCGAATCGTTGCCTTCGTACAATGATTTGAATTTGCGATCGTACAAAAAAATGGTTGCTTATAATATTTTGTAGCACGTGTATTTACAGCCATAATCGTTCGCCCCATTGTAAATAGATATGTTCATTAGCGATTACATCGTAAACACTCGTTTGATGGCGGCTCAAGTTACATAATTATACTCGTAGCGTTCATCACTAATTCAAACACGTTGAGTTTGCTCTTAGATCGCGTTGCATCTAATCAGCATCGTGTGCACATATTTCTGTTTACATTTCAGATCTTTCATTAGAACTAAAACGTTATCTGCTCTACCGTAATTTGGTTTCTGCTTTTAGTAGAAATTGTTCCCTAGAGTTAATTATGTAGATCACTATTTGATATTGTTTTGATACTTTCTATAATGTCTATTGGCAATGCATCAACGCCTACTAATCATCAAGTTTTTTTTTGTTCCCGGGGTGGAAAATCCTCATGGACAACCTCCGCCCTGGTGCGGGCGGGGCAGACACTTTAATGACTAAAAACCACCCCGGTGTATCCCTTCCCACATTTGCAACGGGGATCATGGGATCATGTGCGACTTCCGCGATCCCAGGAGTAATCATCACGTTCCAACATTTTTGCTGATCGCAGTACACTCTATTCATGATACGCAAGTTTTAAGAATACAGCCGATTTTGCTGTCCGTCTTCCTAAAGACATCAAAGTCATATTTAGTCATGACGCATTAACTGACCAAGATATTAACTGGTGTATTTCCCTCTTTTCAATTTAAGAAATATTCGTAGAAATGCTTAAGGATATATTTTGTGTAAACAGGTCTGTAATTATTTGCATATGTGTGTATTTTAATGTGTTTCTTGTTGGCAACATTAAACATGAGAGGCGCTTCGATAACAACCAAAATGGCGTTCTAATGACATTTTAATAGTGGTTCAGGAAGCACTAATATCGTGATAAACACCAGCTCGATACCCGCCCGGACAAACTACGGATTTATTCCATTATATGTACAAAACCGTACATTTATGCACATTAATGATTCACTCGTCCGGAATAAACGGGCGGCCGCCGGCCGGTTCGGACACAGCGTTTATACCAAGGGCGAAATAAAAGAGGTTTAAATGACGGCCGCGTATTCATAAAAGATAATATTAAATAAATATCTGGAACATCCGACAGAAGTTTTGTTGGAGCCGGAATGTTTTATTATCTCTCACTTTATGCTCATAAAGCATACCGGAGTCAGAATAGCGACATTAAATTAACCGCAGCCGTAGCTGTACGTACAGTTCGTGCGAGTCGGACCAAGCCGGACCGAGTTTAATCCCACGAGAATGTACGTTTAATCTAAAATTTATTTATCAGCACAATGTTTAGACTTGCTTTGTTATTGTATATTATATTGAATCATTTTTTTTTAATAAAGCTAGGGGATGAACAAACAGAAGTTGTGAGGAAATACAAAATACGTAATTTCGTTAAAACGCCGGCAGCCATGTTTTATACAGGGTTGTTTCAATTGGCAAGTTCAATAAACAACTTACAGATATACACATCTTATTTAAAAGCAGAGAACAAGTTGTAGAAATAGAACATTACAATCATAAATCAAAAGAAATACAATTAATTCGATCCCAAAATATGCCCGTAAACGCTTCTATACCACAAGGAAGTGTGATAGGGTGCCTGCTATTCCTAGTTTACATAAACGGTCTCCATAACCACATCAATGAGTCATGCGTATTGTTCGCCGATGATATCTCTATCTTAACATCATGTGATAATAATATAAATTTAAACCAAAAATTGAGTTCTATACTTGACACTGCAACGCACTGGATGAACGAACACAACCTTGAAATTAACTATAATAAGACTAAAATAATAACTTTCCACCCCCGACAAAAAATACCTATAAGTATAAGTTTCGAATATAACGGATCAAAATTAGAAGAAGTAAATAAATTCACACTTTTAGGCCTAGACATAGATTCGCACATAGATTGGAAATCACATATTCGAAAAATAAGAACTAAATTATGCAAGTTTTCATACGCTCTCCGAGAAATCAAGAAAACAACAGACCTCAAAACAGCACTAGTGACGTATTACGCGTACGCATTTGCATGGCTCAAGTATCGAATTATCCTATGGGGAAATAGTACAGACGCGCCTACATTATTCACTCTACAGAAAAAAATATTAGAATTTTATTAAATATCTAAAATACAGACTCCTGTATGCCCCACTTTACAGATCTAAAAATATTAACCCTGCCCTGCCTTTATTTGAAATTTGTAAATTTGTACGTAAATATCCGCAATTCTATACCAAAAGAGGAGATATCTAAACAAAAATTGCACTTAGACATGAAAGCAGACTAAACATACCCACTTCACGATTAAAAATGCACTCTTCTAGTACATTCGTTATGTCCATTAAAATATACAATAAGTTACCGGAATATATCCAAAGTATAAATAAAAATAATATCTTTATAAATAAATAAAAACAATTTCTGATGATTATCAGAAATTGTTCACAAAAGCTACTACACTATTGACGAATATTTTAGCGATAAATTTCAACAACAATAAAAGCTTTTTTACATAATAAGTACCTATATTTCATTTAAATTTCACTTTGAATATAAATTTATTTTAACACACTAAAATATTGTTAATTTAAAAATTAATACTTATGCTAAACAGTGCACAATTAATATTGATAATAACATTCTACAAGACTAAATAAAATTCTAAATATTTATTTATTGTAATTTATAATATTAATAATGTAAATCGTGCAATATATAATTTAAAAATATATTCAAATAACTTAAAACCGAATATACTCGTATATAATAAATACTTGTATAAAATATAAATACCAGAAAAGCAAATGATACTATTTTCATGATACTATATTAATTTTTTTTTTTTTTTTCTTAACAAAAAGCGCCTTCAACCTCTCTCCTATTAAAAATTAACTTTGCTGTGCCCGACAGGGGCCATAATTGATTATATGTTTAACATATCAACTGTTTTATGTACACATTATGGAATGCAATAAAGTATTGAGTATATATCGATAAACAGACACTATCAAATTCATCGCTGTTTTCGTATGTATTTGGAGGAAGCAGCCCTATTGAGCACTTTCGTTTATTTTGATTGTATTATGCTGTTATTTCGGTCTGTTTCCAGATTTTGCTGGTTTCTTTATTTAGCATTATCGTTCCTGAAAGTCTTTGATTCAATATACGACTGTCGTAAATCATATATAGTTGTTAGAAGCCGCAATCAACTGATGAACTGAGTGAGACAGTACGTTTACCTAAATTCTTTTTGTACAGCCAACATCATAATTAAATGAAATTGATTGGGATTAAACTACCACTTAGTTCGCAATAAAAAAATTGAATTTGAACTTAAAAGATAAAAAAAAATATATATAATAATTTAATTAAATAATTTTAAATAATTATTTAAAACAACATTAAAGCACCCCCCAGTCTACACTTTCATATCCAATGGTCTCTGTAGTCCCACGAAACATGAGGCTCCAGGGGCTAGTGTGAACCTTGGGTTCATTCGAGCAATCGAGTCTGGTCAAACTACGCTGGGGTCGGTGTATTTCATTCATTCATAATTACACGTGCTGAGCAGTAGAAATATTATACACTTTTAGCCACAAAATAAAAGTTATATAAACAAAACAGCCTGAGCTGAATAGCCCGTCGGCTAAGCGAGCCTTTCAAAGAAGAAACGAGGAAGTATAAATTAGGAGAGGGCGTGAAATTCCCCGGCTTGCTGTCAACCCATACAAAGGCAAGTATGACGGAATTAAAATTCCATACAAATGGGCATTTAAACAGGCATGGTGGTGGAGGTCGTTTTGTATGTCTATATGTGTGTGTTTTGCGTGTATGTTTCTTGTTCTTTGTAAGGGATTGTGAATTTAGGGGTAACGATATAAATTAAAGTCTTAAGGTAGATTAGAGTTGTTTACGTACTGGGTAGGAAGAAATCTAAGCAATCATTCTTAAGGTTCCTTTTTGTACCTATACTGTGCTTATTCAGTCATATTTCAAATTAAAGTGTAACAATTATGTGTGTCTCCTATCGCGTACATACCGATATTATCTTACAAGTGTAGCATCTGTATAAAGCTGTAATATTTTAAAGGGTTTGACGCATTTGGTCATCTCAACTTGTACACCATGCTCAAATGGTGAACTTAGCAACTGGTGCATTTCTCATATCCACACTTCGCAACTGGTGCACTTCTCAATTGGTGCACTTCGCAAAAGGAACTTTAAGCTTGCTTTTTTGCTTGCTTTGGGGCTTTTTTAAGATGGGTGGAGATTTGGAAAAATTGTCTAAATAGGGTCATTTCAAACAATCTAGCATTTTCTACAACTGTCGGTAACACTTTTGGGTAAGCCATTTACGGTCAAAATCCTTTTAAACCAGAGTGCATGTTATCGAGTCCTTTTAGTGGCTTCAAAGATGTCTGCTAACCATAAAACTTGCTGATAAGGGATGCATGTCAAGGACCATAGCATTTCTTCACATTCCTGAGATGTTTTCGACTGAAGTACAGTTATCCATTAACTGTTTTTATCAGAAGTTTTTTGGAAGAAGATTTTTTATGTGACAATCTTTTTAGAAGAATGTGTAGGAGGAATTCTCTTTGTAATGAGTATTACGGTAATTCGAACATAGGTTGAACTTGAGTCGACAAAGTTTAAATTGAGCGTTCCTATACGTTTTAGTTACTAAAACTTTATTACACCTAGAACCAAATTACGAAGTAATTTTACACGAGTTAGTAATTTACGTAATTTGTCAGTTAAGAAGTTACTGGGTTATCTTACTTCATATTTAGGTAAGCTTTTGCAGAAAATCTCATTTCAGTTATTATCAGGGTGAGTATCAACATAGGAAAATGTCACTTTCTACAAAAACTAGTCACGTAGTTTTCACACAGGGATCTACGCCATAAATCATTACAAAACCCTATGGGGACAATTTCCTCTTGTGAGAGTGCATCTGTCAAATAACTCACAATCAACGGCAAATCTAACCTCTGACTTGTCAACCATTTTGATCGAGGTGGATCTGGTATAATAACTTACAATCTTTTGTAGAAGATTTCATAATACTTATGTACAAAATCCACCAAATTCATATATCCCCTAGGAGGACATATCACCTTATTGGTGATGTTCTTCAGAAAGGTCAGGTGTATAGTACTCGCAACCGGCGTGTATGCATGACTGGTCATGCATACACGTCAGTTACGTACTATCTGGATGTATGAACGTAAACGAAGAAAAAGGAGTATGTAAGAAACGAAGCAGGTGCGATTCTGTAGTTTCTGCCTACCACCATGGGAAAAAGGCGTCAGTGTATGTATGTATGTAAAATCCACCAATTATTATTTGTTAAAAATCCGTGCTCTGTACGAAAGGCAAAATAATACACAATCTGTGGAATTGTCAACTTTCTGTCTATGCACTGTTAGCGGTCGGTGGTCGAAGTGGAACCAAATTGACATAACAATAGGACTCTCTGGAACGATGGGTGCCAAATTAAAAAACGTGTTTTGTGCACCCCAAATACCAGCTTATTATCTTTTTAAAGAAAAAAATGGGCAAAAGAAACACTTGTGGGTCATCGGGGGCGGGGCCAAACTAATGTGTTCCTATTGTGTGACCTATTTAGTCTTTGCAACGTAAAAAAAAGTTTCTACGAGTCGGCAAACGTAATTATTAAGAAGATTGATGGTACGAGTATAAGCGAATTTGATCAATTTACGAATATCGGATTGATGGTTTGGTATTTATCAAAGCGGAGAACAAGACTGCGAATAGTTTCATGGGAGTGTCAAGTTATGATGGTTTTTAAAGTCCAAACTTATTAAGATATTTGCAAGTTGATCCCCACAATGAATACAACAAATGCAACGCTGGGACTTCAATGCCTCCGCGCATTATCTCATCGGGGGTCAGAATACATAACTTTTATATGATCACTATGGCGTTCATGGAATTTTATTACATAATTCTATCTTCTCTCTTAGTGTCCCCATATTACCGAAAATTTCCATATTTATTAGAGTTTAAAAGGCCAATTTGTAACCAATTCCATAGGTTCACTTCACCTTTAATTCTATTAGTATTTAATGTTACAGCTAAAGCGTACTTTAAAAGCTCTAAAACCGAAAATATATGAGAAAATAAAGGAACAGTTACTGAGGGCACCATTACCTTATTTGAATTTAATTTTATAGAGTTTTTTTTTAGCTGTTTTAACATAATATTATCATAGTCTTATGTTTTTATGGACATGGCCTTAATTTCATACAAAATGTAATACACAGAAATTAGGCATTATTTTGAATGTTTTGACCTTGTGTTGTGTGGCTAGATTATCGGACCTGTGCAGCGTTTCCTTACTATGTAGATATATGCGGAGAGCAGTGGTGGCTTAGTGTTAACAGCCCTGACTTACGAGTTGTAGGTCGTAAGTTCGAACCCAGGCAGGGCCTTTACTTTGTGCAATTTATTTCATCACCACTGCTCTCAAAACGGAGAAGGAAAACATCGTGAGGAAACCGGCATGTCCTAGAACCATAAATTCGAAGACGTCTACCAATCCGCACTAGGCCCGCGTGGTGGATTACAGCATTTACAGTCCACTCCCTCTCACAGGAGGGAGAGAGGAGAGGGGAGGCCTGTTCCCAGCACTGGGAACGTTATATAGACCGATTATGTGAGAAAAATATCTCTATACCTATGTGTGGATTTTTAGGGATTTTCTCAGAAATTTCTAGTCTAGTTAATACTGATCTGCACAAAATGACAACCCAATAGGTTTGTGTAACTTGATTTTACAAGTAGACCATTTTAGTATCTTCGTTATTAATCCACCTAATAATAAACACTATCATTTCAGACAGCCGAAAGCAATTAAAGTACATAATTTTTAGCGTCCATTGTGCTAATAGCCTAAGTCCCTAACTAAAACCTAAGCTAGCTTTATTTAAGCCACGTCAGCTGACCAGCATTACCTACCGGTTACTCTTATCTACGCCTATCCGTTAACAATTATGGGACGTAGCAGAGTAAAGGTTGTTTCGTTAAGGCTCCCGCAGATAAGCGTGACGCGATTCTAGTGTAGATCATGGGTACTGGTATTCGGTATTACCGAAAAACGTTTTGCGGGTTCCGTAGTCAACAACGTCTGTCTGTCTGCAAAAACGAGCAAAAATATTATTAACCCCCTTAAATATTTATTTTATTCTATTTTTTAGTATTTGTTGTTATAGCGGCAGCAGAAATACATCATCTGTGAAAATTTCAATGGTCTAACTATTACGGTTTATGAGATACAACCTGGTGAAAGACGGACAGACAGACGGACGGACCGCGGAGCCTTAGTAATAGGGTTCCCGTTTTACCCTTTGGGTATGGAACCCTAAAAAACAAATACTGGTATCCTGGTTTGAAATTTTTAACACTGGTATAATACCGGTATTGCCATAAAACCCAATACCGCGTAGTCCTACTCTGGTGGAACAATTTTCATGAAGTTTTCATAGAAATTGTTCTACCAGAGTCGCCTCTCGCCTGTCTACGGAAGCCTTAAATCGTCCTGCGTAAATCGCCCGTGATATCCCCATGTTTGCAGGTCATTAGAGGACAGGCTGATCTTTACATTTTCACGACGTTGCCTCCGAAGTCCTTTTGACACCGACGAATTATCCCTAGCGTGTCAACATGTTGCGTAAACATTGCTTGTGCTATGTTTATGTAGATCTTGAAAGAACTTAAAAGACGGGTGTATTTGAATCAGATTACCTAGTGTTGATCTTACGATTTCTTTTGACGATGATGTTAATTTTATTGGCAGTGTCAATCAAGTGTGAATTAAATAAATTATAAATTATTCATAGAAATTGAATTAGGTTTAAGGCGACCCGACACTACTAAAACAATTTATATGAAAACTTAATGGAAATTATTCTACAAGAGTCGAGTCGCACGTGTCTCCGGAAGCCTTTAATTGTAAATGAATCGCTGAAAGTGTAGGTATACAGGGACTAATATTTTTCCAAGTTTTGGCTAGAATCAAGGCTGCGTTGAGGGCCTCTATCACATTTTCCCAAGTACAGAGTCTGAAAATAAATTATTAAGTTTCTGCCACTTCACTACTTGCATTATTATTGCCTTCCGTTGCTCTTGTATATACTATTGTTTATGTTTATCAACTAGTCTGTAGTTTAGCATACCATTATCGAAGTAACTTAGTTCAATGGTAAACTGTTGTCTAACATTTAATCTGTAGAGTTATATTATAATATTTACAAGGTTGAAGCGGTAGTTAACATAAGGTATACGAAATTAGTTTTATTTTGACGTGGACAATCTTATTTGGAATTAAATAAAAATCCAAAAAGCATCTACGTCCGTACGTTAGTCCGTCACAATGTCAAAGTCAATCAATCAAGTCAATCAATTATCATAATGAGCTTATAATGTTTCCACTGCTAGGACTCAGGCCTCCTCTCGGTCAGAGGGAGTGGGCCGTAGACCACCACGCGGGCCCAGTGCGGGTTGGTAGATGTCACATGTCTTCGAACTTTTGGTTCTAGGAGATGCCGGTTTCCTTACAATGTTTTCCTTCACCGTTTTGAGCGCAGTGGTAATGAAATAATTTACACAAAGTAAAGTGTCTTGTCTGGGTTCGAACCTACGACCTACAACTTGTAAGTCGCAGCCACCACTGCTCCCTCACTTAAAACCAATTTATTCCAAAGAGTTTAATTAGGGAATCCTTTTATTTAGGGGTATTTTTATAGTCTTCACACCCAGTAGGTTTTATTAATTTAATCCAAAGACATTAAACTATTTACTTAACATTTGACGGGACATAGCGAACAAAATCGTAATCGGATACATTTGTCCTAGTGGGCAAAAGTCGTTCAGCCGAGTGTGGTACGCCTGCATGTCAAGTCGCAATTCGCATTCGTGTCCACCAAAACAAAATTATTTTCGAAGTATAATGTCTTATTGTGCAATTTAGTATTAAAAGTGTAACTAACGTGTCAAACTTAGCTTTTATTGAATGTTGCTATATTTCGTTAAATGGCGTCACTGAGACATGGGATCACAATTTTTCTATGACATTACTTCTGATGGCCTCTCTATAGTCTCTATCTATCTTAAATCTCTTTGATCAAATTATAATGAAATGATATAGTCTCCAGTCTTATTCACACACGTGTAAAATAAATATTAATGAGTACTGTTCATATAATTTTATTTCCTTTTGCTTTCTCGCTGAAAATCAATCAGTGTTATTCAGAAAACATGCAGCTGTTTCGTCACTTGTTTTCATTTTTCTCTATGTTACTGTAAATGAGAACTGCTACCACTTCTAAGCCGAATAATATATATGCTTATTGTGAAAATGGTAACATCATTCTTCAACAACATTTCAACTTATTCATAACTAATCAGCACAAATCACGAAGCCAGAATTCACATATACACAAGACAGTTTTCATACATCAGCTGTCGCTGACGTCACAGCCACAAACTATCGCAGGCAATCCTAGGCTTGAATCTAGCACTAGGTTTATGTTATACGGCGAACTACTGCAGGCCACATTCTTGGCGACATGCCACGTGGTAGACGTTGCGACATGGATGCCATACTTGTGACAAGCTTCTCAACCATGAGGCAATTATAAATTCCATTTCATAGGTTACCTTTGCCCTGTATTGAAGTTTTGTGGTGCACTTGTTTGATTTTACTTGACGGGATTTTCAATCGAATGTTTCTCAGACTTTCAAGTCAGAAAACGAAGTGTATTTCCTCCAATATTGAACATAAACTTTACATATGCCTCAAGTATGCTTTTTTGCAATATATCAATACTTTCAAGTTAGTCTTATGAAAATGATTGCTTGGTCAATCCGAATCTGAAATCAGAATCCAAATTAGGGCGGAACGTCAAAGAAAAGATTCATCATCATCATCCGCAGAACTGGATTGCTGGACTGCAGTGTCGCGTCCTCACTTTTAGGAAAAATATCCTTTAGAAGTTTCTCTACTGAAAATATGACTATTAGGAACTCTAATGAGTGCACATTTTAATAATTACCATATCAAACCTGTCAGTCATTTTGGTAATCCAAATAGTTTATCAGCAATCAAGTCACAATATGATGTCAAAGTTTGTAAAACATTACCTACTACCGCAACGATCTGATCTACCTAGTCTTTTCCCAACTATGTTGGGGTCGGCTTCCAGTCTAACCGGATGCAGCTGAATACCAGTATTTTACATGAAGCGACTGCCTATCTGACCTCCGCAACCCAGTAACTGGGTAACACGATACCTCTTGGTAAGACTGGTTGTCAGACTTTCGGGCTTCTGATAACCTGTAACATCTGTCAAATCTATAAATGACAGCCCGGACCAATGGCTTAACGTGGTTACCCATCCGTGGACTAACCGCGGCAAGCGTAACTTAACCTGATGATCGACCCGTGCGGCTGTTATTACTAAGCTCCTTGCTACTGAAAATCAGCTCATTGTAAACTTTGACAGGCTGCAAACATCTGTGGAAGTATGTTAGAGGTATCTACTGCTTTAAGTACACCATTCTTATGTATGAATTTTAATTTAGCAAAATAAATCTTTACATAGTTACTTACTTACCAGTTGTGCTTTTGTTTTGTGGGTGGAAGTTTCTTGCCTGTAGCATGCACTAAAACTGAAGCAACATATGACTTGCATCGTCTAAGCACCTACACCGTTTAGACGGTGCAACTTTTGTTGTTGTTTCAACGTATGGTATACCACAGGCAATTAAATCGGCTTTTTGGTCGATTCGCACGGGTTTACTCGCCCGTAATGGGCGAATCGACACTTTTAAATAATATTTTTTTTCTGTAGGCGATTCGTACGAAGTTAATTTATTTGTGAGCGAATCGACAACTGCAGAAATATGTATTAGGCAATTGGCATACAAAATATTTATTTTTATATTTGCTGAATCATCACACTAATATTATAAAGGCGAAATTTTGTGAGTGTGTGTGTGTGTGTATGTATGTTTGTTACTTCTTCACGCTCAAACGGCTGGACCAATTTTGATAAAATTTTGTATGGCTGACACCCTCGATTAAGACAAATGCTACTTTTTATCCCGATATTTCCACGGGATCGAGACTTACGCGGGTGAAACCACGGGGCGCAGCTAGTAAAATATAATTGTTAAATGTAGTTTCTAGTGGACTTTTTTCATAACTTTATTGCATAAAATTCAAAGTGTGCCAATTCCCAAATACGTATTTCTGGAGTTATCGATTCACCCAATAATAAATGAACTTCGTGCGAATCACATACAGAAAAAATCATATTATTTAAAAGTGTAGAACAGCCCGTTTCGGGCAAGTAAATTCGTGCGAATCAACCAATAAACCACTAAATCGCACTGTGTAAATCAGGCTTAATAGTACAGTGCTGGACCTATTTCCATGTCTAAGTTAATGTTTTCGCTAAGTTTTCGAATATTACTGCGTTCTACGGAGTCTGCATTCAGTTTGAACATGTATCTTGAAACTACATAGCTAAAATAATATGTAAGACTAATTTACGATGAAAGAATAATTTAACCTACATTAAAATACAACAGTAACAGTAAAGCGGATACAACATTTATTATTATCGAGCAGATTACTTGTAGTAAATGAATATTTATTAGAACTACTCCTCAATGTCTGAATTTAATTAAGTTTAGTCCATAAATAAGACGTTCTACATGATTTATTTATGTAATCTTTTAAATCGCCATTTTATATGAATTTAGATCTTAAGCTAAAAGAGTTAATGCAATTAATGTATCATCAGGACGTTTTCAACTGTCAGGAATTTAAATAGATACCTATGCGAAGATTTCATTTTAAAGTCACTGACCGATGTTGTTTTGAAGTCCAAAGAACAAAAAGAAGGCAGATTTATTACGAAATCCAAAATATGACTGACTTATTGTTACCTGCTTAAATAGAACTACAGAAAAATAAAATAAATACCCTTATTGGCAATAGATGGCGCTATACTATACATTAGGACGTTTGATATACCGAAGCAGCATGCAGCGGTAGCACCGAGCGCCAACATTCTCCGAGCGCTGCACTGACAGACATTCTATTAAATAGTTCCAGCGAACAGACTATAAGTGATGATATCCCTCTTTTAGTGCATGTAGTGGCTTCTAAATAGATGGTCGGGAGCGATGACACCGTGCCGAGTGTACCGACCATGGTTTTGTTGTATGACATTTACGTTTTTGGTTGTGCCGTCTGGACTGCGTCTGATTTATTTCAGACGCCTTCATAAATGGCAACGGGTACAAATTCGTTCGTGGTTTACATGAGTGGGTTGGAAAATTAACTAGGTACGAACATTTTCGTGAACTAATCTTATAAACACAATACGTTCATGTTGGTTATATTTCACGTTTTTACTGCATACGTAACGTAACATCAACAACACAGTTTCAAAACAAACAAAATAATGATAACGGCAGGGTAAAATTAAATGTAGTATTTCCATACGGCTGAACATAGCTTATTTGAGATGAGAGGTAGAAACATGCGCGAGCTCCCTCGGTAACCCTTATCACCTACCTTTCACCACCTGTGGACATCCTCCGCTACAATTTGATACCTATTTTTAAAATGTCTAAACATTTTCATTTTGTGTTCTCTACGTATACTGGAAAAAAGAAGGGTACAACGAACAAAATATGTGCTTTGCGCCTGACACGCGTGGGCCAAGTGCGCCCTTAAAAAATATAACGTTATTTTTCGAACATACTGAATTTAAATTTTCCTCAGCTATTCTAGAAAAATGTTTATATTGCTTTATTCGTACGACTGCGGAGCTTCCAAAAATAACTTCTTTGCCTAAGGCTGGCTCATTTTTCACGACCGTCACGTGGATGCGTGCAGCGGTCAGATGATTGCAGATTGAAATCAGATACCCAATACGCCCACTCGTCGACAGACGCAATTCATTATTCTACTTATACTGTCGCACTGAAAGTTAAACATACATATTTATGTCCCTTGAATAATAAACAAAGTTATTCAATCAGTGCAAATATAACTCTGGGAACAATGGAGTGCGGTCGTCTCAACAACGGGTTGAGGTGGAGTTCGTACTCTTCCGCGTCTTCAGATGCAAACATGCCGGCCGAAGTGATCGAAGACTTGTGCGCAGACGAACAGTGCCCGGTCTCTGACAATTATCTAATAACTTTCTCGGAAGAAGACAGTGAGCCCGAATCAGCTCACGACGTCAAAAAGCGGATTTCCGAAGAATTAGACATCTTAAACGAAGCTCCTAAACTTCTTAATCGTTGTTACGAAAACCCTCTTTTCATCCCGGCCAGCGAAATATTAAAAGACGAGATAAGTGACGGTGGGGACAGTGAGGAACTAATGAAGAGTGAGGCAAAAAAGTTTGAGGATTATAAGTTTTGTGAGGCAGTTAACGACTTCGATATCGAGTTGGAAGCGGGGGAGGCGGTGCCGATAGTGTACCTGTCGACGACGCGGGCCGCGCGCCTTCAGAGGGCACTGCGGCTCGGCGGGTACAAAAAGGTGAGCCTCTCTTTATTAATATCGCCACTGTCGTTTTTTCGTTCGTTCTCATTGTGCCAGACTTTATTGAAGTCAAAGTTTGTGACAGCTAATTAACATTTAATTTTCCCTTTTCTCGCAACACTCGTGTTTGGTGTGTCCAATAAGATATTTTTTGTCTGTTTCGACCGGATGAAATTGAAATGTCACACAAATAACGAACGTTGCACAACACCGTGAAAAGTGTTCAATTAGTGCTACATTGTGTGTAGTATATACGTATTCCGGTGTGTTGTCCTCGTCTAGCTTGTTAATTACTGTTGTTAATATTTCATGTATGTAGGTGAGAGTAGTTAGTGCGGATGGATGGTATACTTTGATCCTCTGTTCGAATATGTGTACATAATATAGCTCTATTACTGAGCTCATTGGTGACTATCAAGTAGCAAAGGAAGGATGTGTTAACAATTTGCTTATACTTACGAAGTTTCGTTTCCTTGACATTTACCTTAATAACTGGAACTCTTTGGATGTTTCATGAACTCATATGATAAAGTTCGTCTATTTAATGTTACATTCATATTGACGTAGTTCAGTGTCAGTGAGGTAGTTAGAGGCGTGTCTCGTAGGTCAGTGTGCTTGGCAATAGCTCAGTGCAACGTTGATATTTGCTTTCCTACTCTTCTTGAACGACCCTTTAATTAAAAAGCAGCCTTGTTAATAAAACAACGATAAATTGCTGCTACTTTAATTTCCTTTAAATTAAGAGCTCCCTTATAAAGCTTACGTATTCTTAGAAATTACACGGAAGTTTGCAGTAAAAATATAGCTTGCTTGATCAAATCATTACGGCCCCCTTCTCACTCTGGCTATACTACTCTGCGTAGTATAGCCAGAGTGAGAAGTGGGCCTTAATGATTTGTTTATTTTATGACTACAGAATACAAAGAATTATATTATTAATTGGTTCCACAAAACATCAACAAAACCATTTCTATTTCTTTTGTGTATATTCAGCCAGTTTTTTCAGTGGAAAAGTAGAACTCGGTAGTTCTACTTTTCCACTGAAAAACCAATTTTAGAATGAATTGCATTTAAAATTCGAATTTCATATTGGGCAAATAAAACTCGGTAACAAGTCGCGCGCGAACACTCGACGCGGACTCACGCCACGATTCACGGTATGCTGTACGATTTTAATTAGTACTGACAGAAATTTCGCACCCTACCTGCTGTGTTATTTGTTTAATTTTGTTTAACGTCGTGCCTTTCATCCTCTGAAGAGTAAATTGATATGTAGGTTTTTGTAAAATTGGGAAAATTAAAATTTATTATTGTACTGTTCCTAAAATCATTACTGACACAGAAAACGAGCCGCGTCCGAACCAGAACTTAAGAATTCCAATATAGCCTCCTACATTCGCGAAAAAAACTCACGCTCATTTATAAGAATCACAAGAAAACGAGAACAATGTAGACGAGATTGGATCGAAATCAAATAAGCCTTTTATAGTAGCAACCCGAGTCTTTAACATTCATTCGGTCCGTCTGTAACGCCACTTGGGTTGCTCGATTCTATCCGATATCTAGCGTGCAATTCCTTAAATCCCTGTAAGCCTGTTTTAAAAGAAAGATAGAATAAAAACGTGGATGGGTTGGGAATGAGTTGCGTACCTAAGAAGCCGGTAAGAACTAAAACGGGAATGACTGGATAGGCCTCGTCTGGCGCTAATAAATCGCAATCATCTTATCGGACGGGAACATAAATACTTAGTTAGTTAGTTCTTAGATCTGTGTTTTTGTTGCCCTTGTTTGGACTCGATTGGTGCTTTTAATTACTTTAGTTGAGCTCTCATTACGCAATGGAGAAATTGCAAAGATAGTCAGTAGATATGATAGTTACTTACAATTTATCTTTACTCTTATTGCTTTCTAAAAAGCAGTACCTAGTAATTCTAGTCATATTTAAAGTGGAATAAAATAAATATCGTATCAATTAAAAGTTGACAAAAACGCATTCACTCTGAATTCTAACTTTTTAAATGCAGCAAAGCGTTCTTCACCGTTATAGCTTCTAACATCAGAACTTGCCTCATTATATAAATGGTCCGTTTACCGTCTTCAGAAAATTATAAATCATTTGCTAAATATTTTAATTAATTCAGACGAGGCTTCAGAACCAAGGCTCGTTATGAAGGCTAAATTAATTTTCCAAACTATCGACAATGAATTACACGAGCATGAATCTTAATTTTCTGACAAATTGTTTCTAAACAATTGTAATTTGGGACGACAGACATAAGTTGTTGATGGTAGAAAATAAACAGAAATGAGATTAGACCTCTGTCGTGAGGTCTTGAGTCCATTTGTGATCGAAGTATCATTGATGAGGTATCCGTAGATACGAGAGGTGCTTGAGCTCGAGTGACATACGAAAAAGAAAAGAGGCAAGATTTCTGCAAGATAAAATGCCTTCGCATCGCTGTATCTTTATGGGGCGCTATGCTATTCAATAAATTAAACATGCCAGGGGAATAAAATAAAGGGTACAAACTTTTGTAAAAAAGGAACCAGAAACAGTAGACTTTCTTTGTCCCACAAACAATAATAATTTGCTAACTGTAGGTTGGAGTTTGTTGTTGTTCTTGATTTCATGATTTATGCGAATACGATATTACATCAATCCTTTGAGGGAAATACAGCTATATGTGTAAAAGTAGATACCTAATTGAAGATAGTTTTCATTTCATTGGGGAATTAAGCTGTAGATTTATGAGTCTCATTCATCGGATGGCAGGATTAGCAGGTTAGCTTTAGGGTCATGTAATCGCCGTTGACCTTGGCTATAAAAATGCGCGTCGCACTCACGCCGCGCCGCCGCGCGCCGCCCGTCGCCCTTTGGTTTTATAGGGATTATTTATTTTTAGTTACGAAAATATGAACATTTGAAAATAATCACTGATAGAATTATAGATAATAATATGTAAAATAGTCTGTCCTTAAAAAAAATCATGAAAATATCTTAAGCAGTTTGAAAGTAATATCGTTTTTTATGCCGGATATAATATTTATATATACGAGTATATAGGCAGATGATGATCGTTTTTTATGCTTTGAGTAGATATTACTTCCTGAATTTATTTCATAAAGTATTTTACTACAATACTTAAATATCCACATATATAATTAATGCGTGTTTAATGCGTTCTTGTTTAACATTAATTTTTTGCATAACTTACTTGCATTATATGTAAAAGTAATATCAGATTTAAAAGTCACTAAAATCATATATCTGCGCCTTAACTACGGCTGATTAGTTGTCTGACTTTCGGCTTTCTCATTTTTGATATCCTGTATTACGTTGAGGCGATTGTCATAGGTATTCTTATGATAACTAGGACCATTATCCTTTGAAGGATGCTGGAGGTTTTAATCGTAAAGAAGGGTCATCCACCCAGGACACAACAGCGGCAGTCCTCGTAGCAACGAGCCCCTCAAGTTATTTAGTTACCAACATTGTTAAACGAATTTCAATGGCATCACAGTTCGTTTGGTGGTACGAAAGCCGAACTACAGTTAATCCCCATTCATATTACCTGAGCCGCACCTTTCAGGCTTTAGTATGGCGTCTGTGGAAGTCGGCGGATGTTTTGATTAAACGAATATAAGATGCTTTGCAAGCGTAATGCACACCTTGAATCTTGAACCAAGATTCATAAATCTCGCAACTTTATATCATGAAACGGGCTTCTAAATAGAAAATGCTTTTGGCGTGAAGAGTGATTTTATTTATAAGATGAGTATTGCGTCAGTCTTTTGTTTTTTTTTTAATCTTAATAAATGAATTTAATACACGACCATTTAAAACTGTGTTATGGTTTGGTCAAAACCTGGAATAATATTATTCTAATAACTGTGGGTATTGTTCTGAATTTATTGGATCATCATGTTTAAGACACCTTGTTTATGTTCATTATATTTACTCAATTTATTATCATAGCTAACCACCGCTGCCGCCATTGTCTGAAATCGCCAACCCACCTTGGTGATCAATGCTCATGCCTTCTCAATAAGTGAAGAAGACTTTATCCTGCAGTGAGATAATAATAGCCTGGTATTGTAATCATCCTATTTCTTCCCGTGGGTGTCGTAAAAGGCGACTAAGGGACTTACTAGAGAATGGGCAGCAGCGTTCTCTATGCATTTCAACACCATACTGCGATAGACAACCCACCTGCCAAGCGTGGCGATTATGGCAATCCCCCTCATTTAGGGGAGGCCTATGCCCAGCAGTGGACGTCTTTCTTTAATCATGATTGTAATCATCGATGCCTAGCTTATTATTTTAAATTAACTATAATAAAAAGAAGTCAATATACCTTTTGTCTAATAGGTATATTGACTACTTTTAGTAACTGTAGGATTATTATATTTCCCAATTTTCTTAGTATTCATCGATATCAACAACCTCTTCAATATTATTTTGAGGCTTTTTTTTTTTTTTTGGGTGGGAAATTTTCAAATAACTTCTCCCGCTCTGGGTGGAGCGGGAGGGAGTGTCAGACTTTTACTGACTAAAACCCACCGTGTTCCTTCAGATGCCTGTGTGCCAGGGCCACGATATCCTTTTCGGACAGGCTCGTAACCCTGGCAGGCATTGGCCCTTTCGGACCCCGTCAATTGGTGCTGACGTCTCTTTGAGGCGCGCGTGGAACACAACGCGCCGTCGACCCGGGCTTGGTCCTTATCGGACGGCGAGCTACCCATCGCTCACCGTCCGATTATTTTGAGGCTTAACAATGTTATCAGTTATCTCTTGCTTTGAAGGCATCAAAGGAAAACCGTTGATGGCTATGTCAGTTCGATCAGGAAGTTCTTATTTTACCATGTAAACTACTGATAGAACTATCAAAATAACGAAACGTTATTCTAAACGGTTTTTGGGGCACGAAAAAAACGTGACTATTTTTTTTTGTCTTTATGTCAATCTGGGACTAAAAATACAGTTTGGTTTATGTAAGTGGGAGTCGGGTCTAAAAGTCATCTTGGGAAGGTTGTGATGGCCATAGCTTTTAGCAAACTAGTGTCTGTCTAGCTAGAGTCATCTCTAGCACTCTTTTATCTAAATGTGGCTAGCCTTTTCCTACCACGATCTTCCTACAACTAGGTAAATAATAAATGTGTCGCCCTCTAAAAAATATGTCCAAAAATAGCATCAGCAGTAGGTACTTATGTAGGTTTATTTTTTGACATATTACATAATGTATCTATTCTTAGGTGTCACGATTTGTATGTTTTAGGTACTATTGAATTTTCCGTTTGCCGGCTATGGGAAAATACCTTTTGTGGATCTTTGTTATTATGCTCGTGGCATAGGCTCTAATTTGGCTCGCCGCGTGACGCAATACGGGCGTGAACATAATAATAAAATAGTGCCACAATTTTTTATATGAAAGTAGTTCGCAGTTAGATATAATTTATAAGACAACATGATTTATGTGCGGTATTTTTTGCTCATAGTTTTTCTGTTGACCTTAATTTGGTTTAGCGTGACGACCTCCATCCACGTTTTGTTATATTAGAATAATATTATTATTTAATTTTAAAAAATAACTCGTTCTGTTTATGAATCTCAACGGAATAAAGCTACGGAAAATACCTGGACAAGATTGTGCTAGTTTCATTTACGCAGAAAAAGACTTAAATGTCTAGAGATTTTTCAAATTAAACATTCGCAGTAACTACTGAACAGCGGTCAATGACCTCATCCAGTTTAAAGGTAAGCCGGCTGTCTATGTCAGTCAAGCCACAGATGTACTACATACATTTTTTTCTACTGGCAGACGGTTGGCTCTGTTCCACACGGGAAGTGTCGTCGCATTCCGGAGCAAGTCACGCGAATACTGAGTTGCTTGGCTTTTTGTATTACCCACGAATATGGGAGTATAATATGTGTCGATTTTTTAAGGACATCGTCGTTGGTCATTGGTGTATGACGTCATACTACGTATGACGTAGCAACTCTAAGGTGAATGCTTTTGCTTAAAATTTTATGGCGAAACCATTTTTTTTTTAATTAGGTCTTTGATTGTCGCAAAACCGAATTGTTGTGGTGATATTGGTGCACCAATGACAACCCCATTTTATGTCCAGGCAATCACTGTTTATTCCAAGGTTGCCTGGGAGAGATCTCAGAAAGCGACAAGGTCGCCAATTGTATGTTCAGTAGTATTTAATTTATTTCTTCCTATGTATTTTTCTGGTGTACAGTAAAGTATATAATATACAGGATGTGGCGTAAATAGTGGTCCAACGTTAAGGGGTCAACACGCGGTATATTCAGCTACCACATACCACAAATAGTTTTTTTTTTACCATGGGTCTCAGAATAAAACATTTTTTTTTTAAATTACCACCTCGCGTTACTAATTTGGCTCTAATTTCAACAAAAAACATTATTTTTCTATTTTGTTTTTGGTTTATAACTGTTAAATACATGTGCTATCTCATGCAAATAACTGTTTTACTGTAAATTTATACATTAAATAGTGTATTTTTTTAAATTCAGCTCCTTTTCAATTTAAATGGCAATATTTTTATTTCAAATTATGGTATCACTTATTATTATACAAGATTAGAATCTGCATTTAATCGACAACTTTTTTCAATAATGGGCACCGACAGTGTAGTACATTTCTTTTACACCATTCGCGCCCAGTCTCATGATTCTCTGAAGATTATAGTTAAAATTTTAAATAAACACATTTTTTCTTTAATATCTATAAGTTTACAGTAAAACAGTTATTTGAATAAGATAGCACATGTATTCAGCAATTATAAACCAAAAACAAAATTGGAAAATAATGTATTTGTTGAAATTAGAGCCAAATTAGTAACGCGAGGTGTTAATTTTTCAAAAAAAATAAAACAAATGTTTTATTCTGAGACCCCTGGTAAAAATAAAAATCAAATTGTGGTATGCGGTAGCTGAATATATCGCGTGTCGACCCCTTAACGTTGGACCACTATTTACGCCACACCCTGTATATATATATAAATAAATAAATCAACAATTGCATAAGGCATTCGAACTCTTATTGCTAAAAATCTTCGAGTAGCAAACAATAGCCTAAATTAGTTACAACTGAAATATTCCAAAAATAGCGTTGAAATTTTACCGACAGATCTCACCTTCACCTCAGAATTTGATTTAGCAGCACTCGTGTAATTTTCAAAGTTCACCCGGCGCCCGTATACCTAACAATACGGCACAGTCGATCTCGGGCAATTTCCCGACGCTTCCATCGATGCGGTTCGAGACATTACGACACCTACCGGCGGAAAATGGAATTCAGTTAGCGTTTCCTTCTCAAACACTTTAATTTAAACTTACAAGTAGGGGATTACTTGTGTAAGCCTCTTTCTAAGCGCGTTATAGCGTTTGTAAATTGATAGATTACGCTGAATTATGATGGTAATTAATATGTGAATTGGTATGAGTTGTTGGAGTAAGGTAATTTACGTTTTAGTGGGTAATTGATTAATGGATCTCGGCCACGTTTGCGATTGATTCAACTAGCAAGTAAATACTTTTTCTCAAGCCAAATTGAGAATGTTTTAAATATATGTCAGTGTACCTGCGCAGCATGCATTATTATGATTTCAAACATAATTAAACCGAGGACAGCCTTCAAATTATATTTCTATTGCAGGCGCTAACAAAATCAAGCGAAATGCAAAATAGCTATTGCTAAGAGTAAGTTCGCCACACAATAGTTAACCGCAGCCTCATTGCTCCTCACGATTTTACGTTCACTCATTCAGTCAACACCACAGCTGTTGTCTATTCCCACTTTATACACAACATTATGACGTCATCCTCTTGTATAAAGTGTTTCAATCGTTTTTAGTGCGTCAATTTGTACTAGAAAATTGCTACGCTTCGACAAACTCGAGATTTGTACTTGTTGCAGTTTTCAAGAGAACATAAAATGTGTGGAAGTTTTACTGAAAATAGAAACTGTAATTTTATTTTGACTGCACTCGTATAAAAGCTTTTTATTAGAGTGTGTTTCACAGCGCTACATTTTAATTGTTTTATTTAAAAACTTTGCTCGAGGGGAATATCAAAACACTGTAAATATTTCGACGTTTATTTATAGAGAGCCGTATTTTTTACCATAATAATTCACTTCTGCCAATATTGTATAGCCAAAACCATAAATAACTCGAGAGCTTATCGAATAGTTAGAAGAAATAACAATGGAATGATTTATCATGCCCATACACTTTAACCATCAATACAAAACAGCATAAGAAGTAGATACGTTACATGAATATATCGTTTCGTTATATGAAAAGTATCACGTTAGGAACACTTGCCTAAAAAACTGTATGATCAAGATAAAGAATTCACAATATTCAACTTTTATACCAATGTACTGAAACGAAAATACTTCTGTTCCAGGGCGCCAAACTTTATATAATATATAAGTAAATTATTCTAATCTGCGGCGCGCAAGCCAAAGTTACTATTTACATAAAAGTGATACTTCGCCTTCAATTTATTCGTCGCGACGTTTAATTAGTACGCGTTAAAAAGGGAAGTTTGTTGTTTGATTATTTACATTTTATCATCTAAGAGAGACAACATAATTAGACGAGTTCAAGGCAAGAGACGAGAAAGCTATGTGAAACAAAATGTCTTGTTAGGAAAAGCCGATTTGTAAGCCAATCTCATTATTATACAACTCTGAAGATTTTGGCTAATTAGATAGACGTCAGAAGTAAATTAATGCAGACCCTCAGAATAATGAACATTCTTATGGCGGACCTCCGCTGAGCTGTATAATACTAGCAAACTAAAATAGAAAATGGAACTGTTTTTATTCAATCTATTATAATTTAAAGCAAGCTTTTGCCTTCAAGTAAAACCCTCATTGGTATGCAGAACTATAAGAGAAGTATAATGAGAATGAAATACACGTTTGGCGAAAGACAATAGAATTCACATTCAAAGACATTAAAAGTCAAATGAAAGCCTAAATGAGAAAAATAAAACGCTCTCTAAATTGCAGCCCTCACTACTAGAGCTAATATTTCTTTCATATTACACAGCAAAGAACAAATTACAGAACAAAGGTTACTATAGGGGAACAAGACAAAAAGACAGGCATTTTATTTGAAATTTAAAGCTGTCTAGGCACAAAACGTAACTAACAATGTGCATGTATACTATGCAGCATTTTTGTCATAACAACGCGCCACTCGGGGGACAAAAGGGGCGCCCACGTGGACCGGCGCCTAATTGGACTGCACATGGAGGTGGGATACACGTGTTGTTGTTTGTCTTTGTGTACAGCATGTTACACAAGTGTAAATTAATATTGTTTTGCGGGTGAATGTACCTGTCAAGTGTGTGAATGGGCTTTGTATCTGTTGAAAATACTGTAAGGCCATAAGGGTCATTAACAAACTATCAACCATTCTATCAGCGATTTGCCCTAATACGGTACATGTTACAGACATAACTTAACTGACGATGCTATATTTGGTCTAAAAGAAGGCAGAATAGATAATATAAGAAAATAGAGTACCCGAAACGGTCAACCCAAAGACCGTGTTAAGTACTTTCAAGACGCTTTTTCTAAGAGATAAGACTGACTCTATTCACAAGTTTAAAGTTTCTCTAGAAATCTAAAATTAAACTAGGAGCTTTGAGAAAGTAACAATGCGTAGGTAACGATAACTTAGAAACCCACATCAGAAGTCTGTGACTCATCCCTCGTGACTTCTAGAACAGGCGCGGCGTGGGAACATAACAAACTAAATCCTTTAGATCTACCTCATTCTTGGAATTATACATCCTCAGTTTCTCAATAGCAATATCTAAAATATTTCTACAGCCTATTTTTCACATGAATTTCATTGATCATGACGAAAGTTTCAAGTATGAATAAGGATCGATTTAAGAAAAGATACGGACTAAGTAAAAGATGAATGGATAGTATGAAACGAAAGATTATATGGCTAGAAAAAACGAGAACATTAAAAAACGGCTCATAGAGATGTATCCATGGAAGGAAAGGAACTGAGGCAGGAAGATGACAACTTTGTCAATAGAAAGATTAAATTTATAAAACCTGTTTACCTATCATTGGTCTTTACGAAAGCGTTGGGTATGAATACGGATGGAAGTAAGAGATTAATGGCCGTTTTCACCACCGTTCCCTCAAACCCCTCTTTACTAAGGGTCTCTTAACTTGAGAGACTCCTTAAATCAGCCCCTTACCTAAGTTTGTTTTCACCAGATTAAAGGGGTCCTACGTAAGGGCCACTTACCTAAGTGACAGTTTTTTTTAAATCAGGGAGTCCGAAAATTGTCGATTTATCGATTAAATTACAGATTTTGAAATTTCAGAAAACTGATTGTGATATTAAAATGACTAAAAACAAAGAAGTTATGTTTTTATCATGTTATTAAACTCTCCACTGATGTTAATAGAACTTATGATTTTGAGGTCCTAAAAAAGAAAAAATGTCCCAACACTAGTACGTACTGATCCGTAGGTGCCATTTGTGGAATAAAATTTTAAATAACAAATTATTCCACTAGTGGCACCTGCGAAAAATATCGATAGGTGCCATATGTGGAATACCTCAGGTGCCGTTTAAGAGAGTGCCCAATGTGGAATACGTCGGCCTCAAACTACACCCTCGTTAGTAATCGGTCACTTTCTCCCCTCGGTGGACAATGTATATTAAATAAAAAGAAGTATTCGCAAATGAATTGTAGTAAGGGGAGGAGAATTACTTTGTTAATACGAGTAGGAAGGTGTCATTTACTTAACCAATTTTCCCTATAGATTATCTTTGCCATGACATGACAGAAAATGTATCTATGCCAGATACTAATGATAGTAACATAGTCATTATAATTCCGGATATTGCTAAGGTTTCCGCCGAGTATCGGTGCCGGAAATCGGGCTGGTTTCTATGGGCATGTTCTTTAGAATTGGCCTCAATCTTTCAAATGCCTTAGATGGCATATTTAAATGGAGTGCTTACTTTTATGATGGTGATGCAAAAACATGGTCTTCAAAGTTTCTTATCTGTGATATTTTGAAGTCATTTATCATTATTCCACCCGAAAGACACCCACTGTTGGACGTAGGCTTCCCCAAGCGCCGCCTCATCAACCAGTCCTGTGGAGTCATTATCAATATCTACCTTTTTACACATAACATCAGGCTTGTAATCCTCTAGACCAACGAGGCAGTTTAGGGAGGGGTTGTTTTTTTACAAACATACATAAACTCACACCAGTAGGGGTAGCCAGAAATTACAGAACGACTCCTGCGCGACGTTCATATAACTGGTCATACACGCGCAACGCACGCATTTTTTTTAAATCAATAAGCTTGAAAATACCATACCATACATATTGAAATAACAGCGGTACTTTGACAAGCTTCCTCTAATTAGTTGATAAAACAGTAAAACTTGATGTTGTAGTACACTTTTACTCTATGAAACTTACAACAGATTTGTTTTCCACATTTTTGGCCAAAAGCTTTGTTTATATTCACTGTTGGCAATATTCCCGTTATTATTCACAAAGTGATATTATTGAGATTGGCAACAATTTCGTAGCACCTTTTTCAGTACAATTGAGTTTATTTTTCATTTGCCCGGACCGATATTCTACGAATTTCGTTTTAATTTTGTTCCTGGCAGGATTTCAAATGATAGTATTGGCAAAATACCTGCTATTGAAGCTTTATTTAATCTTTGTTGTTATTGGCGAGATGGCTGAAGTAATGAGAAGTTAAACTATTTATTATACCTACCAAATATTTTTATGATAGACCTCTTTATTTTTTAGGCGTATTTATTCTCTATGCTGCGTCATTTTCATACAAATTGGGATACTATTTAATTTTGGAATCGAGATAATAACCGTCAATCGACCTGCCAATATTGTAGCCACTGTAGGTAATATTATGTTTATCCGCACGTTTCGTGGTAGGCATGTAGCGGATATCCATATCCAGCGGCAGATTATACGGGTAGATAGGATTCGAGTGCGACCATCGTCTATTATTGAGTGACATGAAGTGCGTGCGTGGAGTCCGCAGCCAAGTACTGAAATAACTCCGTATTAAATTAGAACGAGGTATATTTACCTGAGTTTTGGTCTTTAGGAGCGTAGAGATTTTGTCTAAATTAGAAATTATAAGATAGTTAGTTAGTTCTTCAATCCTTTAAATTGAAATGTAAACTTTTTATTGATCAAGCGAGCGCAGCGTCTCTGCTTAAAGTCTGGCAAAATTTGCTTTCCGCTGTCAGTCTATTGGTACTCATCTACTGGTCGTATTTTACGACCGATCTGGATGAAACTTGGTATACGAGTTTTTTGTCGTCGGAGATTATTGATTGGGTAATTCCTCCAAAAAGGGGCAAAAAGGTGGCTACTGGATATCTCCGCCTTATGAGATCCGATTACGATGATTATTTTTTTAATTAAAAGGTAGTAGTAACTCTAAGTTGGTCTCATAGAAATTTGGTGAAGATTTGATGAGGATCTTCGGCCTGGTGTATATAAATTGTTGCAAAAAAGTTGGTGCTCGGAAGGTTTACTGTTCGCAGAACTACTAGTTAACCGACTTCTTTTAGTACTAAAACCAGTAACAGTCCTAAAAATTAACTACCTTTTTCAACAAAAACATAAGTTGCTTTTTTTTTTGTGTATTAGCTAACAGCTACTGTGCCACAATCCCTTCAAAGCCTCCTTTGGATACATTCAAAACTTTTGACCCGCTTAATAATAAGTATCCAAAGATGCATTTACCTACAAAGATCTATCTACACAAACGCCATACTACATGGCTATCGTGATGAAGCTCTGTCTTTCAACACAGCGATAAGTTTGAGATCACTTTGTGAAAGTTGCTAGTTATCTAAGTAGTTCCGTCGTGGCCGGTCTTATCTTATCGAACCGAATAGTTCTGGTATCTATTGATAACTAGTCCTGTTGGTAAGATAAAGTCAGTCAGCTGACAAGGACGGTAGATAAAGTGCAGGGAAAGATCTTTATAAGGTAAGATCAAAGCCTAATTTATTGTGATGGCTGTTTGAAGAAATCACAAAAAATCTTAATTCAATTATTTTATTCAAATTATTATCCAGACCCCAAACTTTGAGGTTAAAAAGATGTGGCTGAATGAATCTATACATATATGTAATAAAAACATTGAAAAAAAAAAAGTGTGCGAACGAGTCTGATGCCGAAAATATAGTTTTTGGAATTTTTGTCGGTGTCGTCACTGTATGTTCCGGATTGGCGTAAAAACGGCTGAACGGATTCAAATGAAATTTGGCACACAGATAGTTTATAACCTGGATTAACACAGAGGGTACTTTTAATCCCGGTTCTACGTTGCCGTGGTATATCTTCCGACATCACGCGGGTGAAGTCGCAGGCAAAATATAGTATTTTATACGAGGTGAAGATGAAAATAATATAAAGTACTATCCCTCTATTTCTTTCTTGTCTTTCTTCAAAAAAGATAATCATGTTGGGGTTTGTTTAAAATCGTTCCTTAAAGTTAAGTAATGATTCAACTCGGTCTTTTGCAGTCCACTGCTGGACATAGGCATCTTCCAGTCTGTCCCAGCCACTTTTTTAAGGTCGTCGATCCGTCTAGCTGGGGGGCGTCCCACACTACTCTTGCCAATACGCAAAGTATTCATACATTTTTGAAAACGTCTATCTATCTATGTGTATCTAAATAAAGGGGATTATTTTTTAGTTCAGTACTAGAATCGACGTCAATATATATTATACTCAGTATACTTCATAATCGTACACATTCATCTACTTATTGCGTTAATCTCAATGTTAATCCACTTTCGTTCGGATCCCCCTAAACACCATCCATCAATGACAGTGGAAAAATTAGCGCCCTTATAAAGGACGACGCTCGCTTTATACTGAGAATGTAATATCGTCAGAAATATTCCGATGTTTTGGTGAAAATTTCCCAAATCTTGGGTAAAATTGAGGCAAGCGATAAGAATATCTAAGGTTTAAAATATGAGAGGTCCCCAGAAAATACCCAGTCCTAGGGAGGACTGGGTATTTTTAGGCTAAATGTTATTGACTGCCTCGTTGGTGTAGTGTTCGCACCCGCTACTTCTGACTTCTGAGCACGAGGTCTTGGGTAAGATTCCCAGGTCGGGCAAAGTATTATTTGATATTTACACCTCTGCCTAACCCTTCGGGGATTACAGGCGTGAGTTATGTTATTTTATATTATTGAAGTAGAATATTTTAAAGTTTTGTTTAGGTCTCTTATAGGAATAGCAAATGATTTATAATAAGATTACCTTCATATTAATGTCTTCCCGAACTTACTACTCTTACTAGATAAGTACGGTTACTTATTCTAATAGGAAAACTCAATCAACACGGAAGGCGACAGTTATTGATTAAAACATTTGCTATGACCAACATTCATTAACAGAATTAAAATATCACGCAAGGAAATACAAACAACATACACAAACAAAACACACAGTAAAGGCTCATGCAGACCGGCGCGACTAGTCGAGCGACGCGACACCGATAGACCAATATCCATGAAATATTCATAGAAATTGTTCTAACAGTGTCTCGTCGCGCGACAAGTCGTGCCGGTCTGTATTACGAGCCTTAAACAAACGGTAAACAACATCTTGTTTAAATGAAGGCAAAAAAAACTTACCTAAAAGAAAACATCATAATTCAAGGACAGCCAACATAATATTTTCATCTCCCAGTATTAAAAAATATTAAGTTCTTTAATAAAATATCACAAAGCATAAAGACTTTTTAGCCGGTATTGTAATTTTATTATACCCGTAATCTTTGGCGTCAGCTTCCTTGGGTAAGGATGAAGTTAATTCTTATTTCCAACTGGATATAAGTCCTAATTCAGCGGAAATTCCAAGCAACAGCCGAATTTCCATTAGAAGCGAAGTGGGGAACGCTAAATTAAATGGCACATTAACAAAATCCAGAAAACAAAGTTTCACTCTTTTTCTAAGAAAACATAAATCTATCTGCAATAAACTTCGATCAAAGCTTATGTACCTTTGACTATTTATTAGGCGTGGATGTGACAATTTTAGAATTCTCCTCGAAATGGCTCAAAAGGGCAGATAACATACACAGGCAGAGCGAATACACATACATAAAAAATAAGTTCTCACAGTCCGAATTCTCGGTTTTATATCAAAGGTATTCTATTGGCAGGCCTATCTATGTATTGCTCTGCTTATCAATTTATTATTATATTTCTCACTTAATACTCGCAACCAGGACGGCGACTGATCCCTTGGGTTCTGTGGGCTTTCGACCATGAAACAAGTTGCAGACCAACGAGAGATTTTTCATATCGTACCGTCCGTTGCTAATATTTACTGGATGTCGCTCCAAAAAGAAACTTTGCTTAATTTAATTTGTATGAAAAATGCTTAAATTTTGTCCAAGGAGACACTAATGACGAGAGACTTTTTAGTAAAAAGTAAAGATTCTGATGAAGAAGTTTAACTACTGCTTGGCTTGGTACTTATTTAGAGCGTGAAATTAAAAATAAATAAAGTAAGTAAGTGAATTTTTGCAAAGTTGAAAAAACAATCTTTTATTAAAATTAATGGGACTTTCTACATAAAGCTGCAGGGTAATTCAGTTAAAAAAACAATTAATTATGTTGTGTTAAAAACTAATTAGTGTTCATTTCTTAATTTTAAGTAAATGTTGATACGGAGCACTTTCTACTGCTAAATACGGTTACACGAAAACAGCATTAAAATAAAGTTATGAAATGTAAACGTACCTACATTAAAATAACCTACCTATCCTAGTTATATGGTTAATATTAAGTATATGGTACTTAAAACTCGACCTGAGAATGTTTAATTATGTGCTCGTAGAGAAACAACAATACCTAGTAGATTTTCATTATAGTTCAGCGAAATTAGAGCAATAATCCTAGTAGCTAACACTTAGACTCGCTCCACCGGTGCTGACAGCTACCAACAAAGAGAATAACACATCGCGGTAATCAATCAGTTCATCATTTGGAATCAGAGAGAACACTCTCTCTTTCTCTCTCTCTACTCTCATAAGTTTTTCTTGTTTCAGAGTAACGCGTGAAACAATTAAGTATCCACTAATGGCTAACAACATCAATCTAAGCTTTCCCCGTTTTTTCTTTCTCCCCCAATTATCTTTTTTCTTTTGACGTCACACCCAACGAACCGCGGCCGAGAACAAACTAATTAATTTTTACTCATTTACAAGTCGTTTACTTTAAGTATTCTTTGAATGGCATTGAAAAATTATGCGGCAATTTTTCTCGCTTGTACAAGATAATTGTGATCCGTGATAATTGTTCTAATTTGTTATTTTTTGTTGCAGGTATGTTGTTAAAGGTGTAATGATTGGTCTTTGATATGAAATAAAAGAAGTAATAAAGTCATCATAGTGACAAGGACAGGTAATTACCAACTAAGAGGATAATTGGTTACATACTTTTTGTTAAACCGTTGCGGCGTCGTTCTGTAATGGATTAAGGGGATGCGCTAAGGTAGCCCGCGAAATTCAAATTTTATTACGTTTTTTCCAATTTGCAGGTAAGTAACAGGTTGTATGTTGATCTAAATATGATTCGCGGCCGTAACAAATATGGCTTTACAGAATTATAATCATTAGAATCGGCAATACGACTAACTGTCTTCGTAAAATCCTATTGAATGACTATTTCTGAAATTATCATTCAGTAGGATTTTATGAACTTAGAGAGTTGTAACGCTGATTCTAATGATTATAATTATGTAAAGCCATATATGTTACGGCCGCGAATCATATTTAGATCAACATACAACGTGTTACTGCCCTGCAAAATGCAAAAATCGTAATAAAATGTGATTTTCGAGGGTTATCTTAGCGCATCCCCCTTAAGCCTTTACAAACACATACAAAGTTCTCTCAAGCCGTTATAGTGCTATTTCTGCAATTAATTTTTATAATTATTGTTTTCCTTTAGAACAAAGTCCTTTTGCTAATGTCAACTTAGAGCCAGAATATCTGAGTAACTCCATTAGGACCGATAAGCAACGAGTCTCGGTTGCAAGATGAGCAACTTGACCAAGTTTCCTACTCCAACTTGCTAAGTTACAACGATTTATGTGAATTAGAATGGGTCATAGTCATGCTTACGGCATTATCGTCGGTTAATCCTTTGGGCCCACGTTTGGTGTACCTGAAGTCATCACAAAGGGGTCGTCGAACTTTCAGGTCCCTTCATGCAAAACGTAGATGAGTGAACGTTTAGTTAATTAGGTTTAAGTTTGGCCGTACTTTGCGAAGTAATGGTCGGTTGGCTAGTTCGGTCAAGTTTGTGTGTCATACGAGTATGACGTGGAGTGGAATACAGTTTCGGAGTTTCAATACAGTTATTAGTTGAAATGGAATTGCATTCATTATGTTCGAGTTACGAAGTAGTTAGTTCCCTATATTCGTGAGAGGTATATTTATTCTATCCTAACTAATATTGTAAATGTGAAGGTACGTTTGTTTGTTTATTACGCTTTCCCGCTAAAACGGCTGAACGGATTTATAATTTACATACTTTCATACATGAACGGTTCTGAAATTAAGCGACACCAAAACTGGCATTCTTCGTTGGCACATGGGTAGACCATGCATATTAGCTTTGGATATAGGATACTTTTTATCCCGATATTCCGACGGGATCTAGACAAATGCGGGTGAAACCGCGGGGCGCAGCTAGTGACTCTATAAAACCTTATTTACGCGACGAGAGATTCTTGTTTGTGGCATACAATACAATAGAAGCAAAAAATGACTTGCATCGTCTAAGCACTTTTTATTGTTGCAAACACAAACTCAAACTAAAAGCATTTATTTCAATTAAACCAATTATAGGCACTTTTGAATTGTCAAAGAATCGGTCAGTTAGTCAGAAAGTTGAAGCTATTTGCCCATTCCAAAACGTAGATCTCTATGGAGAAGAACAGGCAAGAAACCACTCTTTTAAATCAAGATATTACAAAATCCCGGGTTCATGTAAAAAAATATAATGTTGTTGCATGTTTCACAATGTAAAAAAATAAATTATAAAAAAAAAAATCACAATAGATTACAAATAAGCCCTCAAGTCTCAACTGACGGCGCCCGTTCACGAACATGACGCGTGGATCACCACCAGTACCAGCACCATCCAGCTCAACCATTTTGTAGGGAACCGAATGATCCAAGACACGCGCCACTATCAGCGAGACATTTAAGTGAGCATTTTGCTTCAAGTTATGGTATGCCACAGGCAATTAAATCGCTCCGTGTAAACTGCAGCCTTTATAATAAGAAATGCTAGCACATTAACTTCTCGATCCGCAAACTTTTCTTAGCATAACTTCTTCTTAAACTATGATTATATTTTTTCCTTTCTAAAGGCTCTTACACACTCACGCGATATCGCGGGCGCGACAGGCACCGACAAAGGAATTGTCTTTGTCGGTGCCTGTCGCGCCCGCGATATCGCGTGAGTGTGTAAGAGCCTTAATGCCCGTTGCAATTAAGTACTAAAACATCTTTACACACAGTCCATTTTGGTAGATCAACTCCTAATTGTTTCAACAACCTGTACATAAACTCACATCTGCGTTAAATCGCATAGTTTTATTAAGCTTTTAGTGTGGCAGTGAAACTTAAATGCGCTAATTAAACTAACTAATGTATTAAATGAGCCGTCGCCATTTTGAATGCACGGTGACTGACTTTTAATTGTAATAAAGCGCGCTTCTCGCTCAACGGCAAAGTTTCACGAGAGACGTTTAAACTCATACATCTTACTTCATACATATTGAGACAACTCGATTAGGTATTAAACTGAGAAGTTGTAGTGACGTGATGGAACTGAAGTTCCTGTGGAAGCCTTAGTTTAAGGACTATTTAAAGTTCAGATTTGAAAGTTATTATTACAATCCTTCTCAGATCCATTATTGTTTAACATTATTTCGACCTGAATTAAAACTATCTCCAGCAATAATGCACGTAAGGCTCGGAAGGTTATTTAAATTCTAATTAAATTTTGGGCCGTTATAGGCCAAAATACATATCTATATAGCGTGCCGTGTCATGGATGTGACACCGACATTTTACCAAAAATTTCATTCCACGTGTGACCGCTCCGGAATCCCGCGCCCACAGCGTTGAACATTTTCCAAGTGAACATTCAATGCAAAACTGAGCTAATAGAGATACGAGTATATTCATATTTTTCTCCATTTTCAACCAAGTTTGACAATTGAGTTACGGCTCGCGATTGTTATTTTCAGGTCGCTTGTTCGTAAAGAGTGCATGTTCTCCAAGAGTATTATTTTGCGTGTTCAACTGGTAATGAAAGAGAAAATATTATTATGTGTATGTAGTAGCTTTTATATAAGCTCGTGGATTCCAAGAATCGCAGTTGGAAGCAAGTTTTTACTGCCATTGCTACCTCTCTACTGCATGATTTTAAGTTCAAATGTAGAACTACGTAAATCTTCTAACTAAAAATAATTTTCTATTGTATGAAACTTTTCCGGTACTTTAAAACTCAGATGGTGTTAAAGTCATTCGTCGGCCAGGTAAACGCGGCCTCCATCACAATAGGACCTCTAAACAGTGGGACCGCCATCCCTCACTTATGTTAATCTATTCTCGCGCAGATATATTTAATCCTTTACAGAGTGTCGCTTTACCAGGGATTACTCGGGATTTTGTTAATTTCGTCGTTCATTACGCTACTAAGATACACGTAAGTGCGTCGTGTAAAGCTTTGATAGAAATTTAATTCACGCTATGTTTACAATATACCTACAGTATTTGGTTATAGGGGATGACGATGGCGATGACTATGAATAAACATAAGTTCTTTAGTGACGCCATCGAACATATTATGTCCAAATTCAAATTAAAATTCTTTTATTAAACTTACACATAGTTCACAAATATAAAATTATGCATGAAATTTTTACCAACAGAAAAATTAGATATTTTTTAACAGCGGGTCCCAAACTAGGCACAGCCTATAATCTTGATGACCCAAACACCACACAAAGTTAATAATTTAATTAGTTCTGCTAGCGCAAGATCGTTAGTGATGATTTAATAAAATAAATTAATAAAATTTACAAAAAAGTGAGTAACAATATGTGGCGGCTCTAGGCTGTGTTGATTGATTGATATTTTGGTATTAATAATTGGTTTTGATTTAGCTAATGTAAAATTTGGAAGTGTTTGTTTATCAATCACCCCAAAACGCTGATCCATAATACTTACAAGTCGTATCGTAGTCATAAATCGTGTCTTGAAACTTCAAAACGCTCGTATAGAAGTCAAAATTCAAAGTACATTTTGCGTAAGTGTAAATGTTTACACAAAGCATTTGGTAAAGAGATAGATTTGTTACCTACCCAAGATTTGATCTTCAAAAACGGCATAATGTCATATTACTAGATGACACGTGGAAGTAGGACGGCATGTCGTAATTATCGGGAGCGAAAAAGATACAAGACGATACGTAACTAGGCTAATCAGCCAAATTCGGATGTGCCCCTTGCGGAGCGTGTATAACCAAATCTACCTCTTTTTAATTATAATATCATTACTTACAGGAATATCAGGGGTTTTTAGATAGTTATAATAAGTCTATCTATCTGCTCTATCTGCCTAGCCTTTTCCCAACTTTGTTGGGATCGGCTTCCATTCTAACCGGATGCAGCTAAATACCGTATTTTACATGCAGCGACTGCCTATCTTACCCAGTAACTGGGTAGTACGATATCCCTTGGAAAGACTGGTTGTCAGACTTTTGGGCTTCTGACGACCCGTAACAACTGTCAAAGATCTACAAATGACAGCCGGGACCAACGGCTTAACGTGCTTTCCGAAGCACGGAGGAGTCTCGGTATGTAAAGATAGTCACCTATCCACGGACCAACCCCGGCAAGCGTAGCTTAACCTGATGGATCAACCAATGCGGCTGTTATAACTTAGCCACAAGCTCCTCTAATAAGTATTAGGAAGTAATAGGAGTATCTCTGTACGTAATTTATTCGTGATTTTCAATATGTTTAATTATCTTTAATAGCATATTAATTGTTCTTGTAAACTTCCATCATGTTTATTGCTATTGTTTTACCAATTCCTGGTTGTATTTTTCTCAACACGGAAAACATTTTACACAAATAAACTAAAAATATTTTTTATAGATCATGGAATGAAAATAAAAAAGTTCCACAGCTCGGCGAGAACGGTCTATCAATCATAGAGAGCTATTCATAGAATTTATCTTTTTTAATTGAGCATTTTATTTATGGCGAGGGGTATTTTCGGTTCCTTTAACAGCCCCTACACATATTAGATTTAGCTAAGGAAGTGGCAGTGTCTGAATGACTTTCAGCGCATAACTGTGGAAAATGGGTTGTGATTAGGGTAAACTTTGCCACCTCAATCGTAAAAGACGGAAAACCGTAATGGTGGCCAGTGCCGAGAATCGTAAAAATGATAACCCAAAGCTTCTTCAAAACTTTTAGTGTTAGAAGTAAATTATTGTTTTTAATTCGGACCACACAGTTAAAATTGTATCAACCAAATCAAACTTTTTTTATTTGGGTGGGAAATTATCAAATAACTTCTCCCGCTCTGGGCTGAGCGGGAGGGCGTGTCAGACTTTTACTGACTAAAACCCACCCGTGTACCTTCCGTTGCCTCTGTGCCATGGCCACGATATCCCTTTCGGACAAACTCGCAACCCTGGCAACCAAATCAACCTAGTTTTACAATCAATATAGTAAGCCCAGATGGCCTCGGATGCTGTTCTGTTATAGCCAGGAACTAGATGCAGTTCTCAGTTTCTACCCATCTCCACCCAAACGAGAACAAACCGCCTAGACGCATTTTCAATATCACAACTCACCATTCTATACCTCACTCACCCTTTCAATATTTTCGTAAACGATACCAACAAAGGTTTATAAAGGCACTGAACGTTCGATCACGGCAACCGTCATCTATCTCAACGAGATGTGATGTGATGTGATTGTAGTCAAACACACGCCATCACTTGAGCTCACACTCCCGCGGCGGTTTGATGTGGCGTGTAAATCACGCAGATTACCTCGCACAATATCATGGAGGAACTGTGAAGGAAACAAGTATATTTGTAAGGAAGACAACTGGCAATGTTACTCTGTTGATAAAATGGTGTGGTTGCCGCTTGGATTGATTTTCACTTCTTTAGGGTTGACGCAGTGATAATACCTGTCTGTAAACTTCTTACTGCGGTGTAAAGACTTTGTCTTATCTAGAGAATAAATGAGAATCGATTACTGCGTGTTGACGTTTAGAGGCCACTAACTTGATTTTCAAAATATCCACGCGATGTTTTTCTTTACCAGAAGCGTAATAAACCCCACTCCGAAGTCCCACTGCTGGGTACAAGCCTCTCATCGGTGATAGGGAATGGGCCGTAATACACCACGCGGGCCCGGTGCGGGTTGGTAGATGCTACATGTTTTTAATTTTTTTTTTCTAGCACATGCCGGTTTCCTCAAGATGTTTTCCATCAACGTTTTGAAAGCGCCTGTCAGGGTTCTACAACCTACAACTCGTAAGTCACGGCCGTTATCACGACACCAAAAGCAGCGGTGCTCAAATAACCTGAGATATATATATTTTTTAATTGTTTTGCTCTTGCCTGTTTGTCTTGCCTTTGAACGGTGCAATCTTGACCTTGAAAGAATAATAGATTATGATTATGAAATTCAGTGCTCATATATCAGGGGTCGGACAAAGGTTTGCCGATCGGTTCGTGGATGGGTGCCCATCCATTTCAAATCGAGATCCGTGCCTCAAAAAGCATGTTAAGCTGTTGGTCCCGGTATCATTCGTAGATCTTTGACAGTCGTTACGGGTAGTCAGAAGCCCTAAAAGTCTGACAACCAGTCTTACCAAGGGGTATCGTGTTATCCAGTAACCGGGTTGTGGAGGTCAGATAGTCCGGTTAGTCTGGAAGCCGACCCCAACGTCGTTGGGAACAGGCTAGACAGATTGGTTGGTAATATATCACGGAAAATAAGCCTGTACAAAAATAATCTCATTTTGTCCATACTGTTCGCATGTCCTACTAAGAAATATTATATTATGCATATATTATGAGTTATTTTTTTTATTTATTTATTTATTCAAATTCAAGTATGATAGTAGGTACATTATAAATAAAAAGTTATAACTTGTGTGTATAGCTTATTCGTTGCTTACTCCTCTTGAAGTTCATGCTCGTGACGTCACTTATAACCTTTCTAGAAATGTTGTTGACCTTTGTTCTGATCCTACTTCATATCAATCATATCTTATGTCGTTTACGCTTTAGGTAAGCGGCCAAGGAATACTAATGCCTCTTATGATTTCCGCTGCTTTGAGAACTATTTTAGGCCTAGTTTGAACAATTTTTCGGTAAAATCAGCCTATTGATCCCACTGCTGGGACACAGACCACCTCTCTGTGTGTGGGAATGGGTTTTATTTTTATTTTTTTGGTCTGAATGGCCTATGGATAGTACTTTAGTACTTTTTCTATGTAACCTTAACCGTTATTATAATGGTTTTCGAACATATTTCGTTAACTATTTAATATTTTGTTACAAAATCAATGCTGGATTTAATGTGATGAAGCAATCTTTGAAGCTAATATCAATTGTATCAAAAATAATTTGTATCTTTGGAATTAAAAATTAACCGGTTTCAAGCCCTGCTTGGTACGTCTAGGTATATTAGTGTAAATAGCATGGTTTACTATGTAAATACAATTACTACAACTCGATTTACATTGAGTGGCAAGCATTCGCTAAGTGACCGACTTACCATTATTATTTACTTGTCGAGCGACAAAACGTGATGATAGACCTATAAGATAGCGACACTGGAACTAAATGGGTATTATACATAAACATTTAAACATTATTATGGATTACTGGTTGGATAACAAACATCACTAGTGGTCGCCCTCTGGTCGAAATTCGACCCCCTCTACATACAATCTATAAAGTATTACTAATTCCATGCTATTAAAAGTACCTACTTACTTATTTCATGCTTAACCTGTCGCTCCTGTCATCTATCTATCTTCAAGGCCCTGGGGGTCTACTCCAAAGCGCTTTTCCGAAGTATCGGCCGAATGTTCGGCAGTTTTATAACTTTCAAAGTTTCCTTTTTTGACTTGTGAGTCCTTACCCGACTTCAAGTCACATTTTTGACTTTGGCTTAGAAATAGAATAGCATAGAATCTCTCTCTTTATTATGTACACCATAAAAGTTACAGATATAAATGTTGTAGTTTTACATAGGGTGACACAATGGGTGGTCTTATCACTAAAAGCGATCTTTTACATACAACCTTTGGATGGACTAAAGGGAGAAGGAGAGACAATACTGCAGGTAGTCAGTGGTGTACCATTTACATATACAATAAATACATACATACATAAAGCATACACTTATCTCTTCGACTGTCTTTTTTTTTCTTTCACCGTAGTCAGCCATAGTTAGCCGGAGTCAAGAAACGGCCGAACATTCGGCCGATACTTCGGATTTATGTTCGGAGTAGAGTGGATCAAACATAGTAGTGTGTTATGTTTTTTTTTGTAATTTAACTTATTTCTAATGCATATTGTATAAAAATATTAGCTTTCTGCATTCCTCCTCCATATAAACTTTAACTGTGCCAAATTTGATACTCCTTCGTCCGCGTAATTTTCGTAAAAAGGGGTACACAGTTATCGCTTCACGTATTCAAATAAACATTATTTCTAAAAAAAGTTACGTTTCTTGAATTTTAAGGACACAGAAGCCTATCGTAATATAGGTTTTGCTAGCTTTTCTTGTTGCTTAGATTAGATCTATAGGTGCTTATCACTTCTGACAACAATTCCCATTAAATAATATAATACTTCACTAAGTTTGAAACTATGTAACCGTCACATAAACAAATAGACCTTGTCGTTTAATTACGTGCAAGTGACATTGAACTGGGCGGTTTAGCAAACTTTGAATCCAAGTATTTTGACCAATGTGCCAAGGAAAAGTTATTGTTCAGGTTTCGGTTGAATACGATATGTGTACAATGTAGGTAGTTTTAATATGTTACGACAAAAAGAAAGTCAAATATTGTTTTAGTAGCAGCTTCAAGGAAAACCCGTGATCTGTTAGTGTAAGGGGTATAATGTAAAGACAATTGAAGACACCCTTTGTATGGTGTGTGTTAGTTTAGAATTAATTTAGTAGATTAAGTTTCTGTATTCATTCTCTATTTAAAGCTGCATAAAGCACTTGACTGAGGCCCGTATTACAGAATCTCACTCAAAACTCAAGCATTACTTAAAACTAGTTTAAAGCTATTTCATTGGTTGAAACTAGTTAGGGTTCCGTAAATCAAAAGGAAAAAACGGAACGACCCTTATAGGATCACTCGTGAGGGCTTCGAACATATTTTTTTTATAATTTTAAAATGAGTAGTTTTAAAGTTATTTAAGAAAATAAATGAAAATTTACCACCCCGTATCTCCAAAACTACTGAGCCTAAAAGTTTGAAAAAATTTACAGAAAATAGTTATTTGCCTGTAAATTACAGCAAAATCCATAAGAAGTCTATGGTCTTCAAATAAAAATAAACTTACAATCGCAGTTGGAATGTATGGGGGAACATGTTTTTCAACTACAATGTTAAGTTTGTTCATGAGATAAAGTCATCCCAACTCTGGAACCCTTCATTGTGCATGGTCCGACACAAGGTCACATTGGTACTTGCCCTGATTTGAACCTACAATCTCGTGCATGACAGGCGAGGCCTTAACCACTGAGCCTTTTTAATTTGTTTCTAGTTGTAACTCTGCCTTATCACTTTCGACTCCACCCACTTTTCGTTGAGCTCATACGCCATGCCGCCATACATAAAGCAAGTTATAATGAAAAAAAATATGATTAAAAATATGAAAACCAACGAGTATACTATTAAATCTTGCTAAAATTTACAACTGATTTTATTTTCACAGTTTATAATGCTGTATTCGCTAAGAAAAACGTATATTTAAAATAAGCCCTCCGCGAGAGCTCCCGGCATCCCATATGCGACTTGAGTGAACCCTCCAAGAGGGGCTTTCCTTCACTGAACTAAGCTTTAATAATAATCAATGAATGCTCATATAAACCATGTCACTTAACCTAATTTAATGCAAGCAACTGTCCTAGACAAGTTTCCACTAAAATGACAACTGCAAAGCGTCACTTACTGTATTACCTACGGGAATATTTCAGTGAGTCCGATTTCAGACGTCGCTAAATTTGTAGGTCCCAAAGCTTACAGCTTTATGAAATGGACGGCCGGATCCGGAACTCTGTCAAAACTATCTACGTTAATGTTTGTAGTGTGTATGAATGATAACTTAATTGAACGTTGTATTTAGTAACTGAAACTATTTGGGTAGTGAGAGAGTGCGTTTAATATTACTTACATGCTTTTGAGGGGGGTCCCGTACCTCAAAAAAAAAGAAACCCTTATAGGATCACTCGTGTGTCTGTTTGTACGTCTGTTACAGCCAATTTGCTCCGAATCTACTAGATCGATTAAGTTGAAAGGTACACATATGAATTTCTGTGATCCAAACACGAACATGTAACGTACAGAAAATATTTGAATATAGTGTTCACATTTGGGGGAAACATTTTAAAGTTTTTAAAGAAAATAGATGAAAATTGACCATTACCTTATCGTATATTACATTATCTCCGAAACTGCAAAGCCTAAAATTAACAAAAAGGAAAACCTGTAAGATAGACAATATCACAATATACAATCAAATCAATCAATATTGTGCGTATAAACTTACAGTTGCAGTTGGAATATATGAGGGAACATATTAAGTAAGTTCTTGGGATACAGTCATCCCAACTACGGAACCCTTCGTGTTGCGTGGTCCGACACGCACTTGGCCGGTTTTTTTGTATGTAGGGACTGCAGCGTGGTGTTCTATGTGTTTTGCCTACCCCTGGGCAAAGTCGAGAGTATATAGTTTATACGTGAATCAGAGAAAAAAGTTAGTGAGGTCAGCGATCGCAGTTTGGTAAAGCCACATATAATGTTAAGAATGAGTGAAAAAAAAAATTGATGAGGCAGATGTGAAACATCGCACTACACACACATTTACACACTACTACATATAGACTGTATAAGTGTATAGTGGCCGATCGCCACGTGGTATGCGTCGCCCCGCCAGCAACGTACGCCTATAGATGTTCATCATAAAAATTCTTAACATCCAAACAACTGAAAACGTAAAAGAAAGTATTGTTTAAACATAATTAAAATTAGTTTAAAAATAACACCGTTCAAAACAGTTCATGTACATTAAATAGTGAAGTTCCAGTTCGGAAGTTGTCCTTTTTTTCCGTGATGTAAAACTTTTCTTCAGTTAAACTTTTGTGCTAGTATAATTGACTTTTAAAAGCCCGTAGTGCATCCCTGCAGTAGAAAAACAACTGCTCGTGATAAATTGTTATAGCAACAGTTGGCTATGGCTAGATTTTCTTGTATTTAGTAGATACAAGATTAATCATGAGAAATTCCAAAGCTTTGCTGTTTCCTAATACATACTAAAATGTAATGTCTATTCAATAGCTTAAACAAAAAGTAGTAACTATTGGAAGAGCGGAACTTCCTAACACAAATATATTTCTTACTTAAATAGAAATTCCCTAAAGACCTAATGTAAACGTATTTTTAAGTTGTTGAAATAAACATTTTGTATTTGTTTTTGTATTTTGTTGTTAAAAAAGATCGCAATTCTGAAATTACCACGAGCTTCCGGAAATGGAAACCACGTTCATGTTTGTGCCTTAATATAGAAAACATCTGCTCACATCGGATAAAGGCTACTTCGCACATTTTGCTGCTGTCACTATCAATTGCTATAAAGCCCACGATGCGGCGCCGCTATAAAGAAAATGTCACATTTCATTCATTTTACCGGCACATTTTTCCATCTGACGTGAATAAAAAATCGGCCAAGTGCATATCGACCACCCACAATCGGTTATCGGTTCCGTAGATGGGATCAATTTATCCCAAGAACAAACTTAACATTGTAATTGCTAAACATGATGTCCCATACATTCCAACTGCAAATGTAAGTTGGTCAGCTATTATCTACTCGTTAACCTGTAAAGCCTACTTACCTGTGATAATTTTCCTTTTTTTTGATTTTTTTCACATATCCAAAAATAACAATTTAGCTGGCACGTAGGTATCTGACTCTAACAAAAATTAGCACTTTAAAGCTTAGTATATTAAGCAAATGGATCCCTGAATCGAAAAATGGTTTTCACAGACCCCCAATAGTTTTGAACGGCCTATCCGACGATACCCCATACCATGGGATAGACGAAAAAGAAATATCATCGACACTTTACGAGTGAGGGAGGGAAAAAAATATTTTTGTAGGGTACCAAGATTTTATTTTACCACTTTTTCGGCGTAATTAATATGAATATGCCATGCCAAATTACAGTTTTCTAGTACTAAGAGTCTCTGAGCTAAACCGCGGACAGACAGACGGACATAAACGTGGTGAAACTTTAAGGGTTCCTTGTTGACTACGGAACCCTAAAAACCTATCAAAGATGTAGGTTAAATAAAGTCTACGTATAAACATACATTCAATTAGCACTGGCCACATATTTGCGTATTGTATAAACAGAGAGTAGGCAGGCCAGTTCAGGCCACTCGGTTCCATAATCACCCATTCATGGCGCACCCTCTTCCAGGGCCCCGACATCTATAAGTCACCTCATACATATTTGCAGGTTTTATCTAATCATGTTTACGCAAATGATTGTTCTCGTTATGCGTATGGTTTCAAAAGTACCGTTTCGGTTCATAATAAATGTTTTGATATAGTGCCCTTACATACGAAGAAGAATGAGCTGTTATAAATATTGCTGAAAGTACGAGGAGCCATGATATAAATTTGTTTGGGAACGCGACCTGTTCGCTTATTTTGTGAATCCTCGCGTGTGAAGTTTTCTCAGAGTTATTCATATTTATGGCCCGAATTTCGCTTTTCCCCTTTGATCGCACTCACGGTAAGAATGTCGTTTTTCAAAGTTAACTCCTCACATCTGTTGATGTGTCTATTATTATTATGTGAACTAAAAATAAATTAGTCGGTGTTTGTGCCTTATTTTGATTGAAATATGTATTGAATTTTCCACGTAACTGTTGACGACGTTCGTTGATTAACTTTTAATAGATTTTAATTTACCTTTTGATGTTTGAACCTTGGGCTTTAATTATATTTATACATCCTAGAAAAGTAATCTAAAACTGTAAGATTCATTTTACCATAACATAATTTACGTCTGGTTAACACCCACTTTTCTATAACGCACCATTTCTTAATTACCTAATTAATTAACAATTTATCGTTGACGTGGATATATGGCCATATACGGCCAGACATCTAGTACTCTGAGATAAATAGTAAAGGGTGCTCAAGGAGGTCGTTACTCGAGCTATAAAACGTTTTACTGCACGCAGGTAACGCAATAAGTTCAGTGAAATGGTACGTTTACAATGATAGCTCTCTGGGATTTAATTACGAACACATTATGTGGGGTTATGTCTTTATTGCACTGGTTAATATTTTGTGATTAATTGGTAACTTTCTAAACATTTCACTTTAAGTCTTATGCTACGGCTACATTGTCGCGATAACGCAAACTACACTTCGCGCGGTTTCTGTTGTACAGCGAGACGTCGCGCGTCGAGCGGTGCGCGAGAGAGAGCGCCCGAAGTGTAGTTCGCGTTATGTTTTATTTTACGGAAAGCTTACAAACTAATAACACAATTAAAGTTATTAGCAGCAAGGGTGGTTTTCGTGATGCGCCAACGCGACATAAAGTGAGCTATGGACTAGAGAATGACTATGATGATGAGTAATTTAATTATTAAAAAGGATTTTCTTACCTAATTCCGTAACAGCAAGCTGAATGATTTTGAAGGATTATTGTTAATCCATTGCTTCATATGTTCGAAAAATTTGTCTGCTCAACAACGCAAACAGCGCAATGAATATTGTTGAACTCTCAAAATATTGCTACTGAAGTGTGCTACGGAATAACCCCGCGGGACCGTACGCTCAATAATAACTCTCGACTATACAACGTCGTTTAAAAAAATCACTCTCCAATTTCATTCTAGAAATTCAAACCGAAATCCTTATTTACTTTATAACCATAATCCAGTAATTTCCATTTCAAAATCTCCGTTCTTAAAACTAGTCTAGCAAAAAGAGGACATAAAAATGGAAAATGCTACTTTAAATTCAACGCAGTCAGCATTGTTATGGACCACAGAATGTAATAACGTGTGTTAGGGAATAAAAATAAACTGAATATTGAGACTGTAACAGTCTTTTAAGTTTGTGGTCGATTCTGGGTTCGGGGTTGGGAAAACCCAATACCTCTTTACCCTACCTAGGGAGGGCCCTAGGTAGGGTAAAGAGGTATTGGGTTTTCCTTTTGTAAAATTTTCAGCTGTCTGATCATTGGTAGGCTTGTTCCACCCATTGTAACTATTCTTTTGACTATTTCTATATACTATTTTTTTAACCTATTTAATGTAAATTGCATGACCGTAATAATTATGTCTATTCATGAATGTAAGGTGAGGTCGACTCAAAAATTACATGTTAAACTTATTTGTATTTATTTTTTAAATGAATTTTAGGACTGTATTAATTATACCTTTATAAATGAATTTAAAATGAGGTTGACTGAAACAACCAATGCAATGGAAAATAACCACCAACAATAAGAGTGTAATGGTATTAATATTAATTATTGTTAACATAGCCAATAATATTGACATAATAATTATATAATATAAATATTGTACAACCCATGGGTATGTTACAGTGATACAATAATGCTAATTGTCTTTTCAGTCTTTTCACCTGTGACAAACAATACATAAATGAATATGAATACAATGCGATTCAACTAAGAATAGGAATGACCTTGCGCCATATTGAGATGTTTTAGCAAAACAGCACCTTGTTTACTCATTGTGGAGCAAATTCAGTGAGATATAACAAAGGCAAATCACAGAAATAGATAACAACAAATTTCAAATTAGATAACAAAAAAAAAATGTATGTAAGCGACAGATCGAGGTCATTGACGTTCCTATTCTTAGTTGAATCGCATTGTACACTGTTGAGTTAGGCCTCCTTCCTTTTGTGCCATGCTTCCCTAGTCTGTCCGAGTCTCTTCCAGCGGGCTAATTGCGTAACACACAAAACTTACAACTGTCACAATGAAACCCATTCGTACAATGGCTTTCATTTTGGCAGTTCAACGACATTCATTGCGTTAATTACGTTGTTTAGCAGACAAATTTTTCGAACATATGAAGCAATGAATTAGCAACATCTTTCAAAATCATTCAGATTGTGATTGATAGTGTGTTACGCAATTAGGGGGCAGGTCTTCGCTACCTTCTGTATTTCAGAGTCTGGATTAGTGCTTGTTTAATATACAGGGTTAAATTAAATTAGCTAGCGAAACTTCGCAGATGGGTATCCATCTCGCCAGCTCACGCTAGCGCCGCGCACGTACGCTAGCGCTTGCGCTTTTCGATAGCTAATTTAATTTAGAGTATTAATAAATTTCAATCATTTTTTCATTTTCATTGTCAATTTTTAATTAATTGTGGTAGAATTATGTTTAGATTATTTTGATTGATTATTATTTTATAATATTATGCTGGTTATTTCCGTATTATGCGTTTAGTTATCGAACCATCAAGTCTGTGAAGATTACACAAAAAAAATACTGATTTTTAAACTGACTAAATACCGGTACCTGCCCAAAAAAAAACCCATAATATTCATTTCTTTTTTTGTTTTGTCACGTTTAGATATCGATACCCATCACGTCTGAGGAGTTTCGCTAGATAATTTAATTTGACCCTGATACGCTCACCACCATTTTTATAGGACTTCGGTATACATAACTGTTCTAGCGAAATGTTTTTGCGCCTAAATGCACCACTGGGTACCCCTTGTGAATACAGCCGTGATGTTATGTTATTGTATGTAAAAACGTATCAACAAATAATAGTAAAACTGAATATGGAGTGAAAGTAGGAAGTGATGGAGGGTCCGTTCAAAGGTTCTTTTGATAGGGAATCTCTTTGACAATTGTTTGAACTTACTACTGCCATTGACTTTTTTATAATATCTTGTGCAGCTAGGGAATTGTTGTCTGACTGCAATATTTTTTTTATAAAAGTAGGCGTTTCTCGGGTATTTCTTGTAAACTGACGAGATCTAGATTTTTTTTGTGGAAATTTGTTAAAAATACAATTTTAACAAATTTCCACAAAAAAAATCTGCCCACGTGCGTGTCGAACCACGGACAATGAAGGGTTCCGTAGTTGGGATGAATTATTTGTCCCAAGAACAAACTTACCTAACTTTGTAGTTGAAAAAATGTTCTCCAATACATCGATAAACGTCACGGTCAATTCTCCAACTGCAAATGTAATTTTGTTTTCGCCAAAAAATATGTGATAAAACTACAAATTAACGTTTTTGGATTTATTCCTTTACTTGTGCTGTGAGACCTTGCTTTTTGCCAAATGTCATGGATTCTAGGTTAACGGGAAGTACCCCTGTACCCTACATGTTTTTATTTATTTGCGAGTGTCATAATATGTTGCTTATATGAGCGTATTTTTTATTGCGTTGACTTAGAAGCTTAGAAGAAGAAGATTTTTTAGAACTCCAAGGGACTGGAAACCTGCGTATTTGATATTAATTTCAACTTGTTAGGGTCTTGACAGACGGACGGACGGACAACGAAGTGATCCTCTCCGGGTTCCGTATTTTTCCTTTTGAGGTACGGTACCCTAATAAGGTAAAGTTATTTTGCACTTTGTAGTGTTTCAAAGTGCAAAATAACTTTACCGACTTCCGAAACTAAAGTTGTTTTGCCCTTCGTACAGTTTGTTTTTTGGAAGTCGGTTGTATTTGTTGTAAAAAAGTTTTTTTTCCAAATAACTGAACCCAGACCAGTACCCTAATTGCGTAACGCAGTTTGAATCGGAATCGGAATGATTTTGAAGTATATTGCTAATGCATTGCTTCATATGTTAGAAAAAATTGTTTGCTCAACAACGTAAATAACGCAATGAATGTTGTTGAACTGTCAAATTGAAACCGATTCCTACTGATAGTGTGTTACGCAATTAGCCCTCAGTATAAGTTTACGATAACTTTCGATAACGTCGTTTCTTTTTATTCTATTTAATATATTGTATGCACTTAGTAGGTTAATAATTCTGTATTATTTTCTAAACATGGCCTTCTGATGCTAAAAAGCAAGTAAAGTAGCTAATACAGACTTAGTCAAGGCGACAAGAATAGTTTCTGCCCCGGGGACACACTGTGCACACATAATTAATGCGCTTTTTAACGAACTCTTAATACTCAGTTAAATCAATTGGGTATAAGAATTAAATTACGTTGCGTTGCGTTTGGATTGATAGGAATAAAAATACGTTCATTCAAAATTTTCTTCACGAAATAGCGTGATCCTTTAAAAATGTTTTCCGAATTTGAAAACCCTTTGAATTCACTTTAACCTGAAGACAAGTTACCTGTTTTACCGAATCCATTTGCAAACTTCAGCTAATGAACGAAAACCTACAATCGGATCCATTAGCTTTTACCCACCGTGCGAATGGACCTAACTTGAAGACCGACCCTACCATTATACCAATGGAGCTAACTTACCCCAAATTCTATTATACTAAAAACGTACTAAAACTTTATACTGTATATCCGACAAAAACAACAAAAAGCTGCCTTATCAACCGATGGTAAAGTCTTGTATTTGTTTCTTCGAGAGGATTTACTTGAAACGCTGAGCCTCGAGATGCGTGCGAGTTTGTTTTCCAAATAATATATCACACTTAGCTAAGATTACTTTAAACCCCGAATAAGAAGATATATAGAAGGTTTAATACAAGAGCTAAGGGTTATTTATTCTTTATTGGAGCATGTGCAAAAAGATTACGGGGTATCAATGTTTTACTTAGGTAATTATAGGATTTTGAGGGTCGTGGGTACTTATATATTTATTTTGAAAGTTACACGGGTATTTTGACGAGGTAAATTCAAGCGTGTTTTCCTGACAACGAGGAGTAAATAATACAAGATAACATTTTTTCATAAATATTATAATCCACATCCAAAAATGCTAAGCCTCTCAGCGTAACAAAGAAACAAAAAGAAATATGTCACAAAAAAGCGTTGACATCCGGTATACAATATTCTATAAAAAAAACCCTACAATGGAAATGGGAAAATACGTCGATATAGCCCTCAGATGAGAGCTTACTCCCATCAGGAAATGGTCATGCGACATCCTTTGAGGTCGTGAGTACATTGCCTTCCTCGCGTATTTCGTGTAAAAGGGAGCTCGTCTGAGCCTGCCTTATTCATGTATGTAAATGTAGCTTCGCCCTAATGTTGTGTCTTCGCAATCACAAATAGTGTGCTGTTTTATGCTGTTTCATACAAATATTTATGGATCAGAATATTTTCAGAACTTTGTCGGAAAATTCCTTCAATCCATGTTGATCAGTTGATCTGCAAATAAAAGGGAATCTGTATAAAGACGTGAGCGTAAAATTTGATAGCATTTAAAGTCGTCTTTGAATCGTCGCGCCTTGAGGAGAACATTTGTTTTTTTTTTTCTTGGTCTTGATGGCTCATTTATTAAGACTATCATTAACTCCGAATCGTTGCCTTCGTACAATGATTTGAATTTGCGATCGTACAAAAAAATGGTTGCTTATAATATTTTGTAGCACGTGTATTTACAGCCATAATCGTTCGCCCCATTGTAAATAGATATGTTCATTAGCGATTACATCGTAAACACTCGTTTGATGGCGGCTCAAGTTACATAATTATACTCGTAGCGTTCATCACTAATTCAAACACGTTGAGTTTGCTCTTAGATCGCGTTGCATCTAATCAGCATCGTGTGCACATATTTCTGTTTACATTTCAGATCTTTCATTAGAACTAAAACGTTATCTGCTCTACCGTAATTTGGTTTCTGCTTTTAGTAGAAATTGTTCCCTAGAGTTAATTATGTAGATCACTATTTGATATTGTTTTGATACTTTCTATAATGTCTATTGGCAATGCATCAACGCCTACTAATCATCAAGTTTTTTTTTGTTCCCGGGGTGGAAAATCCTCATGGACAACCTCCGCCCTGGTGCGGGCGGGGCAGACACTTTAATGACTAAAAACCACCCCGGTGTATCCCTTCCCACATTTGCAACGGGGATCATGGGATCATGTGCGACTTCCGCGATCCCAGGAGTAATCATCACGTTCCAACATTTTTGCTGATCGCAGTACACTCTATTCATGATACGCAAGTTTTAAGAATACAGCCGATTTTGCTGTCCGTCTTCCTAAAGACATCAAAGTCATATTTAGTCATGACGCATTAACTGACCAAGATATTAACTGGTGTATTTCCCTCTTTTCAATTTAAGAAATATTCGTAGAAATGCTTAAGGATATATTTTGTGTAAACAGGTCTGTAATTATTTGCATATGTGTGTATTTTAATGTGTTTCTTGTTGGCAACATTAAACATGAGAGGCGCTTCGATAACAACCAAAATGGCGTTCTAATGACATTTTAATAGTGGTTCAGGAAGCACTAATATCGTGATAAACACCAGCTCGATACCCGCCCGGACAAACTACGGATTTATTCCATTATATGTACAAAACCGTACATTTATGCACATTAATGATTCACTCGTCCGGAATAAACGGGCGGCCGCCGGCCGGTTCGGACACAGCGTTTATACCAAGGGCGAAATAAAAGAGGTTTAAATGACGGCCGCGTATTCATAAAAGATAATATTAAATAAATATCTGGAACATCCGACAGAAGTTTTGTTGGAGCCGGAATGTTTTATTATCTCTCACTTTATGCTCATAAAGCATACCGGAGTCAGAATAGCGACATTAAATTAACCGCAGCCGTAGCTGTACGTACAGTTCGTGCGAGTCGGACCAAGCCGGACCGAGTTTAATCCCACGAGAATGTACGTTTAATCTAAAATTTATTTATCAGCACAATGTTTAGACTTGCTTTGTTATTGTATATTATATTGAATCATTTTTTTTTAATAAAGCTAGGGGATGAACAAACAGAAGTTGTGAGGAAATACAAAATACGTAATTTCGTTAAAACGCCGGCAGCCATGTTTTATACAGGGTTGTTTCAATTGGCAAGTTCAATAAACAACTTACAGATATACACATCTTATTTAAAAGCAGAGAACAAGTTGTAGAAATAGAACATTACAATCATAAATCAAAAGAAATACAATTAATTCGATCCCAAAATATGCCCGTAAACGCTTCTATACCACAAGGAAGTGTGATAGGGTGCCTGCTATTCCTAGTTTACATAAACGGTCTCCATAACCACATCAATGAGTCATGCGTATTGTTCGCCGATGATATCTCTATCTTAACATCATGTGATAATAATATAAATTTAAACCAAAAATTGAGTTCTATACTTGACACTGCAACGCACTGGATGAACGAACACAACCTTGAAATTAACTATAATAAGACTAAAATAATAACTTTCCACCCCCGACAAAAAATACCTATAAGTATAAGTTTCGAATATAACGGATCAAAATTAGAAGAAGTAAATAAATTCACACTTTTAGGCCTAGACATAGATTCGCACATAGATTGGAAATCACATATTCGAAAAATAAGAACTAAATTATGCAAGTTTTCATACGCTCTCCGAGAAATCAAGAAAACAACAGACCTCAAAACAGCACTAGTGACGTATTACGCGTACGCATTTGCATGGCTCAAGTATCGAATTATCCTATGGGGAAATAGTACAGACGCGCCTACATTATTCACTCTACAGAAAAAAATATTAGAATTTTATTAAATATCTAAAATACAGACTCCTGTATGCCCCACTTTACAGATCTAAAAATATTAACCCTGCCCTGCCTTTATTTGAAATTTGTAAATTTGTACGTAAATATCCGCAATTCTATACCAAAAGAGGAGATATCTAAACAAAAATTGCACTTAGACATGAAAGCAGACTAAACATACCCACTTCACGATTAAAAATGCACTCTTCTAGTACATTCGTTATGTCCATTAAAATATACAATAAGTTACCGGAATATATCCAAAGTATAAATAAAAATAATATCTTTATAAATAAATAAAAACAATTTCTGATGATTATCAGAAATTGTTCACAAAAGCTACTACACTATTGACGAATATTTTAGCGATAAATTTCAACAACAATAAAAGCTTTTTTACATAATAAGTACCTATATTTCATTTAAATTTCACTTTGAATATAAATTTATTTTAACACACTAAAATATTGTTAATTTAAAAATTAATACTTATGCTAAACAGTGCACAATTAATATTGATAATAACATTCTACAAGACTAAATAAAATTCTAAATATTTATTTATTGTAATTTATAATATTAATAATGTAAATCGTGCAATATATAATTTAAAAATATATTCAAATAACTTAAAACCGAATATACTCGTATATAATAAATACTTGTATAAAATATAAATACCAGAAAAGCAAATGATACTATTTTCATGATACTATATTAATTTTTTTTTTTTTTTTCTTAACAAAAAGCGCCTTCAACCTCTCTCCTATTAAAAATTAACTTTGCTGTGCCCGACAGGGGCCATAATTGATTATATGTTTAACATATCAACTGTTTTATGTACACATTATGGAATGCAATAAAGTATTGAGTATATATCGATAAACAGACACTATCAAATTCATCGCTGTTTTCGTATGTATTTGGAGGAAGCAGCCCTATTGAGCACTTTCGTTTATTTTGATTGTATTATGCTGTTATTTCGGTCTGTTTCCAGATTTTGCTGGTTTCTTTATTTAGCATTATCGTTCCTGAAAGTCTTTGATTCAATATACGACTGTCGTAAATCATATATAGTTGTTAGAAGCCGCAATCAACTGATGAACTGAGTGAGACAGTACGTTTACCTAAATTCTTTTTGTACAGCCAACATCATAATTAAATGAAATTGATTGGGATTAAACTACCACTTAGTTCGCAATAAAAAAATTGAATTTGAACTTAAAAGATAAAAAAAAATATATATAATAATTTAATTAAATAATTTTAAATAATTATTTAAAACAACATTAAAGCACCCCCCAGTCTACACTTTCATATCCAATGGTCTCTGTAGTCCCACGAAACATGAGGCTCCAGGGGCTAGTGTGAACCTTGGGTTCATTCGAGCAATCGAGTCTGGTCAAACTACGCTGGGGTCGGTGTATTTCATTCATTCATAATTACACGTGCTGAGCAGTAGAAATATTATACACTTTTAGCCACAAAATAAAAGTTATATAAACAAAACAGCCTGAGCTGAATAGCCCGTCGGCTAAGCGAGCCTTTCAAAGAAGAAACGAGGAAGTATAAATTAGGAGAGGGCGTGAAATTCCCCGGCTTGCTGTCAACCCATACAAAGGCAAGTATGACGGAATTAAAATTCCATACAAATGGGCATTTAAACAGGCATGGTGGTGGAGGTCGTTTTGTATGTCTATATGTGTGTGTTTTGCGTGTATGTTTCTTGTTCTTTGTAAGGGATTGTGAATTTAGGGGTAACGATATAAATTAAAGTCTTAAGGTAGATTAGAGTTGTTTACGTACTGGGTAGGAAGAAATCTAAGCAATCATTCTTAAGGTTCCTTTTTGTACCTATACTGTGCTTATTCAGTCATATTTCAAATTAAAGTGTAACAATTATGTGTGTCTCCTATCGCGTACATACCGATATTATCTTACAAGTGTAGCATCTGTATAAAGCTGTAATATTTTAAAGGGTTTGACGCATTTGGTCATCTCAACTTGTACACCATGCTCAAATGGTGAACTTAGCAACTGGTGCATTTCTCATATCCACACTTCGCAACTGGTGCACTTCTCAATTGGTGCACTTCGCAAAAGGAACTTTAAGCTTGCTTTTTTGCTTGCTTTGGGGCTTTTTTAAGATGGGTGGAGATTTGGAAAAATTGTCTAAATAGGGTCATTTCAAACAATCTAGCATTTTCTACAACTGTCGGTAACACTTTTGGGTAAGCCATTTACGGTCAAAATCCTTTTAAACCAGAGTGCATGTTATCGAGTCCTTTTAGTGGCTTCAAAGATGTCTGCTAACCATAAAACTTGCTGATAAGGGATGCATGTCAAGGACCATAGCATTTCTTCACATTCCTGAGATGTTTTCGACTGAAGTACAGTTATCCATTAACTGTTTTTATCAGAAGTTTTTTGGAAGAAGATTTTTTATGTGACAATCTTTTTAGAAGAATGTGTAGGAGGAATTCTCTTTGTAATGAGTATTACGGTAATTCGAACATAGGTTGAACTTGAGTCGACAAAGTTTAAATTGAGCGTTCCTATACGTTTTAGTTACTAAAACTTTATTACACCTAGAACCAAATTACGAAGTAATTTTACACGAGTTAGTAATTTACGTAATTTGTCAGTTAAGAAGTTACTGGGTTATCTTACTTCATATTTAGGTAAGCTTTTGCAGAAAATCTCATTTCAGTTATTATCAGGGTGAGTATCAACATAGGAAAATGTCACTTTCTACAAAAACTAGTCACGTAGTTTTCACACAGGGATCTACGCCATAAATCATTACAAAACCCTATGGGGACAATTTCCTCTTGTGAGAGTGCATCTGTCAAATAACTCACAATCAACGGCAAATCTAACCTCTGACTTGTCAACCATTTTGATCGAGGTGGATCTGGTATAATAACTTACAATCTTTTGTAGAAGATTTCATAATACTTATGTACAAAATCCACCAAATTCATATATCCCCTAGGAGGACATATCACCTTATTGGTGATGTTCTTCAGAAAGGTCAGGTGTATAGTACTCGCAACCGGCGTGTATGCATGACTGGTCATGCATACACGTCAGTTACGTACTATCTGGATGTATGAACGTAAACGAAGAAAAAGGAGTATGTAAGAAACGAAGCAGGTGCGATTCTGTAGTTTCTGCCTACCACCATGGGAAAAAGGCGTCAGTGTATGTATGTATGTAAAATCCACCAATTATTATTTGTTAAAAATCCGTGCTCTGTACGAAAGGCAAAATAATACACAATCTGTGGAATTGTCAACTTTCTGTCTATGCACTGTTAGCGGTCGGTGGTCGAAGTGGAACCAAATTGACATAACAATAGGACTCTCTGGAACGATGGGTGCCAAATTAAAAAACGTGTTTTGTGCACCCCAAATACCAGCTTATTATCTTTTTAAAGAAAAAAATGGGCAAAAGAAACACTTGTGGGTCATCGGGGGCGGGGCCAAACTAATGTGTTCCTATTGTGTGACCTATTTAGTCTTTGCAACGTAAAAAAAAGTTTCTACGAGTCGGCAAACGTAATTATTAAGAAGATTGATGGTACGAGTATAAGCGAATTTGATCAATTTACGAATATCGGATTGATGGTTTGGTATTTATCAAAGCGGAGAACAAGACTGCGAATAGTTTCATGGGAGTGTCAAGTTATGATGGTTTTTAAAGTCCAAACTTATTAAGATATTTGCAAGTTGATCCCCACAATGAATACAACAAATGCAACGCTGGGACTTCAATGCCTCCGCGCATTATCTCATCGGGGGTCAGAATACATAACTTTTATATGATCACTATGGCGTTCATGGAATTTTATTACATAATTCTATCTTCTCTCTTAGTGTCCCCATATTACCGAAAATTTCCATATTTATTAGAGTTTAAAAGGCCAATTTGTAACCAATTCCATAGGTTCACTTCACCTTTAATTCTATTAGTATTTAATGTTACAGCTAAAGCGTACTTTAAAAGCTCTAAAACCGAAAATATATGAGAAAATAAAGGAACAGTTACTGAGGGCACCATTACCTTATTTGAATTTAATTTTATAGAGTTTTTTTTTAGCTGTTTTAACATAATATTATCATAGTCTTATGTTTTTATGGACATGGCCTTAATTTCATACAAAATGTAATACACAGAAATTAGGCATTATTTTGAATGTTTTGACCTTGTGTTGTGTGGCTAGATTATCGGACCTGTGCAGCGTTTCCTTACTATGTAGATATATGCGGAGAGCAGTGGTGGCTTAGTGTTAACAGCCCTGACTTACGAGTTGTAGGTCGTAAGTTCGAACCCAGGCAGGGCCTTTACTTTGTGCAATTTATTTCATCACCACTGCTCTCAAAACGGAGAAGGAAAACATCGTGAGGAAACCGGCATGTCCTAGAACCATAAATTCGAAGACGTCTACCAATCCGCACTAGGCCCGCGTGGTGGATTACAGCATTTACAGTCCACTCCCTCTCACAGGAGGGAGAGAGGAGAGGGGAGGCCTGTTCCCAGCACTGGGAACGTTATATAGACCGATTATGTGAGAAAAATATCTCTATACCTATGTGTGGATTTTTAGGGATTTTCTCAGAAATTTCTAGTCTAGTTAATACTGATCTGCACAAAATGACAACCCAATAGGTTTGTGTAACTTGATTTTACAAGTAGACCATTTTAGTATCTTCGTTATTAATCCACCTAATAATAAACACTATCATTTCAGACAGCCGAAAGCAATTAAAGTACATAATTTTTAGCGTCCATTGTGCTAATAGCCTAAGTCCCTAACTAAAACCTAAGCTAGCTTTATTTAAGCCACGTCAGCTGACCAGCATTACCTACCGGTTACTCTTATCTACGCCTATCCGTTAACAATTATGGGACGTAGCAGAGTAAAGGTTGTTTCGTTAAGGCTCCCGCAGATAAGCGTGACGCGATTCTAGTGTAGATCATGGGTACTGGTATTCGGTATTACCGAAAAACGTTTTGCGGGTTCCGTAGTCAACAACGTCTGTCTGTCTGCAAAAACGAGCAAAAATATTATTAACCCCCTTAAATATTTATTTTATTCTATTTTTTAGTATTTGTTGTTATAGCGGCAGCAGAAATACATCATCTGTGAAAATTTCAATGGTCTAACTATTACGGTTTATGAGATACAACCTGGTGAAAGACGGACAGACAGACGGACGGACCGCGGAGCCTTAGTAATAGGGTTCCCGTTTTACCCTTTGGGTATGGAACCCTAAAAAACAAATACTGGTATCCTGGTTTGAAATTTTTAACACTGGTATAATACCGGTATTGCCATAAAACCCAATACCGCGTAGTCCTACTCTGGTGGAACAATTTTCATGAAGTTTTCATAGAAATTGTTCTACCAGAGTCGCCTCTCGCCTGTCTACGGAAGCCTTAAATCGTCCTGCGTAAATCGCCCGTGATATCCCCATGTTTGCAGGTCATTAGAGGACAGGCTGATCTTTACATTTTCACGACGTTGCCTCCGAAGTCCTTTTGACACCGACGAATTATCCCTAGCGTGTCAACATGTTGCGTAAACATTGCTTGTGCTATGTTTATGTAGATCTTGAAAGAACTTAAAAGACGGGTGTATTTGAATCAGATTACCTAGTGTTGATCTTACGATTTCTTTTGACGATGATGTTAATTTTATTGGCAGTGTCAATCAAGTGTGAATTAAATAAATTATAAATTATTCATAGAAATTGAATTAGGTTTAAGGCGACCCGACACTACTAAAACAATTTATATGAAAACTTAATGGAAATTATTCTACAAGAGTCGAGTCGCACGTGTCTCCGGAAGCCTTTAATTGTAAATGAATCGCTGAAAGTGTAGGTATACAGGGACTAATATTTTTCCAAGTTTTGGCTAGAATCAAGGCTGCGTTGAGGGCCTCTATCACATTTTCCCAAGTACAGAGTCTGAAAATAAATTATTAAGTTTCTGCCACTTCACTACTTGCATTATTATTGCCTTCCGTTGCTCTTGTATATACTATTGTTTATGTTTATCAACTAGTCTGTAGTTTAGCATACCATTATCGAAGTAACTTAGTTCAATGGTAAACTGTTGTCTAACATTTAATCTGTAGAGTTATATTATAATATTTACAAGGTTGAAGCGGTAGTTAACATAAGGTATACGAAATTAGTTTTATTTTGACGTGGACAATCTTATTTGGAATTAAATAAAAATCCAAAAAGCATCTACGTCCGTACGTTAGTCCGTCACAATGTCAAAGTCAATCAATCAAGTCAATCAATTATCATAATGAGCTTATAATGTTTCCACTGCTAGGACTCAGGCCTCCTCTCGGTCAGAGGGAGTGGGCCGTAGACCACCACGCGGGCCCAGTGCGGGTTGGTAGATGTCACATGTCTTCGAACTTTTGGTTCTAGGAGATGCCGGTTTCCTTACAATGTTTTCCTTCACCGTTTTGAGCGCAGTGGTAATGAAATAATTTACACAAAGTAAAGTGTCTTGTCTGGGTTCGAACCTACGACCTACAACTTGTAAGTCGCAGCCACCACTGCTCCCTCACTTAAAACCAATTTATTCCAAAGAGTTTAATTAGGGAATCCTTTTATTTAGGGGTATTTTTATAGTCTTCACACCCAGTAGGTTTTATTAATTTAATCCAAAGACATTAAACTATTTACTTAACATTTGACGGGACATAGCGAACAAAATCGTAATCGGATACATTTGTCCTAGTGGGCAAAAGTCGTTCAGCCGAGTGTGGTACGCCTGCATGTCAAGTCGCAATTCGCATTCGTGTCCACCAAAACAAAATTATTTTCGAAGTATAATGTCTTATTGTGCAATTTAGTATTAAAAGTGTAACTAACGTGTCAAACTTAGCTTTTATTGAATGTTGCTATATTTCGTTAAATGGCGTCACTGAGACATGGGATCACAATTTTTCTATGACATTACTTCTGATGGCCTCTCTATAGTCTCTATCTATCTTAAATCTCTTTGATCAAATTATAATGAAATGATATAGTCTCCAGTCTTATTCACACACGTGTAAAATAAATATTAATGAGTACTGTTCATATAATTTTATTTCCTTTTGCTTTCTCGCTGAAAATCAATCAGTGTTATTCAGAAAACATGCAGCTGTTTCGTCACTTGTTTTCATTTTTCTCTATGTTACTGTAAATGAGAACTGCTACCACTTCTAAGCCGAATAATATATATGCTTATTGTGAAAATGGTAACATCATTCTTCAACAACATTTCAACTTATTCATAACTAATCAGCACAAATCACGAAGCCAGAATTCACATATACACAAGACAGTTTTCATACATCAGCTGTCGCTGACGTCACAGCCACAAACTATCGCAGGCAATCCTAGGCTTGAATCTAGCACTAGGTTTATGTTATACGGCGAACTACTGCAGGCCACATTCTTGGCGACATGCCACGTGGTAGACGTTGCGACATGGATGCCATACTTGTGACAAGCTTCTCAACCATGAGGCAATTATAAATTCCATTTCATAGGTTACCTTTGCCCTGTATTGAAGTTTTGTGGTGCACTTGTTTGATTTTACTTGACGGGATTTTCAATCGAATGTTTCTCAGACTTTCAAGTCAGAAAACGAAGTGTATTTCCTCCAATATTGAACATAAACTTTACATATGCCTCAAGTATGCTTTTTTGCAATATATCAATACTTTCAAGTTAGTCTTATGAAAATGATTGCTTGGTCAATCCGAATCTGAAATCAGAATCCAAATTAGGGCGGAACGTCAAAGAAAAGATTCATCATCATCATCCGCAGAACTGGATTGCTGGACTGCAGTGTCGCGTCCTCACTTTTAGGAAAAATATCCTTTAGAAGTTTCTCTACTGAAAATATGACTATTAGGAACTCTAATGAGTGCACATTTTAATAATTACCATATCAAACCTGTCAGTCATTTTGGTAATCCAAATAGTTTATCAGCAATCAAGTCACAATATGATGTCAAAGTTTGTAAAACATTACCTACTACCGCAACGATCTGATCTACCTAGTCTTTTCCCAACTATGTTGGGGTCGGCTTCCAGTCTAACCGGATGCAGCTGAATACCAGTATTTTACATGAAGCGACTGCCTATCTGACCTCCGCAACCCAGTAACTGGGTAACACGATACCTCTTGGTAAGACTGGTTGTCAGACTTTCGGGCTTCTGATAACCTGTAACATCTGTCAAATCTATAAATGACAGCCCGGACCAATGGCTTAACGTGGTTACCCATCCGTGGACTAACCGCGGCAAGCGTAACTTAACCTGATGATCGACCCGTGCGGCTGTTATTACTAAGCTCCTTGCTACAGCAACGTTAAACCTTAATTAGAAGAAAACGTGCTGAAATGTTTTAATGGCTGTCTCTCAAACTAATTCTATAACGTTTTAACTAACATTTTTATCTCAGACAATCGCATTCAACAATTCCACTAAATTGGGATCCCGCTGCACCGGTTAAGTTCTTTGTTTTATCACGAAACAAATCTCTTGTCAGAATTAATTACGTTAAATTGCTCAATCCTAAGAGAGCATTTAAAAAAAATCATTTTTGTATCTACTTGATATAAAACACGTTTTTCGTTTTTGTTACCCTGAATAAAAACGGTTTCTGTGTTCTAAAGTGTTGGTCTAAGCTTACTTATTTTTTCAAACCCAATACAATATTATTTCACATAACACATAATCAGCCTATAAAGTTCCCACTGCTGGGACACAGGCCTCCTCTTTCTGTGAGAGGGAGTGGGCCGTAATCCACCACGCGGGCCCAGTGCGGGTTGGTAGATGTCACATGTCTTCGAATTTTTAGTTCTAGGACATGCCGGTTTCCTCACGCTGTTTTCCTTCACCGTTTTGAGAGCAGTGGTGATGAAATAATTTACACAAAGTAAAGCGCCTGTCTGGGTTCGAACCTACGACCTACAACTCGTAAGCCGCGGCCTTTACCACTCGGCCACCACTGCTCAATATTATTTAGGTATATACTATCTCTAACTACCTTCTTGTTAAATACTTATTTCGCAAAAAAAATCTGTTTCGCGGAGTTCCACCATGTATAATATACTAGGGTAAGCTTGACTTATTCATATAATATCAAAGTAATTTTAATGATAACAGTAAAATTAATCCCGTAAGGCAATGTTGATGTAATCCACTCACGCGATCTGTCACATAAATATGCTGAGAGAAGGTCGCAAATTTACGACAGGTGCAAATAAAGAGATGCTACAAATACCTCAATGAATAAAGACAGACTTCTTTTTGGGCAGCGCGGGCGCGTCTTAGAGGCCGCCGACCAACTTCATAATAACATATTTTATGCATCGATAAAGCCCTTATCTGGGAGCGCTCTTTTCTCAATAGCACATTCTCGACCGTGTGAAAGATACAAAGTATAAAGTTATTTTAGTAACTTTAGACCTTCTCATTGAGATGTTACGGTTGTTATTCCGCTCTCCCTTTGTGACCGAGGTATCTGATTTACGGCCAGGTGTGGGCTCTCGTCGCTCGCCACTCTTCCATTCAGAGCTTGCACAAAGTGGGACACCTCTAGATTGGCGGTCTCCGATGAATTCGCTCCATTTCAACGTCAACTCACAGATTCGTAATTCTTTTTGCGAACGACGCGGACGATCAGACGTACTGACACTCTGTAATTCAATTTCATGCTTTTATTTTTTGATTACAGTCTCAATTACTTCCGTCATTTCATTATTTAATGAGTTAATTTAATGGATAATTGTCTGTTTCGGTTAGTCAAAAGTTGGTTGGTGTCATAACACCCGATGCTTTGACCGAACTAGCGTTTGCGTAAAAATTACAAACAAATTCCAACAACTCCTCGACGGTCAGTATTATTCAAACAGATATCAAAAACTTCCTTTCGTTCCTCCTATTACCGATTCAACGTCATACGAATTCAGTATTCAGTGCGAAGTTGAGCGAACGCCTACAGCATTCGGCCGAACACCGGAGAATTTTATTGGAAATCGACGCTCAACGAAAATGCACTTTAAAAGGTAATTCAAAAATACTTTTATTCCTTAAAAATAGTTAATGCATTCAGTGAAAAACCTTTTAGTGAAAGAAACGTATGACGACTATTTTTATTTTAACCCGAAGCGATACACGGGTTTGTATACCGGAGTTAACTCTTCACCGCTAAAGTAAATATTTGATTCGAAATATTGGACACAGGGTCTCTATTATTCTCGACCGAACTGTCAGCTGCAACAACCACAACTTTGAACGTATACATGAACTCGTATGTAACAACATGTTGTTCAATGTCGGCTTGGTTATGATGAACAACATTTAATTATGTCAGTCCTACCAACTCAAAATGCTAAGAACACGGAAGATAAATACAGGGGTGGTAGATAAGTGAATTCCAACAAGTGCTTCAGAACAATACAGGTAGCGCATTCCGGCTCGCGGCCTCGTTTACTTCGTACATCAACAAAGGCCCAAATCTTAAGGCACAAGTAATTATGGAACGTGCAACACTTTTTACATTCTTTGCTGGGTTTTTTCTCTTTTAATGTGTTTATTTTTTTGGAATGAGGTGTTGGGGAAGAGGGATGGGGGGTGCACACTAGCTTTCATTCTGTCGTCGTCCACCGGCGTCCGTCTCCGTCAGTTCAGTTATTCAGTAGCTTCGCGCCCTTGGTTAGGGGTGGTCGTGCGCTCTCTCGCGATGCCGCAATACGGCCTCTTCCGATACATCCGTGTATTTAAGTGAAGTTTTATTCATTTTCAAAGACATTTTTATGTTATTTGGATTATGCGTGCGTTCACAATTGGCTGGAAACCTTGATGATTGTTTTCGAAGAGGACTCCTTTGACCTCGATTTTCTTATTTATTTCACTTTGAAGAAGTTATTTATTGTTAAAAGATTTTCGTTAATTTAATTTAATTTTGTGAGGGTTCAATGGGCGGAAAGTATTTTAATTCATCGATGTTTACTTTTTAAATAAAATTAGTTCGTATTATAACGTAAATAGCTGAAACTTGTAAGTATAGTGTATAACTTAAGTCGTGTTTAGGTTATGTTTTGCGGGTACCTGTGTTTTTTACACAGTAAGGGTTGGCTTTGTAGGAACTGTTTTTATTTCGGCTGAACTCTTGAGTTCAAGTTTCTGAGTCAATGAGATTATTCATCTTGTGGCCATATGTTACTCCTTGAGATCATAGTCAAGTAGTTGAGTACGTTATTGAAAGCTATAAACTTGTTAAAGAGGATCTTGTGTTGGTGACACTGAAATATTTACACAGATTATCTAAATGGATTTAAGGCAAATCAGTATTGCTACCACGTAAGCAACCATAAAGCCATCAACGAACATTCTTATATCTTGAAGCTCAAAACTGACTTCCTTATTTATTGAATACACAATTTAAGCAGAACTAAAGATGTAGGTACCTTTCATGCGTACTTTTGACCTTTTCAGTTGAATGTTTACAGGGATATTTATAACATATATACGTCATGTTCCCCCGATCTGAAATGGGTAAAGTTTACTTTAAGCAAATAAATAGTTCAGAATTTATGCTTAAGTGAGTAACATACACATTACACTTGATATTTTTATATTGCAAACCGCAACTTATCGCTGTGGTTAGCATGAGGATTTCATATCACGTTCAAAAGAGGTTTCTTGCTTGAGTTTCATAGAGTAGAAACTATTTGTTAAGTTCTTGAAGTGTTTGACTTTGAAGTGGATTACGCAGACCCACAGTTCTCTGATGACGACGTTTAGCGCACTTTAAGTATCATATTATAATAGTCCCTATGAGAACCTAACGATGACCTTACACCACCTAAAGTTTTGACCTTAAATTCGAACTATGGAGTACAGAGTGTCTTTTGGTGTCAAATCATAATGCGAGCTAATTTCTGGCATATGACAAAGGAAGCAACTTTCAAGTTGTTTCAGGTTCAATAAGACTTATTGATAATATATTACTAATTTGAATGTAATTTTTCCAAGTTTTTAACGATAAACTCGGTATGATTATTTACAGTGTGAAATTTATACTTCGACGAATTTCGTGGGAGAATTAACAGCTGGTGCCCAATTTTGTCGTCTTTCATTTTAAGATCACCAAAAAACTTTTTCCTGTTTGAAACCTAAATATTATGCCTGACTGAATAAATGTATCTTTAATTTGCCTAAGAACTTTTTATAACAGACCACGCACCAGTTATGATGATACGGGAATAGTACCAAAGTACCATTAGTGATTAGGTATAATATGTTTCATCATCATCATCTGCCTAGCCTTTTCCCAACTATGTTCGGATCGGCTTCCAGTCTAACCGGATGCAGCTGAATACCAGTAATTTACATGGAGCGACTGCCTATCTGACCTCCACAACCCAGTTACTGGGTAACACGATATCCCTTGGAAAGACTGGTTGTCAGACTTTTGGGCTTCTGACGACCCGTAACAACTGTCAAAGATCTACAAATGACAGCCGGGACCAACGGCTTAACGTGCTTTCCGAGGTACGGAAGAATCTTGGTATGAACAGATGGTCACCCATCCCCGGACCAACCGCGGCAAGCGTAGCTTAACCTGATCGATCGACCCGTGCGGCAGTTATTATTTAGCCACAAGCTCCTATAATATGTTTACAGTACCTATATATTATGCTTTTATTAACAAACCAGCTGCTGTCGCAGACTTACCTTACACAAGTAGATGCCCTTAGTCATATTTTACATCACTCACAGCATATAAGAGGTAATACCTGTAATAATATGTTTGTATGATTTTACACTCAATATTTACTTACATATCTAGTCTATTTTGAATGAACACCAAGTCTTTTTTATAAATAGATTTCCTATAATTGTCAGTCTTTTTTCAAAACCACTCCCACGGGCTCGTACTCAGGTTCTCTTCATATGAATTCTAAATTCGTGCAGCTAAATGCAAAATATTCAACCGGGTCTGCCTGTATCTATTTTTGTAACAATCGACGTTGTCAATCTTGTAGTAAAAATCCTTATTCCATAGAAATATTGACTTACACACACTACGAATTTCTCATGTACTGTAGGTGCGTGGACAAACACAAAATCTCACATGCACAAGCAATCAAACCAGGAACAACTATCTGCAGGCCATACAAACATTTACTCTGTTCAAAGCCATCGTTTGACAAACTGCGCCAACCGTAATGCCGTCAAATCTCTATTCACAAACAGCATGTTGGAAATAAAAATGCTGTTGAAAATGTTGAATTATCTGATTTATTTAACTAATAATTCAAGCACAATATACTCCTATCGAGGAACAAAATTGAACAAAAAAACAAGAAAAAATATGAACTAATTTAGGCCACAGACAAACAAGTGGCCAGGAATAATCAAATAATTTAATGTTCATGTAGGTTGTATTGAACATAGTTCCGACATAGTGATTTGACGGCATTACGGTTGATGCAGTTTGTCAAACGATGGCTTCGAACAGAGTATTTATTTATTTGGATGTTTGCCTAGCTTCTAGGTCACTCCATAAATACGCTTTCGGGGAACAGATGTCGAAAGACCTTGTTTTCAGTTATGCGGTCACGCGTAGGTACATTTACCTCGGTAATCCTATAGCCTCGAGAATTCGAGATACATGGAACCACTAAATTCCATTCACCAAATACCCAAACCAACCACCAACCAATGACCAAATGTACGGTACCTGTGTTTAGCAAATAAATGTTTTCATTCATTCATTCAATGTTAACTTCGCATGAGTCCAGATAAGTCCTAGGGGCGCCTGTACATCCAGTCGACCATTAAAACGCTTTTACTGTACATTCACTAACCCTGTTTATTATTCATAACCCCGAAAACATAAGACGATCCATCATTGGTCCTTTCCTTTCTTTCGTGCCCCTATTGGCTAAGAAATATTTCCGAAAGCTCTTCAAAGCAGACCTGAAACTTTTATACTAGGGTTGTCGACTTTAGTGAAGTTGTCGCGAGTTTTGTAAGGGGTTTTTGTGTTCTGGGGTTATTTGGGTGACACCTTACCCATGGGAGTCGGGTCAAAGCACCTGTTACGACCACTGCGTTTCTATTCAATATATTTATGACGCAGTTTGTAAACAGGTACCTACATTTTTATTTGCGGGTCACTGTTCTTTATGTATTTTTAAGCGGGGCTTGTGGCTAAGTAATAACAGCCGCACGGATCGATCGATCAGGTTAAGCTACGCTTGCCGCGGTTGATCCGTTGATGGGAGACCATCTTTACATACCAAGACACCATCGAGTCTCGGATAGGTGACCATCCTTACATACCGACACTCCTCTATGCCTCGGAAAGCACGTTAAACTGTTGGTCCCGGCTGTCTTTCATGGATCTTTGACAGTCGTTACGGGTTGTCAGAAGCCCGAAAGTCTGACAACCAGTCTTATCAACGGGTATCATATTACCCAGTAGCTGGGCTGTGGAGGTCAGATAGGCAGTCGCTCCATGTAAAATATACACGCTCCATGTATTATTTTCAAGTGTGGCAGTGTTTTTAAGTAAATATACCATAACCTGAAATGCTGGTAATAGCAAAAGCTTCAGCCCATCACCTTTACATAATTCTTAACTGCCTTGTACATAAATTCAAAAGGCAAACTCCTCAAGCTCACTTCACAGAGGAAAACGTCAATAAAACTCATTAAACTCCTTACCCTTAATAACAACATAAGCTATTAAAATTATACCACTTAATACGTCTAAACCGCCCGAAACCATAACTGAAACTATTATAATCCCTTAATAGTCCTGATAAATAGTCCGTGTTAAACTTAATTAGCAAACACAGTTTATTAATGTCCCACCATATCTTACTGGGCCTTGTGATTGCAATTTATAACTTCTATCATACCTCTGCTAGTTACTAGTTCAAGTTAACTGTACCTAAGTCCTAAGCCATGGATTACTTGTTTACAAGCAGCTTGTGATCAACATTGATTGCATAACTGTGTTGTATGAGATTCAGAATTAATAGCTTGTAGCAATTACGGACAGTTGGCCTGTGTTGAATTGCTGAGTGTCCTTGTTAGGTGAGTGTGAGGACAATTGGTGTGTTGTGTCAGCAGTTGGTATGGCATAGCATAGTCATGGAGTGTCTACACTGCATGTGTCTACTCGTATATCGTATTCCCTCAACTGTATAGTTAAAGCCTCCGTAGTAAGCAAATCATTTTTTTTATCGGTCTACATTCAAGCTTATGGTAGCCTATCTTCGTTATTTGAAGTAGAACTATTTAGAATAATAAAGATACATTTTATTTATCTAATGAGAAAATAAAATAACTTGTGGCATTATGTTCGCATATGTACCATTAGGTCTTTTGCTGTACGACATGGTTTCTTTACGATACGGCGTAAAAACCACGCCGTAGAAAAAACGTGTCTGTCAACAAGCTTCCATAGCGATCCGTACAAGACTGACGACCGTGCCTACACACGGTGAATAATTCGGAATAGTTTTTCACGGCAAGATAAATCCCCCATTATCGCCACGCTTTGTAAGCGGGTTGGCGATCGCAGTATGGTGTTAAAATGCATAGAGAACGCTCATTCTCTAGTAAGTCCCTTAGTCGCCTTTTTGACACCCACGGGAAGAAATAGGATGGTGCTGTTCTTTACGTCCTGCACCACATGGATCACATTTTGTACATAAAACACTGTGTTAAAATAAACAAATAATAAAAGTTTTCATGAAATTTATCACACGAACATGGCTACGAATCTCGTAGCGCACTCGTAGCACGCGAATATTCACAAATAATTTTGTATACCTTTTTTCATTTTATAAAAGTACTCGTTTGTAAGTTTGACCTCATAGTCCTTTCGAGGAGTTAAAAGTATCATAAAATGATTACTTAGGCTTTACTGAAAGCTACAATGGTTGATGTGAGTGGAAACGCCGGGACACCCTAGGTCCTAGGAGGACATATAGTGACCTTTTGATGTTCTTCAGAAAGGTCAGGTGTTGGTAATCGCATCCGGCGTGCGTGTAAAACCAGATGTATGAACTTAAACGCAGCAAAAGGAGTAGGTAAGGGTCGTAGGAGTTAGCATTCTGTAAGTAGTTTATGCCTACCCATGGGAAGAAAGCCTGAGTTTATATATTATGTACGATGGTTATACAAAAAAGCCAAAAGTTTATATTATTATTAGGATTAATTTAGGAATTTACTATCTAACCTAACCTTCAACACTGTTAGCGTTGGTATAAATAAACAAGTAGGTTTTTTTCATAAAGGATGTTCGTGTAAACATCCACAAACATCTTTCCTAGACTTAATATACGTACATATTTATTTAGGATACTGTTTACTATCTGAAATGACCTGGCTTTCAATGCTAGGAAAATTTCGATTGCATAAACTCACGCCTTCTTCCCATGGGGTAGGCAGAAACTATAGAACGCCACCTGCTACGCTCCTTACATACTCCTTTTGCTTCGCCTACGTTCATACATCTGGTCATACACGAAACCAACGACGTGCAAATTTCGATTGATTAGTCAATAATTGAATGAAAATATTTGTTTGCATATATCAATATGCAAATAAATATTTTCTGACATATTAATTGGAGCCTTGAGTATTAATTTGTGGTTAGTTACTTGGCGTAATATACTAAATAAAGCGATTTTTTAAGCATACTATATTGTGATTCTGATTACACATTTATTTTTTAAGCATACTATATTGTGATTCTGATTACACATTTATTTTTTAAGCATACTATATTGTGATTCTGATTACACATTTATTTTTTAAGCATACTATATTGTGATTCTGATTACACATTTATTTTTTAAGCATACTATATTGTGATTCTGATTACACATTTATTTACAAAGATTGCATTAGCTGACAAAGTAACAGACAATCAATACAGTTGTTTTAGTTTTTTTTTTGGTAGGTAAATTAAATTAGGAGACTTGAAAACACGATCTACCTTTTAAAAAAAACTGGCATTGAAAATAATAATTCAAATAATATTTATCTATAACGTATTGTATATTTATTTTTACAATAAAAATATGTTATTATATATGAAAGCGTTTCAAAAGATACCTAATATTCAAATTAATTATTTTCGTCGGGACTGCTCAGTATTTCAATGAAAACGGTATGAAATAAAACGGTTGAGTTCATTTTATGCGCTATATTGAATTGGTGGAACATTTCAGTGTTGAACAATCATATGGCAAATAGGTTTGCAATGCTAATATGGCCCAAACAAAGCTTATATGCGCTTGCTGACTTTGCAAAGGATTTTCCACAGAGGACAGTGCTTGCATTTGAAAACGATTTTATTTTGTAAACTCTATTCATTTTTGTTCGGACAAATTATTTTAGAGGGGCTACTCTACTACATATTTTGTTTAAAAAAAATACCAAAAATTATTTCGCTATTACTGATTTATTAGGTTCATTAAAATGAAATGAATAATAATGAAATACTTATTACGTTTGCCGAACTGCAAAGCAAGTTATTAGCCGACATAGCTCCTTTTTTTGTAAGTACATATTAGCATGATTTTTATAATTAAAAAATTTCACATATAGGTTTAAACTATTCTTGCATTCTTTAAATTTATAAAACAGAAACAATTTTAATTTATTTTTTAACTATCTGCGCCCCGCGGTTTCACCCGTCTCGATCCCGTAGGAATATCGGGATAAAAAGTAGCCTATATGTATGTATATCCAGGGTGTCAGATACCTCCATACAAAATTTTATCAAAATTGGTCCAGCCGTTTGAGCATGAAGAAGTAACAAACACACTCACAAACTTTCGCCTTTATAATACTCGTATTAGTGTGAACTCTACAGCGGGCTTTGACAAAATATATTAAAGAGGTACTTATAAATTTTATTTTTAAAGGAGATTTTTGTGTCGCAACTGTTTATATTGACTGGAAGGTTATTAAAAATAGTTGGGACTAAAAAAAATCTACACCTTCAATCGTAACAATTATTAGAAGTGGGCACTACAAATATTTTCATGTTATTACTGACTGAACGCACTCATACATTGACTGTGTACTTACATATTGACTGAACTTACCTACACATTTTCGTAGACTTCTCTGAATTACATTCACACTCACATGAGAACTAAAACTAGTGCGTCACAAAAAGTAAGTAAAAGTATACAGCACACGTAAAGCATAATAGCTAAAACAACAATGCTTAATAGATACCTACTCAAGATCGACCATTTATAAACGTACTTATACGTACATTGTAAAGAATACACGAAGGTGACACAGAGGAGAACGCATACAGTTATGCGTTCTCCTCTGTGTCACCTTCGTTTTCATATGGCTTGCTTATCAATATATTGAAAATCGATACCTATCTTGGAAGCTTCAGGTACCTGAAGTGTAATATAAAAATACGCGACACAGGTTCTTACGCTTTTCTTAGCTTAACTTTGACAATGTAAACAGGAATGGGTAGGCACTAGGCTATTAAACTGTTAAAGAGATGGTTTAAAGTCGCACGTTTTCAAAGTGACAAAAATTGAAAAGAGTATGCTTACCCCCGTATTCAAGAACGATACTTACATAAGTACGGCAGCGACACTATGCTAAGTAAGGCATTTCTCACTGCGTTCGTCATGGCAGGCCATTTAATTCACAAACAATACTCAAGCGACACTTTACTATGCGAACGCACAGCGTCGATTACAGATCTGTGATTGGTCCGTTTCTGTTGCTAAGTTCGCTTTAGTGTTTGGCAGATGTGTGGGCGACATAAATATAACCTTTAAACGTGTTGTCAGTTGTGAAATATAAACCATCAAGTGTGGTGATTTAGGTAATAATAAAAAGTACTCTGTTTTCAAGGATCGACAAACAAAAAATAGTTTAGTTATCTTCAATTGTTTAGTTATCAATGGATGTGCATACGATTTCGAATTCTCCAAAAACAAAAGAAATTAATGGTGTGGATACTGTTTTTTTTTTATATTAATGATTTTATAGTATTATCATCTTACAACAAATTTACTATCTACAATAATATAAAATCTATTCTATCTATTTAATAAAAAATAAATATAATTTTATTTTGCTTCAGTTTTAAGAAGCTACCGTTTTCTGTATCGGAACGATAGCTCTTTGTAGCACTAAAAAAAAAACAAAATAAAAAAATGCAGGAGCGGCCTATCATAGAAGACAAACGGACACACGCTAAAAATATTGAATTAAAAAAGTTAAAATGAATAATAAAATAAAATATCACAAATGGATACAAAACACAGAAACAACCACATCTGTGGACCACATTATCATTTGACACAGACCTTTTTTTTACAATAAGCTACACTATGCGTTGGTTAAAATAGCTGTCCAGCTACTTTACGTAAGGGTCCTTTTAAGTGAACGCATAGCGTTGCACATCACTCAAGTATTGTTTATGAATCGGATTTACCGGCCCTATGCGTTGATGGGCACTGTGAGACCTCATAGTATCGTTCTTGAATAGGGGTGTTAGATGGTTTGGTCATGTTGAGAGGATGAGTGGAACGCGACTAACAAAAGGTATTTATAAAGCGGAGGTGAGTGGAAACGCTGGGAGGGGACGCCCTAGGAGGACATATAGTGACCAAATTGGTGATGTTCTTCAGAAAGGTCAGGTGCGTAGTACTCGCAATCGGCGTGCGTGTATGACCAGATGTATGAACGTAGGCGAAGCAAAAGGAGTATGTAAGGAGCGTAGCAGGTGGCATTCTATAGTTTCTGCCTACCCCCATGGGAAGAAGGCGTGAGTCTATGTATGTATGTTTTCAAAGTGCCCTTCTAAATAGCGTCTGTCTATCAAAATTACACTAATATACATAAATATAGTTTCCATTTCACCTAAATATGATGCTCCACACTTACATCCCAAGTACCTACACACGCGGCATTAAGTAATTATATTTGAGTGAGAACTAACTACATAGAACTAGGAGTTAGCTTCCAAAGCATTAATTTTCGCACAGGCAATGGAATGTATAAACAGCTAAAATGTCCTTCAGTGAATAATGACTCCCTACTTAATTAAATTACTTGAAATAATTATAATTATTTCGCTAATTATGACTGCTGAATAGAGTCCAATGTTCCTTAACTATTATTTCCAGGCAACTAACAAAGCTATAATACCATTCAAGTATTTATTAAGGAGTCTGCCCACTACACCGTACCATACCATGAAATCCGTAGTTTCGGCTGAAGTTCGGGCGTTTCCTACTCCGTATCACCTACGGACATAAGATTAGTTCGGGGCCCAACCTAAGAATGACACCACGATTTGACAGCAGTCCCTACTCCCGATGTGTTTTTGCCCGTCCGAAAAAGTTAATTATTTGAGTGTAGGGTTTACTCCGAAATTTCGAACTACTTTCGGACGGACCCGTATCTTTGTTGACGGACTTAGAGAGAAGACCCCCCAGGCACGGAAAGAAACACGGACTACTGTGCCCAATAGAACGTATGAACAGCGTATCATACCCTGCTTAACGGTTTTAGTGACCGTAGCATCCGTGTATCATCCGCGTGTCATATCCGTACGGTTCCCGTTCTCTCGGTTGTTGTAGTTTACCCGTGTTTTCGCGTCACGCAGACGCGTCAGGAAGAGTGAGTGAATATTTTTGTTGAGAAAGTTATTAGAAAGTAGTCCGTTTATGATGGGGTTAGAACGATCATCATAAGCGGTAATAGTATGCTCACCGTTTCGTCGCCTGCTCGCACCGGTTTGGCCACGTCATGTGCCATGCACGGAGCGTATCAGCACCGGCAAAATATTCTCGCCGACATTTGTTGACACTCCGTGCATGGCTCGCGACGGTGTTGGTCGGTACGGAACGGTCTAGTGACTAGTGTCATAGTCTCATTCTTTTTTTTTTTAGCACGGTCATGGTATGATACGGTGTAGTAGGCAGACTTCTTTAAAAGGAAAACGAGCGTGAAGGTCTTAACTTTTTAATTACAGGACATAAAAGTTAATATCCACTATTGAAGACGGGCCTCCCCGACTTAACGAACGGTTGTTGGAGGGTATTTTTATGTTGCCTTTCATTTTAATGTTAATTATTTTCTTTATATTATTAAATACACTCGTGTTTGATCACTATCTCACGATGGCACACCCTTGCCTAGAAATTAACTTTTCACTCGTTTCTCGAAGTCATGGGATGGAGATTATGGGTAAATATTATTAAGAAAAATATAACAAAATTCAATATTTTCATCAGCTCCAGAAAACCAGAAACTTTTGAATTGTTACGCAAAACTTCTACTATTTATTTACTTACGAAATACTTTGTTATCTCCAAGTTAATTTTTAGTTCAAGAACGAAGATATTATTATACAAAATAATGGTCGAAGGCATCCCGTCGCCTGCAGGCTACAATAAGTTATTTTACATCAATTAAATACTTGGCCTCGATAAGGACTGTATAAATAATGTTATTCTGTCGTCCAGTATTGAATTATTAATTTGCTTTTCAACTTATTACAAGTCTGGGCAGGTGTAACTGGGCCATATTGATTTCTATTTCAAAATAGACGTTGTGATTTTTAGAACTAACGTTGGTCACAAAAATAGAGAGGGTTGTTTTATCCGGTAAACTTATAGCTTGAATCGGTCTGAGTTTGTTTTTATTTTTATTGTATTTTCATTGTTGAAAATGGAACACTATTAGTAAAATCCAAACTAATCCTATCCTATTATAAATGCGAAAGTGAGTTTGTTTATTTGTTTGTTTGTTACGCTTTCACGCTAAAACGGATGAAATTTGGCACATAGGTAGACTATAATCTAGGTTAGGACATGTATCCTATTTATCCCGGTAGTACGTTTCCGTGTGATAATTTCCGAAATCCACGCGGGTGAAGCTGCGGGCAAAAGCGACTATAATATAAAATTCTTGAGAGACTAAACAACATTCAGTAAAACCGATGGACATAATGAAAAGCAAAATATATTTTTTTTCATGTAAACCTACACTGGGCACTTATGAAACGTCAGAAGCTAGGTGCACGGTTCCAATTGGTCGTTTCCTATGGAGAAGATCCGGCAAGAAACCCCAAAAAGGTTCGATTACAATCCTTTCTCTGCAACATCCCATACTATTTATTTAAACACCTATGGTTTTGTGCTCCCAAGTTTTAATATTCTACGTTGATAAGTTGTAGATTAGGTAGTATGTAATTTATATTTATGTATGTTCTTATGGTGGATCCGCAGTAGCTCGCGAAATTCAAATTTTCTTACGTTTTTTCCAATCATCATCATCATTGCAGCCGAAAGACGTCCACTGCTGGACATAGGGTTCCCCCAAAGGGCGGGTTGGCAATCGCAATATCGTCCTAAAATGCATAGAGAACGCTGCTGGCCATTCTCTAGTAAGTCCCTTAGTCGCCTTTTACGACGCCCACGGGAACAAATGGGGTTTTTTTTCCAATATCCAGGTATATTTATTATTTTCGTTAATGCATAAGTTAGATTTGTTCCATAAGAGATTTGTTTTTATGGAACAAATCTAATTACGAGAGATGTATTAATGATTCTAATTCTGTAAATGCATATTTGTTATCGTCGCTAATCATACTTTGATCAAGATACAACCTGACACTGACCTGCAAATTGCAAAAAACGTAAGAAAAAGCTTAAGTAAACGTAGCAAAAACAGAGAAATAGTAAACAGGATAATACATTTTCTCGGTCACAAACTTTCATAACAGTTTCTCAGTAGCATTAACCACAACGTAGGCTAAATTACTTTAGTTTTGGGTTGGTAAGACCTAAGATCAATAAAATTTTATTGGGTCGCATACGGTTCGCGTGACAGCCCTAAGCGTACCACAGGGCAGAAAGGACTTACGTTCGTGTAGTTTAGGGTTATGTAATAAATGTTGTCTGTGGTGCCTTTCGGGCGGCACTATTTCGTAATTGACGTATAGCGAATAAATGGAAAAAAGAAAATATTGGTGTGCATTTTGTTTGCTTAGCTACGAGCAAAATAAATGTACTTAATAATAATTACAGACAAACCTATTTGTTTTCTCAATAAATTTTATCAGCTAGGTACCTTAGACCTACCTAACCTAGTTACATTAGAGTCCAGTATCAAAATATACAGCAAAAAATATATTTTATGTCATTTACAACGAATTTGCGTTACCGCAAAAACCTAATATTATGTTTGTGATTTATAGGGAACCACACAATGTGTCATCCCCTTTTTTCTGAAACCTCTTTATGATAACGACAAACTGTATCCTTCTAAGTATTATATTATCTGCTAAATAGCCAGTTAATTGTACCTTAAACTCGTCATTACCTTTTCCTTCGTTTACACTTTAAATGAAGTAAAAGCTCTTATTCGATCTCATTTTGACAACGTCTAGACTGCAAAATATTTAAAATTTCAGTAGGTAAAGAATGTTGAGAGTGACCTGAAGTTAGAATATTAAATAAGAAATTTTCTCATCCTATTTTCAGGCTAGTTTTCATGTAGGATAGGTAAAAGCATTTTAAACTTTTACTTAATTAATTTTCGTTTTTGCATGTTCAATTTGGTAGCTATAAATGAATTCATCCCAACAGAGGTTAAAACAAATCACTGATCAAAGTTAAATATTATTTTAATGCTAATAAAAGATTGCATTCATGAATGAATGAATGAAATGCACCGACCCCAGCGTAATTAAACTAGACTCGATTACTCAAATGAACCCAAAGATTCACACTAGCCCCTGGAGCCTTATGTTTCATAGGACTACAGAGATTATTGTATTTAAGCTAAAATTATTTTATAATTTGAATTTGAATGAATTGTTGTTGATATTGTTGGTGAAAACATTGATGATTTTAAACAGAATTTAAATATTGAATGAACACCACAACAATGTCATTTGCAATGTCGATATTATTACAACGCGTAAAAATCAACTTGGAAATGTCGCTCATTTATAATTGAAACACGATTAAATAATATTCAAAACTCCATCATTATTTACGGTAGAGGCTAAAATTGGTTAATTAATTAACGTTTTAACTGAGCAGTTTATGGACGTACTCTCGATATTAACGCGTCGTCCGATAGTGATTGTGAGATTTGGTCAGGCTTGAACGGATGTACGACGCAGCCACCACAAACTAACTACATAGCTATGTAAAACGTTAACCTACGGCAAAATTATCATGTTACTGACTGATCTCGTGGGGCTTCCTGGTATTGTAGCAAGCTCACATAGTTACATTTATGTGCCTTTGTTTAATTAATTCCTGGAACATCAAACTTGATATATTTGTATCAACTAGAGTAGGTTTTTATCAGAGTAACTGAAATAAGATCTGCCTGTAGGCTACCTTCTTTCTCATTCACTTTCACAATGCTAAAGATTGTAAAAAACCGGCCAAGTGCGAGTCGGACTCGCGCACGAAGGGTTCCGTACCATTATCTATAAAAATGGCAAAAAAATCACGTTTTTTGTATGGGAGCCCCCCTTCAATATTTGTTTTATTTTAATTTAATTATTTATGTTTAAAGTGAATATATAACTAAATATTCTGTGAATATTTCAAGCGTCTACCTGTTGCCGTTATCGATATCGAGCAAAAACGAGCAAAAAAATCGCGTTTGTTGTATGGGAGCCCCCTTAAATATTTATGTTATTCTGGTTTTTAGTATTTGTTGCTATAGCGGCAACAGAAATACGTCATCTGTGAAAATTTCAACTGTCTAACTATCACGGTCCATGAGATACAGGCTGGTGAGCAACGGACAGACAGACAGACAGACGGCGGGGCTTTAGTAATAGGGTTCCCGTTTTACCCTTTGGGTACGGAACCCTAAAAATGGTGAATCAGAAACTGGATATGTGTTCTTCCTTGCTACCTATTTTTGTGTAACCTCATCGCCACAAATTTTAGTCTACAAAATAAACTCCACGATACGATTTTTTACCTAATACTTTTGCAAACATTTCCAGTTTATTCACCACAATTTATTTATCCTGGAAAACATCCGTCAGTTTACCCATAAACATCAAGTTATAGCATTATTCCTTACAGCTGACATTTGCGATGTTATCCGTAAAGATATGGGGACTGCCTCCTTGTACCTCCTCTATGTGACGTGGCCCCGTAGGGAAACATACAACCGATCCATTGGATTTACATAAAAGGTTCAATGAATTTGCTACAAGCTCATATTTGCGGTGACACACGTAGGTGCTTTTTTTGATTATCATTTTCCTACGAAAGGGTGTTTACAGACAGAAGATAATCAATACTAAATTTCGTTACAAAAAAGATAAAAAAATCGGTTGTCTGTAAAGTCGGTTTCCTGACGATAGTTGAACGTGACAACGTCATAAGCCTTAAATGGAACGCCTCAGAGCGAGGTAACGCCGCATGAGTCATGTTTTTTCGTGCGTGCAGCCGGCTCCATCGAATTATAAGACGTTGTCACGTCAAAAAAGAAAAATTGTGTACACTACTTTCATTTTAATTTTCACAGCAATTCCAGCCTTAATGCAGTGACTGTCTTATTTAGGTCGTTCTTCATAATGAAGCAATGTTGTGGGATTAACAACATTAATTTCTTAACAAGTTGAACGTAAACGAAGCAAAAGGAGTATGTAAGGATCGTAGCTGGTGGCGTTCTGTAGTTTCTGCCTACCCCCATGGTAACAAGTCGTGAGTTTATGTAAGTGTATGTTTTGTTAGTTCATCAGGAACCTTTTTCGGGACAGAGCTTTCGATATTTACCTTATCTATACAAAAAATCACCACAGATGAAAGGAAGAGAAAATTCAAACCTTGAAGGCCAATAAAGGTCATTTTCATGATAATAAAATTAACGCTGCATAATCAGCCGGTAATCAAGAAAAACGTGTCTTTTTGAATAGGTACTTTACTGTTAACTGTTTTGAGGCTCATAGACCCAATATGCAATGAATGAGTTAATTAAATCGAATGGTAGGTATTTAATGTTCTAATGTAGTTCTTTTGATGGGTCAAGTACCATAAACTTAGATTAATTACGTCACGTGGTGTGACAGTAGTTTCTGTGTGCTCGTAGAAAATCGTGACACGTGGAAAAACTATTCACACTTTCTGTGAAAATACAGTTTATTTATGACTTTTAAGTATAAATCAAACACAAAATGGAAAGTGGTGTTTCAATTAAAAATGTAAACCTCGAATCCCGCGAACTACTTACCTACCTAAATATTATTTCCAAGGTTGGGTTTTCATTTAACTTTTCTCATTAACGTAAATTTTTAATAGTATTATAATTTACTCATTTTCGTATTTATGAGAAATGGCCCTGGATATATTGTAATGTAGGGTAGTGTTTCATGTTAAATGTGAAGTGAATTTAATTACCTTACCCTCATGGGAAATCATTGATTACGTAGATAGATATCTACTTGTGTTGTTTAAAAGAAGATGTAGTAACAAAAATTGAAAAGAGTATGCTTAGATGGTTTGGTCATGTTGAGAGGATGAGTGGAATGCGACTAACAAAAGCTATTTATAAAGCAGAGGTGAGTGGAAACGGCGGGAGGGGACGCCCTAGGAGGACATATTATAGTGACCAAATTAGTGAGTTCTTCAGAAAGGTCAGGTGCGTAGTACTCGCAATCGGCGTGCGTGTATGACCAGATGTATGAACGTAGGCGAAGCAAAAGGAGTATGTAAGGAGCGTAGCAGGTGGCGTTCTATAGTTTCTGCCTACCCCCATGGGAAGAAGGCGTGAGTTTATGTATGTATATCTACTTGTGAAATAACACATTCCAGATGTCCGGTTTCAAGTAGGATTCATAAGATGAAAGGTCTTATAACATTTCTAAAGCCCTTCAACTCCTTTTCACCTGTCCCTGATACAAGATAATAAATCTTCGGAAGAAAGGAAGGCACGGAACAAAAATGCGTCATGTAAACACCCAAACACTTCGGGGGTCCCGTAAGCCAAGTAAAAGGGGGTATTAACTTAATGATCCAACCACATCCAACAGGTAGAATGATCTCCGTACATCACGAGCCAAATGTTTGGGAACTTTCCTTTACAATGTTCTAAAATTGGTCTCAAATGTTTTGAAGGAGCTTCAACACAAGTAGTCACGTTGAAGAAAAGACGGACTATAGACAAATGTATTGTTGATTGTGGAATAGATAGATATTTTGTCGGTTGTGTTTTCCTTAGATTTGTCTTACATACATCACGCCTTTTTACCATGGCAGGAATGGTAGGCAGAAACTATAGAACCCCACCTGCTATGATTCTTTCATACTCCTTTTGCTTCGTTAGTTCGATAGTTGTTTATTCGTCAGCGTTTGTCGTTGAGATTTATCTTGAAAGAAACAAGCGACCCTTATAGTAGTCGGATATGATGTGTAACATCTGACATCTCTGCTTGGTAATAAGCAACTGAGCGGCGACAGAAATTAACCTCAAAATTAAAAAAAGTTAAATCTGAAATATGTATTCGAATAAACTCATTACTACGCGCACTGGTAGAAACTCGACCCACTCTACAATCTATATAGTACTTACTAATTCCAAATTCCATGTTATTATAAAGTTCTTACTAATTCCATGCTTAAGCTGTCACTTCCTGGTACACACTTCCGTCCTATACTATAAAAATAGGGAGCCTCCTTTTAACTATATTATTATCCACATTAAAACTTCGTTACAACGATTCTGCGATCGCATCTCTATTACGTCTCTTGAGACTTAGTCGCAAATATGTGGGATGCCTGTTATTTTGGTCAGGTTCAGACCATGCCATTGTCGTCCGTTGATCGCGTCAATGGATGAAAGTCGTATGATACACAACTGTATTTAAGTAAATTTGTATGATCGCTCAGATGAATGAATGCCCTTTCTCTCTTGGAGCTCGTAAACGGAGGGTGGAGTACAAACATTTGCTCGACTTTTGTAAAGTGATTTATTCTGAATGGCAAAAAGCGTATTGTTAGGCTTCGTGTTTCATTCATGCTTTACAGATTTACATTTTGGAGTTTGTTTGCGTATGAGCATCGTGTCGTAACTATGTAAGAAAATGTTCACATTTTCATACAATGCTGTGACACATGGCTTTACTTGATTATGTCTTCAAAAGTTTCGCTAGAAAGTTGCTTTATAAAGCAAAAATGGTGTTCTAAAATACATGTCAAATTAGTCATCACTCAGATGAAAGGTTCAAGGAAGATCGTCAAAATGAGGTTTTCAGTTTAACGCCAAAGCTTATTTTGTTGGTTGTAACTATGTGCCTTAGTTTATCAAATATTCCATCTAATTTTAACAAGTAAACAAGGCTTACGTAAAAATTTGATGAAAAAAGACTAAAATTTTGTATAAACGAACTTGAAAAGTAGATCATTTGAGGGAACCGATGAATAATGGTTTTTCCTTGAAGGTAACAAATGAAAGATACTGACAGAGCCATTTTATCAGTATCGATGTCTCATAAGCTGTGGAAGGAGACGTGCTCGTGGGAGCCACAGGAGGCTCTATAAAAGTTAGCCTCATCGGTAAAGGCCAGGGCTGAACGTATTTTTTTATATATATTTTTTTTGTTTTCGGGTATTTTTCCTGTTTATTTTTATTCGGGGGTGCGCATAATTTTACGGGTAGATTATTTACAAGCGAAAATGTGAAGAATTTTGGTTCAATAACGTTTATTCTGAAGCACTATTTACCACGCTTTAATCTTCTATATTCCGGATAATAATCAACGCCCAACACCCCGTCTTTACAAAAGCACTATATTTCCCACCATATCTTTGAAACTTCAATTGGAAAACTGTTTCAACTAGTTATAAAACTTTTCAAAGCTTAATATTGGCATGATATAATTTCGCAGCAACCTTTAAGTCTTCATGAGCGCCAATGGAGCGGAACATTGAAGTAAAGCTCGTTGAGCTAATTCCTTCTAAAGATGATACGAGTTGAAACTTCCACTAAGGAATACTTTACATTGTTGCCTTACTGTGAGGTTCTCTTGTCGTAGTAATTTGGCTTTAGTATAGATTTGTTTTTAGACTCAATTATTAAATCAGTATTTGCAGGTATAACTTTGATTTTTCTGCCTATGAGAAAAAACCACAAACGTATGGTAAAGTTCGTAAAACAAAAATTTTGTGCAACGATGTATGTTGATTGTCTTTATTGTTTTGACACAAAAAGTCGTAAGACTAAGTATCCCGGATGTCAGAACCAACAATGGATACCCTTTAGTTACGCATTTCCTTCTGGGCAATCTCCTGTAGATTATCTTTATAAAATAAATCACGCTGCTTCGTACAATTCAGACTCAGGGTAATTAATATTCCATAATGAATCAAAGTAGCTTTCACGGCCTTCTGTTTTGTGCATTATTTAATAGCCAACGTTTCGGCACGAGTAAATCCTGTATGTAGCAAAAATTCAATTTAGAATTAAGGAAAATTACCTTTAACGGATATCTTCCATCTGAATTGTTCTCTCAACTCAATTAGAGGTTTGAGCCGGAATTGATTTACGGCTGTTTAAAACTAAGCTCGTTTTCTATTAGATTATTTGGGTTTAATACTCGCTAGATTATCCATTGGCCCGCCCGCACACTATGCAAAGCGAATTATTTATTGAGCCTATTATAGAGAAGTGGAGTTATCAATAGGTGTGTGTGCCCCATGGAATTGTGTAATGACTGTAAAGGATACGTAATTTATTATGTCTAAGAATTATTGGCAATTGAAGAGGGTGGTTTAATACCATTACAATTGTTCTGAATTGAGAATTATTATATTTCTCTTCGTTTCATATTTGGTATCAACCGATCTGGAATTTAATCTAACGTCGCAATGTGCCACTACTGAACAGTAGGTCTCTATAGACTCTCTCTACTAGCCGTTTAGTGATTCTTGTGCTCGCTTTTACAGCAGAAGATTAATTAACATACAACCCTTTAGAACTTTAAAAAAAGTTTTTAACAGGACAAGTTCACTTCTATTCTATATGTTGCTCACTTAACAGATTGATCAAATGAAATCCTTTTGGCATACCTTTGGTATTATGGAAATTAAATGCATTTTGATTTTTGCACACAATCTGACTAGGTTCACTTATGAAAACTTCATCATTCAAGACAGTTTAAAAAAAAAACTGTGTTTCGGAAAGGTTGCAGATGTTTTATAAAACTATCAACAGGGTCAATGAAGCTTGGTTTCCACATATAATTCAGTTAACAGATTGCCATAAGTAATAAACCTATTACTAAGATGAGTGAGATGTTTGATGTAGATTTATCTCTTTACGGCGGAAATGGCCGGCGGGATTACCCCGTGAATTCGCGAGGCGATCGTGGTCTTCGCGATCGTCGCGTGCTTATGTCACTTTTTGTTTGGAAAACGCCCTCTGTCGGAGCGACCACGCGTTCAGGTTCACTAAACAAAAAGTGACATAAGAGTGCGACGATCGCTTTAAATAGGAAGCGGCCTTAAGAGTTTCATAATAAATTGCTATTGTTTCATATGACGACGGAACAACGAGGTTTCATTACGTGGTCGTATTAATATGGGGTGGCTGAGATAACTATGTAAACTTGCCTTAAAGTGCAGTGTGGAAGAGGGGTTATGAGATTGCAGTTTTCCTAGGATAATAGGTGGATTAAGAAGCTGTTAGTTTTTATTTTCTACTAACTGTTTTTACAACAACACGCCTTGTCGAGGCCTTTCCCCGAGGGTTGGGCAGAGGTAGCTGTAGGTCACCCACATTTCGCAAGTAAAAAAAAAGTATTTTAAATTAGAAATAGCTTGTTTTTGGTCACAACTGCAGAAGGCTTTACGGAAGTGACCATTGTTGAGTCTAATTTGTAAGTATTATTGTCCTTGTGATGCCGGACGTAAAGAATAGCACCACCCTATTTCTTCCCGTTGGTGTCGTAAAAGGCGACTAAGGGACTTACTAATAGAGAATGGGCAGCAGTGTTCTCTATGCATTTTAACACCATACTGCGATCGCCAACCCGCCTGCCAAGCATGGCAATTATGGCAACCTCCCCCCCCGTGTTGGGGGAGGTCTATGTCCAGCAGTGGACGTCTTTCGGCTGAAATGATTATAATACATAGTTATATTTTCCCACGACGTAACGGAGGTGTGGAAAAATAAAAAATCCGAGTTTGTGACTAATTGAAATTGCTTAAATAAATGTAGTCTCTAATTGATATAAATTGCTGCATCTCTACGAGACACATAATAACTTTTCGTACTTATATTTTAATTGCAATCGGGGCGGCATATGGTAATGGCAACCCCCAACGGATTTTTCGTTTTTATCTTTCGTTACTTACTTCCTTTTAGTCAGGGGTTTTCCAAAAAAAATATTTAATCCTTTTTCGATTACAACGTTTCCATAGATAGAGGGTTTTATAAAAAAAATGCCTTTTTTAATTAATAAGAGTGTTATCAACGGCCCAGGTCCTCTATTATTAATTCAAGGTACCCACCCACGGAATGGCGTCCTGAGAGAAAATCAATGAAAACTCAACCCCGTCCGCAACCAAACTTGTCGAAATCCTCTGGTCTCGCCAAGTGAACTTACTCACTTGAAAACTTTTTCAATTTGATTAATTTATGAAATATTCCAATTACACTGACTCATTCCCCGAAACGGTGTGATAAAAGTTTCAACTTGTTGAGAAAACATTGTTTCAAGCTCAGAAGTGACATTATTAATGGACCTCAATTTTGTCTTGTGGATTTACGAGCCTTTATTACTAGTTTGAATGTAAGGACTCGTGCAGACTGGCGCGATATCGCGAGCGCTGAAGATAGCGCGCCGCGCAGCGCGAGACTTTCCATGAAATATTCATAGAAATTGTGATACTACTGTGCGTCTCGCTGTCACGTCGCGCCTGGCTGGGGAGCCTTTATAGTTTATATAATACATGTTTGAATAAAAAAAAATAACAAAATGACTAAGTTTCAAACTAAACTCAAACTGCACAGAAAAAATTGCTTTCAGTCTCTGCAGGAGTCTTGCGAGTAGACTAAAACATTGTTTCTGCCGAGTGATATTGAGAAGTTCCCATTAATAATAACAAAAAAAGATTTTATTGTTTCTCAAACAATTCTTCCACTGCACAAAATTGAGGCAGCCCCGGTAAGCCCGGCCCGGCCCGGTAATAATGTAAAAATATTATATATATGTAAAATTACTTATTAAAATTAATATAAAAATACTATTAAATGGAAAAATTAAATTCAAATCCGACTGGTAGTTCCAGAGATTACCCCCTACATAAAAACAAATTACCTCTTACTTTTACTTACCTCATCATTCATCATCATTTCAGCCAAAAGACGTCCACTGCTGGATATAGGCCTCCCCCTAAGGGGGGTGTTTGCCATAATCGCCAGGCTTGGCAGGCAGGTTGGCGATCGCAGTATGGTGTTTAAATGCATAGAGAACGCTGCTGCCCATTCTCTAGTAAATCCCTTAGTCGCCTTTTACGACACCCACGGGAAGTAATCGGGTGGTGCTATTCTTTACGTCCGGCACCACACGGGGCACTTACCGGCGTTATTTATAGTCTCCGGCACGTAACTTGGCAAGGTTTTGGCGTAGTGGGAGGGAGTAAGTTCACGCATGCACAAACTAATGCAACAATTTTTATCACTTTTATTGCTTGTCATTGTTCTATGGTTATTGACAGAATTTATTTTCAAACATGTCTGTTTAGAAGAAAGTTAAAGAAAGGAGAGAAACATCTAACGATTCTTGCCATTTTACGTGCCGGCGACTATACCTCACATTAATAATATTAGTATACAAAGACAGTATGAAGTTATTACCAAAACTTGGTCATTGAAAACTAAAGTGGGCTCTTCAGTACGTTATTGGTAGCGTTGTTACGATGTCATCTTTTCTAATTAATTATAAAACTGTCGTATCTTCAGATAAGTACCGTTTTGGCTCTATATGAGTAGGTACGTTCTTAATTAAACCTTATTGCTTATTCAATTAAAATGACATCATTCTGCTTAATTGGAATCTTATCTTACGCAAATTAAGTTTAATGATGAATATAAACAATTTAAATATTATGATAAAAGAATCGTGACTCATTTTTCTAAGAACACAAACTTTGGTGTTTGAATTAATAAAATCTGGATTAGCGTGGTAGGATTAAATTTTGTATAGCTTACTGTCGTCTTGTCATACTTCATAATTCTTATGAAAATACGTTATAATTATTAGTGCTATATTTTTCAAGAAAATGTACCGCAGCTCCTCTCGTCTATAAGCAATTATTATAAAATTGGGTTGACGCTGTCTCTAAGTAAGCGCTCTGCAATTTCTTTGTTTTTTTCAAACGAATGAAGCACTGAATGAATTTCACGAAGCGCTGGAAATAAATTTAAAATATCTGCGTGAAAAACTGTAAAAAAATTCCGTGCTATAACTTTCAATTAACAGGCGTTGCGCCGAGGACCAACATTCTTGTGATTGATGTCACAGTATGAAAACGGTTCTGCGAAGTTACAAGCAATTTCACTAACCATTGTGTGAAGAATTCTTCTTAATTTTCCGCTAGAGCGTCGGGTTGAATAATAACGCTCTTTTAATGGGCTTTTCCTGGTCCTTTATTTCGAGAGTGAAGTGTTTCTGTGAGTGAATCAATGGGATTTTCGCGAATGGACTTTTAAATAGAATTTTCAAAGCATTAGTATTCGAAACATGAATGAATAGATTTTGTTTTTATTAATAAGAACTAAAGTTCCTCATAATATATTACAATCTAGCCTAATAGACTAATAAGCAATTTAACTCTAACTTATTATTTTACGTGATAGAATACGTTATAACTAAGAATAGTGTCAATTTGCACTGTTACACAATTCCGTAGCACTTTCTTAGAGTCTGATAATTAATAAAAACACTTTGTTCATGTGTTACATGTATAGCACAGCATTGTTACTATTATTCATTCACTATTTATACAGTACACTAACTCAAATGGTTTAGTTCTCTTTAGCCTACGCACTATATCCGTATTGTCTAGCAGCTGAATTGCCTCGACATGAATGAATAGTGAGAAACGAATGAGATTTATTTAAAAGATACCCTTGTCTCGAACACTAAGTAGGTAATTTCCTATTTCCAAAACTGTAACTTGTCTAGCTACGAGCTAGTTGACGCTGTATGAAGGTGATAGGGGTGGATAGCAAGCTGTGGGTGGAGGCGGGAGAGTCGGTTCACTTTGGCTTCCGAGCCTACTTCCGATGTGGCAGTGTCGTGTGCCCTAAATGTGCGTACTTACTCTCGACAATATCTAACGTCGACTTTGGGCAGAGTAACAATCCTTTGTACTTTGTACAGTCAGTTGGAAGTGTGTTTTGCTTTTTAAATAAATATTTTATTATCATTTATGGTACTACAAAATAATATGTTGTTTTATTATCTGTCCATCTACATAAATATATTTTTGTAGCATTCAGATGACACGTATCGCAAACGAACAAACTAAAACTCGCATTTTATAATTAACTTTTTCCTAGGATGGAATTTTAATTAGGTATCTCGAAATAAACATGTAATAAGGAGTTGCTGCTTCGTCAATTAAACACAAAACCTATGCGGAAACTGTCTACTAAATGTTTTGCTCATGCTTGCTATAATTTTATTTGAAGCATACGCTTTTACAAATTTAATTTAAACTGACTTTGAAAGTCATTTGGAGTGAAAATTATCACTTTATGTCACGTATACCTTAAAATATAAAATGTAATGGTTTTTAATTAAAATATGTCCTCTGCATCTTCTTTGTAACGTTTTCAATCTGCCGGCGACGTTCATTCAATATTTATTTACATTGAAATGTTGTAGGTACAAAATTAAAACGGCTCTGAAATGTTCCGACGCGATTCCCTCTGCAATATGAATGCCTTATAACGATTTTCAGCAACTTCAAATTAAATTTCTCAACATTGTGGAACCTGAAATTACATTTCTTGGTGACGTATACGGGCCTGCATTTTATGTGTTTTCATTTTCATTGTCAACAATGATATTATCTTCTGTTCGTTGAAATATGGATTTCTCTTTGAAATTCCGACCTTTATTAATTTAATGAATATAATTCAAATGAACTTTGAAAATATTGAATTTGAAAATATATAATATATAAACATATAAGACAAAAAAGAACAAAGTTTATTATATTGACCATAGTTTATCTTACGAATTCAAGTTAGATAAAATAAGAACAAAAACCCTTGAATACCTACATAGCTGGCGGTCTTCGTAGACTCAATATTAAGCATTCCGTCCACTACACCTGACCATACCTAGATATTTCGGCGAGGACTGAATTCCCTACGTGCAAATTTTGCATAGCACCATCCACTTACGTCACTCGTGCTTGTCTTGAGAAAGTTTTTCTATAAAAGGCAGAGTTAGACGGTAAAAGGATGGTATAATGCGCTTAGACCCATTTAATACTTAGCTCGAAGAGCACACAAGAAGAGTAAAAAGTTTAATGTGTTTTAACTTGGGAAGTGGACACACCGAGTTAAGTTCGCTTCATCTCACTTGAAACCACCTATTTGATTTATAATTATCATTTTAAACACGGTACAAAATGGAATGTTCAGATTTTGTATTCGAATTATAATAATATTACGAATGATATTTTAATGGGTTTTCTCAAAAATATTGAATTTCGTTACAATTCCATTTATTTTATACTTGAAGTTTATTTGGGGGCGTAATAATGTATTCTCAAATTTTAAATAAAAAGATTTCATGCTGAAACACGTCAGTTTATTTCAAGAACACGTCTTTTCGGTTGGTTAAATATATATAGCGAAATAAAACGTTATAGTATTGACAATATAAAGTATTTCTGCCTATAAATTGCTTAATTTTGTATCGAACCTATTCGCTGTGTTCATTTTCATTCTTCCGTGACTATATTTTATGAGTAACCGTTTGTTAGAGTATAGGAATCGTTCGTAATGTAAATGATTGAGGGGAATCGGTCCAATTGTTGTTTTTTTACGGCTACTCAAAGTCTGAACATTGGACCCAAGCAAACGCTTGGCATTCAAATGATTCACTTTTATTGCTCTTACCTGATTGATTATTCATATAATTATGCAAGTGGGGAGGGCTTTGGTGGACGCTTTTAGGAAGGGCAGCCATATTACCGTTTGAAATTTATGATAAAGGGCGATGGGCTACACTGAAATAATATTAAACAATATTATTCAGGTTTTCTTAAAGTTGAAAAGAGGACCGCAGCAAGAAAATAGTGTATCAGAACCGCATCAGTTATATACCACGATAAATACAAACCTCTGTGAGACATTCTGACATGCTCGAGCAGAAAATCCGATACCGTCAACTTTTCACTAGTGGCGTAAGTACGTATACGAGTGTACGCGGAATAAAGCAGTAACTTGGCTTTTGAACTTTTTCCTCCCCAGAGAAAGCATTCGGGGACAAAATGTTTGCGGTTCACTTTTGGCTTATTTTGTTCAGTAAACTCTATAAATGACGCTGAATATTTTCAGATGCAAATACTTGTCTGTGAGATCTGGTGGTTTAAAAGCTTCGATACAAAAGTTGTTTTCCACACTATCTGAATTATTCCCAACTGTTCTGTACATAATGTGTTCGTTACCTAAATTCGTATGTTTTGTATAGAAATGAGGAAGTCAGTTCTAAGTAAAGACATATTGAGCCTCCAAATGACAGTGATGATTACGCTATTCAGTTAGAAATAACATACTCTACGGCAGGCGGGAAGTTTAATGTACGCGACATACATGATGCATTAAGAGATATGTTACATTCGTATGTAGGTACTTACGTAAACACCTCATGTACACTGTCGCATTTAACTCAGTTTACGCTGCAGTTTTGACTTCATAACCGAGTTTAATCTTGAGCCTTGATTTGTTTCATTGTTATGTTAATCAACAGCGTTTCCAGCCATACTTCACGCCTACACTCTAATATATTTAGTTTAGTTACGTGTCGTTACACCATAATAATACACCAAATATGTGAGTGATAATAGTGATAAGTAAAATAAATGAATATTGAAAATGTTAGCTTGTGTGTGTCAACCAACGGAGACGGCGCTATTATTTAAAGGAGGACCACCAGTTGCTATGGGGCCACTTGGTACACACAAAATACGTCATAATCCTGTTGATGCCATGAAAGCCATGAAACTGATACCTGCAACAGTTCGACGGTCCAGCGATGACGCGAAACACAGTTCTCCGTCACACAATTCATCGCCAACCCTCATAAATTCAACCGGAAACTTACTGAATTTAAGAAAAATAGAACGAAAAGCGAAATCAACGAAAATCCTAGTTAACCCTGTTTGCTCCGACAGTGTTGGTACAAGCGATGATAGCAATCGATCCAAAAATGTCACCTCCAAGTGGAATGGAAAGAAAAAACGTCTCAAGTTAGAAAACACCGCGAAGAACCCCAAGAAAGACGAACGCAAACGTGATAAAAATGATCCAATTAGTAGAAGCGATGGTAAAGAAGATAAGAAATCGATATCTTGTTTCAAAATAAAAAGTTCCGAAGATAAATCACGTTCAGTGGAAGACCGAAAATCTGGAAAAGAGAACTGTACAAATGAAAATTCGAGTAATCTGATGAGCGCCGAGAAACCTGATATAATTAACCATTCCAGGAAAAATTGCAGAGAAGTTTTAATAGACGAAGGAACAATGACCGATGAGACAATGTTAAGAAATGACCAATTGGAGATGGGGAAGACTGATACTACTATAGCAGTTAAGGAAATGAAGGTAAGCATGTAGTTAGACTTGGCTAGCGTTAATCAAAGAGCTTAATATCCTGTTTCACAAAAAAATAAAATCAATACTCAACTGAAAGTGGCGGAAACAGTAATTAAATTGCATTCGCAGCGTTTCAACAGCACACTAGTACAACTTGAAACACAATCGTTCAGTGTTGTATATTGAATTGGGTTCATTACCAGCATTTCGTTCGTCTCGGCATGTGGATCAATCTGTATGCTAATGACGAGCTGAAACACTCTCGGATTGCACTCATCTTCTCCCTTTCATTACCATTCCTCTCAATGGACTTGTGATAATATGCATTATTAAAACCAAGTTATGGAGCGTTTTAGTGCATAGTTTGGATTTGGAAGTCTACCATTATTTCTGTTTTAATTACATTGTTATTTCACATCAATCGTTTTCAAATAGAATAATTTCACAATATTATGTATGTAAATTGAAAATATTAGTAACAAATTCAACCTTATTATCCCCATTCTACGTTAAATGTAGGTGAATTGCCAGTATGGCAAATAAAGTGTGGAGTGGGTGTGGTGTGGGTGTGTGGGGTGTGTGGTGGTGTGTGTGTGTGTGGTGTGCTGTGTAGTGTGGGAATAGTATAAAATCAGCACAAATGAATACTTAATTAATTTAAGTGTTGGACAAAACTGTGTGTTTCGCTGCGTTATTGCAATTATTAGCTGTGTGATTGTCCTTGCCCATCTGTGTTTAATATCCGGTGCCCAAAGGCCGGAAAATGTAATTGTGGCTTCGCTAAATCCTCATTGCGAATCGATTCCGTGTCGATTGCGTACCGAAAAAGGTTCTCTCGGCCGTATTTGATGCTTCATTGATATTCTGGCTCGTGCCCGGAATGATTTTAATATTGACATTTGCATAAATATTAATATTAGACGCTTTAGACGTGATGAGGCTGATTTTGTTTTTGTTTTCAGCACGTTTGGCAAACGCTTTAACTGAATCAATTTTGGTTTTAATCTGTTTATTGATGGCTAAAATATTAACAATATCTAGTAATAAGGTCATTCTATAACTTGTATCACCACCATTACATCTAGATAGGTACCATCATATGTTTAACAGTCTTCTTAGGAGTTTATTTATAAACGATACTAAAAGTTAAGTAATGTTAAGCGACTATTTAACCATACATTTTTGGCGTTGAACTTCTCTTAACTTTAAACTACGTTTATAAATAAAGGGGATAGTGGTTAAAGGCAAGGTTTCCAAGTTGCATCTTTTACCAGACATTATTGGAGCAACAGATGTTCCAATCATTGCAAATGTTCCGCTAGGAGCTCAATTTATGGAAGCCTCGGAAATGATAAAGCCTCTTGTGTGTATCCAACTGTGGCACCACAGCCAACAGAAACACTGGCACTGAGCACTGGAGCACTGTTACACTAGATCCAGAACCTGCATTATATATATTTGTGTTCCGCACTGCTGTGAATATTATATTTCAAACCGAGTAACTAATTTTGGATTGAAATTCAGTGCAGGCATAATGTTTAAATGAGTTTTGATAACTTAATGATACTGTGACATTTAAATCAGTATATGTCCTGTCATATTATTATTATCATCATTCTGGTGACTTTAATTAGCTTTGTTGTGCGAACTACAAGAGTAAACTAGTGTTGTATTTATATTTCAGCTAAGGTTTTCATACTATATTTCTGTACTTAATAATACTATGACTAAGGAGATCTTATTCCATGGAAATCTTTTTACTTAATATCGGCGAATTTTTAATTCACCTAGAACAATACCTAGATTCTTGAATTTTAAAAATTAATTAAATGTTTCCGTTTATTTGTTTCAGGTAAGAGTTTAAATAATGGCACCCGAGTGTACGCGCCGTGTAAAAGGTATTTAATTAAGGAAAATCCACTTTTCGCCTAACTTAGAAACACGTAGACTGGTTCTTATTATATTTTAGTTAGTTTATTATAACTATGTGTATTAGTAAGGTATGCGAGTGTGTTTTGTTTCAAAAATATTTTTTATAGGATTTTGATCGACACGGAAAAAGTAAATAAATAAAAATCTACATCGTCATCATTTAGTTACACAAACTAAAGCGAGGTTTAAATTATGAAACTAGAGTCGAGAAACATAGCTTGACTGTTCTGGGGGTCTGCTCCGAAGCGATAATCCGAAGTATCGGTCGAATGTTCGGCCGTTTATTGACTTCCAAAGTTTCCTGTTTTGACTTTTGAGTCCTTACCAGACTTCAAGTCACATTTTTGAATTTGACTTCTCTATGACTGTCCGTTGTCAGGAGACGGCCGAACATTCGGCCGATACTTCGGATTTATCCTCGCAGTAGACCCTGTTTCGGGCTAACTAACACCCGGTTTTAGAAAATATCATAAATTCAACTAAAACGCTGTTATATCTCATATTAACTGCTCAGATTAGTTGGCTGAAAGAATTGTTATTATTTCTTTATAAGACAGCGTGTTAGTGGAATTTATCAGCTTTTCAAAATCGGGTATTAGTTAGCTATAGCCTGAAATAGAACAGTCAAGATACTGTTTCACGCCACTAGTTTAATAATGTAAACCCCGCTTTATTGTTTGTATTTTTAACAACCTCATCTTCCTATAATAATTAAAACAACCTTCTTCGGAGCAACAAACTACACAAATTGAAATTAAGTACAAAGAAAAAGGTAAACCACGACTTCTAAACAGAACGTAATTTTCGAAGGAGTTATCAGGCAACTAAAGTTTTTAGTTGTAATTATTTTAGCGCAAAAGCTGAATTTAGTAGGAGGGTTTGCCGAATAAACGTTGCAAAAATTCTCCACGTTCACTGTAGGTGGGATAATGAAGTTGGCGTGCGGCGAGTTTCATAAACTTAGTTTTCACCGTAAAATGGCCACTACGACTATTTACACCTCTTTGTTGTGGGCTGTGGCACAATCGTTACGCTACATTCAAGTATTTACTCAAATGACTATACACCTAGTTTGTTAATCTCTCTCACTGTTTGATTTGTTTCTAACTTGCTTTTGTACTGAGTAATTAAAAGCCGAGGACCGAGTGCTAAGAACTTTGAAGATAGCTATATCAAGTAGACGAATGGTAAGTTGATTAATGGAATTGGGAAGCAACTGAAAACGTTTTTAAATTCAACTATTCGTATATTTTCTGTGAAAATGTCATAATTTTTCCTGTACTTAGTTTCTTTTAACTGTAGACGGCGTTGCAATTCATCACTTAGATCCTTCTCAACTACTTAGATACTTGCAGTTTTTAAACGGAAACATGTTTTTGCTTCACTTGCGAGGTTGCGTTAGTAAGTCCCTTTTCCTCCGAAGCTATAAAGAGCAAAACGGTACAAATTATGAACGCAGCCAAAATATTAAATTATCCTTGCTTATTCATTGTTTACGTTTAACTTCAAACATTTATGGTGCGCTAACAACGCTTTAAATGTAAGTTCTATAGAAATAGGGCGACATTGAGAACCTGTTTCAATAAGGAGTCAGACGTGTAAGGAGTATCTATTCTTCATCTAAGTGTTTAATTTTTTTACGTGTAACAGGTCTAACTAGGTGTCTTTTTAAGCAGAACGCGCTGTCACTTAGTTCTTTTTTTAAATGTGAAAAGAAAACAGGCCGTGATGAGTGCGAGTGTTGTTCAGGCTGTTTGTGGGTCGTGGCCTTGTCTATTTACAGTTGGTCAAAGGTTGGCGCGGTGTGGACTTTTAGACGCGAAATGAAAGGTCTATGACTAAGACGTATGCTCTATTGAGAGTTGGTTTGAGTTGTCGCTGGTTTAAGTGCTTTCGTGCTTTGATACTTTTGGAACGGTTTTTAAGAACTGAAGCTGAATATAGAGCGGTGACAAAAATAAGGGTAGCTAGGTAGGGGCAAAAAAAAATATGTTTCTAATTTGAATGGATTATTTTCCTCATTCAGCAATTAATGAAACAAAACAAAAACACTTTTTTACTTTTCCTTTCCTTACATTTCCTTGTCCAAAAAATGATGCCACGATAAAAGAATTGAAATCAAAAACATCACTCAATTAGACATCAACTTCGCCACTTTTATTAAGAAACCTGGAAAATGAAGCCCTTCTCTTGGAAAATTTTGTTTTTCAATTAAAACTTTCTATTTGTTTGGCAAACGAAGTATGTTTTTTTGCTTCCAAAGTTTACGCGATTCTTTCGAAAGTTGAGTAACCAGTGAGGCTGCCATTTCATAACGTTTCTGGGTTGAATAGACATTTTTAATATCAAGCAAAATTTTAATGGAAATATGTAGGTAAGTAACTTGGAAATCATTATCCTTACAAAATTATGAGAATATCATTTATTAATATTTAATGGGTATTTTAAGACTATCTCTGGGATACCGAAGGAACAATAAAATGACCCACCAGAATATTACTCGATGCGATTTTAGTGACTGTATCAGTAGGTCAAAATTCTAGTGACGGTATTATCTATGCCAGTAAGCGCCAATGTCTCTTTATGCTGGTTTGACGTCAAAATGCACCATGCATTAACCAAATCCTCAATTTTAATTGCTGCATTACTAATCGACACCCCAATTGACGTAGGTAATACAACTGCCCGTATTCTGTTAAATTTATGAAGAACAAACTTTAACAAAGCAGAAAATTGTGTGGCTTACAAATATTGGTTCTAACTTCTGGTAACCGGGAATGTATAAATTAGACAACCCTATTCTCTATTAAGTACAATTAACAGATCAAAGTTGTGTGTTTGGGATGGAAACAAAAACGGGTTACTAGGCTATCCGATTGATCGTAGAGTTTATCACAGAACTATTCATATCAAATAGATTTTACAGTCAAAACAAACAGCGATTAATTTGAAATACATATTTCATTTTTAATTTAATCCAAAAAAAAGCAACTGCCTGCTATTCATTAAATTTATCATCTTAGTCGTTGGGACGAAAAAGTTAATCTGCAAACATTATTAGCCACTGCATCGCCGCTATGGTTTGTTGAGCTTACTGAGATGAAGTTTACTCGGCTACTCTCCGAACTGCGTTGTTAGTTAAACACAAATTCGTTTGTCAGTAATCCACTAAAATATTATTTTGGCTTTCAGGGAATATAGATGGGTCCTTATTTTGGTTGAAAATATCCGTTTTAATAATTTTGGTATTAATTAGATTCATTACTTACTATTAATTTAGGTAGGTAAATTATTTTGCCACGAACTATAACTTAATTAATCAGAAAAAGTATCTGTTTAGGATTCTTTGAAACTTTATTCCGTTTTCATTTACTTATTTTATTAGCTTTTGTTTTAGTAAACAATTTAATTTTGTCCCTTAAACTTAATTAACTACGTCGATTAAACACTAATTAAGTTAAAAAGCGCTTCCTAATAAGTAAAAATCGTTACTGGAATGTTGGCAGCTTTCATGTAGCAATCATGTCAGGACAGCCGTCAAGATAACACAGCGCTGATAACAAGTATAGCTACCAGTATCTATCAAGTCCAGTAGATACAGCATCACGACTTAACGAGATACGGATAGGGCAGACTTGAAAACCATTTACATAATAATTTGCGTAAACAGATGCGTAGATACCTAACTAGATACTTATTACTTGAGTTTCGATTGACGCCCACGAAAAGAGATAGCATCGGTTTTATCCGAGAACAACACGCAAAAAAGGAAATAAGTTTCGCAAGCGATTTTTAAAATTCATGTTTCTTTCGGTGTAGGCGGATTTCCTTTAAAGGCTCCCGCAGACAGGCGCGATGCGACACAATTTCTATGAAAACATCATGGAAAGTGTCGCACTGCCTGCCTGTCGCACCCGCGATATCGCACCAGTCTGCACGAGACTTAATACGTATCTATCGTAAACATTTCTATTAAAATTTTATACAGAAAAGTCTTCAGCGTCTGTGGGTTTTCCGAAAAGTAATCAATTAGGCTCTCTCCAGCATTGGTGAAAAACATGACGCACAGTTTTCATAAAATTAAAGGAAAGCCGCTTAGGAGATACCGCAGCCTACTATTAGTGTAATTACGAATTCAATTTTCTCCGCTCACCCAAAACCAACCACAAACACTAAATCCCCACTAACATCCAAGTTAATTCCGTAAACCGGTGCGAAGACGAAAACAAATCCGACCCGAAACAAAATCACTATTTACGCTTATGTAGATAAGTGTTTATCTCTTCCTATAAAGGCTAAAGGCGTATCCTGTACCGCTATTCTGAGGGTACCTACCGGCATTAACTGTTCGACCAGTCTACTTACTTATTCACGGCTTTAGGCCGGTTGCAGATAGACAGTACAATGTTACCGAAAACGATTGTCCGAAGTCCGAACCTTACACACGTGAACCACAGCCTAAACAAACTTGACGTGAGTGTTAATAGGAGAATTCTAAATTCAAATGTGAGGTGTGTATGTGGCCTTAGGTGGGTTCGTACGTAGAGATAAACTATTATAACATGGCTCGTACCTCCAAATTACTGTTTTAATGTGTGTAGTCACATGATCACATCCTTAGGAAAGAGTTTGTATGTAGTTGTAAGTACTCGTAATATCTCACTTATTACCAGATTTATTGGTCAACTAATCATAACTAGCCGATCGCGCAAGACAACGCACGTGTCGTTTTCATAGAGTACGTCAGTGCAGCGCCATACTAATAATAATGAGCAATTAATGACGCCACTGGTCGAGCAACAAATCCGTGATTTGTTTTTGTTTGACGGCCGTCTCATTACGCACACATGCGTACAAATACTTTCAAAAGTTTTGAATTTTGGAGGGGCGGGCCATATTGTCGTAGTTAATCTCTAGTTATTAAACGACATCAAAAAAGGAGGTTCTGTAATGTTTTTTTTTTAATGTGTTTATCGATATTTTCGTCAAAATTCTGAACCGATTTTGAAAATTATTTTTTCATGACACTTGCGCTGTGGTCCCTTAAAAATTTTATTAACTTTGCTTGGGTAGTTATTGACTTAGCTTCGATGATACGTATTTAATCCGCTTTGTGTATCTTGATGCTGTTATAATACTTCCTGTCACTGTGACCTGTGTTAACATAGCAAGTTGTGGTATACGAATTAGTGTTGGGTAGGTACCATAACTAATAAAAAGTGAAAAATAACAAAACTTTTTTTATGTAAAAAAGTTTTTATGTTCACATATTTTCTTGTTAGGAGGGAGTATATTTGCTTGGATGACATATTTTCTTGTTAGGTTAAGGAAGTATATTTGCTTGGATATTGCGGTGCATTAAGGAAGGAAGCGCGCTATAAAGTTTACTCCAGCACGTTAATCTAATTCCCTCGACGTTTGTGCTCTATTTCACAATAGCGTGTAAAACCGTTTATCATGGATAAAATATTGGTAATACGTTCCATTATTTAGCTAAAATATATATATTTTACAACCATACATAAGTTTTGTGGCTTCTTAGCCATACAACAATATTCACAATACGCAAACCCAAAACTGATAAAATCGTCAAGATCCTTCACCCTATGTTATAATACTAAAGGCACACAAAATAATCAGCCGTCAAGATATACAAATAATTATAATGATTAACACGCACGGCTCGTTTGTATAATAATAAGGAGACGCCTCGCCCTTGCTCCCCGTCCCTTGCAAATAGGATTACGTGATGCGAGACTTCGTATTATTCATTTCGTCACTCTGTGGAATGAGGTGGGAGTGGTCATGAAGATTTATTGTTATAGGCTATAATAATTTTACTCATAGCATTTATTCTGAATGATTTGTTAGCTTTTTTGAAGAAATAATGTGGTCTAGAAGAGGGATAAAAATAGCAATGAAAGCTGGCATTTCATGGATAATCATCCATGAAATGCTAGCTTTTGTGGCGGCATCTACATCGCCAAATGGGAACTACGAATCACACTGACGTCACGCAAAATCCTGCATCGCGCAAGCGGAGTTTACCGCGCAACCAGCATATACAAGGTGTAACATAGCTTAAGCACATCCTCTTAAGCGGTCCTTGTACTCATCATTATGAACAACTTTTACTAAGGGACCAAATCTGAAATCGCTAAAAAAAATCTGCTGTTCCCTAGATTTTGACGAGTTATGAGAACATAAATGTATGAAACTGCAGATTTTTTTTCGCGTTTTCAGATTTGGTCCCATAGTAAAAGTTATTCATAATGATGAGTACCTACATCTTGTAAACAATGTCCCAACATCAATTGTCGGACAGTTGCCCACCAGACACAACCTCCGTCCGTCCGGTCGGAGGATCGTCTCTTTTCTATAGGGGATGTGTTATTAACGCGGGAGTCAGGTGATGTAGGCGGGGGTGATGATGTTCCCTTGACGAGGGAATTTAATTGAAACCACTTTCAGCACTTTTTAAAACGTTATATTTGCTATTTACACACACAATAGTTTAACACGAATTTAAATCACATACGTAAGGTTAGTTAATTGTACACAACACGGAAATACAGTCAAATAAGCATAAAGGATCATTAAAGAGTACACGGAAATACACAATAATAGAAAAGTAAAATAATCCTAAGCTATGATAACTTGACTGCCCTGAGCTATTTATAGAACATTCGCGACTTGTAAAGCTAACAGTTATGAGGAGCTGTTACTTCACCGGAGACTTGTTGAAGACTGCACTTGCTGACATAATAAGAACTTTTAGAACTGTAAGAACTTTTAAGCGTTTAGAACTTGATGTTAATTTAATTTCTCTGGTATATATGGCTTTGGTCATTAGCTCAAGTAGCGTGTGGGCCCTGAAGGGTTTTAACTTTTCTTCCATACAATACTACGGGTTACCAAAGCGTGGCTGGGTTTGGCCTTGAGTCAGGTCGCCACCTCAGAATCGTGTTGCAACTTGATTAATCTTACGCAATCGACAATATTATTGCGTAAGATTGATCATGCATGTTTTAACCTGAGTTTTTACCTAGTATTGTTACGATCATTATCCAAATGATGAAGTTATCAAAATACATGCTATGTTGCTGATGGCTTATGTGTATCAAAGTTTGATTCAAATATACTCTACATGCTAGGGTTACAATGTTGTTATCATGTAAAGTGATACGTAACACAATCTGTTACAGCATATCTGATTATGGCATACTATAGGTAAATAAAACATAGTTACAACTCATGTTGTTGTATTATCAAATCATGGTGCTTCGCCTACATTCCACCCCCTGTAACAGGGTTCAACCGTATTACATTTCTTGGTCTGTGGGAAGCACGATGATCTTAGCTACAGGCCGACGCAGGACCCCGTTTGTAGTTTTAATGTCTACTACACGGATGATGCCGTCACTCCCGTGGTACACTGTTTTTATAACTCCTTTAGTCCACGCACTACGTTGTTTGTTATTGTCGGCTATTATCACAACGTCGCCGATACGCACATTTGGCACATTATCTGCCCACTTTTCGCGACGTTGCAGCGTTGGGAGATATTCCCGCAGCCAGCGCCGCCAGAACATGTCGGCGAGCGCGTTTACACGCCGCCATTGCCGGCGCGAGTCGACGTCGTCGACGTCGCCTGGTGCGATTGGAGTACTCCCGGACGCCATGCCCAGGAGCAATATAGTTCGCAGTCAGGACCACGGGCTGGTTGTGGTCGTCGTACACGTAGCTCAGCTGTCGACTGCTCACGATCAGCTTGGCCTCTGTGAGGAGGGTGTAAAGGACCTCCTCACGAGGCGGTCGCTCCTTGAGCGTACTTCGGAGCACGTTGAGGCGGGTGAGTGCACGCGCCATAGCGCGTTGTATGCGCGCCTTGGCGCATTGTATGCACACCACAGCTCGTCGCATGCGCACCTTAGCGCGTTGTATGCGCGCCTTAGTGCGTTGTAAGCGCACCATAGCGCATCGTATGCGCGCCACAGCTCGTCGCATGCGCACCTTAGCGCGTTGTATGCGCGCCTTAGTGCGTTGTAAGCGCACCATAGCGCATCGTATGCGCGCCACAGCTCGTCGTATGCGCACCTTAGCGCGTTGTATGCGCGCCTTAGTGCGTTGTAAGCGCACCATAGCGCATCGTATGCGCGCCACAGCTCGTCGCATGCGCACCACAGCTCGTTGTATGCGCGCCACAGCTCGTTGTATGCGCGCCACAGCTCGACGCATGCGCACCACAGCGCGTTGTATGCGCGCCATAGCTCGCTGAATGCGTGCCTTAGAGCGTTGCATGCATGCCACAGCGCGTTGTATGCGCACCATAGCGTGTTGTACGCGCGCCCACGATGAATAGCGCTTGTAGTTCAGGGGTGGCGCCACAGGCGCTGTCGTTGCACAGACTGGCTGGCTGCACTCGGGGTCTGCGTCCATCGCCTTGGACTCGCGACACGCCAGCTGCTGCTCCTGTGGACCACGTGGAAAAGAGGGGCCCGAGAGCCAACCTGCATGGCTATCGGGCCAACACAACCTGGTCGCTCGGACAGCTGGGTCGTTCCCCCAGGGTACCCAGCGCCAGTTGCCTCTAGGCGGTGCTACTCGCGCTTTCCCTAGCTTCATGACAATCTCCCTCTGTCTTACGGAGTTATTGCCTACTGCGTGTATGAGCGCAGGGTAGCCTAACTTCTTATTGGTCAGTGACCTTATCGAACCTAGGGTCGCCTCTATTGTGCCTATTCCCTGTTTAAGGGCCACTATGTTAGGCACGTTAATTGCTGTGCTAGGTGATGAGGCTGCACCTAGTTTTACGGAACTTGTTTTATATTTATATGGTTCCCTGTGGGGCTTCGCGCCTCGCCACAAAAATAATCGAGCACCTTGACCTTTTGCCCTAATTCGTACCTTTAGGGACTTGTCAGCGATGCCGCCTGAAAAGGCTATAGGGCCTATTCTAGATTTTGTTAATAAGTCAGTTCCGGTCGGCAGGTTGTAACTGAGGCACGTTCTATCGGTACCGTACAACCTCTGCCGGGCCTGATTGTAATTGTTAGGTAATTGTGTGTCATTTTGTTTCCACAATATACCTACTTCACATTGCGACTTATCTGTGGTGTGATGGCTAGTGCTGTCCGACACTTGTACCGCCTTTTCAACATCCCTACGTTTGCGCTTATTTTCTGAAATACCTATTGACTCTAGCTCAAACTGTGACCTAACTGAGTTATGTAAGTCAGGGAGGGAGACTGTCATGCAATTGACTACTGCATTAGTACTAGAGTTATTGAATGGTCCATGTATGACCCAACCTAATCTAGTAAGAGAGGCAACTGGCTTACCGGATCGTCCCTGCCGGATGTACCGGCCGTGGAGTAGCTCCCAGTTGTCCTGCCCGAGGAGCAGCAGCGGCTTCGCGCCCCTCATCTCCACGCAACCCAAGTCGCTGAGATGGGCATTGTCGCCTATCACTGAGGCGGACACTGTCTGCGTTGGTAGGTTTATGTCTACCATTGTGTGACACTTAATGTTGTGACACTGACCATTGGGTCCCTTTACGCGCACTTGTACCATTCGCGAGGTTAGGTCCGTCACTCCGTGGCCGCCCGCGGTGTTCAGCGAAAGAGGCACACACGGACCCTCTAGGTCGGTAGCGAGAGAACTGTCTATCAACGATACCGTCGCACCATCGTCTAATAATGCGTAACATTGTTTATTGTCGCTGACTGATACCGGCACTATTTTTAATAACGCGGTTGCTCGCCACTCTCCTATGTTCGTGATGCTTTCTGTTTTCTCGGCTTTCGGCTGTTTATCCTCCTTCGGCTGCTTGTCCGCGTGCAACAACAGGTGATGCCCGTAGCCGCACTTTTCGCATCTATTTGCGCGGCAAAACCTCTTAGGGTGTTTTCTCACCAGGCACTTGAAACACGTGTTTTTATCTTTGATTGTGTCCCAACGCTGTTGCACAGTCAGCTTTTTAAACTGTTCACACTCTTCAATGGTGTGTTTCTTCTGGCATATTATGCACTCTTTCGGTGCGAGGGATTCGTCACTTTGCGTGTTCACCTTTTGAACCCACGGTGGCCTGCTGGCAGCGGGGCGTGCATTGTTCACTGGTCGGGTTTGACCGGCGCCATGCTTTTGTTGCTTCGCAAGTTGTTTGGGTGGACTCGACTCGAACATGTTTGCTTGCGCGTAGTATGATGCCGAGCGTGTCAGGTGTGTCAGGAATTCCGAGAACATTTCTAAGTTCGGTGACACTCTTAAATCCACCCCCTGCGCGTTATCTAGGCCCATCGCAAAGTCACCGTACTTCGTACGTTGTACCGGTGTTAACTTGCTCAGCAGGTCACTCACTAATTGTGGGTTATTTATGTAGCCCTCTGCGTGTATGTTTTTTTAATAACGATACACAATTTCTTACTGTAGAAGAGAATTTACCTAGCTCCCGGCAACTCTCCGTCACTCTAGGTAAATCTCGTACTTTCTTCAGTACGCACTGTAGCACTAAGGTCGGGTGACCAAACTCGTCCTCTAACGCACGCATTATATCAGTGGGATCCGTCGACGTCCTTAATAAATCCTCCACTGATATCTTTGCCTCGCCTTGTAATGAGGTTTTTAACCGTGCTAAGTTTTCATGCGCTTTAAATTCGTATTGCCGGGTCGTATCCCAATACATATTTCTATAAGATATCCAGTCGGATGGGTCCCCATTAAAATATGGCAATTCGTAAGCTTGTCTTGGTACCGGCCGTGGTCGTGCCATGCTTGAGATTGCCTCTCCCAGTCTGTCGATTTTACTGTCTCTGTCTCCCGACGATTCTCGCCGTCTCTCTCTTTCACCCGCTCCGTACTGCGTCTGCCGCCGTGTATCCGACTCAAGTGTTGATACTTGAGGTACACTTGCGACCGGAGTGGTAAAGACGGGATAATATTCGGGTAGACGAAATCTCACACCTTCTGTTGACACTGGCACGTATGATGGCGTACTCGGTACCGTTATGTTACGTAACGGTACTGGCTCAGATGCCCTTGTTATACGCGACACATTTTCATTAGGCACTGACGACGCACGGTATGTATTCGGTACGCGATTCACTCTACTTACAGTTTCAGATGGTTCACGGGGCGCAGCCATTTCAGTGGTCGCGCCTGACACAGCCGGTGTGCGCAATACTTCGTTCAATTGCGGCACCTGGGGCGTTGTATTCACCCACTCTTCCACGCGCTGTGTCGTACTCACATCTGAGTGAGAGTCATCGCTGTCAGCAGCCGCCTCTATTTCGGCGATGTCAGCTTCTAGTCTCTTTTTGACTAAATTCTCCTTCATTTGCACCAACTCGCGCTCAGCTTCGTATTCGACTCTTTTCCTTAAGTAATCGACTCGGCTATGTTTAGACGAGCCTTTGCTTCGCGGCGATCTATGTCGGTCTTTAGTGGCTGTTTGTCCTCCCTGTGGTCCCTCTGGCGTACTCCGACTGTAGTCGACTACTCGACCACCCGTCAGTGGGATATTGAGGGCAGACGTGGATGCCATCGTTGGTGCAACAGACGGTGACTCTGGTGCCCTTTCGGTGGTCACACCTGAGTCAGAGACCATCTCTTGTTGTCTACGAACACTCATTTCCTCCGTTAGCTTACGTAGTTTACTGCGTGTGGTTATTTCACTCCTTAAACTCATTATTACGTGGTTTTTTAATTATTATTTATTAATTCCCTCTAGTTGAACCTGATCCGGCTCGACAGGACCAAAATGTTATTAACGCGGGAGTCAGGTGATGTAGGCGGGGGTGATGATGTTCCCTTGACGAGGGAATTTAATTGAAACCACTTTCAGCACTTTTTAAAACGTTATATTTGCTATTTACACACACAATAGTTTAACACGAATTTAAATCACATACGTAAGGTTAGTTAATTGTACACAACACGGAAATACAGTCAAATAAGCATAAAGGATCATTAAAGAGTACACGGAAATACACAATAATAGAAAAGTAAAATAATCCTAAGCTATGATAACTTGACTGCCCTGAGCTATTTATAGAACATTCGCGACTTGTAAAGCTAACAGTTATGAGGAGCTGTTACTTCACCGGAGACTTGTTGAAGACTGCACTTGCTGACATAATAAGAACTTTTAGAACTGTAAGAACTTTTAAGCGTTTAGAACTTGATGTTAATTTAATTTCTCTGGTATATATGGCTTTGGTCATTAGCTCAAGTAGCGTGTGGGCCCTGAAGGGTTTTAACTTTTCTTCCATACAATACTACGGGTTACCAAAGCGTGGTTGGGTTTGGCCTTGAGTCAGGTCGCCACCTCAGAATCGTGTTGCAACTTGATTAATCTTACGCAATCGACAATATTATTGCGTAAGATTGATCATGCATGTTTTAACCTGAGTTTTTACCTAGTATTGTTACGATCATTATCCAAATGATGAAGTTATCAAAATACATGCTATGTTGCTGATGGCTTATGTGTATCAAAGTTTGATTCAAATATACTCTACATGCTAGGGTTACAATGTTGTTATCATGTAAAGTGATACGTAACACAATCTGTTACAGCATATCTGATTATGGCATACTATAGGTAAATAAAACATAGTTACAACTCATGTTGTTGTATTATCAAATCATGGTGCTTCGCCTACAGGATGAGTGAACTCTACACCTTGTTCTGTTGTGTATTGTTTTCTGTTTTTATAGTTTTAAGGTGTATTTTTTGCTGTAATGCCAATAAACGCATTTTTCTTTCTTTCTTTGTTCTCCATACATCTATACTTTCTTTGCTATATTTTCCTTTGTAATCGTGGTTTCTATCATGTTAAATATTTGCTCTTGATAAACCTAATTGCTGTCTATACAAATAGTTTACAGTCTCTGGCTTGCAATCAGTTCCATTGGAAATCAATACACACATATAAGCAAACCAGTGCAGATGGGTTCTGGGAACTCGAACTAATAGCGTTCTAAGATAAATACCAGTCGCTAAGCTACTGTTTATATACCTGAATTTGTTGCTGATTCCGTTGATAAGATTTATTTTCTTTTAACCTGAAAATACTGATTGGTTGTAGAGCGTCACAATATTTTAAATGTGAAACCATTTTAATTCCCATGAATTATTTTATGAAACGTCTGAATTTACTGGACTGTTCCAATTTTGATAGTGAGTCTCTGAATATCGGTCGGCTGCGTTTCACTAAAACAGACTGACATATTCCTCGGAATAGTCGAGTTGTGGTCACTCTATTCAACGTATGCTTCGAAGGGATTACACCCAAACTAACAGACGGTCGGTGGATTAGCTTCCCAGGACCGATGGGTAGACCGATATACGGGTAATTCCGAATAGAACTTTTATCGTAGCACTATTATCGACATTATCGTGTATCTTTGCGTGACTATTCTCATTATAGTTTCCTTCGCTTCGTTTGAACCTTGTAAATAATGTATTTTATGGGCATTTCATAAATACTGGATTAATGAATACTATTTCTTTTTGACATGGCTTTTACAATGGATTATGACGTCATTACAAATTATACTTTTTCCCATACATAAACTTACGTCTTCTTCCCATGGGGGTAGGCAGGAACTACAGAACGCTAGTTGCTACGATCCTTACCTGACGTAGGTATACTCTTTTTGCTTCGTTTACGTTCATACATCTGGTCATGCTGGTCTGGTCTGGTCATACACGCACGCCGGTGGCGAGTAGGTACCACGGACCTGACCTTTCTGATGAACATCACCAATAATCACCAAACATTAGAACTTACCTTTTATTTTTTGAGTTGGTAATTTCAAATAACTTCTCCCGCGGAGCGGGAGGGCGTGTCAGGCTTTTACTGACTAAAACCCACCCGTGTTCTTTCAGTTGCCTGTGTGCCAGGGCCACGGTATCCCTTTGGGACAAACCCGCAACCCTGGCAGGCATCGGCCCTAACGGACCCCATCAGTTTGTGCTGACATCTCTTTGAGGCGCGCGTGGAACACAACGCGCCATCGATCTGGGCCTGGTCGCTATCGGACGGCAAGCTACCCATTCTCACCTTCAGCAAGCCCGCGCCTGTGGTGGCTAGAAATCGGCCGAATACTAAAGCCTGGAATACACATGCTACTAATAAGCATGCTTGGTTGCTTCCATGTAGCATGCTCTTTGTGGTTGTGAAATACTCATGCTCTTTTCGTATCACATGGTAGTTGAATTGAATGCTAATAAGTAGCATTTGCTCGAACGTAGTATGCTCCTGTATGTGTATTTCACGCTTAAAGCTTAGTTCATATAACAAACACTTCATGTGCATTCTTACGGGTGATTATTGTCCTTAAACGACACTTGTTCAGACAGTCCAGCATTGTTATTCTCTCATTGTAAAGCTCCAATTGAAAACAGCTCTTTAATCGCATGCGATCTAAACTTAGCCTTAAGTGTACTATTGCGCTGTAGTTCAATCATGTACTTGCTTCCACAAAGCCCGTTTAATCTACGAACCACGAGGAACTCGTTGACCAGCTGGTAACCAGCTATTTATCAAAAACTAAGTTCCTTCTTGTTTTCCTACGAAGAGCTCGCTGTTTCAGATAATTCCATTGAATTGCAATCGCCGAAGTAAAAGACAAGTTTAGGGACCATAAATAAACTTGTATAGGAAACTGGATTAGTATTTCCTTAGACTATGGATAACTTTGGGAAGCATGAACTGCAGTGGAGTAAATTGTTGTTAAGACTTGATGAATCGGTTGGATTAAGTTAACCGTAGTTATATCTAAACGAAAAGTAAGCCATTAGTCCTGATAAGCCTAGGATTTCCTTATAATGGTCGAGACAGCTGAATATGATTAGTTTTTAGGGTTCCGTACCCAAAGGGTAAAACGGGAACCCTATTACTAAGGCTCTGCCGTGTCTGTCTGTCCGTCTGTCACCAGGCTGTATCTCATGAACCATGATAGTTAGAAAGTTGAAATTTTCACAGATGATATATTTCTGTTGCCGCTATGACAACAAATACTAAAAAACAGAATAAAATAAATATTTAAGGGGGCTCCCATACAACAATCGTGATTTTTTTGCTGGTTTTTGCTCGATATTGATAACGGCAACAGGTAGACGCTTGAAATATTTACAGAATATTTAATTATATATTCACTTTAAAAATAAATATTTAAAATAAAATAAAACAAATATTTAAGGGGGGCTCCCATACAACAGACGTGTTTTTTTTTGTCATTTTTATAGATAATGGTACGGAACCTTTCGTGCGCGAGTCCGACTCGCACTTGGCCGGTTTTTTATCCGACTGCCTCAGAAGGAGGCTTATGTTTTTCGAGTGTATGTAAGTCTATTTCTTTAGCACGCTCTGTAGCCTAAACGCCTTGATGGATTTTAACATAGGAATATGAGGTATCATTAGGTTCGTTTTAATTGCGGGAGTGACATAGGGTATAACATTTTTACATCGCATCTGCGAATCAAAAAAGAGAGGGGTTTCTTTTGTGAATATAATAATTTGGGTATACACCTATCAAATATGTAAAAGCCAGTAAAATCCAATTCCAAATATTTGTATAATATTATATAACACTACTTAATAGTAGTGTTACTTATATTAGAAAAAAAAATATACAAAAAAAAAACTTTTTTACAAAAAGTATATTTTATTTTCTAAAACCTATCCTATTCTATCGTATCTTCCTAACCTTACCTTATCGTAGGTATAGCTTATTTACTTACCAACTGAACAATTTGTTCATTAATAACAATAAAAAAGCTTAAAATAAAATAAAATTATTATTAAAGTTAAAAATCCAGACTGCAAAAAACTACTATGCAGTCCGAGGTAAATTTTAAGGCGTTCGTTATATCCTAGATGCGCCCGACACATATTTATTTTTTAAAGGATACTGTTTTTGAAGTAAAACTTCTTTACGCACGCTTGACTTGGGGAGTAAGCTGGTGAATGCGTGACCAGAGCGTTACGGAAGCAAGCGAACGGAAGTTGAGAGGGAGATATAGTTAGTGAAGATAGAAAGAGAGAGTTACGTTTAACTTTTACTTCAATCGTGTGGTCTAAAGCACACTAGTTTTTTTTTCTTTTCATTTTGTTACCATATTTTCAGTCGAGTTTTTTGTTTTTTTTTTTTTCTAAGGTGAAATAATATTTTTGGTACAAAACTAATTTATCTAATACAAGATAAAGCATTCTTTTTCATGAATTATGTAGGATATTGATAACAAAACCTCGTACCAAATTCAGTAAGGGTTGAAGATGATGTATGGGCTACGTCATACATACTGTAAGGCCACTATTTCGGTATGATTTTGTGGGATCTACTTAGTGACCTCGAAGTTAATAATTTATCATTTGGCGAGCGCCCACGCGGCTTGTTGGAAATAGTTACATACATAATGTTTTACTGTGGAAATTGCTTTGTATTTTTATGTAGATACTGGATTGAATTTATTATTGTCATTTGAATTAAATGGTGCATCAATTAAAAATAAGCTTATTTTTCTTTATGCAGATGTCTAAAGTGCATTATAGTATTTATCTACAATGAATTATGTTTGCATAGGTACCTCAGGTGGATTTAGGCTAGTAGTTAATTTTTGTTCAAACTGTGTGAGAACATTGGACAACCGCATGGGTCGATCCATCAGGTTAAGCTACGTTGGCGGGGTTGGTCCGTAGATGGGTGACCATCTTTGGATACCGAGACTCGGGAGAGTTAGGGGTCGTTAGAAGCCCAAAAGTCTGACAACCAGGGGGTATCGTATTACCCAGTTAGTGGGTTGTGGAGGTCAGATAGGCAGTCGCTTTATGTAAAATACACATATTTAGCTTCATCCGGTTGGACTAGAAGCCGACCCCAACATAGTTGGGAAAACGCTAGGCAGATTGAATGTGCGAGGACATTCGTCATCATAATTCTCCTGCCATTACTCCAATTTATTTGGGATCGGTGCAACATGTCTTAAATTTTTCTTCCATACTTCTCTGTTTGTCGTCATCTCGCTCGGTCATCACCCCCTTTCCAGCCATATCATCTTTAACACACTCCAACCATCGTTTCCTTTGGGCGCATTATGTCCAATTCGCAAAATGTCCAACTGTCCAATTCTCAACTGGTCCAGTTCGCAATTGGTCCAGTTCGTAATTGGTCCAGTTCGCAATTGGTCTTTTTGGACATTCTGCATCCATTAAATTTTGAACCTCAACTCACTAAAGTACCTATAGCTAAGAAAAAACAAAATTCATGATAAAGGCTACCTGTTTGTGTAAAACGTCATGTTAGTATCTAAAATTGTCACTTTAACAATGACTAACGACTCGCCGAGAAATATTTCACAAGATGTCCCTTCACGTAGGAATCTGAAAATAGAAGGGAAGATATGAGTCAACAAATGAATGAACAACCGCTACGATAAAATGAAAGTGATCCTTTCATTCTTTATTCCATGAATACCAATGTAGAATGGCCAACGTTTTTTTTATCAATTTCCTACTATAGTTCATCATCTGCCTAGCCTTTTCCCAACTATGTTGGGGTCGGCTTCCAGTCTAACCGGATGCAGCTGAATACTAGTATTTTTACATGGACCGACTGCCTATCTGACCTCCACAATCCAGTTACTGGGTAACACGATATCCCTTAGTAAGACTGGTTGTCAGACTTTTGGGCTTCTGACGCCCCGTAACAACTGGCACATATCTACAAATGACAGTCGGGGCCAACAGCTTAACGTGTTTTCCGAGGCACGGAAGAATCTTGGTATGAACATATGGTCACCCATCCACGTACCAACCGCGGCAAGCGTAGCTTAACCTGATCGATCGACCCGTGCGGCAGTTATTATTTAGCCACAACCTATTATTTAGCCTACTATAGTTGTCAAAAAATAATAGCCCCGTTTTAACATTTAATTTGAATCAATTTATCGTGAGTATCGAGTACCGACTCGTATGGTGACTTCACTAGTTACGTCACGATTGACCATCGCGGGCTTATTATTTTTTGCATTAAAACGTGCCTATTATTTTTTGAAAAGGATAACTTTTGAGTTTCATGTCAAAACGAACTTTGTATAAATACCATCACCCTGAAATATTATATAATTAATTATGTGAATCTTTGATGCTATCCTGCAGGGTAATTGCGTCATACACTCTAAATTCCGATGTCATTCATTTTGACAACTCAACAATATTCATTGCGTTATTTACGTTATCCAGCAGACGACTTTTTTAAACATATATGAATCAATGGATTTCCTTCCTTCAAAATCCTTCGAATTGGGATTGAAAATGTGTTATGCAATTAGGATGCGAAAAAGGAAATGTCGAAGCATCGTCGTCAAAGCGCGGACTACCAAACTCAATTTCGACAAACTGTAATACGACAAGATTTAATTTCGACAATACTTAGGTTCGATGCGTCTTAATTTCGACAATACTTAAGTTCGAAATACCTTAAGTCCGATACTACTAAACTCCGACAAGGCGTTTCTTCGACATGACTTAACTAGGAAACGATGAAACTTCGACCACATACTTATTCGACAACTATGCTAGTCCGACCGTTAACATTCTTTTCAAAGGACCAGTTACGGCTGTTGAACAAAACCGCTTCGTTACGCATAACCGTGACTACCAAACTCAATTTCGACAAACTGTAATACGACAAGATTTAATTTCGAAAATATGGAACTCCGACACGTCTTAATTTCGACAATACTTAGGTTCGATGCGTCTTAATTTCGACAATACTTAAGTTCGAAATACCTTAAGTCCGATACTACTATACTCCGACAAGGCATTTCTTCGACATGACTTAACTAGGAAACGGTGAAACTTCGACCATATAATAACCAAATATACTAAACTTGCACGCTCATAAGTAACATTCCCACTAAAACCTACCCATCCGTACAAAAGCGTATCTTCAAAATGTTCCGCACAAGATTGACTTGATAAGTACGTACACATATTATGACTTCCTTACCTTATTACCTGGCTTTCAGCCTTTACAGCTTTGCCTACCGCAAATTACAAAGCGGTGCTTGAACTGGCGGTAAGTCGTGAGATTGTAACGTGCAGTTCAGTGCTACGTCAGGTGGCTAATCCATTGCTGAGTAGGGAAAGTAGTTTAGTAAGCTCTGTGCTTATGGTTGAGAGAGGTTGTGGTTTTTAAACTTTTTCTTATTCAACCTTTTTGTGGGGTGGTCAAAATTTGTTTTGGGAATGTTTTATTTTACAAGCTTTTATTTAACTTGCAATGTTTGTATTTATGATCGGGCCTAATCTTACAATCTGAGTTAAAACAACTTCCTCATACCCTACGGAGTTGACATTTTTTCATGGAAAAGGAGTACAACGCTACAAGCTTATGTTGGCGCGTGGCTAAAATCGGAACTAATACCACCAATACCAACAAGTTGTATGCCAATACAACTTCTGTGCCGATTTCACAAATGTTTGCCAACAACGCCCCTCTGTCAATGTTATTCAGGCGCCAAATGATAGGTAGCACACTTTAAACTTTATTTCTTAGCCCGTACGGGCGATTTTTAATGGCGACATTTTTTTACCGTACTCTGGATTTTCAACCCTCAAGTTAGCGCCGAGAGTTGACAATCCATGAAAAGAAAAACTAAAAAAATTGTTTATTCTGCACAAACAAAACGCACATTACAACAAAAATAGACACATACAAAGTAGCCAAAAGCCTCGTATTCAATACAATAAAAGTTTGACAATCTTGTCCAACTGTGCGCTTTTACAACGCGTTGGGATGTGCTCTGTTGGATTCTCAACAGTTGAAAATCCAGCCTACCAAATAACAACGTCGCTATTTAAAAGCACCCGTGCGTACATGCTTATGAACTTGAAAATTGACGTGTGTATGTACCCTCTGAATTTTATCACGACCTTATTCAATAGCTTTCTTACTTACCTAGGATAATATGTTCGTTTTTAGGATAGTTAGCGCGAGCTAACTGGGACTCCATTAAAATTTTAATCAAACTGTGTTAGGTTTACGTTAGTATTAACAGCCCTCGTTATCCTTATCAATTTTTGTTTCAAACTTAATGACAGGAGCCCTTTAATATTAATACAGATAATCACTGCGTTATTAACGTGTAACTCTGGTAATTGCATGGTGTAAAATTTTATGGCAGTACTACTGAAAGGGACGGCACTTATATTAGTGAGCAGGACAGCATACTAATGTCCTTTCAGATAGATTAACAGTTCATTGCCTTTTAACGGTTGGTTTTTAGATCGGTAGCTAATCGCTCGTTTTATCGGGAAATAAATGCTTTCCACTTATAAGTCTTTGCTGGGAGTGCTTGGACATTACAAATTAGGTACCTAACTATATGGAGCTCTGCGTACTTTGTTTGAGAGTCAATAGTAATTAGTAAAATCAACCTAAAAGGTATCTTTACTTAGTCGTTATTTAATAGAATAGAATACTATTTATTATGTACACCATAAAAATTACAGATTTATATGTTGAAATTTTACATAGGGTGACACAATGGGGGATCTTATCGCTAAAAGCGATCGATAGACAACCTTTGGATGGATTATAGGGAGAAAGACAGACAACACTGCAGGGTCCGTTAGTTGCCTGCCAGGGTTGCGAGTTTGTCTGAAAGGGATATGGTGGCCCTGGCACATAGGCATAGGCATGAAGGAACACGCTGCGCCCAGAGCGGGAGAAGTTATATGATAATCCTCATCAAGAGTATATATCTATATAACGAAAGTCAATGAACCTTCTTGAAGTAAATAAATATTTTTATATGGCAAACGTAGGTACAGTCATCGAACAAAATGGAATCTAGCACGCATTTGCGAAATCGTAAATACAAATCGGCAGCCGAAATTAATATGAGGGATCAACCGTTACTGGGAACTGTCCCGTATAATTTTATTGGCTCACTTTGGCGAATGTATGAACGGCAATATTTGATAATTACTACCAAAGGTAATTGAAATGTTTGGAGCGTGCGACATTTCGGGCCTGTATGAAAATCAAGAATCAATATTTGATTTGAAAATGTGTCAGGGAGATGTGCAGATAAATGAAGATTTGGATGTGAGAATGTCAAAAGATAGCTTTAAGAATAATAAGTTATCTTAGTCATTCTTATAAGATGTTAACGAATCTCTTTCTTGATTCACTGCGTGCAGCATTCATTAAATCGAAACCACAAACATTCTTCAAAGTTTATTTTTGGATCAAATCTGATAATGTTGCGACAAAAGTTTTAGAATTCTTGTAATCCAAACCATTATTTATGTCTCAATAAATTAATCTACTAAATTATTCTCCATCCAATTTTGATCTTTCCGCAGTAATTAACACGTTAGCTGCGGCACCAATTTTTGCATACTTTCCGTTCCTGCGGCACGAGGTATAATCGGCCCGTACCGTGACCAGACGTTAGGGCGACACGCGGTCTATTAGACCCCACCTCCTTTTACAGACTAAAATCCATTTTCTGGCGCGAAATCAAAGATAAATGAGAATTTTGGTCCTTATTGATATAGACAGTGAATTGATGAACCCTAATCCACCGTCGCCCCGGGATCTGATGGCTAGTTTAGGAATTATTAGCAAAACAAAATATGGGATCTTATACACCTCGTAACGCACTGAAATAGGGCAAATTTTCGCTGCGATTAGTGATGGGAAAAATAATATCGACGTTTTTAAACTGTCTTAACTACGCAACGACTTGACCGATTTTGATCAATTATATCTCATTAGATCGTTCTAAGGGCAAAACCTGGCAAAACAACACAAAGCTATCAAAGGATACATTTTTTTTTAAATAATCTAAATTGTGCTTGAAGGCGCCATAAAGAAAAAAAACCGGCCAAGTGCGAGTCGGACTCGCGCACGAAGCGTTCCATTCTATACCATTAAGAGGCACCTATTACAGACTTATTATTGGAAAATAATGGATTACGGTTTATGCATAAGGTTTATCTTTCTATTTGTATATGAAAATCTTAATGCGGTTCACAGAATAGAAAAAAAAGGCAACCAGAAGTAGAAAAGAAACTGTCCTATTTATTCTGCCTCGGGCTTTAAAAATCCAATTATTAGAACTTGAATTAACATTAAAAAATCAGTATCAATATACTTTTTTTATAAAAATCTCAATATATATGTTGTACTTATTTATGAGTGTTTTTCATTGAAACAGGGTAGACAATAAGATTTTTTGCACTGGGTGCACTGAGTCAAAATCTTTTTGGATTTTTTATCAGCTTCACGAGATGGTAAAAATGTGCGTAGTTTTTGGTAACAACCAACACATCTTCTCCTTTTTTCACCCTTTTCGACGCAATGGCGTGCGCTTTCAGGTGCTGAAAAATAACAAAAATGTAAAGATAACGTAATAAAACTGACATTGTTACTTAGGTTAGATCGTAGATGAGAATAACAATGATAATGTAGGTATAACTGCATCAAATGAATGTGTTTGTTTTATACTTAAAATGTTGAAAGAGTAGGTAGGTAAGGTAGCTTAAATTCAGAATAATTAAAAGGAAACAATAATAAATAACTTAATAATGACCAAATGTCAAGCTTAGTTTATGAAAGCTTCAACACGTTGACTGTCAAGAAATATATCTAAGCATTACATTACCTGGGGTCTCATCGATTTCCTTTTTTATTAAAGATTCTATAAGTTTCTCCACAAAGAGTCTTTTTGGTAACTTTGTTCCATCAGTTTGGATTGAATTAAACACAATCCAGTTTGTTGTTTTTAACTTTTTAGTATTATTGTAATAGCGGCCTACATAATTTGAGAAAACTTCAACTATCTATCTATCGCGACAAACGGACAGACAGCGAAGTCTTAGTAATAGAGGGTCCTGTTTTTATCCTTTCGATACGGAACCCTAAAAATCTTTAATATTTATATACCTACTTTTAAAACCTAGACAAAGAACTACTGAAATATTAATTATATTACTTACCTGTTTTGTCAACGGCTGCTTTGCGTTTCTTGTGGAGTTTTTCACTACCTACAAAAATATCAATTAAGTGTTAAGTCCTAATAATAATAACATTATTATCACGATATAGAATAATAGGTAATTCTAGATATATTGCAAAGTATTAGGTACGTCAATAATCGTTATTACCAATAATATCTTTAGGTATAATATACTTAAGTAATAATATCTTACACTTACTTTAGGTACATAGCTACCAAGATAAGAAAAAACTAGGAACTTACTGAAGATTTTTTCATTAAAAACTTACCTGTTTTGGCTCTGTTTCTGGGTTTTTTCTTGCTTCTTTCGAGCTTTGGGGGCTCCAATCGACGTGATGCACAACACTGGTCGCGGGAAGCTTGCGTTGAGTGCGGTACGAGGTCAGGGGGGATATGGGACGTTTTAGCCTCGTTCCGCACTGCATTAAAATTATATTAATTCAGTGCGGCACGAGGCCTAAGACATCCGGTACCAAGGTAGGTACACCACCGAGTCCGGAACCATTAGTGATCTCAAATATATATTTATCTCTTTCCTACACTGGACCAAACCAAAGCTATGCCATTCGCACGACAGAGAAATTCACTTTTTTGCTTGCCGCACCACAGAGAAGTTGCATCAGGGGTGATTTAGGCCTCGCTTCGCACTTAACGTGTTAATAGCCTCTGTAAATATAAATTTAACCAATGCCATGTAACCAAAATGGAATGGAAGCTTCCGAAGATTAATACGAGAAACTAAATACAATTTTGTTCTGCGCTCATAATAATTGAAGGAAAACTGCGACTATTTTTATAAAACCTTTCTGATTTAATTTCGTTTTGATCCGTTTATTTCCGAACAACAAACCCAGTTCATCATCATCGTGCATTTCAGCCAAAAGACTTCCACTGCTGGACATAGGCCTGCCTCAATTTAGGGAGGGTTTGCCATAATCGCTACGCTTGGCAGGCGGGTTGGCGATCGCAGTATGGTGATACCCTCAGGAATGTTAAGAGAACGCTGCTGCCCATTCTCTAGTAAGTCCCTTAGTCGCCTTTTACGACACCCACGGGAAGAAATAGGATGGTACTATTCTTCAGGGTCCGGGACCACACGGCACACCCACAAACCTAGTTACTTTCTTGGTATTTGTTGATATTTATGACGTCAGTAAGTATGTTTAAAACTGACCAATTTTTGATTTATCGTCGAAAGTTCTCAATTCTTTTTTTTTGGTAACTTCCGCATTTTTGATCATAATCATGGAAGCAATTTTTCTTTCACAGCGAGATTATTGATTATTATAGATGATTGAGCTATTATTGCCTTCGCTTTTGTGTGATTTTCTTGTCATAACCCGCGTCTTTAGGCTGTTGAATTTGAACGAAGAACACTGGACGATGTTTAAATATTTCTAGCGATAATTCCCTGTGAGGAGGATTTATACAATCAATCAGACTATGTCTCTAGTTTTAATTTGCCTCGATATTGGTGCATTCCATGCTCAGATTATTACCTCAGATATTAACTTTGTCTAGGCGCCGTTCAAAAGCAGTTTATACCTACAGCTAAGTCATGCTGAACGTTAACGCCAAGAATATCCTATTTCGGCGAAAGTTTCTGTTGTTGTACGCTTGGAAGTTGAAAGTTTTCCAAATTCCCGACTCGTGAATACAGGCGCCGTCTTCAATTCGTTCCAAAGGGACTATAGTACGTGACTTGTCGTCTAGTTAGCGTACTATAGATTTCGTTTATTTACGCCCATAAGAAAAGTATTAACTGTATTATCAAAATTGGGTTGAAAGTAGTATTTTTTTAGGGAAGTCCCTGGCGGGATATTACTACAATAACTCCCTAGGATATTCAAAGTATCTAAGATACTGATAGACTCTATAAGATTGTAACATAACATAATTATCATCACGCCTGTATTCCCCGAACGGTTAGGCAGAGGTGTACCTAGTACACCCACATTTCGCCGGTTATGTTTTAATTCCCATAGTCATCTATTACATATAATAAGTGGCGAGCTTATTGCCATCAACCGGGAACAAATCGAGACTCCGGGCTGCTAGTGAGAAATTACAGACGGAAAAATCCAATAACCCTGTTGCCCGACCTTTGAACTGAACCAAGGACTTCATGGTCAGCAGTAGCGCTTGCGACCAACGAGACAGTCCCCTAAAGATTATGAATGTGTAAAAATAAGATAACAGAAACAACCGGAAAACTGTTCTCACAATCTTTAAAACCAAAATCATTATTTTTAGCCTGATAATTTATTTTAAACCCTCTTAAATAAATTGATTTTCCATGAGGAAAATTATTTAGCTCGTTAAGGAAAACATGATAGAGAATGTGTCCTGACGGCGATCGTGAGTTCTAATTCGACACCGCTCGCTTTTGTATGGTATGTGGATGTGATGGCATCATAAAATTCAATCTGTATGAAGTTTGAATTGTATTGTATGTTTAAATAGCGACTAAGTAATTTGTGGTGGCATCAACATCGCCACATGCGAACTACGCGTCACACTAACGTCACGCAAAATCCTGCATCGCACAAGCAAAGTTTACCGCGCGACTAGTATACATATACAACGTCCCGACATCAATCGTCGGTTCCCCCCGACCCTTGCCCCCGCCCGCCCGCGCGGAGCAAGTAGCTTTAATAAATGTCCCTAATAATAATATACCAATACTACAAGTCCCCTCTTGTACAGTAGTCAGTAACGCCCTAAGCCTAGGTTCGAGTCCCACTATGGGACGCCCTGTGTTACTTAAAATATTTCTATAACCCGGCGAGAGGCCCTTCTGGCCCCGCCAACGCTCGGTTACGCAGAAAAGGCACTCCGGAGCCATCTGCAATAGGTCCGCATCAAAAAAAAAAAAAACAATCGTCGGGATCGGAATCGTCGCCCACCAGACAAGACACCTGTCTGGTCGGAGGATCCTCCCTTTTCTATGGAGGATGAGTGAACTTTACACCCTGTTCCTCTTGCCACTATAAATTCAATTGACTAGGCCGATTTTTTAATGGATTTCTCTGCGATCAGAATAGGAATAGAATGGTGCTTTTCAGTTTCACCACCATTATTATGGTACTGGCTAACCGGACGGATGTTGTCCTGAAAAGACTGATTACCATCGTCACTAACTTACATGAGCACATAATCCATTGCGCGTTGGTGGCCAAAGGCCTAAATTTTCTATCCTAACTAAAATTATAAATGCGAAAGTGTGTTTATTTGTTACACTTTAACGCTAAAACGGCTGAACGGGTTTGGATGAAATTTGCCACATGGGTAGACAATGACCTGAGTTACGACATAGGATACTTTTTATCCCGATATTCACAAGGGATTGAGACTTATGCGGGTGAAACCGCGGGGCGCAGCTCGTTACTTATAAAACAAATAGTAACTATTCGAGTAACCAATCGCCACATTTTATATCGAAGCAAATAACCGTCCATTTCACAGCGGATACAAACTTATCGAGCTATTTCAAGTAGAATGATTTGCTAACTAGAACTTTGCGTGTGTTAGTTATTTGTGCACAAACACTATGTGGGTTCCGTTCAACAGTCGGTAAATTTTGTCTCTACCACCACATTGGCAGAGTTAAGTGTAGTCAATAACTTCAAGTTTGTATGATAAATTGAGCCGAATAAATGCAATTTGCTTTGGTTCTAGATAAAGTAAAACCACCTGGCCTTTCTACCCAGACCTTAATTGAATAAATATTTAGTGATTTTCAGAAAAATGGTTGGATATTTTCACGTAGCTCATTTCAATTTCATGGCTAAGGTGGTTAGAGCAATCCATCAATGTACCTTATTTGTCGAAAACGAAACAAGGGTCGACGAAAATATCATAAAATATTCATATATATTTTCACAGTTTGAATATTAAAGGCTTGTACAGACTGGCGCGATAAGGTTCGCGCTGCCTGTCGCGCCCGCGATATTGCTCCAGTCTGTACAATCCTTTAATATTCAAACAGTGAAGACAGTGTAAACAGTCCAGTCCACACGGAACTAGGTGCATTTACTTTATATAAATTTGTTGTACCAAAGATTTTTCCCAAAATAAGAAGGTATACTTACATAAATTTGAGTGGGCAGGTACTCAGTTTCAATTTAAACATCTCCAGACTTCAGAAAATTTCCAGCCGAGCCTTAATAAATTGAGTAAAATAATGTCTCAGGACAAGCAATTACTTACTGAAAAGATAGTAGATCTTAAGCCAGGACGAAGATAACGCTAATGTAGAAGAGTTTCAAACTTGCATCACTCCGACAACTTAATTTATTAAAACCACTGCCAGAGCTCGGCGGCTGAGATAACCGACTTACATAACCTTGTTTAGCCTCGGAAAAACTGTTGTAGCATTCGTTTACGTCCAGAAATATTTATTGCATCGTTACTCCATAGAATCGTCGTCCCATTACCGCGGGAAATCTTATTCTAAACGAGAAGACCGCTAATGAATTGTGAAAAAAACAAGGCGCCCATAAATTCGAAGGCAGTCATCCGCGTATTAAGGTTTCCGTAATTGTAACGAACGAGGGCTTCGCAGGCTTTGTTTCGTCTGCCGCAAACTGCTAGACGCGAGACGCACTTTTATCGCAATTTATTTTCTTGACAATAAAAGCGCTCTCATTTTTCCAGCAACGAATTGCGGTCACATAGTGGTCCGCCATACTGAGACGTATGTATCAGAGGCTAAGTGCAGAAAAGTGTCGGGATGCCTCGACGAGTCGGCGCTCGCGGCCAAAGAATGTCCGCAATGGGGCTTTTAGATGTCGCTTTTTATTATTGAGCGCTACTTGGCTTTCGCGATGGACCCTGTAAACTTTACTAGTCTGAAACTATACACTTAAGATGACGTTAGTTTGTAAAGAAAATTACATTCACTCGTTTCAGGTTTTAATGAAAAAGTCGGACGTTTTATGGGGGGAGGCTCTCAAGCGGGTCTCGCGAAACATTCTTAAAGCATACAATGCTTTATTTTTCACATGTAGCAAAGGCCGTGGAAGACAATAGAGCAAGTAATAACGTCAACCAGAAGAATGAAAGTGGAACAAAACAGGCTGAAGTGGCGAGCCAGGGTCGGGCTATTGTTGCTCGAGATATTGCAGCTCAAGCCACACATGTGCTATGTACGGTAAAGAATACGCCCGTAATAGGGAATATGCACGTAATTTAAAACGTATCCATTATTTTAATATACATTGTGTAGGAGTCAAGAAACAAATTCCATTATTTTTTACATTTTTTAATGCCTTACTTATTTTACAATTTATTTATGTTGCGTTTTTTTGGTGGAACGGAACGCAAACTCAAAACGCGTCCTCTTCGAAAATGCCGGAAGTGACGAAACAAACATGTGAATAAAATCTATTCTTTGCTAATAATGCTTGAAATCTCACTAACGTAAATAAGTAAGTGCGATTTGGGGCAAAAAAACAGATGTAAACATAGCAGTTTCATGAACAACGACGTCAAATCATGACCGCGACAGAAACGGACGTTTGAACTGTAGTAGAAAATAGTTCGAGTTTCATAATTTTTTTGAGCATCAATCAGTAGTTCAATTTAACTTTCAATACTTTTCTTAGGTTTATATTACTGTCTATTATTGATTTACTATATATACATATATTCATACATACTATATATACATTTTCCTTTCAGAACTACAACTATATCGTGATTGGACACGCTTTAATAACAACAGCAAAACATTGCAGAGATAATATAAATGAAATTGAAGTGTAATGTTTTCACTGAAAACACACCGTTCTTTAGTGTTACAAAACATCACGCTTGTAATCCCCGAAGGGTTAGACAGAAGTGTACCTATAGTACGCCCACATTTCTCCAGTTATGTTTAAGTCCCATGTAATAGGGGGCGAGCCTATTGCCATCAAGCGGGCACGAATCCAGACTCCGGGCTGCTACCGGGAAATTCCTAATTGAAAATTCCAATAAAACTTTGTCCGACCTGGGATTCGAACCCAGGACCAGGCTCAGCAGCAGCGCTTGCGTCCTGACTAGAGTAGTTGGTCCACTAGACCAACTACTCTAGTCAGCAGGCAGACATGTGAATTTTATATCTCTCTCTATTGATCTAGGCCCTAGATCAATAGAGATAGATATAAAATTCATTTTACGGTACCTTTTCAAAGGAGAGAATTCAGTACACTACTAAGTAGGTTATCTTTATGGTACAAAATAAGAATTTTCACAATATTAACTTTATTAGCACTCTTACGACTTTTACAGGCACATCAAAGAAACATAAATTCCGATTTCCATCCCTACCGTTTTACCAAAAGACATTACACAAGTTCATTCACCTTAGAACATATTTCTTGAAGCAGTAAGTTTGGGGGCAGTGGTGCGAGCGAAGTTATGGGCCCAGCAAATGGCGCGGGACAAGCTCGAGAGGACTACAGATGTGGGCTATTGGTACTCGCATTGATATTTTATCTCGTTCTTCCATTGTTAATGATGAGTTTTCTGTCTCGATATTGAATAAAACCGTTTGTGTCCATGAATGTAGTGGCTTAGTTCTCTTTCAGTTCGATCATTTATTCGATAATGGTAAGGGTGCGCTCACTCGCATAGTTTGAATTTTCTTTCCAGAAAAATTACCGTCATCAATTTACCGTCTAAAAATCTGCGTAGCCTTTTCCCAACTCAAATTCAAATAATTTATTTTCTGTTCACAAACAATGACACGATATAATATATTTAAAACAAGCTTAGGACCCAAATATGTTGGGGTCGGCTTCCAGTCTAACCGGATGCAGCAGAATACCAGTATTTTACATCGAGGCATTGCGTATTAAGCTATTGCCTATCAATTTATAATATACAGTAATATTAACTGATTGATGCTCAAAAAATTATGAAACTCCAACAATTTTCTACTACAGTTCAAACGTCCGTTTCTGTCGCGATTATGATGTGACGTCATTGTTCACGAAACTGCTTTGTTTACATCTGATTTTTAGCCCTAAATCTTATATATTAAATTATTGTTTATGCTTTATTCAAGTAGAAATCGCATTTACATATTTACCTTAGTGAGATTTCAAGCATTTAGCAAAGAATATATTTTATTCACATGTTTTGTTTCGTCACTTCAGAAGAGAACGCGTTATGAGTTTGCGTTCCGTTCCACCAAAAAAACGCAACATAAATTAAATAATTGTAAAATAAGTAATGCATTAAAAAATGTAAAAAATATTGGAATTTGTTACTTGACTCCTACACAATGTATATTAAAATAATGGATACGTTTTTAATTACGTGCATATTCCCTATTGTTCATGATGAAAATATAACAAACAGACTAACTCACATTTTGGGTAAACGAATGCAGTCCTTTATAACATTATCTCCGAAGTATTTCTGGCCACGTAAACAAACGGGTCATGTCATGCCATTTATTTTAAGTACTAACTGCATACCTTGTATGTGTCATCACATTCCTGCGTTTATGATAAGCAATCTTTTAGATGGATTGGTGGAAACAAAAACATACCGAATTTTTTTCGCGGTAGCTTATATTCTGATACTGTCAGGTTGCTTCCCTGGAGTGTCGTAATAGGTTAGTAAAGGATTATTACACTAAAGATGGTCAGCATACTGCGAACATACGTACTACCCTTAATCCGGTTGGGGAGATGATTATGGCAATATCCCCTAAGGATATTCGTGTAGGTAGTGCACTGCAGGCTTAAGGTCAGTCATGGACGGTTTCCTACTGACACGGATTCTCGTCTCTTGTGGTTACTTGGCATGAGTTGGTCGATGTGATGTTATTTTGTAGGTACAGATTTATATGACAGATTATTCAGATATATTCGCGTTCACAGCTAAAGATTTGTCATCATAATAACGACCTATAAAGTTAAATGATTCTTAAAAAATAATGAAAAGAAAAAAGTAAAATTGCAGTAGTTAACCATTAGCGGGAATAGGGTCATAACGATCAGTGGTTTTAGTCCCATAAAAAAACTATGCACCGCTAAAACACAAAATCTATTCACAATTGTTCAAAACGCGATCAAAGACAAGGTACAGGGGGTCTACTCCGTAGCGCTAAACCGAAGTATCGGTCGAATGTTCGGCCGTTTTATAACTTCCATAGTTTCTTTTTTTGACTTTGAGTCCTTACCCGACTTCAAGTCACAGTTTTGACTTTGGCTTATCTCTTCGACTGTCTTTCTTCTTTTTTTTTCGCCGTACTCAGCGATAGTTAGCCGTAGTAAAGAAACGACCGAACATTCGGCCGATACGTCGGATTTATCTTCGGAGTAGACCCCCTGGGTGTATAAAAATGATTCATGGTTGTGAGCATGTGTGTGTTCTATCCAATATTGCTCCAGCATCCTCGTTCATAATCTAATACATTGAGCATACACTGAGAGTAAACACTCTCATTTAGATTTTTGTAGAAATAAAACAAGTTTATTATGCACGACAGGGATACAGGTGCGGTCGCCACAGTAAATCAACGTCGGCTCGATTTAACCGGTCTAAAACAATACCAATTCAATTACAACTTGTGTTTTATGTTTGAGTGTACAAACAAAATGAACGCGAACAAAAAACGGATGGACTTTATCATTTTACTGGAAGCGTCATTTATTTGCAGGAAATGAGGTCTGTATTTGATTTTTTACAAAATGGCAACTTACAATGGCGTATTTGGGCATATTCCTACTCAAAATTTGAATTAAATAATATAATAACAAATTTTTTGGGGGGTCGTGTATAAATACGCAACTTGTGTGGATTCTACGTTCAAAAACATTTACAGATTTTTCTGTTGCATGACTTACCTACTTCGAGCGATCTTCTTCAGTTGTTTTACAACAGTGTCTAGGTAATTTACTACATAACTCGTTAAGCTAAGGATTGTAACTATCACATTTTCTGTTTTTATTTTTTTTATTAATTTGTCTCTACTTTCAGCAGTTTAAATGCTGGCGTGGCTTTGGTCATCTATGTTTATAGTGATTGGCAATCCAACTATCCGTAGATAAAACTGCAATAGTTTGGCACTGATTTGGTTCTTAATTACAAATAATTCGAATTCTGTCTATTTATTTACCATTTTTAGTTTAATTATTCCCACGTTTGTTTTACTTTATTAGTTCACTAATTACTTCGGATGACTTTGAGTGGCCATACATTATTTAAGTAGGTATTTAGTTAAACCTAGTTTCAAATCGTATGAAAACCCTGCAGAGATTAGCTTTGTTTCATATGGAAATGACAGACCGTAGCCAGGGGCTCGGGCCACAAACGTCATTATTGTGGTACGAAAAAATGAAAAGTAATAATGTAAGCTAGTTTATCGCACGCCACGTCAGCCTTTCATGTTATAAGTTATAACCCCTATAAATGTCACCTTGACCGACTTTTGAAGCATGGTAGTCTTGTGTACCTGTTTTTAATTGAATGGTACGTTTCGCCATTATTGAACGTCGCCTGACTGTTAAATCGATAAGCCACTAATACCATTTCCATATTAATACGTTGTTCTTTTGTTTCTACATTCAAATATCCTACTGCTTCTTTCTGCGTTCAAAATACTAAAGATTCGAATTTGGAATTTACTTAAATAAAGACCGTCGTTTTTTTTTTGTTAGAACCATTTTCACGGTTTTTTAGCAACACAATGATTTCTCATTTTCATATCCTACTGTTTCTTTCTACGTTGAAAATACTAAAGAATCAAATTTGGAATTTACTGCCGCTTAAATAAAGACCGTCGTTTGTTTTTACTTCAAACCTTGATGATGGTTGAATAAGTTTCATAGTATTTAGAAAGAACCCCGACTTCTTAATTCAAATTCTCTTAAAAAATTGTGTTTACTTTCACTGAATGACTTGCTCTACTTTAGCAATGTGTTAATTATTTGGAAGATACCTAAGTGAATAGTTTCTGTAGTATAATGTGTGCTCTGTTTATCACGTAAATCAAGTTAGCTCAATGTCAGGTGGCGCATGATTAATGACGCTCATGATAATGCTATAGTTGCTCTGTCGATCATATCAGGTCAGTATAAATATATAGGACAGCCCCTAATTGGATTAATTTCTATGAATAGATGTTGAGTTTTGTCAATTATTTGCGAGATTATTACCATCTCCTCTCAATCAGAGCACCTGCCATCTTATCTCTTCTCCATCCTTGGTTGACTGGTACATAATGCCTAAGGCATTAAGTCCGCCTTTGTATCTTATTGTATGCGAGAAGTTTAAATAAATAAATAGAATAATATATAATGTTAATAACTGACTGCCAGAACTTTACAACTATTTAAGTAAGTAAGTAACAAAGAATTGTACATTGAACAAGAAATCTTGGAGAAGGATACAAGATGACTTTTTTTTTCATTCCAGTTTTGACATATTTCGGCCTAGAGAATGATGAAAATAAAGGTTAATATTATTGTAATAAAATGAAAACCTGTATAGCTATTTCGAATGCATAACCGTCTCCTTTTTAAAGTCGGTCGAAAAGATAGTATGTCTAGTATAAATCACTGGAGCTTAACGACTTACTAATTGCTTTGATACCATATCTAAATACGTCTAACGTGAATGTATGTCTTGTTGACGTGTTCTTGATAAGTGAGCGAGTCTATTTGCACTACTAACGTTTTGTGGGCAAACGTCCTTCCGTTTAAAATGCCGACGAAGCGACGCATATTCTATTAATGATGCTAATGTATTAAAAATTCTTTCTATTTTCTACAAAGTTTCCTAGAATCTTGCATATAAGAGTTTACTTGAAAAAGCATGTTACTAACGTGAATGGAGAGACGTTAACCATCCATTTCTGAGCACTGTATGATCATTATTATGGATATAATGCTTCAAGTTTTAATAGGATTAAGATATATTTATTGTTTTCTATCAGGAATTTCTCAGTAGTAGCCCGCAGTCTGGATTTGTTCCCGGCTGGTGGCAATAGGCTCGCCCCCTATTACATGAGACTTAAACGTAACTGACAAATGTGGGTGTACTAAGCTACACCTCTGCCTAACCCTCTGGGAAAAACAGGCGTGATGTTATGATATATTTGACTTTTAGATAAAAATTGTTAGTATTAAGGCTCCCGCAGACAGTCGCGACGCGACATCGCGACACTAGTAGCACTATTTCTATGAAAAATTCATGGGAAGTGTCGCGCTGCGCTTCGCGCTGCCTGTCGCGTCCGCGATATTGCGGCAGTCAGCACGAGCCATTAGAGTTTCTGCGGAGCTTTTGTAGGTACCGTGGTGTTACATAGGTAACTATAGTCAATGGATGATATACATAAGTGTGCAGGCAGCTAAGTACAGTTGGTGACCAGCATTACCCGACCCCTCTTCCATTATTATTCTTTGTAAGAGGGGTCAGCTAATGCTGGTCGCCGACTGTACATAGCATAATCAGCCTATAACGTCCCCACTGCAGGCCTCCTCTCTTCGAGTGGGAGTGGGCTGTAATCTACCACGCGGTCCCAGTGCGGGTTGGTAGATATCACATGTCTTCGAATTTTTGGTACTAGGACATGCCGGTTGTCTTGAGAGCAGTGGTGACGAAATACACATACATTTACACAAAGTAAAACGCAAAACCCACTGCCAAAACTGCTAAGCTTAGTACAATGACTTTTAATTAATGTGCGTGTGCTGATCAGTCAAGTCTGCTCGCCCAAGTGTGGCTTTTCTTCAAAAAGTGATTAATTACATCTTCGTGCCTGCATAAAGGCTCTTACAAACACACGCGATATCGCGGGCGCGACATGCACCGACAAAGCAATTGTCTTTGTCGGTGCCTGTCGCGCCCGCGATATCGCGTGAGTGTGTAAGAGCCTTAACAGTCTCTTTTGTCGACTGTAGGTACCTAAAAGCTTCTGCAGCACCACAGTGTACATATGGTCAGTAGGTACAGAAACTAATAATATTTTTTTTTTTTTTTTTATCAATACATAAACTTTGACAATAACACAGAGAGGTAAACAGACTTGAGTACAATTACACAATGAATGGATACAAAAGGTAGTTATTGACACAATGAGGTCGAAAGTCCAATAAGAATAGGTACCCTGCCTCAGAAACTAGGAAAATCCTGTATCTTGGAAGGCAGTGTCTTCGTATTACATTAAGTCAAGCGATTTTTGTGAGCATACAAGTTAATTTAGAATTAGAGAATTGTCAAAGATGTATGTACTAGTGAGAAGAAAATAAAAAAATAAAAACGTGTAAGTACAGTAAGTGAATGTTATTGAAACTACGAAGTAAACGTTCGAATCGGCACACTCACCACAAATTAACGCGATCAATGAAGAGACCTCAAAGCGGTTGTCGAGGTCCTGTCAGTCGCGGCCTCGCGGTTGCCGTTTCGAGAGGAGTGGTCGCCTCGCCTAACGCTCCGTAGGCAATTATTTCAACAATTAGGCCTAGTTTCCATACTGTCCATATTTATACTGTGACAGCACTTTTAACGTTGTGTTTTTTAACTGGAGTGTCCTAAGTGTTACTTTAACAACTTAACACCAACTATGTTACATACGTGTAGTTCCGATGTCACTACTTCCATATAGAACGTACGCGCGACGTGAGACGTCCTTGTTCGAATCGATTTTTCCGGAACTAGACTAGCTACCTATTTTCTTCGAAGGTTTTATAGTACACAGATATGATTCATTATTTTAAATCATTTATAAGTTAACTAGATACCTGTTGTAATGTTTATAGGCCCTAAATGGGTATGAACTAATTTATGAATCGCTGCACAAGCTGTTCGAGAATCTATGGCCTAATTTATCTATATGTAAAAGTTTTTGTTAGAAATTACTCAAATTACTTCTGCACTTTACTTTTCTGTTGGCCTAGTACGCGCGGAGAGAACGTAAAGTAAGTTATGGTGATTTTTAATTGAAATTACTCGTTTTTCACATATTTACTTAGTTTCAGACTTTATTAATATCTATGCGTGATACTAACTGCACCTGTCAAAAAAAAACAACAAAAAAATATATTTGATCTGATCTTTGTCTGTTGTATTTTCGATTAAAAAACGTTCGTTCTATGTATTCTTTCAGGTTGCAAATACACAGTTAAACATAAAACACACACGCTTTGGTAAAATTATTGCCTAGACAACAAAATTGATTTTAAGGATCACTGGCTCGTTAAGTTCACATTAAGCACTACACCAGACACAGAGCAACAGCACAAACTCTTGAAAGCCCTGTCACAACTACCAAAGTGTAATTAAAACACACACAAGAGTTTTTGCATATTTGTTGGGGTGGTGAGAAAATTAATTGATAAAGTTCCCGTCCACACGTAGAGCCGCGCCATAAATATTAATCAGAATTTAATTTACGCACCTACTGGAACATAAAGCCATTTTGTACCGCGAAAGTTTCTGTACTGTTTAATTCCGCAAGCTGATGTACGTAACTATTTCATATTTGACATTGTTTCTTTGATTGAATTAAGTTCTGGCAGTTCGGTTTTTTTTATTAATTAAGAAGGAAAAAAGGCTCTCCTAAACGGTGAATAAAAACATCGTGAGGAAAATGTTATGTGACATTCACCAACCCGCACTGCCCCCGAGGTGAATTACGGCCCACTCCCTCTCACAGAGAGAAGGCCTGTGTCCCAGCAGTGGGAACATTACTGGCTGATTATGCTAAGAAAGAAATATTAGATAATTTTATTTACTATTAATAAAGTCTTTCCAAAATTGCTATTGTTTTAGATTTAAAGATTATTATGCTAGTCGCGCAGACAACTTTGCTTGCGCGATGCAGGACTTGTAGACTAGTTCACGTGTGGCGTTGTAGATGCCGCAGTGTCATTTAGAACGATATTGTAAAAATATTACAAAAGTATCGTGTTATCACCGCACCGGGGTGGGACCAACCAACCAGTCTATTTTCATCCCTCAATTAAATATTCACTTAGCAACATAACAAAATTCCCGGTATTCTACACACATTATCTTCTTAAACCACATAAATGAAATTCTCACATGAATGGACACGTAAAGCGGAAAAAAATGAGAACGTCATTCAAGGAAAAACTTTTTCACGCTCGAGTAACTACGTGGTTGTCATGGAGATCGTTAACAACTTTTTACTTCTTTTTACCATTTTTTACGTATGATTTTAAAGTAGAAACTTAGGTTTTTCATCTTACAAAATGTTACAGTTGAATGTTTCTGTATTTTTTCGTCCAGAGTCGAATAACAAATAAATTCATGAAGCCAATGATCCTTGCCGAGTCCATATTGTGATTCATTCGTTAGAATGTGGTCCAAGTTTTAAGCTAAAGCGTATTGAGGGCCTAAAGTGAAACTCACAGCTGATGAGGCGACAATAAGTTTCTAATACTTTCTTAATAAATAAAACGATCATAAAAATACATTTTCGTAAACAACCCTTTAAAGGGGGAGGACTTTAAACTCGGTATTTATAATTAAGATCGGAAATAATGGAAAAGGTATATCAGGGTTTTAAAATAATCTACCCTAACAGGGTGGAAAGGGGAAGTCAATTGTAGAGGGGATGATTTTAAGTTTCGGATGGTCGCAAAAGCGGCTGAACGGATTTAGATGTTTGGCACACATATACTTTATAATCTGGATTATCACATAAAGTACTTTTAATCCCGGTAGTACGTTCCCGTGAGATTTTTTCTGACATCTACGCGGGCGAAATCGCGGGCAAAAGTTAGTAATTTATAAAAAAATAAAGTTTAATCTTGTCCCAGGTGTTCATTAAATTTTATTATGATCGACTACACCACAGCCCATTAAGTTACAAAATAGCTCCCTAAAATAAACGCAGTTATAAATTCTTTAGCACATTTCAAGAAAGATGTCTATAATAATTCTTGTTAATGACCGCGTTTTTGTTGTAGACTATTTATTTTTATGCGACATTACATCGCCGTATAATGACACTTCACGCTAATATTTATTAGCTCAATTAAAGTTTATGGATTGCGCCATACTTTTTCCATCTAAGGCCGTTTGTCCACCGGCACCGTCAACGGGGCGTGATCGAGAACGAGATGACGGCGCCGAAGTAGCGATATGCATTTACTCAAACTCAAAGCATTTATTTCAATTAAACCAATTACTGGTACTTGGAATTGTTAATGAGTTGGTCAGAAAGTCGGTTAGTCAGAAAGTTGAAGCTATTTTCCCATTCCAAAAAGCAGATCTCTATGGAGAAGAACAGGCAAGAAACTCTAAAGACACTCTTTTAAATCAAGATATTACAAAATCCTGGGATGAACCCAGGATTTTGTCACTATTTTATATTCTTGTCGCTTCTATATGTGAGAACAATGTAAAATAAATTATTTGAAAACAATTCAAAATATAAGATTAAAAGATTACAAATAAGCCCTGGCAGTTAAGAGATGACCAGTCTCAACAGACGGCGCCCGTTCACGAACATGACGCGTGGATCAGCACCATCCAGCTTAACCATTTTAAGGACCCGAATGATCCAACACACGCGGCACCATCAGCGAGACATTTAAATGAGCATGACTATACTATGGACGGGTGTCCACTGCACACCCACGCGAACACTTCTGAAATCTTGACACATACACACCTTCACACTCATGTACTCTCAGTCACACCTACAGGCTACAGTTTCACTCACATATACTCACACACACTCATGCACACGTTTTATGTACTTAGTTTTTGCATAAAAAATATACGTTTTGCTTTTTATTTAACACGTCTTTCTATGGAAGAGGGGACTCTCCTAATACAGGCACTATCTGCCTAAAAGGACAATCCAATAAAAAAAATTGTTTATACAATATGTAACAAAGACCCTGTTGTTCCTTCTACCTACGTTTTAGGAATCGGTTTACATACGTAATAAAGCAAGTCATTTATAAAATCTGTTCAACAAAAATAATAAAAATAAATATTTTACTATTTGTAATGTTTAACTGATTTCTTACCTCTTTAACTCTTTGATTTTGACTTCTCGACTTATGGCTTATTTTTTTTTATTATAATTCCACCAATTTTGTGCTTTTAGGTAAATGTATGCGTCCGTAAAAGGAACAACAGGGTTTTTGTTACATACTGTATAAACTACACTTGTTTTACCAATAAACTATTTTTATTTTATTTATTTATTTTACACCACCGGACGTCAAGTTCGGCTCGAATAATCACGTTTCTAGTTGACGGTGGCGGTGGAAAACAGTGTAAGGGCAGCCTCACACGGTTCTATGTTTTATTCATCAGCTGATAGGAGGTTCTTTACCTCCTCACTTACACGTCCACTCAATAGTTTTAATTACCTTCTGAACAGGGGTTTTTGTTCGTTGATTTTAACTTTATTAAAGTCTGCTTTAATTAATCAACAGGAATGTGTTTAACATAAATTAAGTCAGTATTTGTTATTTAAAAGCAATTATTCTGGGTTCGATGGGCTATTTTACATTTTCAGTTTTTGAATCGTAACTTGGGGAAACAGATAGGGACGTGAATGGACATACCTAATTACTGATTACGCAGTCAAGTGTAAACAAATATAAAATTGCAGCTTTTAGATATAATTATTCACGCATCGGAAATCACATTGTATGGCATTTTTTTGTTGGTCTTCTATCAAAACAGCGCCTTCAGCAAACGAAATATGTGTACGGTAGAGACACAAGTGTCAGAGCAGTGTATTTTCTTTAATTATTTTATATTTTAATTATTAAAGTATCAAGTAATTAAAATAAACATGAAAATCTAGCTTAATGATTATCCAGAACCAATTCCATTTAATTAAAATTATCTTATATAATCAGGAAACCGTTTTTATTAGGTAGTTTTATGTTAAGTCATTAAATACATATAGATTTAGGGCCTAACAAAGCCGCCTTTACGAGTCCTTACAATCTTTAATTTTATCTGTAGGCTACAGAGCCTGCGATTTCATCTTAGGTCTATTATTTATGGATGAAACAATATCTGCACATTGTAATATATCCGATAGGAAAGTGCAAAGCGGTTAATATTATCATATCTATCGGATTGAACCTTTTTATGCCTTCCTCTAATATGCACCTAAATCTCTTGCGGAAATAATACGAACGGACCACTACCGCGTGACCAACCTCCACCAGCTATGAGCGACTTAAGTTACTCACTTATTTGAAGGAAAATTTATAAAGCAATAGAGAAAATTATGTTGACATTAATCCAGGATAATGTTAAGTAAAATATTCCTTTTCATTTTTAATTACGATTCGGAATTAAAAACACGTGTAAACCATCAACTAAGTTGTGGTCGAGTTCAACTGAAAACCACACACGAAGGCCATTCCCAACTGAATTAGACTGTGTGAAGTAGTAGTTTTGCTCTAAGCGAGTAATTAATTTGTGAGACTAGCCCTGCCTTTGAAACGACTCTCGTGACGCTAGGAAAGCTGTTAACTATTTCTCGACTATAACGCGAAACCCATTTAGAATGCTGTCAGAATTATTATTATTATTAAAACCCCTGTTCTATCTGTTGTTAGAGCTAGACACTAGTAACCGTTCTATGTTTTATCACCGTTATTAGGTTTGGCGTTAGTTTTCGCAACAGCTGCATTTGCCAGTTCTCCTGTTAACATGTTGTATGTTCATGCAATAATTTAATGGCTAGAGAAATTGCAGAGATGTATTAAGTGGCGTATTTGCACGTAAATTGTTACTTGTTAATAGCTTTTACATAACTTATACACAAGTCAAGTTATACGAAGTTTCGTGATGAAGTAAATGAAATGTGCCGTAGAATAATAATAGAAATATGCGTCACGTTCACGCAAAACGGCCATCGTTCAGCATAATGCTGCGACCATATGCGAGACAGAGCCCCAGCGCTGGTTTTCAGCGATAATGGTAATTTGCTTACCCCGACCCGGGAACATAAATGGCAGCGTTACTGAGATGTACGAAATTGATTGTGACATTACACTCATTAAGGGAAAATTGATCCTACATCCAACATTGCTTTCTCTCAATATTGATCAAAGTAAAATAAAGCTCAACAAAACAAACCCTCTTCTAAATCAGTGTGCTCTTTAAATATTAACAACAAGGATTTCGGCGTACTGCTTTCAAAATACAGTTCATTTAAGTTCATGCAATACGTCAGTTTGTTTACACAGCAGTGCCGCTAAGTGTCCCAGTTGACGCTGGATTATCTCTCACAGACCAAAGTCGGATTACGTCTGTGACTTCATGCTTAATCGCATGTTTAATTTCAACCTAAAAGCCAGAAGCTCAAAGTTAACAGGCAAAGTTAACAAATTAAGTTTCAGTGTCTTTGAATCGCTAACGAAGTCGTAATCGTAAATAAAACGTACTGAATAAGGACGATTTATCTGTGGAATTCGAGCCTTTTCTATGTGTGTGTGTTTAAAAAGTTATAAAATCACATTAATAAAGACAAAACCCACAATTTTTTGACCCTATTTTTAAGTTAATGCAGGCCAGTTTTATCCCATTATTAAAAATCTGCCTGAAAAAAAAAAGGGCTTTCATTCTGACACAAAATAAAATCAGCGCTGTCAAATCACATAAACAGCCAAACTTTTATCTCGCGACGACAAAAATGTTCCGTGACTTGATAAAAAAGGGGATTCAAATTGTTTGAAGTTGATCGTTATTTCATGCATGTGAACATGTTAATACGGTACAATGCGTACGTTCCCTTTCAAAGGCATACCTCGTGACTTTTCACTCGATTCATTCCGAGCCACAGAAAGAATCGATTTACAGTAACTGCGATAACTGACCATTTGAGAAATCTCTACCGATTTTAACAGCGAATAGTGAAAAGTTTCTACGTAAGATTGCACTTTGTTGGACTTTATGGAAGGATTTATTTCATCTCAATCCTTGTCCAAGATAATTTTGTCGTTGAGAAAAATGGCGCAGATTTGAGAGTGCTATTATATTGTCTAGTATACGCTTGAAAATCTGAACCCTAATTGCGTTACATCCTCATTTCCAGTTTAACCGGATGCAGCTGAATACCAGTATTTTACATGAAGCGACTGCCTATCTGACCTCCACAACCCAGCTACTGGGTAATACGATACCCCTTGGTAAGACTGGTCGTCAGACTTTCAGGCTTCTGACTACCCGTAACGACTGCCAAAGATCCACGAATGACAGCCGGGACCAACGGCTTAACGTGCTTTCCGAGGCTCGGAGGGGTTTTGGTATGTAAAGTTGGTCATCTATTCACACACCAACCGCGGCAAGCGAAGCTTAACCTGATCGATCGACCCGTGCGGCTGTTATTACTAATCCAAGCCCCAAGCCCCCAATCCCCGCCCCACCGCCCAATTGTGTTACACACTATCAAACACAATCTGAATGATTTTGAAGTATATTACTAATCCATTGCATCATATGTTCGAAAAATTCGTCTGCTCAACAACGTAAATTACGCAATGAATGTTGTTGAATTGTGAAAATGAATACCCATTGCTACTGATGGTGTGTTACGCAATTATCCCGCTGATCTTATGAAGCTGAGGATATCTTCGATATACTTTCTTTAAATAAACAGACAGTGCCATCGAGGTTAGGAACAGCCAGGAAAACTTGGCTATGTTATAGTAGATTGTTGCACCGAGCGCAAAGTGAGTTGTTAATGCACGAGTGCATTCATTACTCACTTAAGCAAGGTGCATAATCTACTTTTCTTTCAACTACCAATCTACCTACCGTGATAAATTATACCTACTCACAATAAAAACTCAAGTTAATGAAAACAAAGTTTTTCACCAATTCGGTTTTATTCAACCGATTTTTATTTTCAGCCAGTATCTTTTTGATCTAATGTATAATTTGATATTAAACATAATGGGAGACATTAAACCTCTGTGGTAAGTTTATATCTAAATAAAAAATAAAAAACAGTGCATTAATGAAAAACAGTGCTACAATGAGATTTCATATAACATTGCTGCACTGTTTTGGTTCTCAGAAAAAAATACGTCCTTTGTGATCGGTTTTGTAGTAATTAATGATAACATTACCACGTAGTTGAAAGAAAAATATTTTAGATGGATATTTTACTATAGATGCTAAGCTAATGTTAAAAATGCCTATATTTAACATTAGCTTAGCATCTATTTCCCCACGAAGATTGCTGAAAATGTAGGTAAATGTTCATAAAAAAACCTTGTAATGTTTTATTTTGTTGGACGTAAAAAAGGCAGAAGTAAATCCGCTAGCCAAGCGTGTTGATTATGGCGTAACCCCCTAAGGATAGCTCGTTATGACAGATGAGTGAAATTGGGGGAATTTGAAAGTAGACATTTTTGGGGTCACAACATGCAGAAGCAGATTTTTACATACATACATACAACTCACGCCTGCTTCCCATGGGGGAAGGCAGAGACCTGCTACATTCCTCCCTTTGGCTTCGTTTCCGTGGTTTACGGTCATGCACGCAAGCCGCAGCGACGGTTGCGAATACTACGCACCTGACCTTTTTAAAAAACATCACCAATATGATCACTATACATATTATTATATTTTTCTAGGACATACCCCTCCGGGCGTTTCCACTCACATCTGCCTTACATACATTGCTGTTTATTTATTATTTGTTTTGTAGGTATCAAATGATTGGGCACGCCACAATTGTGGCGATAAGTCCCCTCTTTGAGGAGTGGCTAGAGAGGCGTCACGGCGTCCTCACCTTCCGCCTGACACAGGTCCTCACCGGACACGGTTGTTTCGGGAGGTTCCTGTTCAGGATAAAGCGGGAGGAAACCCCCGGGTGTCACCACTGTGTCGAGCGCCCGGAGGACACGGTGGAGAATACGGTGGAGGTCTGCCCGGCTTGGGCGGAGCACCGCCGTGTCCTCACGGAGGCGATCGGCGGCGGCGATCTCTCGCGTCCGGGCCTGGTTCGGAGCGAGAGTGCATGGGAGGCCGTCACCTCCTTCTGCGAAGCAGTAATGCTCGCGAAGGAGGAGGCGGAACGCGTGAGGGTGAGGCAAGATTCGCGCCCTCGCGCCCTTAGTCGCCGCAGGAGACGCCCCGGGCGTCGGGAGTCGCTAGCCGATTTCCGGCCACCGTAGGCGCGGGCCTGCGGATGGTGAGCGATGGGTAGCTCGCCGTCCGATAAGGACCAGGCCCGGGTCGACGGCGCGTTGTGTTCCACGCGCGCCTCAAAGAGATGTCAGCACCAACTGACGGGGTCCAGTAGGACCAATGCCTGCCAGGGTTGCGAGTTTGTCCGAAAGGGATATCGTGGCCCTGGCACACAGGCAACGGAAGGAACATGGGTGGGTTTTAGTCAGTAAAAGTCTGACACGCCCTCCCGCTCCACCCATAGCGGGAGAAGTTATTTCATAATTTCCCACCCAAAAAAAAAAAAAAAATGGTATCAAATGATTCAATTCAAATTTAGTAAGTTATGATAATAGTGTAAGTAAATGGGGAAGGTAGGTCAAAGAAAGAAATAAAATACGCTAACAATAAACTAATACGCTATAAAGCTAATTGTAGATGGCGTGACCATTTAAAAAATTTGATTTGTCTATTCATTCCATTCGTGGTCATTAAGAGCAGGCAGTCTAAATCAAATTTCGAACGCAAGCTCCGTCCCTCGCTCCCCGCCACTCTGTTATGTGCTAAACACACAGCAACACGCGCGTGCGGTACATAAACACAAACTAAATAGCGTAAGTCGCAATTCTTAATTCGTTTATAACTAAATTAATAATTGATCTAGAGAAAAATATCTTGTGTCGGGATAATAAACTATATTTTCTTGCTGTGAATATTTATTTTAGACATAAAAACTAAACAATCTTGTTCTTTTTTCAGAATTATCATTATAAAAGTCATGATTTTCGAGTCAAAAAATTATTGAGAGAAAATATTACAATTACGTAACTGTCTTCATCATAGAACGAAAAAGATCCAATAAATCATATACTAAAGTTTCATTTTGCTTGTATGTGTGACTGTTTCAGAATATTCATCCAAATTAACATAAAAATAGGGAGCCTCCTCTTAATGAGTTTGGTTTTATTTCATTATTTGGTTATTTTCGGTGATTTCAATATTTTAAATCAATTATATATATGACATGGAAAGTGTCAGAATTTAAAACCTTAAATATTGCCTACTCCTCGTAATCATTTTCTTCAAAATGCTTCCGACACAAACTTAAACTATTATTAATTTAAAAAAAAATCTCTACGAACAGCTATAGCTATAAGCCACAATCTTCTAATTTTAAGGCTTTTTTTTACAGGCACTTTTGAATGTTCAAGACGTCGGTCAGTTAGAAATATAAAGCTAGTTGGTCATTCTAAAGAGCAGTAGGTTTCTATGGAGAAGAAAATGGTGGAATCTAATTTCGGAGTCCACCAACCCAACGAGTCATTTTCGCAAAAATAAAATAAAATCACCTCACGCTCACGTATTATTTAGCTTGTGTTGGGAACTTGCTACGACAGTGCCATATTGTCAGTTGCCCTCTCCATTGGACCTCCTTCCATGTATTCTTTACAAAATGGAGTTACAATACAATCCGTCATTCGGAAATAACAAGTGTTGGGCTGTAAAAAACAAACCGAATGGTAACAACCATTAGTGATCCCGTCAGTTAATACATTATTCATGGGTATGGGAGCTGAGGCTTGCCATCCACATTTTTACAATGGACCGACACAGAAATTCACTTACGTTTATATGCTACTAAACTATTCACCCGTTATTATACGCGGAGTTCTCTATGTTATGAGACCTAATATTTGTGTAACCTCCATACAGTAACAAGAGTACAATGTATATATATTTTGGAGTAAAAGTGCCGTTTTTGGGAGTCTGCAAAACATCAAATGTTTTTTTATTCTCTTGGTTATTTTTTGTGAGTTTTGTTTTTTTTAATAACGCTAATGAAAACTTTTCTATTTCATTATTTTCGTTTAATTTTTCAATGCACTTTTATAATAAAATAAATAAATTGGAAACGGTCATCATTCAAATCTATTAAGTGTACCTAACGGAAATCTGATGTTGACCATTGTTAACGTCAGATTTTCGCTATACTTAATAGATTTAAATTATGCGCCTGCGAGGGACAGAATTTCATTTAAAAGCTCTCTCTTGATTTTTTCAACAAACACACAACAAGCGCATTTTTAACAATTGTGTCATCATAATATGTAAACTAATACGTAAGAGAAAAATATTTTTCGCATAGTGCAATTAAGTTAAAAGGCAGAGGCAGACTGTGTTTTTATTACCAACGGCTTACATTTACGACTATTTGCGCTGTTTTGTTGAATATGAGCGTTCCATTTACAGGTTAAATGCTCTAAGAAGTAACGATGTTAAAACATGGGAGTCTACTCCGAAAATAAATCTTTTTTTTTACTACGGCTAACTATGCCTGAATACGGCGAAAGAAAACAAAACAACAGTCAAAGAGTCGGTTGTGGATTCAAAGTCAATTAAAAAACTTTGCAAGTCAAGAAAGCACCGAACATTCGGCCGATACTTCGGATTATCGCTTCGGAGTAGGCCCCCTGGATAGAAAATATTTTCGTAATGACTGAAAAGCAACTGATTTGTTATTAAAACCTACCCACGTAAGAACGTTTCCAGGAATTAAATAGTTACCTGATATCGCAACCCTTTTATGTTAAAAAGTTGAATATAGAAATGAAAATATTTCAAATCAATAATAACACGTCAACCTTTTTTCATTCATTCACATCTGAAAATGAATGAATGATAAATACTGTTTCATTTTTTATCGCGTTATCCTTCTCCATTCATTCCAAATCTGAATACAAGCGGAGGTCAGCATCATTATACTCTTTCACGGTCTGACAGTAATACAATTTATCTTTCTGCCAATACATCAGAGCTCAGACAGGGCCGGCTATCAACAAGTGTCAAGTTATATATAAATCGTGCCCGCAGACGCCCTTAATTCCGACTATACGCCGAAAGGGACCAAATCCAAGAATTTCGTGCGACCGCAAGTTACGAGTATGAAAACTTACAATGGGATTTTGTTGTGTTATCTTCTGTCGGTTGTTTGATAGTTTATTGCAAGCTGCTCTAGAGGAAAAAATAGTTTAACCCACTGGAGCATCGCGTGGTGCCGGACGTAAAGAATAGCACCATCCTATTTTTTTGCCGTGAGTGTCGTAAAAGGCGACTAAGGGACTTACTAGAGAATGAGCAGCAGCGTTCTCTATGCATTTTAACAGCCCCCCCCCCCCCCCTGGATGATGACTGGAACGGTCTTTTTAAATTTAATTCAAGATTGAATCGTTTAGGAATGTTGCTAATAATTTATGGTATGCTGATTATTTCTGATTGAATTTAAATTGACAAACGGTTTCAATTAGTTTCACTAACAATTGTCAAACCAATCTAATTGTGATTTTAATGACTATTCATCAAATGATCACCTTTCTATCTGCCTTAGTATCAAAAATCTAATAAAAAACATATGCAGTCTTGGGGACTGCCGTCAGAAGTGAAAACTTATCGCTCTACGCGCCTAAAGAAGTTTTTACTTCAAAAAAATAATGATTATCTAAAACACAGTTTAAACAAATTAAACTGTTCACGTGGTCAATTAACCTTCACTTACTGCTACTACAGCATGTCGACGCGGGCATGTCGGTGACGCGAACCCATAAGTTTGTCCTCTACCAAAAATCACTCAGAGCCTAAAAAGGTTTCACTTGAAAAAAATCAAATAAATCCATTTTATTTCGGGAATACACTCGTATAAAATTTACACCAGATTACACATTATTAATTAATTATAAGTTATTAAATTAATACAAAACATAAGCATGATGATTTAATTCATCATATCCTCTTTGACCTTTTACCGTGGAGCGGTCAATAGGTGCTTAATTTACATAATACGAGATACAAAACTCACACCTTCCCATGGAGGGTAGGCAGAAACTACAGAACCCCAATTGCTACGATCGTTACCTACTTAATCCTTCATAATAATCATACTTCATAATATTGCTCACTGCCGTTGAGCAGCAGTGGCCCTGTAGGTACAGCCGCGGTATACGAGTTATAGGTCGCAGGCTTGAACCCAGACAGACGCTTAACTTTGTGTAAATTATTTCATCATCACTGCTCTCAAAACGGTGAAGGAAAACATCGTGAGGAAACCGGCATGTCCTAGACCACAAATTCGAAGACATCGGACATCTACCAACCCAAACTGGGCCCGCACGCTACGTTACAGCCCACTCCCTCTCGAAGAGAGGTGGCCTGAGTCCCAGCAATAGGAGCATTATAGGCTGATTATATAATATTGCTCTTATACGCACAGAAATAATGTCGTAAACAACAAAGCTGTTTACCAACTAGACCAGTTAGTTATAACTTTAACAGCCGATAATAAAAATAATAAATGCCAGATATCCGAGGCGCGGCTGCCACGGCGATACATTACGTCTGAGTTATGGAAAAGGGCGACCCAACTGAATTATGAAGACTATTTCAAACAATTGTGGGCCACTAATGTGGTATTAAAAGCCCACTGGGCGGACCTCTTCATCCGTTGACCTACAGTTATCTCTGAGAGACACTCATATTTGAGCACTCTCGGTAATCCTGGGACGGTGGGTCGGTCGGTGTTTCTGATGTACAAAAGTGCAATTACCGGACGAGAGTGAAGTCTTTTGTATTGTGTACTGTGGACGGTTCAATGCTTGTTGTACTTACATTAGTTTGAAGTCGTTTCGATAACAGTCATTGTTAATAAAGATCGTGAATTTAGTTTTAAAAGTCAAACTGGGATTTTAGGTACTATTTGTACTAACATAAAAGCCATATTTGATTTTATAAATAGTTAATATATTGGTCTACTCTTTGCAATGCAATATGCAATGGTCTCTGTAGTCCCATGAAACATGAGGCTCCAGGAGCCAGTGTGAATCTTTGGGTTCATTCAAGTAATCGAGTCTGGCCAAACCACGCTGGAGTCGGTACATTTCATTCATTAATTCACTCAACTGCCCCTCCCATAGATCAATATCACCCGTCTCTCCACTATTCCAATGCTTGCTCAAGGCTGCATATTCGGTAGGCTCTAATAATCCTTCCATATCCCAAGGGCACGTCTTCCCTACCATTATCGCGCCCCCCGGTCTACTCTTTGATATACAATGGTCTCATGAAACATGAGGCTTCAGGGGCTAGGGTGAATCTCTGGGTTCATTCGAGCAATCGAGTCTGGTTTAACCATGCTGGGGTCGGTGCATTTCATTCATTCATTCATTCAACTTGGTAACCATCCCCGACTAAACTGAATTCTTCATAAGGTAAACTGTAAAATTGTTGTTAAGGCAACATAAAAGCACTACGGTTTAAAGTTAATAAAATTGCACTATGCAATATAAGGCAAATGTATTGTTATAGCCTATTCCTCCCACCTAGAGCAAGTTAAAAAGAACTAAAGAAAGAAAATGTAGCATGACATTGCGATATATCAAAGGCGCATGAATGAGAGCTCTGCACCCTAATTGAGTATACACTTTCAATCATAATCTGAATGATTCTGAAGGATATTGATAATCCATTCCTTCTTATGTTCCAAAAACTAGTCTGCTTAAAAACTTAAATAACGCAATGAATGTATTTGAACTCAGAATGAAAGCCATTGCTACTGTAAGTGTTGTACGGTCTCATCGCCGTACATTTTTCTGCTTACTCTGTAACCTACTTTAGGTCAACGATGCATGTCATAATTTAGCATAATAATTGACATGACTAACTAATTTAAATATAGTGAACTTATAACTGTTTAGCTATCAACAACTGAGAGAATTAATCGCCTTCCACGCTAGTACTATTACGTACTCTTAACTTAAATAAACCAACTGCTTAATGCAAGTGCTTAGTGCAAGTCTAAGTGGAACGTGTTTCTCTATATTAAATGAACTTACAAACCTTCACGACAAATCAATCATCATCAACATCATTTCAGCCGAAAGACGTCCACTGCTGACCATAGGCCTCCCCCAAGCTTTGCCATAATCGCCACGCTTGGCAAGCAGGTTGGCGATCGCAGTATGGTGTTAAAATGCATAGAGAACGCTACGGCCCATTCTCTAGTAAGTCCCTTACTCGCCTCTTACGACACCCACTGGAAGAAATAGGAAAAAAATCTAAAAATCTATGTACGGAGTTAACTACTAGAGATTAACTATGATAATATGGCCCGCCCCTCCAAAGTTCAAAACGTTTGAAAGTATTTGTACGCATGTGTGCGTAATGAGACGGCCATCAAACAAAAACAAATCACGGATTTGTTGCTCGACTAGTGGCGTCAATTATTAGTATGGCACTGCACTGACATACTCTATGAAAACGACACGTGCGTTGTCTCGCGCGGTTGGTTAGTGATGATTAGTTGACTAACAAATCTGGTAATAAGTGAGATATTACGAGTACTTACAACTACATACAAACTCTTTCGTAAGGATGTGACTACACACATTGAAACAGTATTTTGGAGGGGCGAGCCATGTTATCATAGTTTATCTCTACAAACCGTATAAGTGTGTTACTCCGCTGGTCGAGTTCAAAACTAAGCAGGCAAACCCGAAATACTTACATGAGTAACACTGTATGTGCACCTACGTTCATTTATAAATGAGAATGAAAAAGGCCAAGTTACTACCAAGCTTAATACCATCTCCTTATTGCGTCACGTACGTTTTATTTGAGTCACTTGCAACATGTAAGCCCCGTAAGTGCATTATTCCCGTCTCGTGAACGAGTAGCTAGAGTATTTCTAATGCCACTTCTCTTCGTTCCTGCACCTGTACCAAGCTTACTGCGTAGCTCGAGAACTTTTCTCTTACAAGCTTTTTTAACGTTTCGTACGTGTTTTCATTTGTAGTTCACATACACAGGGCTCATAGGTTCAGTAAGTTTGTGTACATACATAGGTAATCAGCCCATAATGTTTACCATGCTGGAACACCGGCCTCCTCTCTTCGAGAGGGAGTGGGCTGTAGGTAATCTACCAGGCGGGCACAGTGCGGGTTGGTAGATGTCACATGTCTTCGAATTTTTGGTTCTAGGACATGCCGGTTTCCTCAATATGTTTTCCGTCACCGTTTTGAGAGCAATGGTGATGAAATTATTTCAACAAAGTAACGCGTTTGCATTGGTTCGAACCCACGACCTACAACTCGTAAGTAGCAATTACCATTGGGCCACCACCACTCGCATTTTTGTAGTTGTAATGCTTACATTGCCTAATACTCTTGTGCTCTAAAGTGCCGAACTGGGGGCCTACTCCGAAGTATCGGCTGAATGTTCGGCCATTTCTTGACTTCCAAAGTTTCCATATTAGACTTTGAATCCTTACCCGATTCCAAGTCACGTTTTTGACTTCGACTTATCTCTTTGACCGTCGTCTTTACCTGACTTTTGAGTCGATGCAGTAGGCCTACTGCGTACATGAGCAAAAATATGGCCGTCATTCTTTACGTGTCATCAATAATATGTATATGAAAACAAAGGCATTCGTCGATTCAGGCGCATGTCACCTGAATTTGAATGTATTCACGAGAACCAAAACTACAATATGACACGAGCTACAATCCTTCCCTAACTTTTGCTTTTTCTTCATTCATACATTTCATGAAATGTTTCTCAATATCTAAAACTGAACTGAAAATATAGCAATCTTTTTCTAACAGGCAAGCAGTCCTGTCCAACAAGAATACTTATTTCAATGTGTTTTGACAGGATATTTTTTAGATTCTCCACTTAAGTGTCTTAAACTTAGCGTAAGTTTTAGTTTAATCTCTTTCAAAATTTTAGTAGTTCTTTCTTGTTTTAATGAGTAGATAATGCGTGCCTGTATGACCAGTTGATATATAAACGACGCAAAAGGAGTATGTAAGGCGTGGCAAGTGGCGTTCTGTAGTTCCTGCATACCCCCATGGGCAAAAGGCGTGAGTTTATTTATGTATCGCGTTGTTAGGTTTTGCCGATACTCAACAGGAACAAAACATAAATCAACGTAACCACATTACATAGGTACACTATTGACAGCCAGGAAAATACTGAAGGAAACGCGTATGCTAATAACACAGAGTTAATGTGTGTGATGGCGTTAGCTAGGGTCGTACGTCAGTGGACATTAACTATCGCAGCGACGCAGTGAGCAGCGAGCTTTAGCCACGATGGACGACGGGATAAAGTGTGGTTGATTAACCTGTTATAACCACACTGCGGTGAACGGGAGCTCGATTGATTTTGTGTGCAGATAGATAGATGAAACATTAATTTAGAGCAACCAAAGTACAATACACAAAATCATATACCTATAGGTCACTAGTGATAAAGTATTGTGTAGTAGGTTGTATCATATATTCTGTTCTGCATACGGTTATAATTTACTTTATCAAATAAGGTCTTAAATGTCTTTAGCATCCAATGTCAACTTCAGCGCAGGAAGCTACTGCTGTGTGACACATTGATTGCTCTTCATTCCAGCAGAATCTCAACCGCCTCCTTCTAGTGTTGGACTGTACTACTGACTACTGACTGACATTGTAAAATGATCTCTATGTCACCAATTACAACACCAATACCCCGTGAAACGGAACTCGTGGTCGCACCAACGACGGAGGGCACCTTTCGGTTTTCCGAACAAAACGCGATGATCGCGCGAACGATAATTTTGTTTAAGTAGGACGCGGCCATATGAGGAAAACGAATGAACAAATCTTTATTCGAAGTAATACGGAAAAATATAAGATTAGGCGTCTTGCGCCTAATCTTATAATAGAGTAATTAACTTGTCAATAATATCCGCTCCATATTTCGGCCAAAAGCATCGACGACGCGTCGACGTAGGTTATTTTTGTTTGAATATCTGATCCGTCTGTATGTCTCTCCTAAAGGTTCCATCCTTCAATTGCTGGAAATAACAACGCCTAAAAAAAAGAATTGAACAATCTCCGATTTTATTCTAAAAATAAACTCATCATTATCATTCATTCATTTCAGCCGAAAGACGTCCACTGCTGGACTTGCGCCTCCCCCAAGAACCGCCACTTTGACCGATTCTGTATTTCCCGAATTCAGCGGATACCTCCGGCCTTCACAAGGTCATCGGTCCACCTTGTAGGAGGCCTTAAATTCCATCGCTACGTCTTTCGGTACGCGGTCACCCCTCCAGATCCTTACGGCCCCATTAGCCAACTACACTAAGGGTGGTTTTACAATAGTAAGATAACTTATATCCGAGGAATATAATATACTAGCTTCTGCCCGCGACTTTACCCGCGTGAAATATCTTATTTTAACATAAACCATATTCTATGAAATTAGGCAATATTGTAAGCTTCCCATTCGTGAAATAAATTTTGGAGTTCCGAAGATTACCTCTTTATAATAGAAAGAAGAACTCTTATGTATAAATTGCGGTTTGACAGCTTTTGAATGTGCAAAGGCAGCAACATCATATTTTTCAATGATAGCAACAGTACTTAAATGCAGTCTGTTAATGTCAAATCAGCTTCATTGTTGTTGCTGAAACAGGAACTTCGTAACTTAATATTATAAATGCGAAAGTAAGTTGGTTTGTTACGCTTTCACGCTAAAACGGCTGAATAGATTTAGATGAAATTTGGCACATGGGTAGACCATGACTTGGGTTAGGACATATAATAGTTTTTGTCCCGATAGTCCCACAGGATCGAGACTTACGCGGGTGAAACCGCAGCGCGCAGCTAATCTCATATAAATAAACGTTGAAATTATAGGTTTGCAGGAAAAACAGCAATAAAGCTCAACACACACAGGCAGCGGGTCGGGACGGCAGACGCGGGCTGAATTCTTCGGGAGCCGCGCTCGCATTTCGTGTGGTGTCATTCATATAAATACAAAGAATTCAGCCCGCCGCCGCGCGCCGCCGCCCCGCGTGCCGCCCCGTCCCGCGCCCGACCCGCACCCGCTGCCTTTGTATGTTGAGCTTTATTGCTGTTTTTCCTTTAAACCTATAATTTCAGCGCTTATTTATATGAGATTAGCTGCGCGCTGCAGTTTCACCCACGTAAGTTTCGATCCCGAAAGTTTGACACCTTTAAAATAAGTATTAAAATTTAGCTATCCTTGTGATGATTTAACAATCAAGATTTTAACTAGATGACAGGATTTTAACTAGATTTTGCTACCTTTGCATCTACATAAATTACTCATTTATTCTTCAGATAAAAGTTATCTGTCTTTGGTAAAATCATCCCATAAGCATAAGTATTCTCATGACAATTCTACTCACTTACAGTATGACATCGTCGTTACTTATATAAGCCAAGAAAAACTTTCAATTGTACATGTTCTAAAGAAAAATTGTTAAAGTTTGCCGTCTAACAATATCGAGGTGAACTCACAATGTCTCTTTCATGATAATAAAGTACGAATGAACTTTCGCGAGAGATTTTTATCCTATAATCCTGTGTCATTAAATTGGTTTTATGAAGATCAGCTTTATTATAATATTCTTGGTAACTACGACTTCTTGGGTCTTTGTGAAGACTTTAATATAGTGTGCGAATTATACGTAAATGTAAAAAAATCGTTGTTTTTGAGCAAAACTAGTAATTTCTAACATAAGAGGTATGAAATTATACGTGACCCCCAAAACCTGGGTCATAACAATCACGTACGAGAATTACGCACTATAGGCAGCACGTCAGTGGTAGCAGAAGCGGTATAAGCTGGCCTCGTATTCTTTTAAATCTCCGTCCTACGCTAGGCCAGCTCAAAGCCAAATTCATACCACTGACGTGTGGTCGACTGTACATTCGACATTACAATCTAAGATGTCAAGTATCGTGATTAAAATACATTTATACTTACCACGGTTCAAACACAACCGTGATAAGTCGTTTGGAAGAATGTAAGTACCAAGCTCGCACCCTCAGACTAGAAAGAACGGAATCAGCACACTTCGAGCCAAGCCAAAGTTGGATTCGTTGAAACCTGTATAATTAAAACCCTGCAAAATAAACAAATAAATACCACTACCCTAGTAACTGTAGTCCCGAACTGCATCGTGAATACGACTTCAAATGAAATCCCTTGTGACGAAACTACATGATGGCCCCGATGAGATCCACTATCTAAAACCTTCTAAAAGCCACGAAATGCAGACCGTTGCAGCCACAAAACACAGGACGGTCTTTTTTTTCTTTCTGGCAATATCGTACTGCCATCCGAGTTGCTATAATTAAGACCTCTTTTGAAAAGAGATCGAGAGTTTTTCATTTCGGGTTCCGCAAGTGCAAATAGTACAAAGAACTGGCGGAAGTTACGTAGACAGGATGTGAGGTATTGTCTTCTATCTTCAGCTTCACTAGACTAGGTAATTAACAACTGCAATATTATTTTAACCGGCACGTGACATCGCCAGATGTAGCCTAGATTACGATGACCAATCTTTTAAAATTATTTTTAGTTTGCACACAGCTTTTAACTGCTTAGTAGTCATTTTCGCGAAACGACTACTCGCTGGTGTCTTTTAAACTTTAATGTTATTGAGTTTAGACTACTGTCGCATAGATTTTATATTTATTGATAAGTAATCTATGGCATAAATGTTTGTAATTAGTGCTGCGAATAGGCTCCCCACAAAATGGACCAATGACCTGGTGAAGGTCGCAGGAACCCGGTGGATTCGGAAAGCACTGGACTGTACGTTGTGGCGTCGCTTGGGGGAGGATTACGTCCAGCAGTGGACGTTTTTCTTCTGAATGGTAATGATGCCGATATTAATAGTATATTTCTATGTTGTCCTCAGTTGGGGGAAGGGGTGGAGCTGACATTGGGCGAGCTGCGCGCAATGGCGCTGCGCCAACAGCAGCAGATCGACACGCAGCATCAGCTGCTCTGTGCCAAGGAGCAGCGACTGCGGTACCTCAAGCAGCAGGAGGCTAGGCAACATCAGGTTAGTACAAAAAAAACAGGTTAAAAATACGTCACCCGTTTCTAATTGACTATGAATATGGGACTTAAACATAGCTGGCGAAATGTGCGTGTACTATAGGTACATCTCTACATAACCCTTCGGCATGATGTTATTTGTTATGTTTAGTGTAAAGTTTAACGAAAGTTTAATTTTGCTTCGTGTGGTGCCGGACGTAAAGAATAGCACCACCCCATTTCTTCCCGTGGGTGTCGTAAAAGGCGACTAAGGGACTTACTAGAGAATGGGCAGCAGCGTTCTCTATGCATTTTAACACAATACTGCGATTATGGCAAACACTCCCCCTTAGGGGGAGGCCTATGTTCAGCAGTGCACGTCTTTTGGCTGCAAAGAAAATTATACTGAAGCAAGATGCTAATCTAAAGTCGGTCAGATCAATCAAAGTCAGATTGCTCTGTTAGTCACGGACGTCTTAAAAAAGATATTATCTAATTAGCACTTTAGTCCCGTGGACACAGAATCAGGCTGTTCGCACCATTATTATTACGGTCCGTTTCTACTCAGGGCTTTTGAATTTGTGTGATGACTCTGACAGAGAAAAAGAGTCTTTGGGAGTACAGAATCAACCAAATGTCTTCTTTGCAATATCACAAAGATTTTAAACTTTATCATGTTTACGTGGCCAACAACATTAAATAATACTTGTTTTAGGAACTTTGCAGACAAGGCCATGTAGAATTAGTCCCCCCCGAAGTCACAATTTATACTTTTTTTGCTTCAATATGAGTTCAGTAACTAAGTTGACCTCTCGCGGGACTAAGTCTACTAATTACTTACTAGCAAGCCTTTTACAACGCGATTCCCTGTAGCAATGATGTCGTTACGGTACATTAAGCCTGCGATACCACAGACATACACATGTATGTATAAGTACAGCCAACAAAAGAGTTTAGTATACATGTATACATGCAAAACATAGACATCCTTGCACTAATCCTGATATAAATAAATAAATATCAATAGACTACTTGGCAAAGTAAATACCCTAACTAACGATCAGGGTTTTTTGCGAACTGCTGCACAACCGCCGCTTTCAGGTGTGCTGTCTCCAAGAGCTTCTTACGCTCCCCGCTGGCAATTCAAGACAGACCACCTAACGAGCGAAGTAAATTGTGGGAAGAGAGGTATCGACCACCCCAAGACTTCGTAAAGTCGATTACATACCCAAGTAGCCCGCTGCAAACATAATTTGGCGAAATAGGGTATTATAGATTCAAACATCATCCTGTGCGAATGCGGTACTCCTGAACAGACTACGCCCCATCTGCTAGTGTCTCAAATGCCCGTTGACTTGCACCCTTGACGATCTGAACAACACCTCTGACGCCGCAATAAATATGGCCACCTTCTGGGCCCTAACAATATCAGAACCATAGATGTACCGTCGAAACGAAAAGAAGAAGAAACTTATGTCACAATGATTAAAGCGATTTCAAAGACTTGGTAAAAAGTAGTTACCCGCCTACATAGTTGTCTATTTGGTTATCAGTACCTATAACCGTTAAAATTATGGTGCACCTTGCAAATACACGATAGTGAAATTTCCACTAAAAGAGCTGTTAATTCTGAACCAGCATGTAGTTGTAAATATCACGGAAAAGCACTTAGATTAATCACGAAGGTATAGGTTAGTGAGAGAGAGGGAATTCAATAAACTATGCAAGGTCATATTAGTAGGCCTAATTTTATTAAATTACGGTTGCGCAGAAGGTTTTACAATAATGCCCAAGGAGGGCATCCTGCCAATATATTAGCTCTAAGATTTTTATTATTACATTAATGTATCTATGATCAACCAAATGTGATGCCAATTTGAGCACTAATAAGTACAGTTAATCCCCGAAAAGGTTGTCTAGTCTCAAGAAAAAAACTGTTATTTACTTAAGTTTCCAAATGAAAAGTTCACATAAAAAAGCCCTTTAGAAGAAAGTTAGTTGGTTGCCAGAAATACATACTTGTATTTCTGACAACCAACTTAACTTTCTTCTAAAAAGAATACCTATTTCTTTTGGGATATAGTGACAGATTCAATTTGTAAGTAAGACTCGGTTCTAGAGAAACTTAATAGTCTCCAGTCTCAACGGGAATCGTTACTAGATCGCCGAGATGACATCGAGGTCGGAAGTTTATTGAATAAATTACGAATTTGTGTCACAGGAATACGTTTTGGTACTTTTTCTCTATTGCTTTAGTTACTACCGTGGATAAAAATGGGTTTTCAAGTTTCCGGATAAAAATGGGGTTTCAAGTTTCCGATTACAACGTAAAGATTCCGATTAGAACGCATATTTATAATTAATTTAGAAGTTGCATAGAATACGTAATAAATAAGAAACAGGATATAAATTATATAAGTACCTTAGATACATATAATATATTCCTGAGGTAACTTATAAAATCAATACTTGTAAAGTAGTAGTACATTGTAAAGACGGAAAACGCAAAACCCAAAAAAATCTTTTGTTGGCCAACCCTATTGATTTTTAAATTAAAAAAAAACGAGTGCGAAGTTTATTTTCTATGAGAATTGAGCATACCACACATCGCACCCTTTCTAGTTCTTGAAACGCAACTGATATACCTACCGCTCCATTTCCCGTTTGATACCCTATTCCTTAAAGAAGGAACCTTACTCTCCGAACAAGCCAATAAACTCCTTATTGTTTCACCGATACCTCTCCGAACATTCATTTAATTAGGCTTCTTTATTCACTAAGCTTTCCAGATTTTCTGAAGCCCAAAAAGTAACAAAAGTATTCTCAGAATTTACGTAAAATGAATGAATGAATACTCGGGTGTCATTAATCAACCCCGCTGGATCAAAAGCATTTTTCTCTTCTTTGCTTCGTCCCAGAAATATCTAGTTTACTCTTATCTACCTTTCATACTTTCTTTTCTTTTTGATGTTATTCAGTCAAACGCTGACTTTGTAAATCATAAATCGCTTATTATCTTTTTATTTTGCTTTTTATGTCGACATCGGGAATTCATGTTTCTTCTTTAACATTATTAAACATGTGCGTATGATTTATCTGTTACATGTTTTTTCGACTGTAATTTGGTCGAATTTACGAGGTTCACTTTTTACAAAAAATTTGTGAGAGTCCGTGGTATAAAGACAATAAAATCTCTGCTGTGTGTATATTTTTCATTATTCACCTAATCATGTCATGTCTGTGTGTGTAATGGGTTGTGGAGGTAAGATAGGCGGTCGGTCCATGTAAATACTGGTATTCAGCTGCATCCGGTTAGACTGGAAGCTGACCCCAATATTGTTGGGAAAAGGCTAAGCAGATAATGACCTCATCATGTCAGACACCTTGAGCTACAATTTTCGCGAAAAATAAAAATCCTCCCTACTTTATTTATAATACCTTTAAAAATAGACTAGTATATAAAAAAATACGATTTGTAAATAACTATGCGAGCTAAAGGAAGCTTAGTTCAGTCAACAAGGCACAGCTGCGTATCGATAGGGTTTGCAAATAATCCACTCAGTGCAGAGTCCTCGACCCCACTAGCGACCTCTGTGGGGCATCTGATAATAGTAACGTCTATTATTTGCTTCAGAAATATATGCCTTAAATAGCCAGTAAATTCACCAAATGTTTTGGCAAAACGCTTTCCTAATTTCCGGAAAGTTCGGGGAGAGAATTATAAGCTTCACATATACTTTCTGTGGTTTCTTACGCAAAGTTTCGATGGATCTTATATTTTATTTAGAGCTTTAAACTTGATTTGTAAACGCCTTTTTCTTTAAGTATTAAGTTCTGAGCGATTACTGACAAATGCGTGCACTGACTGGACAGGTCCACTTAATCTGTGTGGTTATTTCCTCAAAAGACCATTTCAGACACCAATCCACATGGCCTTCACATGATCTGACCAAGATTATGTCTGACTTAAAATGAGACTGTGCCCTCTGAGTTTGTTTCGGCCTTTCTTCTCAGAGTAGTCAGATAGAAAACACCTACCTCATCCAGTTAGGGACAAGGATGAACAAGGAACCCTTATACTTACGCCATGTCCGTCTGTCTGTACGTCCGTCCGTCTGTCTGTCCCCGGCTTAGCACAGAGATGCTTAGTACTAGAAAGCTGTAATTTGGCATGGGTATACATATTATTCACGCCGAGAAAGACGTAAAATAAAACCATGAAAAACAATTTTTTTTAGTGTGCGTCCCTTTCACGTAAAATGGGGTTGAATTTTTTTTTCTCGTCTATTCCATGGTGTTGGATATCGTTGGATAGGCCGTTTAAAAATATTGTGGATTTGTCCACCCAACCACCACCATTTTTCAATTCAGGTATCCGTTTGTGTAATATTAAGCTTTAAAGTGCTACTTTTTTGTTAGAGTCAAGTGTCTCCCCCCCTGCCAGCTAAATGGTTGGTTTTGGATATATGTGAAAAAATTCATGGCAATAGTATATATAACGAAATTAAAAGGAAAACTATCACAGCTAAGTAGGCTTCACAAGTTAACGAGTAGATAATAGTCGACAAAATTAAATTTACAGTTGGAGATATGACCGTAACGTATATCGATGTATGAGACAGCAGGTTTTTCAACTACAATGTTATGTTTGTTTTTGGGATAAATTCATCCCAATTACGGAACCCTTCATTGTGCGTGGTCCGACACGCACCTGGCTGGTTTTTTTTTTTAATATGATTGACGTGTAAAAGTGTTTGTACAAACCTACTTACAGAAATAAAAATCATTTATTATAATTTTTTTTTAATACCTAGGTAGGTTGAATTCGCTTAGGCGTAATCTTAATGCAGTAATAAAGATTCCGGGGCCGCGGTTGAAAAATTCCTCCCAAATACTTTGTTCTGAATTCCTTGAAGTTTTGTTCACCCGACTTCTATTTTATTTTTAATTAAGTCAGTAGGTAGGTACTGCATTTATATGTTATTCTTTATGAATAACAATGAAATGGGCTCAGATTTTATTTATAACTGGACTCGACAAAGGGTGACACGTATGAAAAAGGAAGGCGTGAATTTTTTAAAAGGGTTCCAGAAATCCGTGATATAAAACAAAGGATTTTTAATGAAGTAAGAGAAATACGAAACGTAAATGGAACGAAAAATCTTTGTTCTCAGTTACGAGTTTGTACGTCAAAGTTTTTAGATTGCTTTTGTGTAATCATAACTGTGTTAATTAATTTAAGTCCGTCTTGTTTTCGTTCCGTAATTGACTCTGACAGTTCAACACTGAAGACGTTAGAATTGAATATCACTAAGTTCGAGGTACAATCGTTTACTTTACTGCGAAGATTAACAATCTTGTCGAATCATTTACGTGAATTCCCACGGTATAGCGGGATTAGGTACATCTTATGATCATCGTGGGAAAATCAATTACAAGAAATACTAGTAGGTATCATACCTATTTCTAATAAACCTACAATTCTAGAGGTAAAATGATATTCTGTCAATTTCAGGTACCGATAATTTATTTTATTGTTAATGTGTCACATTGATAAAATCAAACAAGACATTAATTACAATCGAAAAATTATTCAATGTGATATAAATAAATAAAAATCAATGTTTGTTTGTTTGTCCTCCTCTATGGACTTCGAAAGGGCTGGACTGATTTTGATGAAACTCTGGTGAGTTTTTCCTGCATACGCCCGCGAATGTTTAAGGGTAACACAACGCGAACGAAGTCGCGCCGGGCATCTATTAGTAAATAAATACGATACAATCACGATACGATACGATGGTTCGATACGATTTATTACTTGGAAGTATTTTATCGATAAAATAAAATGAAAGATACTCTGCCTTTGGAGCACGTTGTATGGTACCTACTTAAATTTGGTAAGACTTACTATTTTGCAGACAGTAATTTTCAATTTATAAAAATCTCATTTATTTTTAAATAACACGCGGGATAAATAAGTATTTAAAACATAAAATTGGATTCCTTATCGCAACCGTTATCCATTCCCCTTAGCCATTAGCTTCAGTTAATATTTTGGAAAAAATAAAGGATATTTATTGTGACATTAAAGACAAACTGAGTTATCAACTTATCACGGATAAAGACGTCCCGGAATCTTTTGGAGAAATTGTGAACAGATAAGAAGGAAAAAATTAAATTTTCCCCGTACTTAATAAATCTCTCCGGGGCGGGCCGGACGCGCGTTAGCCTAATGCGATATTTATCGCCGCCGTAAAAATAAACTCTTCTCACGCAATAAGAACGCCTATAAAATAAACAAAATTGCCCGACGTTGGGCGTTTATACAGATCTAATTTTATATTAATTATAATAATCCCTTTGAATTTAATAAGCCCTCGTCTTCATCGATTTACTTTACGGACATTTACGTTTAATATAGCGTAATTAATGGAACATTATTTTGAATAGGGTGGTTGTTAATATAAATCAACTGCTATATTAAAATAAATCTCAGAACTTTTCCACACGCTCTCAACAGCCCTCATTTTGAACAATAAGCTAAACTAAGTTAATAAAAGGTCGGAAAAAAGCGTATAAAAACCAGCAAATGTCGGAACCGCACTTCATAAATGGCTTTTTATTCAAAAACGTAGTTTCATTATGTTTTTCAAAGTTGTAATTTCACGCATTTGTTGATAGGTGGCGGTCGAAGGTGAGCGGCTACGGCGGCTACGAGAGCGCGTAGAGGCGCAAGAGTTGAAGCTACGCCGGCTACGAGCGCTACGGGGGCAGCTCGACAGAAACAAGCAAGCGAATATCGCTCTTAGTAAGTACTTTAAAAGTTCAGTTTGCCTTACATTTTTATTCAGTTATTTTGAATCGGTGTTTCTATTGATTCTTACGTAGAACTTACTTTACCTACAGTCGTAAGTATGCTTGAAGTGGTCGGTATTATGTACAGATTTCCTTCACAAATAATTCTTATGCTATATTATTGCTCGGAGAAAACTGTTCTGATTTTCCTCATACTTAAGTCCCCTTTTCTACGAATTGCGGCTCCCAATCCTTACAAATGAGGCATACGCGAAGTGGGGTTGCCTTTTGCGAAGGCAACATTTATTACACTTAAATCTTATGTACCATAAATTAATGAAACTTAATTAATGTACCTTAAATCTTATGTAAAATATTATGTACTTACCATATTTTATGGTAGGTATTAAAATGTACTGTAAGTATTGTTGATTTCCCTAAATGTATGCTAATGTGTCTCATTGAGGATTAAAACGAGGAGACCGTGTCAACAATCGCGCGATACTCCATTATCAGCCATTCGAATGGAGCCATTGAATAATATTGACGTTTTAACGGGAATTTGAACACAATTAATTACACATTCGTACTTAATTTTGATTTGAGTTGATGATAATTTGGATTTAATTCGTTGAATAATTTTCTGGTAAAGATGTCACCTTTCCTTCCTAATTCTAATTAGGGTGCTGCTTTGGATTTTGGTCACCTTGTGCTCTGGTAGGGCTTTAAGTTGTCTACAACTATATATGGTTATGCAGAGATTCGATTAGCAAGTATTCTACTGAGTGCTAGCTTAACAATGTTACAACGATAGAGGCATATTTTTAGCAATGTTGACGTATACAGGGTCAAGTTAAGTTAGCTAGCGAAACTCCGCAGACATGATGGCTAAACACGACAAAACAAAAATTAATAAGATTTGATGTTTTTTTTGGGATCAACGATCGCTGCCTGTTTGTATTGTTACTAGAAGTATGAGTTGAGAAAATTTGTTTTTTCTTTGTTTTATCGTGTTTAGTTATCGATACCATCACGTATGTGAAGATTACACAAAAAAACCTGATTTCTTAAACTGATATTTTAAGTAACTACTGACGACATTATCTGCGGGTGAAACCCAAAAAAAAAAACTTTATTTCTTTAATTATATTTAGACATCGGTACCCATCACGTCTGCGGATTTTCCCTAGCTAATTTAATTAGATCGATATTTTTTCTAGAAATACCCGATAGTTCTAAGTAATTCAAGTACAGGCAGTGTTCCCGTTGTATAAAAGAAATAAAGAAAGAAAGAAAATACATTTATTTAGCACAGACTAAAAGGCACACAATATAATAAACAGCAGTTAAAAAAATTAGAAAAAAACAAGTAAAAAGTGTAAAGGGTGATGTAAGAAATTAGCAGAAAAGTGTTCCTCCATAAGTGTCTATCTTGTTAATTACTCTAATCGGTGGTGGGAGGTTATTACATACTTTTGTCTCGGGCTGTAGCGAGCCTGTCGGAAAAATATCGATTACTGTCTGTGGGAAATGAGGCCGCTTAGTGGTAAATTGGCAATACGCTCGCTCATTATTACCCCAGAGGCTTAAGTAATTATTGATGTATTGTAAGATATAAGAGAACATTTTCTTTTTCTGAGAACTCAGGCATACAATTTTATTATAGTAACTCTTGTTCAAATAATACAAGCCAACCATCAACACCAACACAATATTTTTTTTTTAATTGGTCTGTCTATTCGAATGTTACACATTTCTATTTGTAGTTCCCAGAGCCGTTTCAATAACCTAAAAAGTTTTTTATGTTCCGCAAAATGTATGGACAATTCACGTGGCCACTTTGTTTTACGGACACAATAGCTTTTCATCGAAAAAGGTTATAAATTGTTAGTTTATGTTGTATGAAACACTTCAATTTTGTAGTGTGGAAGAAGTGACGGCGACAGTGGTTATAAATGTAGCTCAGTTTAATTAATAATACCAGCCTGTCGGTTCCCGTCATGGTAAAAGCCTCTTCTCAGTCTCTTTGAATGCAGTTGGAGAATAAGGACTTATATTAATTACACGCCAAGGATGCAGCTACTGAAATCGCACCGGAACGTCAACTTCAAAGCGTTTGTCGTACGTGTACCGAACTGGTATCTGCCCCTCGTCATGGAAGAAGACTTTTGGCCGCACGACGTAGTTTTCCGTCTCTTCCGCTGACAAGTTCCACAGGACAGCACAAAGTCAAGCTAGTGCAAAGTGGAGTACTACTAACATAGTCTTAAGTCTTTTTTATTATCACAAGTTTTGTTTATATTAAAATTTGTATGTTTACGTTAAGGTATTTTCTATGGGCCTGTGTCGCCGAAAATAAACGGTATTATTATTATTAATTACTACTAGCTGACCCAGCAGATGTTATCCTGTCCATAAATCAATATTCATACAAAAAAGACGATCAGTTTTCCCCGAATTTTAAGACTTTCCGGGAGACTTTTCCAATTTTTCTTTCCGTAAGAACCCGATTCGGACTATTACGAAAATAGAACTAAGAATGTACATATGAATTGCAAAGTTTAATGAGGATTTAGGAGTTTGAAAAGCTTCTTCGTAGGGATAAACTTGACTATTGCCAATGGGTTGGGTACTACTAGTTGAAAGCTATTATACAAATAAAACAACAAATTAAAATGGTCACGCTCGGATCGAATTTCTTCCACATAATACTGTGTAATGTAATGTGTGCTTTGTTCAAACATTCCGACATTTTCAATTCCACAAATTCTACTGAAAACTTAACACGTCAACTGCGATGAGGTCAAAAGTACCGATGCACCACATTACTAGAATGTTACAAACAACGTTCGTGGAACATAATCAATAACCGCTCATTCATTATGAGACTGACTACGATCGATGTTCTACCAAAGACTTGTCTGTTAGGGTTAACTAGAAAACTTCCATGCAAACTGTTCAACAATGTTCCAGTAAAGGGTAGATTGTTGCTTGATGAAATAAGAAAGGAATTAAAAGCAACGTGATTTACGAAGGAGTCCGTAGACCGAGTTTAAATGAGGAGAGAACTGAATTTGGATTAGTTGAAAAACTTTTTTAAGGGGTTTCCCTCACGAGGGGTTTTGAATTCTTCTGTTTTTTGTAGGTGGAACGTTGAGGGGAGTTTTGGCTTTGTCTTTTTTACCACTCAGGTTAAAGAAAACTAAATATTTTTGTATTTTTTTGTGTGTTTTTTTTTTGTTTTACCTACAGAAATAAACTCAGTTTGGAACGAAATGTAAATGTTTTCTATCGTGCAACTTCATTGAACATCGGAATGAGTTTCGTGCAAGTCTTGAAACAGAAAGAAGTTAAATGAACCATGTTCCGATTCACATTAAATATGCATGTCTGCATTGCAATTTACATTGTAATACGCTTTCCAGTTGCCGGAATGGATTGACTTTATTCACTTTTACCTACCTACCCAGATATTTTTTTTATTTCTCTTCACTAACATTTTTTTTTAACGTTATCATGTAGTTTAAAACTGGTGCTCAAGTCATAGTTTTGTATGTTAATATTTTGGCCGGCCGATTAATATCTAACCTCTATATTCCAATATTATTATTATTATTACCCATGGGTAGTCCAGCTGTCAAACTTTAAGCTTCTAGCTGTTTTCACTGATGATAGGTAGGTTTTCCGATTATATTTGTACGTAAATCCCATAAGCTTAACATCCCCTTGAGGCATTTGTAAAGAGAATCTACAGAAACCATTCTCAACAAAATACGAGCATGTTTATGGATCGGTCTTCAAAAAACCGGCCATGTGCGTGTCGGACCATGCACAATGAAGGGTTTCGTAGATGGGATGAATTTATCCCAAGAACAAACTTAACATTGTAGTTAAAAGACATGTGGGTCTTACATTCCAACTGCAAATGCAAGTTTGTGCTCACAATATTGAGAGATTTACCATGTTATTTTAAGATCATAGACTTCTTATAAGTTTTCCTGTAATCTATAAGTAAAGACCTATTTTCTATATTTTTTTCTATATTTTGGGTTCAATAGTTTCGGAGATAAGGAGTGGATGGTAAACTTTCGTCTGTATTCTTAAATAATTTTAACTGTATTTTTTTTATATTTTTGTTATGCAACGCGGTACAGTTTGCTAAACATTTTTTCGTTTTTCTAATTTGCCACCAAAAGTGACACCCATATTCAAAATTAATTTATTTACGTTACAAGTCCGTATTTGGGTCACAGAAGTTCATAATGGTGTAGGTACCAAATTTCAACTTAATCGGTCCAGTAGATTCGGAGCAAATCGGCTGTGACAGATGGACAGACAGACAGACACACGAGTGAACCTATAAGGGTTCCGTTTTGACTTCTGGAGGTACGGAACCCTAAAAAAGAAAGTTCGTATGTAAAATATGACCATAACATAAATATTAGAGTATATTTAGAGTAATTACAAATTCACGTCAGCAGACCGGTGTAAATGGGTCACATTATCGGATCAAGAGCAGTCTATTTGGAGTGCAGACTCTGACATTGGACTTGCAGCATTGAATGAAATGATACGATGCGCTATTTCAAACGATTCTAAATATTATTTATGGCAACCCGTAAATATAGACTAGTCTTGTTTGTTTTGATTGTTGATCCGAAAAGGCTTATTAAAACATGGGGACTGCCGACAGAAGTGAAAACTTATCGCTCAACGCGCCTTTTCATTTCAATAAAATAATGATTATCTAAAACACAATTTAAACAATGCACAGTATACACAGATTAAACTTTTCAATTGGTCAATTTAACTTCACTTAGGTACTGCTACTAAAGTATGTCGGTACGGGGTCATATCGGTAAAGCAAACCCATAAATATTTCCTCTGCCAAAAATCGCTCATCGCGCCTAAAGAAGTATTTCTTTTCAAAAATGTGTCAGGTTCACTCTTCATGATATTGATAGAAAAGTCAGAGAATCATAAGTGGCACACAAAAACCGGTCAACGGCCACTACTTTAAAACAAATGTTCATGAACAGGATTTTTATTAAAAACACTTTTCAAGGAATAGGAAAAACCAAACGCTTCCGAAAAAAGCACGTAAAAATAAATAATATCATAATTTTGTGCTTAATTTAATGTAAATTAAGCACACTCCAAAAGACCGGGTTCACGAATGTTGAATTAATAATCTCGTCATTCGATGAGAAAGTCGAATTATTTAATGCTGGGAAACCTTTAATACCCCGTTACTAAGAGGATCATCGGATCTTCGAATGAATGGTATATTTTATTGATCATTTTCCGTTTTTTTTTTACAATTGGTTGAATTTCATTCATGAATGGTTTGACGGGTACTTTACAGTAAAATTTTCCTTCTTTCTTAATTGACTTAAAAAAAGGAGGAGGTTCTACATTGGTCTCTATGGATTTTTTATGTATGTTCATCGATTTTTCCGAGATTACTAAGCCGATTTACGTGATTCTTTTGGTAGAGGAAGATCACGCGGTGGTCCCGTATAAATTTGATTAACTTTTCTTGAGTAGTTTTTGAGTTAGCTTCAATAATACGTACCTATTTTTTCTACTTAGTGCATGTTGATGATGTTAGAATATCTTCTTTTCACTGATATTTAAATAGCAAATATTGATAAATGAATATGTGTGGGGCGGGTACGACAGCAAAAAAAATTAATACGTTTTTACAAAAAAAAGTTGTTGTAACTCATAAAATAATATCACATTTTTTTAAGGTTATACTCATTTAAGGTTATACCCACTGATTTTGGTAAATAGTAAATGCTAAGTAATTAAGATTACCTAAAACAAAACAAGAAAAAAGAAAATAAATGTTCGTTGGAAAATAAAGCTGAACGAATGGAACCACACCTAGAATTAGTAAAAGTATCCGTTACTAGGTGCGGCCCAATTGTCTACACGCGGTTCATTGGTAGTCTAATGAGAAAACAGTAATTTGATTGTGTAACTTCACGGAAGGATAGAATTTGTACTGAAAGCATTTTTTAAAGTAGGGTAGGTATATAAGTGTAGTCAGTAGAGAAGATAGTTTAGTTGGAATTTTAAATTCCATGTTAGTTTAGTACACATGCCTACAGGAAGAGTTTAGTTGGAATTTTAAATTCCATGTTAGTTTAGTACACATGCCTGCAGGAAGAGTTTAGTTGGAATTTTAAATTCCATGTTAGTTTAGTACACATACCTACAGGAAGAGTTTAGTTGGAATTTTAAATTCCATGTTAGTTTAGTACACATGCCTACAGGAAGAGTTTAGTTGGAATTTTAAATTCCATGTTAGTTTAGTTCACATTATGCCTACAGTAAGTAAAACAAATTTCGAAACAAACAAAAACTAATAAGTAATTTGTAACTAATAATCCATTTTAATGAAAATATAAGGTGTATCTATTCATACACGAAATCTCTTAAGGGGTCATTGTACTCATCATTATGAACAACTTTTACTATGGGAAGAAACGTTCCCTACATTTAAGACCGTTTTCCTGTAGCTACAACGGTTAAGGTAGCTGCCCTTACTGCCTCATCTCAAAAATCCACCTTGTATAAAACAAACAAAAACATTAAATTACGCTTCACTACCATCGATTTCATATTCCCAACTGACAGAACAACTGAATATTCTGTTAACTGAATTAAATAAATTAAAACAAATAAAACCAGCTATCATAAACAAAATACTGAAATAACATTACAAAAACTCAATTTATTTGAAATATAAACACAAACCCAATTACCCGTAACATGTCATGACGTCACAACACAATATTCCATTTTCAAAAATCATAACCGTTAATAGAAATGTCAATCCGTTCGTATCGCGGCTTCACAGTCCAAGTGGGACTAGTCGTATCGCTTAGTGACCAGGCGATGGGCCGATTGTCCCGACTGACTCTGAATCAACAGGGTTAACTCAACAGCTTTGTATTACGTAATGCGATCTTTGGACGCTTATCTGTTGGGACTTGGGAGTTGGAAGTAAAGATGAATGTATTCAACCCTTTAAGTTCTGGGTTCAGTTGAAAATTGAAATGTTTGTGGTGTTTCAGTTTTGGAACTTCAATTTAATGGGATCGTCGGGTGTGAGTATAACTCAAACTCAAAGCATTTATTTCCAATAAACCAATTACAGGCACTTTTGAAGTGTCCAGGAGTCGGTCGGTCAGAAAGATGAAAGAATAAGTGCGCCACTTATTCTTTCATCTTTCTGACCGACCGACAGACAGACGACGGACAGAAAAACTCCCCAGCAGCACAGCTGTCTGTTCAGTTACAAAACTTTATTGACACTTGACACAACACAATACATTAAGAGCCCTCTTACATTTTTATTACAAAATACGCGTTGCATTATTTCCTCGTTGAAATTGAATACTATTCGTTGGTTCGTATAAATAATAATTACTTGGTAAAAATAGTTCGTTTCGCTCTTCTAAAATAATAATAAAGCGATTTTTTTAATTATTTATTTACTTATTTAGCAAATAAATTATTATAAAATCGTTCTCCTGATGCATGTTTAGGCAAAAATCACGGAGAGCTGATTTGAGAGCTCTAATTTGCAGATTTTGTTGAATATAATCCATCCAAATATGGATTTTTTTGGATTTTCTCGTATTACAAATATCCTATAATTTTATAATAATAGAATACATTTTTGTTTTATGCCTTTTGTATAAATAAAAAAAGGAGTGGACCTAATTCAATTTTCTACTAAAACGAGTTGAAAACAAGTCTGAATATCTCCGAAGTTCTAATAATTTTGAAGTAGTTTTTATACCAAAATAATCTCCAATATTTTCTTAAACAATGGCAATTTATTTTTATTTTTGCCATTGCTTCTTTTATTTTTTTATAAATAAAATAACCGCAGTACAACAACCACATTTCATGTAAAACAGGGTCTCTAAATAATTCACAACAATAAAGAATGCACGAATCTAGTTTCTATGCTCATAAACATAGATATTATCTGAGGGTATTTCATAAGCACGGCACTCCGGTAAATGCCACGGCCCGATAAATATCAATACACATGTAGGTACTTATTGGGTCGCCGTTTATAAGGTCTAAATGGATTTCCTTTGCCTCCCTAATACTATTTGGTTGGGGAAGTACATTTGTAATGCCAGTTGAACGACTCTATGTAAAGATGTTCGTGAAAAAAATGTCAATCGAGGAATATAAAGCAGTGTACAATGTGTTCAGAGGTTGATTTACTTTTTCTTTTTCATTACATGATAATGAGAAATAATGAATGGAGTATGATTTAACACTATATTCCGTTGGTTTAGGTAGTTAATATGGGAGTGGTTATGGGTAGGTTAATATGGGCTTTGTTTTTGTATACATATAAATAAATATTTGTACGCCATACTATGGCAGGGTATGCTGGAACCATTATAGTAACATCTATTGTACCATATCCTAACAAATAAACATTTTTGATTTTGATTTGATTTGATTTAAATAAAGGTAAACAAAAAACCCACGTGACGAGAGAGCTGTCAAGTAACCGACTAAAAGTAATACCTGTCACTTCAGTTGGCATGCTACGTCACAGTTGTACTCTTCAAATTAGCAACGTTTTATTTCATTGAGGTTTAGAGAACATGTATTTTTGGGCTCTTTACAATAGGCAGATTACAAAATAATATAGGAATATGTCAATCTAACTAAATAATTGTGCTCAAGCAATTACATCTACGAAGAGTAGTATAAGAATAAATGATAAAGCTTAACATACAGTAATAAAAGAGGAAACTATCGTATTAATAATTAAAAAAACGATTGTATAAGTTACAACGTATTTTTAAACAAGAAAGTATCATCTATAAAAACCCTTTTTATGATTTGTTTACCTTTATTTAACTACCTAAACCTATGGAGTATAGCTCACCCCTACTTCGCAACTGTGTTTGTTTTGCCCAAGTAACATGGGACAGGGGTAGGAAGATCCGAGGATCGCGGAAGTCGCACTAGATCCCAAGATCCCCGGTGTAAGTGTGGGAAGGGAACACTGGAGCGGTTTTTAGTCAGTCAGAGTCTGACAGCAGGACTCCATGAGGACTTTCCATCCCACCCCGTGAAAAAAAAGGGGGGGTAGGAAGATGATGTTTGTTTTGCCTTGCTTTACTTTTATGGCTGATTATTCGTAACAAACAACTTTTGTATTACATGCCACATTAAAAATAAACCTGTCAAACTAATCGGTACAGAATAGAATAGAATACTCTTTATTATGTACACCATAAAAGTTACAGATATAAATGTTGAAAACGAAAAGAAGAAAATGTGTTTATTTCACAAAGTCGTAGACTAACATTTTCATATTATGCCAGCGTATCTATGACTAGTAAGTACAGACCGCTAGTGCAAACTGGCCACTAGGAAGGACACGCAGTCTTACATTGCAAAACGAAAACAAATAACCATTTCACTGTAGTATGAGTCTATAGAGGTATGAGGAGCAGGGTGTAAAGTTCACCCATCCTCCATAGAGAATGGAGGATTCTCCGACCAGACGGGTGTTGTGTCTGGTGGGCAACTTCCCGACGGTTGATGTCAGAATGTTGTAAACTCGTAATATATGCCAGTCGCGCGGTAAACTCTGCTTGCGTGATGCAGGCATTTGTGTGACATCAAGTGTTTGATGCGTAGTTCGCATTATGGCGTTGTAGAAGCCGCCACAAGTCTAGCAAACATCCACCTCTAAACACACTGTAGCTCCATGCTTACCAAGACAAACTATTCGTTCTATCTGCCGAAATATGCCGAGTGCTGCCGAGTCCCCCACACCCCCTCAGCTAGACATAACACGGATAATCCGGATACTTGGTACTGAAGTGACGTCTGCCAATCGTAGGATGTTCTAGAAGCATCCTGGATTCGAATTTCGATCGCCGTTAATTAAAAGCATTCCAGTTAAATCCAGTTTGGTTCACTAAGTAATCATAACCGTACTGCAATGCGGCTTGCATTTGTGTGCCAATTAATGTTTCAATAATTGGGATCAAAATGTTTGGTTTGTGGGTTTAAGCTTTTTAATTTTCATCTTTTGGAATTTTGGATGAGGTCTGTTTCTTGTTTCAAGTGTTTTTCATGTCACTGTCTTAATGAATTTGTCTTCGAAGAAAAATGGCGATCTTACTCCGGTTTCTTTCATAATAGAACTACGTCGTAAGCAGAAAATAGATTTTATATCTTCCTGATTTCGCGTTTATATTAAAATAAAATTCTTGTGTCTTGTGTCCTATAAACGAGCCCATCTCTATAATAGTTTTATAGATAATTAAAGCACTAAAACTGTATATTCGCATTCTTTCTTTGAAATAAAAAAGGGCCAATCATTTGGTTTTGATTTTGTTACATAATCCGACTTCAAACAATGATTAATTTAAATGGTCTCTTTGATAAAATTCAATTTACATTTCCTAATTGTTACGAATATCCACTTATGAAATTGGTTTTCTGTCACAAGTATTTTATCACGACAAAGTTTAATTAAGTTTCTTGTTTTATTCGAACGGTTCAGTCAGCCGCCCCGTTGCGTAAATAAGACGGCTTAATGTTCATCCTGATTTGTCAGGGCCAGGGCACACTACAGCGGCCCAGGTGTGTTTTATACCCTCTCGGGTCTAAATCACCCTTTGAATTTTTAAACCTATTCACCCAATTTCGGTATTATAAAATTTGCAAATTTTATGAATAATTTAAGGTCGCATTCAGCCTCAAATTATATCAATAATGGCAACACATACAATAAAAGAGTTAATTCCGATTTTTTTATTGGTCATAAATTCTTTATTACTCTCAAATTCGAGAACCTTTCGCGACGTTGTAAAGTTTTATTTAAGTGTTTTATTGCTTCATTAAAAATCTGATATTAATATCTTGTTGGACAGTTATTTTTAGAATAGTAAATTATAGACTCAAACCGAAAATGGAGTTACAATTAAATAACTCGTTTGCCGTCAGAATTTATCGTGACGTTTTTATTTCTTAGTCTCTTCGTTTATCAATGTATCCCACTCTAAAACGTTTAACGACTATAATATATAGTAGTAAAATCCAGATGATTTGTTTCAGATTGAAATAAATTCCGAATCCAAGATTGCCGTAACTTTTTAATATTTACGACACAAAATAGCAACATTTTGATTAAAAATACTTCGAATTCTATTCAAACACTTCATTAAAATGCCTAAAAGAAAAAAAAACTATTAGCTTTTGACGAAAATTTCTTCCCTTGTAGCACAAACAAGGTCTTATTTCGAAACGTATCGCTTACTCTATAATTAATTTGTTAAAAGAAACCTTTTAGGACAAACGAGTTCCTCCCAGTCTAGAGCTATAAAATAAAATAGGATTGAAAGTGCGAGCTCCTAAATAAATAACGTCAACATTTTATGGGCCATTGATTCGCCGATGGGGCGTAAAATTTGTGTTGTAACCACAATTTGTGTTGTCCTCAAAATAGATAAAGTTCATATTAAGATTACTTGCGAGGATAAAATGGGGGCGTCTAAATTTTGTCGGGTTATAAATGTCCGTTGAGGCAATTTTCTTCACTCCTGTGTACCTTTACTGACGTGATAGAGATAGATTGTGCGTTACGATCGAAAATCAAGTGATTGAGTGCACGGTTTTCTTGACTTTCGTTCATTTTATTTACGGTTATAGTAACGGTATATTTTGTGAACTCTGAACTCTGATTGGTGGGGAAAACGGACAAATATGTTTCGAGGTAACATAGTATTGGCACTGTGGTGCAATGGGCTCTAATTGCACATAACTCGCACAAGCTACGACTGATAACACAGGAAAATAGTTAGCACTATGCCAGAGACAATAAACTAGCAATAAATGTAGGTACCTACTTCGTATCCCACGTATACACGACGTATACCTAGCGGCTATTACCGTCTTCAAACTTAGTAAGTTGTTGGACCAAATATACCTAGATAGATTTCTTAAACAGAACTTTGGGAAAACTGAACTTAATAGCGTTCGAGAACTCGTTTCGTCCTTTTAATCCGATCCAGCCTGTCCCTTGATATCCGTGTCCTTATCAAAAAAGAATATTATAAGATTAAAGACTACGTTGAAGACAGGGAAGTTTGGCAATAATTCCTTCTGCACATGTGGCTTCCCTGGTACCTCATTAAGGGCAAAACTATGTAAATGTCTACTAACTGCTCCCAAAATACGCTGTTTATTTTTTTCATACTTCCTTGACATAATTTTTTCATTATTTGACATTATACATCTACAATTTTAATTTCAACAAGGTTTTTTACTTTTATTATTTTAATAATATTTATTATAGATTTTATTAATATTTTGTGAATGTGAGAACGCTGTAGACTTAACAGACTGTAGATTTATAGACCATTTTTTACTTTGTTAAGTACCTCGTACTTGCTGGCAGGCCTACACTCCCATACCTATTAACACTGTAATTTGAAAACATTGTAAAATCCAATTATTTTTAAAAGAGTTACCGTGGAGTTTCTTTCCGGCTCTTCTTCATAGGAAACGACCAATTGGAACCGAGCACCGAGTTTCTGACGTTTCATAAGTGCCCATGTAGGTTATTATTATTATTATTATATAAAATATTTTGATTTTGATTTATGGGGAGGACAAAATCAAAATATTTAGGAGTACCCTTAGCGTATAGTCGCTTAGTTAATAAGTTTATGCCCTGGCTGGGGGCCTTAATTTATTGAGGCATCCATAGGAAAGTCCAGTTAAGTAGAAGACAACCTCCTAGGTTTAGGACATGCGAGATGCCACTTACAAAAAAAAAATCGAATTAAAAACCAAATTAGTATCGTATTGACGAGGCATTCCACTGAGAGCACTGATTTCAACAGCACTTGACCGAACCGCACCTGAGCACTTCCACTCACGGCACTGAAACAAAATTTTGATGAGTGCGGTTCGGTGGAACAGTTTTCTAATATTACTTTAAGTCTCCGAACGGCACCTGCATACAGTTTGTAGTGATGGGACGTATATTATATTCTGTGTTCAGGACATTACCAACTATTACATAACGAGTAGTAAGTGCAATCGAACCACGTACAGTAAAGGGATCCGATATCGTACGTAATGAATGCGGGTAAATTTTTACGTATGCAATTTGTTTAACGTTGGATTAAAATCACTAAACTATTTCAACATAGCATAATAGCAGAGACGCTGAAAAAGTTAGACCAGATGCTGCACAGCTTAAATGGAGCCTCTCGACGGGTTGGCCTCGGTATCAATTTGGACAAGACGAAAGTCATGTACTATTCACACGTCTTGCTGAGACCAATCTACATAAAAAGGTCGCTTTTTGAAGTTGTGAAAGAGTATATCTACCAAAGGGAAGTCATCCAGCTCGGTAGACACAACTTTGAGAATGAAGCGGACAGAAGGATCCAGTTGGGTTGGGCAGTGTTTGGAAAACTTTGTCAAGTCTCTTCGTCACCTATCCCGCAATGTTTAAAGACCAAGGTCTTGAACTAGTGCGTCCTGCCCGATATGACATATGGTGACAAAACGTGGACACATACAGTCGGGCTGGTCCACAAATTCAAGGTTGCTCAGCGTACTATGGAGCGGGCTATGCTCGGAGTTTCTTTTTTAGGATAAGATCAGAAATGAAACTATCCGGAAAAGAACCGGATTTACCGACATATCTTGCAGAGTAAGCAAGCTGAAGTGGCAGTGGGCGACCCATGTTTATTGAAGGACCGATGGCCCATAGACAGACGAGTCTTGGAGTGGAGACCGCGTATCGGCTAGATGGACCGAAGACCTTAAAAGGGTAGCTGAGACAGACTGGATGCGGAAGGCGGAGGACAGGGTGTTGTGGCGCAGTCTGGGAGAGGCCTATTTCCTGCACTGGTCAGCGCAAGGCTGAGTTGATAGATCACGTTGACGATATAATAGTTACATATTATGAGGAGTTGATTTGATTCCATTCACACATACCTAGACACATACCTACATAATAATTAAAAAAAATCTAAACTAAAATCAATTTTGAAAGCAATCGTTTAAGTTACTACATAACACACATACATAATCAGCCTATAATGTTCCCACTGCCGGGACACAGGCCTCCTCTCTTCGAGAAGTAAAAAAGTAACAAGTATTACTACTTGTTACTTTTTTAAGTTACTAACAAGTCCAAAATGGCGGAAAATAATAATAATTAATAGGCCTGACCTAGTTCTCGAAAATTACCATGTCACGTTGTACTGGGATCGGTCTATCATTACTGACCGGACTATTGTCGCCAATTTGCCTGATATAGTGGTGATAGAACGATTAGCGCGCCGCGCAATGATTGTAGATGTTGCCATTCCACATGACGTGAACTTCGTGAAAGCTGAGAAAGAGAAACATAATATCTCGACACGAGCTTGTTGACATGTGGAATGTGAGCTTGGCTGTCGTTGTGCCGATTGTCGTTACGGCCAAAAGCCTGATGCCTGAAAGCCTCGATCAACATCTCTCGAGGCTCTCGTTAGGCGGTTGGATCAAGGGCGTGATTCAAAAGGCAGTATTCCTTGATACGGCTCGCATTGTGAGGTAATTCCTATCTCCTGCGGCCCTAACAACTGGTAGCTCGAACCCTGCTCCCAACACTTTTTTTAATATTTTTAAATGTTTTGTTTTTTATTTTTGATTGTATAAAATATTTAAAAATGTATTCTGGTAAGAAAACAAAAAACAAACGACAGAATTATTATTATAAATTAGACATCCTACCTACATGATAACACGTAATTACTAAACTTCCCTCGATGTGACAGCCCCGACTCACTGCATACTGAAACATACTTAGATTTCATGTAGCGGTCTATATGTGTGAGTGTGTTCATTCGACCATTTTGTTCCTAGTTGAAATACTGTATGATTTGAATCTCAGAACAATTTTGAACAAACGAAATCGCTGAGAAAATTGACAAGGTCTCTCATTTTTTGTTTACTGACAGCGACTCAAATAAAACATTACTCTTTGCTCCAGGTGAACAAGGTGGAATTATCCGGAAAACTTAACTTCTGCTGATTTGTATCGATATGTTTTGTTTGCTTATGTCTTGAACAAAAAAATACACCCCATCACTAAAAAAATATTTTACATAGGTGCCGTTCGGGGACTGAAAATAATATTAATAAACTGTTCCACCGAACCGCACTCATCAAAATTTTGTTTCAGTGCCGTTAGTGGAAGTGCTCAGGTGCGGTTCGTTCAAGTGCTGTTGAAATCAGTGCTCTTAGTGGAATGCCTCGTATTGACGCAGTCGAATTCTAATCGCGGTAAATATGATCGACGGCTAACGATTAGGTACTCTATTCAAAATGATGAAGCAGCAGATACATACAAACAACAAAGACAATAATTATGTCGGACCCACTTCTCGATAAAAACGAATCGGTATCGAGTATTGGACTATTCACTCACGATTGCTAGGTAACGTTGCTATTCGCACAGATTGTTCGATTTAGAGGGTCTATTCGAGTAGGCATTCGATTTTATCTCACATTCAAGCAAATATCCAATTACTTAGAGGCAAGCTTGTTCTAAGAAGATGAACGTCGCTGAGATGATAATAAAGTGCTATCTATCGTTGAATAGTTACTATTAGGAAAGTGTTGATTTTCCGTCGTTAATCGTAAAGAAATGTATTGTATCCCACGAGAATGATTCGTTCTTAATTTGTGGTGTTTAATTAATACCGTTTCCTCGAGGTCAATGTATGAAGTAGTAGATTTAAGGCTCCAGTAGACAGGCGCGACGCGACACTAGTAGCATAATTGCTATGAAATCTTCATGGAAAGTGCCGCGCTGGCTGTCGCGCCCGCGATATTGCGCCAGTCTGTACGAGCTTTTAACAAAATAATATCTAAGATAAAACAAATTTTAATTAAATCGCTTTTTGTGTTTTGATCTGTTGAATTTATTCTCAAATCATATATAGATTATACATAGATAGATAATATTTTTGTGAAACTTTTTACCTGTTGCCAGAAAACATAACATAACATAACGCCTTGTTTTCCTGAAAGTTGGGCAGAGGTGTGCACCCACATTTCGCTAGTTTTGATTAAGTAGCATGTAATAGGGGGCGAGCCATCACCACACACTGATCGACCCATCGACCCTTGACCTGGTGGAAAAACCCAATAACACTTTGCCCGACCTGGGAATCGAACCCAAGACCTCATGCTCAGCCGTAGCGCTTGCGACCACTTGACCAACGAAGTAGTACAAAAAATCTTGATAAAACGATTTTAACATAATTTTCCAAATAAAAAAATATTTTTCGCTCACAAAACTCAAGTATGTAGGAGAAGTTCTTAATTCAAAAGGTTCATAATTAAAAACACACTTGACTACCTTAACTCATATCCGTAATTATGACAACGGTAGACTAGCAATGGGTTCAAAGTAACCAGAGACTGTTAAACTAACAAGGTAGGCTAAACCAAAATATAATTAAGTAAACCTTACGCCTACTCTGTACTATGTACTGGTTACGTGTTTTGACTAGCCTGTTTTAGTTTCATTTTGAGTTAGATATTTTGATTTCATTAACAATTTTCTGCTTGGTTGTGTTGCTTCACTCAAAGTCAAAGTCAAATGATTTATTTCAAATAGGCACATAAAAGGCACTTTTGAACGTCAAAACGTATCGTTTATTATTGAAATTTATTTTTGGTAAGCGTTCAGCGGCGTAAATGCGTTCCACACTTTCAGTAGCAATGCGATTCATTTTGACAGATCAACAACATTCATTGCGTTATTTACGTTGTTGAGCAGACAAATTTTTTGAACATGTGAAGCAATGGATTACTAATATGTTTCAAAATCATTCAAATTGTTATTGATAGTATGTTACACAATTAGGGTGCTGTGGTCAAAAACAATATTTGGAGAATTATGAAATATTAAACACCTATATATTAAAATATTTCTACATCGCATCGACAAATCGACATGGGATGCACATTGACATACGATGCACATTGACATACGATGCACTTTGACATGTGATGCACATTGACATGCGATGCACATTGACATGTGATGCACATTTACATACGATGAACATTGACATGTGATGCACATTTACATACGATGCACATTGACATGTAATGCACATTTACATACGATGCACATTGACATGTAATGCACATTTACATACGATGCACATTGACATGTGATGCACATTGACATACGATGCACATTAACATGCGATGGACATTAACATGTAATGCACATTGCCATACGATGCATATTGACATGAGATGCACATTGACCTGCGATGCATATTGACATGAGATGCACATTAACATGCGATGGACATTGACATGTGATGCACATTCGATGTGACACAAAATGAAATTTTAAACAAACCTGCGATAAATGAAATAAATTTAAATGAAATGGTTTAACATAACATCCCCGACGGGTTAGGCAGAGGTGTACCTATTGTATACCCACATTTCGCCAGTTAGGTTTAGGTCTCATGTAATAGAGGGCGAGCCTATTGCCATCAACCGGGCACAAATTCACACTCCGGGTTGCTACTGAGAAATCCCTATAATGAAAAACCCATTATATAACACTACCCGACCTGGGAATCAAACTCAGGACCTTATGCTCAGCAGTAGCGCTTGTGACCATTAGACCAACGAAGCAGGAAATGGTTTATTGTCCAGATATACATATTATACATTCAACTTGCTTAGTACACATAGATATCGTAATAAATATAAAAGGTACACACGGCTACACTACACATCAAGCTATACAGTTCCAGTATAAGCTGATCTCGCATTGTATAGGATTTCCGTAGAATAAGAGGTCAGCGTATACTGGAAATGTATAGTATGATGTGTAGCCGTGTGTACAACAAAATTTTACACACATACACACATAATCAGCTTATAAATCCTATAATTTTCCCACTGCTGGGACACTGGCCTCCTCTCTTCGAAAGGGAGTGGGCTGTAATCTACCGTTTTTTGGCAAGGACACTACCAGCCGCACTACCAGTAGTGTCGTTTACAATTAACGACACTACCAAACCTGTTTTGGATTAAATTGTACAGTCAACACAGCAAAGTTCATACCACGCGAGCCCAGTGCTGGTTGGTACATGAACCAAATTTTACACATTCACATTAAATTACATTACCGTGAGTGTTTAATTTATATATAGGTATATATATATGTTTATATATGCTTTATGTATACATTCGAAGCATTTTAGTTTAAAACTTCGCATATTCTAATTTTTCTCTACTTGTTCTCACACACTATTGTCTACATTTCTTTTTAATTTCTCATTTCGCTGGAAGAAACTTCTTAAGAAATAAGCAGTACCTAACTTTATACTAAAATTATAATTATGTCCTATCTCTATCTATTTTACTGTGTGTACATAAATAATATAAAAATAAATAAATACATGCAGCGAATAAGCGATTAGAAGGTTGATTAACTTAAATGAATCAAGGGCTAAAGTTACACTTTTTAACAATACCTATTCAAGAAATATTGTAATCAAGCAGAAGATCTAGGAACACAAACTAAGAAAACTTTTGAGAAACTTTCACAGCGAATACAACTTTTTCCTTCTATTTTCCAATTGTTACAGAAATGTTCCGATAAAATCACAAAACGAAACTTTCAAGTACTTAAACATTAAAAATTCATGAAGCGATGTTTATGAAAAGCCGTTCCTTTTACGGTTTTTATTTATCGACAATCATTTTTCATGTTATCTGCAGTCTTACGATGTCTATAAAAATGAAATATCTTTCGGTTACGTAACTATGCCTTTATTGGTACTACAATATGGCGTAGTACCAGTCTTCAAATGACACCGACGATGACGCATCGACTAAACTTAGGAAAAATCAATACTAAACATGATACTTACGGTGAAAAGTAGGATACGTTGTTTTGTTGTATTAAATGTGTCAAAAGAATATGACAAGGAAACACTTTTAGAAGGGGTGAGTTAAACTTTTTTAGACAGCCCTTTAGTTTAGAAGCGGAATATGTTGAAATCGTTTGATAAATACCTGCTGAGATAGGGAAACGATTCCATGGTTTTGAACGTGTTTTTTTTCCGACATCAAACAAACTGTGAGCAGTGGTGGTCCTGTGGTAACGGCACCGACTTACAAGTTGTAGGTCGTGGGTTCGAACCCAGACAGACGCTGTACTTTGTGTACATAATTTCATCACCACTGCTCTCAAAACGATGAAGGAAAACATCGTGAGGAAATCGGCATGTCCTAGAACTAAAAACTCAAAGACATTTGTGTTATTTACCAACCCGCTCACTTCCTCTCGAAGAAAGGAGGCCTGTGTCCCACCAGTGGGAAAATTGTAGGCTGATTATGTATGTAAACAAACAACAAACTTACCGAACCTCTAAGCCCTACCTCTAGAACCTATAACTGCTGGTAGATAACAGTGAAACGCTTTGCAATTGCCAAATTTTAATACACGCATTATACTCTTTTATCCCATCGCCAAACGTTAAAACTCGGACAGCAAATAAATGCGAGCAAAAAACGGATCCCATATTTACATGTTGCTATTTTTCATTCAACCTAATCGTTGTTAAAGTTGAAAGTTCCATTTGTTCTCGTCCCTAGGCATCAGTCTGCGTCAGCAAGGAGGTTTTTGTGGTCACACCTACATTAGCTCCCTTCCTACAAATGTGGGTTCTAGTGGAGCGGTTCACACTCTGTTGCGGCTAATCACTTTACAAATTTCGCCTCATTAAGCTGATTGTGACCCGCTCTAGTTCATAGTTTTGTATGTACGCAATCGAGTTTGAGTCACTCGAATATGACCTTTGCGGAATTGATTTTAAATCACAGTCGAACGGAACGTTTTCTTTCTAGCCCTGAAGAAAACTACTGAAAAATATCCTTCATAGATGCTTCTAAAAGTTTCTCTATACTATTAAACTTTTTCTAAAACACGATAACATCGTTATTTTTCAGTAACCTGGCGTGCACACGCATTTATGGAGTTCTAACAAACCCCACAAAAGCTATTCGGCAAAAGTATGAGCAATAAAATAAATGTAAATTCAGTGAATAAGTCATTCTTTTTACGTAAACTTATACGGAAGTCCTTCAATCACGAATAGCGAAGGGACTGTTTCCTAAAGCTGTACACATTATATTTGATGCGAGATAACGAGTAAAACCACCCACCCTTTGCGAGTAAATTGTTACTCAAGAAAAAAAGGGGAAAAAGGTTCTTTCCTACATTAGATACTAAAAGTAGAATACGTTCTTAGAGGGGCGTAGTTAAATCAATTTGGGCGGGTCGCGATACATTCGCTCCGGAGAAATATTCGTTTATTCGACGCCTGACCTTCGGATCTTTTGTTTTCGATCGCTTTCCTTCCAGAGATGTGGCTTCTTAGATCGTGTTACGTGATTTTAAACTTATATGTGGATTATAGCTTACTTGTAGATGTACAAATATTTTCGAAAATACCTACTCCGTTCTTTTTCAGAATTGTGTCGTGAAACCAAACAATTACATTATTTGAAAATTGAGATGAGTGTATTCCTTTCAAAAGCTGTTACTCTTGATGAATTTCACAAATGAAACTGAATGTATCGCTGTCAGTGTCAATATTCCACATCAATGATGACACAGCTCTTGAACGCGGTTTAGATCTGCTGATCGGGTTTAGTTTCTCTAGTGAAACTCGCCCTTATCCTGGAACATAAATGAACCGAAAATATACTTTATATTTTTACAAAACAACGAATAACTTAACTTGAATACTTCTTCTACTAATATTTTGAACACGAAAATCGATTATCTCAAAGTTTCATGAAAATCCAGGAACGTCCTATTGTATTTCGAAAAAGCTTGTGTGTGGGCACTGATAACATTATTTGCACTCTTTATTTCACGGTTGGATCGATACGGCCCTTTGACGGGGCAAATCAACCATTGATGTGTAGTGACGTGGTAAGCAAATCAGTCATACTGACTGACCATTATGCAAACCCATTTTGTTCCCAGTTGGGGCAGTAAAGAGAATGGATCGTGGTTGAAAACGTTTTGAAAAAGGAACGGTTGGATATTGAAAAACCGTCAAATGTTACAAAACAGTTGACTAATGAGATAGAAGGAGACTTTATTGATGAAAGAGAACGATTTAGGTATGATGCTTGAACAGTAACACTAACATAATTATTTGATTTTCCGCCCAGAGAAGTCCGGGCTTAAAATCAAATAATTATGTTAGAGTGAGGCCACACGGGCGTTGCCGGTGCGTTGCGTCGTCGCGCCGCTGTGATTTCAATGTACCGATAGCCACATGGGCAATGCGGTGTCGCAACCCATCGCCGTATACACGATGTCGCAGCGTCTCGGTGTTGAGTGTATCAGTTTTCTTTAGTACAAGCAATTCTGCGCTGCTACGATGCCGCTCCGACGACGCTTGGCATCGCATCGCAACATCCTTCCCCGCTTCGTTTCTCTGGTCACCTTGTCCGTTAAGCGTGCGTTGCGTCGTTTCACGTCGTCGCAACGCACGGTGCGGTGTGGCTTGTCACTGTAATTTGTATGTAGGATGACGCAGCGTCACTGCTCATAGCGTCGCAACGCACCGCCAACGCATCGTGTGGCTTCGCTCTTAGAGCAAGTGTCTTAAGATATCAGAATCTATAATTATTAGATCAGATTGTAGTGATATTCAGACGATTCAAGATAGATTGGAAACCGACCCCAACTTTCTCGGACAGGACTGGTATTATGATAATGATCTTAATTACGTTTCTCGTTATATCTTGACTTACTAATATAAGCTTCATCATCTTATCTAATCTATGTAAGCATGCTATAAACTACTGAGATAGCTTTAATCTGGTAACTCAAAGCTAGACCATTGAATGCCTTACTTAGTATCCTGCATTCAGTGTGAAATTCATTAGAGTATATTCAGCTGCAGGGTTTAATTTGCTTCTCTATAAGCAATGGGGTTTATTGGGTATATTGCCAACCAGTGGCGAAACCACCGTATAACACGATTCCTCCCGGCTTCCCTTAGGAAATTCGGAACACAACCATACTCTATCGTCATTGAAAAATGGCACAATCAGTAGTGTTTAATAATGCCAAATAATATGTATAATCACTCAGTAGGTATTTAATACACCGTACAATTAAAACATTACAAAACGCCTACATTACACTTTTGTCTTTATAACTCAACAACAAAACATTTTGCTCTAAAATAACTCGCAGGCGCGTCCGGCTTCCTGTGAGTTTCTAAACAAAATCGACGTCATCAGGAGTTTATTAATTTATATGGAAAATATTTTATTGCTTCGGCTTATCTCTCTTATAAAATCACCCTTCGCCACTGTTGCCAACGGAGTAGGTTAATGCGAATACAAAGACCAAGAAGAAAATTGTCACCTTGGTCGTCATTATACTTGTCATAACCATTGGGTTGTTGAAGAAAACTGCTGCTCATTTTCTCCCTTATTCCGTTTATTTGACACACATAGGAAGAGGCGAATCACATATTCTTTACTAAAAACTACACGCCCAAAGCAAAGGGTTTCCCCAAAAGCATTATTTTCAACTAAATACACCTAAAGATATTTTTAGCATTTAAAGCATATACCTACCAAAAAATTATGTTGCTCCATCGTGTCGTGTACCAACGCAGGGCTCTTCATACAGATAAAGCCCTCTTTATTGTCTTCTGTAATTGAAAGGTCGGAGGTATTTCCCTCTCGGAGCTCCTAAATGTGTCTCAGCTGGGTCCGCGCTATGTTAAATAGCAGTTTTGCTCCTCAATACGTTAGAATTTCGCAATTGTTAACTTTATTACGTTTATTTCGTTCCAAATTAGTTTTATTGTTGTTCTAATGGCGAAATCAATGTTTATTTGCCTATAAATTAAAGTGAGCAATTCGTAAAGTTGAACACTAAAATCGAGGAGTTAAGGCTTCAGTATTAGTTGGTTCGTTTCTTTTAGTTTGTTGTGAAGAGTTTCTGGCTTGTCGCCAAGTACTTACACTCTACTTGAAAGAATTGTTAGTGTTCTCATCAGCACGTTTGCTTTTATTTTCTTCTTCCATTATACCAGGAACTGCGTTCCTTACCTGAACTGTTGCCAGATCTTCACCAAATTATCTATCTTAGATATCTTAGCTATCTTATTCTTATTTAGCTAGCTAAATATATAATATACATTATGCGAACATAAATCTTCAAGATCACCGTTTGACTCCCACGCATAGGTAAACGTCAAACCATTATCAAAGGATTTTTCATAACGTTCATTCTGAATTCTTAGGAGTCTCGCCGTTTCATATTCCTGACAATACTTCAAAACATTATTCACAAAGCAGACTTACCTGTAACTAAATGTCAACCGTCGCTGGGTTGCGTTAAACGTTTTAACATCCGTACCGCGTTAAAGCATTTTTTTATTGTTTCAATGTGACAGGTGATAATCACATTTTCGGCCTTCAGCCGTTTTTATTCATGCCTCAAATTTTTCTCTTGTTCGAGCATGTTTTTATAGACAATAAAAAATCTTTTTCTTGGTCTGAAAAAGTACTTGTAGACAGATTCAGTTGTTCTTCAAATGATGCTAATCTTCACTTCGTTTACTTGACAGCTTGAAATAAATTCCAACTTTTGTGTTTTCCAAGTCGCTTCTCTTGAAAGATAACTGATATTTTCTTAGGTAGGTATCGCTTTTCTGTATTTCCGAAGAATGAAAATCAGAAGTTGTTAATTTTACTTACCAACGCTATGTGTAATGAATAAGGTAAAATAATTTCCGCCAGGAAGTGATTCATCAAGCAAAACTTGAATATAGGAATAATTAATAATGAGAAGAACAAACGGCTGTTAGGGTTGTTAGAGATAATAAACATTCCTATTGTTATAACAAATAATGAAACTAGACACCTATTAAATTAAGCAAGTAAGACAAAATGATGTGGGTGGCCCTTAATATTTCGGTAAAGTAGGCACATACAAAAGGACATCGTAGTGATGTACGAGTAAAAGGTTATTTATTTTCCTACTCAGATGTCTTCTTAAGTACACTTAAGCTGTACCAAAATACATTCATATTCATATCATCTCATCCTAATTAACCTAATGTCTCCTTGGAATTCCTTTTTTCTCCTCATTTTTAGGAACTATTGCCGAACCTTTACTTGAGCTAAAAATAATCTTGAGATATACGTACCTACATATTTTTCTATAGATGCGTAACTCAAAAATAGATCGATTATTTTTAAATCAAGACGAATCTATCTCATTATTTGGAATATTCGATGGAATACTTCCACAAACCATTCATTTTAACCACACCCCCATTACGTCAGCTCGTCAGACTGCCGCCTGCTCTGGCACGCCTTTCAGGCTTTTGATAAGTTCAAGTAGTAACATATTTTATAATCAACCATACCAAAAGGAATTTAAACGAATGAGCGGTTGGGAAGGGCTCTAGGTATTCATTTAACATTTAAAGGCTCGTACAGACTCGCGCAATATCGCGGGCGCGACAGGCAGCAACAAAGAAATTGTGGTAATAGTGTCGCGTCGCGCCCGCGATATCGCACTAGTCAGTACGAGCCTTAACTAGCAAATATATATTTTTTCTTTGACAAAACGACATCTAAAAAGCAATCTAGCTATTTAGCCCGGTATTTTTCTACTGCTGAGCGAAGGCCGTCTCTCTTTTCCACACGTCCTCTGCTATTTTGGGCCTGTACTATCGGCAGGAGTCAAGTTCGTTCCTCTATCTTCGTCTTGGTCTGCACGATGTCGCCTGACTTTTAATTGGACCCAATAGTGATTGTTTTCAAAAGCATTCACTTTATAATTTTTATGTCTTCAACATTAAACAACTAACCATTTATTCTTTTGCCCGCAGCGAGCGACCTAGAGTCAATACGAGCGCTCTTCAATGAAAAGGAGAAGGAGTTGTCAGTGGCGGTGGCCAAAGTGGAGGAGCTGACGAGGCAGCTTGAGGAGTTGAGGAGAGGAAGAGTCCAGCCCGCGCCCCCCTCTGCGCACGAGCTGGACAAGCTGCGTCGGGAGTTAATGGTGAGTTCTGAAGTAAGCTGGACACATTTTTTTTTTATTTGCTGTTTTTGTTAACCTCTTTTCTGTTTGAGCTTAAGGCAATTCCCATAATCAAAAACGTTCAAAATCTAGTCTCATTGTCATCTCAGCTATAACCAATCTCAAAGACGTGACAAAAATGTAGGAAGACAAATAAAGACTGAGATAATAATGCGTTCATTCTTAAAAATACGGGAATTGTCGCTTTTATCCGGAATTAATCCTTGTGAATGTGTTATGATCTAGTACTAAAATGATGATCGTTGCCACTTTTGCCAATGTCGTGGTAGAGAAACTAATAATTTCTATAAAATAATCAATCTGCCTAGCCTCTTCCCAATTACTAAGTTGGGGTCGGCTTCCAGTCTAACTGGATGCAGCTGAATACCGGTAGTTTACATGGAGTGACTGCCTATCTGACCTCCACAACCCACTAACTGCGTAAGACGATACCGCTTGGTAAGACTAGTTGTCAGACTTTCGGGTTTCTGACAACCAGTAACGGCTGTCAAAGATCCAAGAATGACAACCGGGACCAACAGCTTAACGTGCTTTCCGAGGCATAGAGGAGTGTCGGTATGCAAGGATGGTCACTATCCACGGACCAACCCCCCAAAAGTGCGCAGGTTAACCTTATGGATCGACTCATGCAGCTGTGATTACTTAGCCACGAGCTCCTCCCATTATTAAACTATTATTATTTTCCATTAGTATTTGATTAATTGTTTAAATCAACTAATTAATTTGAATTAGGTTACGTGAAGATACATTTAGAAACTTTGAATTATCAGGCTCAGATTAAGGTGTATCGAGCAAATGTCCCTGAAACCGTCCCTGATCATGATAATGTCTTAACAAGAAGGCTGTTAGGTTATGGTTGACAAGCAAATAGGGATCATCTCTACTATCTTTACATTTGTATTGGGTTATTATTACTATCCAGACAGCTTTTACGAGCATCCGTGAGAAGGGTTGATGTGATATTCTCGTATGTAGCCGAAAACACGGTAACAAGGTTGTTATGTACCTACCTACTACAGTCTCTTAGGAGGTAAATACAAAGTATCGTTTCTTGCATTTCTTTTTACTTTAGGATTTCTCTTGTATCGTGCACGGTAATCGATTTGTATCTGTAAATGCACGCCGATAATGTAAATATTTTGTTCCTTTCGGTAATCTAACTTACGAGCCGTAAGGCAGAGGTCCATAACTTAGCCACTGCATCAGTCGAGCTATTCACTTATTTTTTAATAATATTCTCAGATTTCAGAACAAGATTAAGATCTTGTTCTGAAATCCAGGGCCTGCAGTCTGGACATACATAGCGATCGCTTTACGACCGAATTCGGTCGCAAAATCCTAATGGAGTCCCTAGACGGTCAAAAATGCTTGACAAGATTGTGATTTTTTCGTACTTATCAAGCAATTTTGACCGTCTAGAGATCCCATTAGGACTTTGCGATTGAATTCGGTTGTAAAGCGATTGCTATCTATGTCGAGACTTCAGGCCCTGGGGCTACTCTTCCGTGTTCCTTGATAATATTAAATCAGCTAGTTCTCAAAAATTTTATATTAAACAGGTGTAAGGTACACCACGTCTGCTAAACTTTTCCACTTCATTCAACTAAGTAACAACTCCAAACAATTTAGTCTCTAATTATTGAAAACAATGATTTATTTAGAAGTGCTTTAAACTTGACTTATTGCTTCCTTTTCTTTGAAGGGGAAGGACGCAAAGTTCCGGTAGCCGTTTATTTTATCTTAATTTATAAATGAAGATAATAACCGCATGTCTGACTCCTGGATAAGGCGGCCTCGGAATGAAAATAAGCAGTGGCTCTTAAAATGTTCCCTTGGTTGTCCTGTTATTATTAGATCAGTAAATTACCAAGTCACTAAAATACCTACATAAATAAACAATTTGCAGAAGCGTTTGTTTTCAAAATGGATCAGCGTTAATCGTGCTGAATATTGCTAACCAACAAAATTAACAACTTAAATGTCTTTTTTTAAGCTTTTCCGTGGTGTGAGGTATACATTTGGTAGGAAATGAGACCCCAGTATTGCTAAATACTGGAGTCTCATTTCCTACCAAAGGTATGGGAAAAGATTTTTGCGTTTTCTAGTAATCAAACGTCAGTTGGTCTGCTAGAGTTTTTTGATCCTTATAAGAAACAGGATTGATTGGCAACAAAAAAAGTATTTGTGAAAACTGTCCATTTTCTCGCTGACTGTATTTTTTTTTCAAAATCTGTGTATACTAATCATAATATCTTCAAAAGTTAAGGACAGTCTCCTAAGACCATTTTTTTGTAGGGACAACGGTTAAGGTACCTGCTCTTACTGCCCCGTCTCAAAAATCCACCCTGTATTTATGCTATGCATTTAGAATAGGTGGCCCTTCATTAATAATATGTGGGCGTTCAAGCTTGTAAGGCGTGGAGTATTGAGTTAAGACTAGATAGGGGATAAAAAAATATAAAAAATCAGACATTTTGATGTTGAAACTCTGTAAAAGCTTGATTTGAGAAAAACTATATGAAGTTGTAAATAATTGAGCATTAATTAATAATCAATTAAAATAGCGAAATGCAATTTTTTCACCCAACTTTACAAAACTGCGTATATCTCGGAAACTAAATGCCGAGAACTGGACCCTTTTTGCCTGGACGCCCACATATTATGCCTTGTTCAGACATAATATCCCCTAGGTAAAACCATCCTGACTGAAGCAGCTAGTTCAAAATAAACTTTCAGGAGATCCCTCGTCACATGTCCCATGTCAGTTACTGGACCTGAAGGCCGATAATTGTAGGGATATGTCAAAATCAATGAGGCCTCGATTTTTTGTGGCCCTCCTGTCGATAATCGACGATTTCATCGAAAAAGAAGAAAGAAATTACGTTTATTTGCGGTAAAGAACAAGTTGAGGGAAAATATGCGTCACATTCACGCATAACGGCCATCGCTCAGCATAATGCTGCGACCCTATGCGAGACAGAGCCCCAGCGCTGGTTTTCAGCGACAGCCGAGTGTAAACTTTATAGCATCCTGAGTATGCCTACTACCTAAGGAAAGGCAAGTGAATATTTTTCGTTATATCGATAATTTTAATTATCTATCTAGCCACAAACAGAAAACTCACGAATATTTTGTTTTGGTAACCAGAGTAGACACAACTCATATTCTGTACGCATTACCTACACACCAATTATTATGAAGAAATACCTTTAAATATGTCATGCCTTATTAAGGGTCATGGTATACAATGGCAAGTGATAAAGCATTTTCTTCGTACATTGATAGATTGCTATCTTGGTGGACGTTAGTAATACGAATCAATCAATCGAGCACGAGAATAGAATAGAGGCCGACTTTTCAAAAAGGTTATGGTGATTGATTTATTGTTCCTATATTGATTGATCTTAAAACCTAAATTCGATAACACCTTGCATGGCATTGTTTTATACGACTTTTCATATCACCCGCGATTTCAGTCGGTCAATTCTGTCAACATCTCACTGTCAAAACTTAGGTGAAGTGAACTCGAAGTGAAGTGTCTATTGTGTAAAAATCTTACCATCATTAAATATGTTTTTTACCTTTATGAATGATTAGAGTCATTAGATACATGAAGTGGGCTGCCGTTGTAAGACGATTAAAATGCCACGGTGTATATATAATTGTAGAGATCGACAAGGGATGTCGTGGTACCCAGTAACTGGGTTGTGGAGGTCAGATAGGCAGTCGCTCCATGTAAAAAACTGGTATTATAGCAGCATCCGGTTAGACTGGAAGCCAACCACAACATAGTTGGGAAAAGGTTAGGTAGATGATGATGATAATTGAATAGATCAACGTTTTGTCCTCCACATTTATTTATTTAAAAATAAATAAATAAATATGTATAATCAAAAAACACATTGAACGAAGCCAGTTAATATAAAGCTTGTAATAACAAAAGAAAGAATGAGCCATTTACCCGGTAGTGGGACCCAACAGACTCATCAGATAATAATTAATTCAAATATGAGTAAAAACATTTCGGAATTTAGTGCCATTTTTTATCAACCCAAATCTTAAGGCATGACGTCCAAAACCGTTTCACACCTATCATATTTTTGTTCTTTGAAGTCGGTTTTACCCTTCCTATTTTATTTTCACATTAACATGTCAAACAAATACTCTTTGATGGTCAATAGCGCCATAGCGGCTGTCCTAACAATATAATAAAGGCGATGATCCCATTCACCGGGGAGATGCCTCGGATAGCTAACGAGATCGCTAACACAGGTGACGGGACAGTAATATTTGTAGAGAGAGTGACCAGCCAACTAGGTTGCGGGCATTCGGCCGCTTGAACCCGCATCTTGGACTTGATAGTTGGGGGGCTATTCTGATCGTCATTTGTTTGTGGGTTTTCTTTATTTTTTCGTGTTTCTCCGTCGCTGATGAAGATGATAATGGATAGAGTTTGGTTTGGTATCATCTGAGGCAGATTCTTCAAGTTTCGTACAATTTGTAGGCTTTAGGAAATTTAGAAGGATTTTTTTAAAGGAATAATCAATAACTTGATTGTTGATCATTACGTTTCCTGTGTATATAAACAGTTATACTTTTAGATACTGCTACTTATAGCTGCTCAACATTTTACAGACATATTTTTTATTCGAAAACGTGTAGTTACCTATCTCTAAATTATTTGTGGTATTTTCCTGCTGGAAAACAATCACACTTCTCGTAACTGTGACTAATCGAACGCAAATAGATTTCTCTAGCAATTGAGATTCGAATACGAAAGAATACGTAATCATAATTTGTATTGTTTAGAACCAATAAAAAAATAGAATACTAATACTGCTAAACCGAGATTCGAGAATAGTCCCTGTCTATGAGACGACATAAAACTCGCGCGACTGGCTCGGATGTATTGCCAAAGAAACAATATTGAATTCGTCGAACTGGAATAATGAGACATGCGTCTAACAAGACTCTTGGTCTTCATATATTTTCTGAAGACGATGTATAAAAACATCCGACTCCTACTATATTACTGAGAGAAATAATAAAGTATGTTTTATCGGGATAACAGGGATAAAAGGTAATATTGGTGTAAATCTCTCCTTGTGAGTTAATCTCCTAACCGGGTGGAATTGACAGTCGGTACTCGGTACGCCGCCGTACCAACTGTACCTATAGATAGGGTGAACAAACCAAGAGTTAGAAAACGAAAGGATTGCATTGAACGTGACACTGCATACACGATACGACGTCCAGTCATCATAAAACTGATAATGTATGGATTATATACTAGGTTAAAGACTAAGCAATAATTTACGCTAATAGACCAACAATTAAGTACTTAATTCAAATTATTACGAGTCAGAGAAACATGCAACTATAAATTTTGTGCTAAGCGAACTCATTGAGCTATAGCAAGCTACAATTACAGATGCACATCGCAGTCTATCAACACATAGACGATAAATTACTTGTAAATTTATTTAGCAGACATCTAAATAACGAGCGATAATATTTTGACCGTGATGCTAATTTGTGATAGGGATGGAGTGTGAACGTTTATGCAACACGTAATTAGGTAGGCGATACGTGTTGGACTCAGGGTTGCATTAGTTTACGATGTTAGGAAGGCTGAAAGGGCTTCGAGAAATTCGCGCAGTTGTGAAACTGAGAAAAAGGGAGTTTTCCTTTTACCAAAAGCCCCGAAATTCGGAATAGTCGGACAAGTAAAAAGTAAACTGGACATCCTCATCTCAAACTGATTTCAGAATTTCAGATGAAGGTAGGTTCGGTAAGAAATTCGCAGTTAGGACTGGGCATTTTTCAACATTACCTACCTAAATAATTCTGTGAGAATTTAAGTCGGTAGATAAAACAAAAAAAAAAAATTGTATGTACGGTTTGAGGTTTCCATTTTGATAGTTCCTAAATTATAGCGGCTTGGTTAAGCTCCTGATTTCTCATCATAATTAGCACATTTTTCAAGGAACGTTTTCATTAATTCTACGCAGCGTCGTCTCTAGCGGGAAGCCAGTTAATTATCTCTTGATAGTTATATTGTCTCCGTGGGCTGCGCGTAACTGCAAGGTGATCCGACAAGAGACATGGCCGGACCGTAGCGTGTCTCGTGTCGGATCAAGCTACTGAAAGTTTTTCAATGACTAAACTTTCAATAACTTCATAATATAGTTCCTGAATTCCCTTAGAGTACTCTATTTTAAACTTAAATATTGCATATTCTACGAAAAAGAGATTTGAATGCAAAATGTTTGAGTAAAAATAGCTGAACAGTTTTTTTTTTGTGTTTTTCGGAGTGTAGGTAGTTGTATTTTTGTTTTTCTTATGTTTTTAATATTATTGTTAATTCTAAAGATGTTGTCGTAATTGTGATTGGAAGGATTGAGTGACTAGCATCTTGTAGAATACCGTACCATCTGCCCTATAAAAGAAGTTTCCAGAACTCTTTTCGGGAACATTTTTATTACATAACTTCGTTCGATAAACTCACCAACCCTACAGGTAACTACGAGTAGGTACAACTAAACCCACGTCACCGGACTAATTTCGCTAGTGAGTCTGCCAACATTTTGATTCAGTCCAATTTGAGTTGACAATTTAGTTACCGACGCGGCATCCAACCAGCGCAGTGTCCATCCGCTGACCTTAGAAAAAAAAAACTTACAGTGTAGTGAATTATTAATGGACCAGTGAACGTGAAATTAAGTCTTGTGAAGTGAGTGAAATACCTTGAATACAACAAGTGGGTCGAGGGCGAAAGGTCGGTATTAGAGTAAATCAAGTTAGTCTGCCAGTACCCGTTTCAATTTGTGCCGTTTATTTCGTAAACTGGACCTTTTTCTGTCCTTTTTTGAGTTCTATGTTGTTTATTCAAGGTGGATCGGATTTCAATGAGACGTTTGTTGTGATAAATTCGTATCTTTGACTTGCTTAAATGATTTATAAGAATCAAGTACCTACTTAGGTTCCTAGTTATTTATTTATTTAACAGTTTATATACACACATATTAAACAGACAAGAAGAAAGGAACAGAAAAATACGACAAAGGTGATGAGGTTTTTAGATAAATCTCTTCCAGCGTACCTGCGATAGGAAAGCAGGTATAGAGATGTAGACATCGTGTGTAAGAGTAGAAGAGAAAACAAAATACATTAAAAAAAAAAACTATTAATTAATTTAAATATAAAACATACATTGAAGAATATACTTACATACATACTTCTAGTTATTTTCTACTTACCTACCTATTTATCTTAAACCACCAATAAAACTGGTTAGTTTATTTACCAGAATTGGTTTGAGTACCAATGATAAAAAAAAATAAAAAAATACTATGTATTTTCAGTATTATTACAGCCATTGGAAATAGACATCATAGGTTGTAACTAGTGGTCGCCCACTGGTCGAAATTCGACCCCCTCTACTTACAATCTATATAGTACTAACTAATTACATGCTATTAAAAAGTACTTACTTATTCCATGCTCAAGCTGTCACCTCTGTCACCTATCTATCTTCAAGTCATGAGGCCCTGGTACTATGTGTGTGTGTCAAACGCATGGTAGTGTGTGTAATGTTTATTTTATTAATTAAATTTATTTCTAATACATATTATATAAAACTATTAGCTCTCTGGACTCCCCCACCATAAAAACTTTAACTGTGCCTTTCATACTCATCCGTCCGCGTAATTTTCGTAAAAAGGGGTACAAAGTTTTCGTTTCACGTACTAATACAATCGTAATTATTGTTATTATTAATTCCACTTGCTGTACAGAACTTTACGATACCTAGTTAATGATCTATAAAACTAAGAAACAACAATTTAAACAGTCATAAAACAAAATTACGCGTAGAAATGTACAATTCCCGATATCTCTTTAAGTACAGTAATTACAACGGACTCCAGGCGATATCCCTACATCGGATATTCGGATTAATATCCGCACTTAGGATCTTACCTATTTAATTCCCTCGTTGTCTGAATTTACGTTGTCAATCTACAGAATTACCTGCTGGCTGATGAGACTTGTAGCATTAACACATGAAAGGATAGTACTTACCTATCTACCTATAGCTAAGTTTTTTTTTTTTCTTTTTGGCTACGCACGGTTTGTGCATTTAACCAGTGTCATGTAAAATTAAGTAACAAGTACAAATTATGAAATGAACTCCATTCAATGCGTGATAAAGATGATAGATGATATCCCACCCCGCTCCCCTTGAGTTTAAGTAAAGACGTGGGTGGCACTTTACTGAAACCTCGCGCGGACTTTTGAGAGAACAGTGATGTTGCACTGTTTTTTTTCTTTTGCCTATACACTAATGCAGGTTCACGAACACTTAATGGTTAATAATCCACCACGATTACACATTAATATTCGGCTAAACACAAATTTTAGAAAATAAAACAAAACTGCTAACATGACGCTTCACTTTCCCGCCAAGAAGTCCCTATAGCTAAGTTTTAAGGTAAATCCGCAACTTTAAGTAACCCGCGAAATTTTAAATTTCTTACATTTTTTGCAATTTGCATGTCAGTGCCTAGTCAGGGTCTACTCCGAAGTATCGGCCGAATGTTCGGTCGTTTCTTTACTACGGCTAACTATCGCTGACTACGGCAAAAAAAAAAATAAAGACAGTCGAAGAGATAAGCCAAAGTCAAAACTGTGACTTGAAGTCAGGTAAGGACTCAAAGTAAAAAAAAAAAACTGGAGGTTATAAAACGGCCGAATGTACGGCCGTTTTCTGATTACGGCTGACTATGACTGACTACAGCGAAAGAAAAAAAACGACGGTCAGACAGATAAGTCAAAGTCAAAAACGTGACTTGAAGTTGGGTAAGGATTCAAAGTCAAATAAAGAAACTTTGGAACTCAAGAAATGGCTGAACATTCGGCCGATACTTCGGATTATCGCTTCGGAGTAGGCACTGACCTGCAAATTGCAAAAAAAATGAATTCCGCGGGCTACAGCTGCGGATTCACTTTAAATTAAATAAATAACGAAAGAATTTAACTTGCTTACTGAAAAAGTGTAATTGAAAAGGAAAATCGAGTCCACATTTTCTTCGTTGAGTCAATAGAGCTCGCGACGTGAATCGTAAGGGACTGTCATTTAATTCTGATTCAGTAGGTAACCACGGTCTTTGCAAATACGTAGGTAAGTTTTAGTATTAAAAATATATCATTCAAATTAAACAGGAATTTTAAATTGTAATATTGAACGAGCCTATTGCCACTAACCGGGCACAAACCCAGACTTCGGACTGTTACTGAGAAAGTTCACATGGGAAACCCAATAACACTTTGGTCGACCCGGGAATCGAAACTAGGACCTCGTTGCTCAACAGTAGCGCTTGCGACCACTAGACCAACAATGCCGTTTTGTATAAAAATGTGGCTGTTATTTTAGTGTGATATCTTACGACTTCCGCGCGAACGAAGTCGCGGGTTTAAACTAGTACCTATTGAATAATTTAAGTCTAGTGCAATCACGAAAGTTCGTTCTTGTTCCTATGAATTTAAATTCGATCTATTAAACATATACACACATAGACTCAATAGACTCACGCCTTCCTCCCATGGGGGTAGGCAGAAACTACAGAACGCCACCTGCTACGATCCTTGGGTACATACTTAATCTGTTAGTGTTCTTATGGATATTATTATTTAGTGGATTGTATTTTTTTTGTAATTTTACTATTCCTGAATTAAACTATATAATAATAATAATTACTATAGTTTTTTGTTTGTTGGTAGCGGCGGCATATAGTGGCGTGTGCTAGCTAACATAAATGGCCAATAATTTAATTTAATGTTTTGTGTTGCCTAATGTAAATCATTTGACATACTATTGTATAGAATCAAGTTTTTCTAACTGAACAGACAGCTGTGCTGCTGGGGCTTCTTCCCAGCGAAAGCACTACAATGTAGTACGGGCGGGCGGGCGGTCTGTCTTATGTAATTTTGACGTTCGAAATGTGCTGATTCTCAGATTAATTTGAATAAATGACTTTTGTTTTTTTTTTTTAATAAGCTGTTTTAGTTTGAATATAAATATTTTATAATTGAATGCTTTAGTTACAAAACTTACGTAGCAAAAACTAAAAGAAGTTGAAATGAAGGTTCTTACTTACACAAAGTCACACAATGGTTTTACGCAAAAAAGGAAAGATATCTGACTTTAAAGTGCTTAAAATTAGACAGCCAGTCTCTTCTAAGTTAATTTTCTAACGAAATTTAGGAGCCCCAGATGTATTATTAAGTCCCCAAGGAGTCTCAACTGAGAGCCTGAGACCTTAATTTTCATAAGTCATTATATTTTAAGAACTGGGGAGGCTCCTTCGTAATTATAGTGACAGATTTTTTACTTGTTTTTGGTGTTAAAGTGTGCTTTACATTTTAACACCAAAAACAAGTAAAAATTTCAGTCGACTACCGAAATAAGTTATCAAGGTTTACGAAATGTGTGTTTTTGACGAATAAAAGAACACATAACATCACACCTGTATTCACCCAAGGGATAGGCAGAGGTGTAACCTATAGTAGGTACACCCGCATTTCGCCAGTTATTTTAAGTCCCATGTAATAGGGGGCGAGCCTATTGCCATCAACCGGGCACAAATCCAGACTCCGGGCAGCTACTGAGAAATTCCAGTTGGAATAACCCAATAACACTTTACCCAATCCGGGATTCGAACCCGCAGGACTTCTTGCTCAGCAATAGCGCAATAACAGAAAAAAAAAGAAACGAATAAAAGAAATATCTTTGAATAAGATTTCATACAGAGCCATAAACTCAATCCAACCTACTTAAATCACCTGCTTGAAAAAAACTGCGTCTTCGCTTTTGGGTTGCATCTTTCCACAGGCATTGTACCTACCACCTATATTTCACCGTACAAAAAATTACCTTTAATGCTAACAATGGGGTACGTAAGGCGAACTAATAAAAACTAAACCATTGTGAATCAGCTGTTTATTTTCCCACGCGGCTTTAATTGTTGATTGATATCTTTCAATAATTACTTTGTATGGATGACCTAGCGACCAGCAGGCTTAGCACGAGAACCGTAGAGGAGCGTTTTTTCGACGGAAGAGTAGACAAAAATGACGTATCCGTAGACAGTAGACAGTTTTCTACCGAGAATTGTAGAGAAGCGATTTCTATTCTACAGTCGAGTAAAAATAGAAAGCGTCATGATAAGCCTGCAGACGCGGAAGATCCAGGTCACAGTTATGGTGAGTGGATGGAGTGTTTCCTAGGTGCCTAACACTAAAAACTCGATGTACAAGCCATCAAATCAAAATGAATTGATTGAGCAGTTAGTATCTACTTACCTGAACCGCAGTGACACAGGACATGAGAAAACGGAAAATAAAACAACAATGCTGTGTTGAGAACGAGAGTTTAAGAAAATGAATAATAGCTAAATATTAGGTACTTAGGTAGTTACAATACCTAAGTACCTAATATTTAGCTATTATTCATTTTCTTAAACTCTCGTTCTCAACACAGCATTGTTGTTTTATTTTCCGTTTTCTCATGTCCTGTGTCACTGCGGTTCAGGTAAGTAGATACTAACTGCTCAATCAATTCATTTTGATTTGATGGCTTGTACATCGATAAATTGACGGGGTCCGAAAGGGCCAATGCCTGCCAGGGTTACGAGCCTGTCCGAAAGGAATATCGTGGCCCTGGCACACAGGCATCTGAAGGAACACGGTGGGTTTTAGTCAGTAAAAGTCTGACACTCCCTCCCGCTCCACCCAGAGCGGGAGAAGTTATTTGATAATTTCCCACCCAAAAAAAAAAAAAAAAAAAAAAAAGGTAGTTACAATAAGTATTTGGAACATAATACTTTATTGTTTAGTCTGTGCGTCAGTGCGAGCCATTACTTTCTGAGCCATTACTTTGTGAGCTCAAACCAGAGACTTGATGGCTACTCATGTGCACAAACGTTAAAGCCCAGAATAACTGAGCTAATCAGTGATTTGTTGCCTACCCAACCAACCGCATAACTCAAAACCTTTTGAGTTAGTGTAGTGTAAAAAGTGTAGAAATAATAGTGACAATTACACACTTAAAACACATGAACAAAGTGTTTTTATTAACATCAGACTAAGAAAGTGGAACGGACTTGTGTAAAGTACAACCAACACTACTTATTTTACTTTTAAAATAATTATCACGTAAAAAATTAAGTTAGATTCAAATTGCTTATTATTCTAATGCTAGATTGTAATTAATTGTTAAGAAACTGGTTATTTTTATATAAATAACAAATAGCGATATTGTTTACCTTTCCAAGTAGTTTACTTATTTTTTCTCTTCGTTTAACTCGAAGTATATGAAACGAAAAATACAAATTGCTATGAAAGTTGACCAGAAAATGCGTTGACATGGAAAAGTCATTCACATGGAACTGATTCAGCTCAAGAATGGATTCGTGGTTAAATAAATCAGGGGTAGATAAATAATAATGATTCGGATTGATCTCAGTGTGAAAAAGATTAGAGTAGCTACTGAAGGACGTTTTGTTACACTGATTTTCTTTTTGGGTCAAGTAAAATGTGTGCCTACGTAGACGCATTTGGAACAATGCTGATCATCTTTATGAACTCACTTTCAGCTACTGTAGTCGGTTTCAATTCAAAATATATGAGATTTTATACACGGTAACTCCATCTGATTTTCAAAATGTATGTACGTTGGTACCTGGGGGTAATTAGGGTATCATCATATTTTATGTTACCTTACATTTATGGAGAAAATACATTAGGTACCGAAATCGGGAGCTTTAGGTACTACATAATTATATCCGCCTGAACTTAATTGATTGAGTCGTAAAATGTCGCAATTTATTTTATAATTATCGGCAACAACATCGGGAATTAGGTCGCCATTCATTGCAGTCCAAAAAAGGATACTCAATGAAGTAGAATCTGCTTTCTATATTCTATTTGTGGCTAGGTATGTCACGGTTATGCCAGTTTTCCCAAGAGACTGTCGACTGCAGTGCAATTTACCCGCATTTAAAACGAGCCAGCGTAGATTTCTTTGAAATAAAGCTCATCATTAAAGTTAATTTTATGCATAGCTAGTACGTTTTGATATTTATTTATTTTCTTTTTGATTGATTTAACCTACATTCGTGATGTAGGATCTTAATGTATGTAGGTTAAAAAATTGCTGGCACAACTTCACCAAGCCTACTTACAACAGGCTTTCAACGTTATCATAGGAATGTCTCCAAAATTCTTAGGACATAGGGTACCTACATTAGTTTCATTTTCTATGAGTAAATAATAGCAGTAGGAGAAATGTGTGGCTATCTACACTTAGATATTTTATTTTCAATGTCAATCCCACTGCTAAACGATACACCACATGATGTTGCACTTATGTTCTACAGAAAACAAAAGAATAATTGCTAATAATAAGACCGTGACAAAGCAAACTATAATGACAGGTTGTTCCGCTATCATCAAAGATCATCACAGTAGGTAGGTAGTAAAAGTCAACTGTGGGAAATACTCGTCTCAGCTTTTTTTTTTTTTTTTTTTTTTTTTTTTTTTTTGGGTGGGAAATCATCAAATAACTTCTCCCGCTCTGGGCGGAGCGGGAGGGCGTGTCAGACTTTTACTGACTAAAACCCACCCGTGTTCCTTCCGTTGCCTGTGTGCCAGGGCCACGATATCCCTTTCGGACAAACTCGCAACCCCGGCAGGCATTGGTCCTGACGGACCCCGTCAGTTTGTGCTGACATCTCTTTGAGGCGCGCGTGGAACACAACGCGCCGTCGACCCGGGCCTGGTCCTTATCGGACGGCGAGCTACCCATCGCTCACCGTCCGCAGGCCCGCGCCTACGGTGGCCGGAAATCGGCTTGCGACTCCCGACGCCCGGGGCGTCTCCTGCGGCGACTAGGGGCATGAGGGCGTGAACCTTGTCTCACCCTCACGCGTTCCGCCTCCTCCTTCGCTAGCATAACTGCTTCGCAGAAGGAGGTGACGGCCTCCCATGCACTCTCGCTCCGAACCATGGCCTGAACCAGGCCCGGACGCGAGAGATCGCCGCCGCCGATCGCCTCCGTGAGGACACGGCGGTGCTCCGCCCAAGCTGGGCAGACCTCCACCGTATGCTCCACCGTGTCCTCCGGGCGATCCACACAGTGGTGACACCCGGGCGTTTCCTCCCGCTTAATCCTAAACAGGAACCTCCCGAAACATCCATGTCCGGTGAGGACCTGCGTCAGGCGGAAGGTGAGGACGCCGTGGCGCCTCTCCAGCCACTCCTCAAAGAGGGGACTTATCGCCACAATTGTGGCGTGCCCAGCGCTGGGTTGCGACAATCGCACTCTCCATGTCGCCATGAGATCCCTCCGGAGCTCCGTCCGCTGTGCCGCAATTTCTTGCGGCAGCGGAGTTATGCCCCGGAGTTTCGCCTCTTCGCGCCACACCCAAATGTGCGCGAGGACTTTCGCCTCCAGATCCCATGGCGGCAATCCGGCAAGGAGGCTCGCCGCCTCACGGGAGACCGTGCGGTATCCCCGTACCATCCTGATGGCCATGACCCTTTGGGACGCGTTCAACCGCTGCGCTGGTCGCAGCCTCAGAGAACGCGCCCACACCGGTGCCCCGTAAAGGGCCATGGACCGCACGATCCCCGCGTAGAGCCTCCGGCAGGAGGCGTTTGGACCCCCTAGATTGGGCAGGAGCCGCTTCAAAGCAGCCCCGGCCCGCTCCAGTCTGGGAGCCAAACGTCGAAAATGCTCCACGAAGTTCCACCGGCTATCGAGGACGAGTCCCAGGTACTTCATCGTCGACTCGACGCCGATGTGAACCCCTCCCGCCGTTATCTGGGAACCCGACAGTGGCGCGTTCCGAGGACCATAAAAACACATGGCCTCGGACTTGTGCAATGCCACCTCGAGTCCCAATTGCCGGATCCTATCGACGATTGTCGCAACCCCACGTGCCGCCAGTTCGGCCGCCGCCTGATGCGAACTCCCTTGTGCCAGGACTAGCGTGTCGTCAGCGTAGCAGACTACGCTGACGCCACTAGGGAGGTCGGCGCGCAGCACCCAGTCGTACCCGATGTCCCACAGATGCGGCCCCAGGACCGATCCCTGTGGGACACCGCACGACATCTCTCGCCGGTTCCACTCTCCGTGGTGACCGGGGTAGATGACGGCCCTGTCCGTCAAATAGGCCTCGACCACACGACAGAGGTAGGTCGGCATCCGGTGATACCGAAGTGCCTCCCTAATGCAACTCCAGGGCAGGGTATTGAAGGCATTGGCGATGTCAAGAGACACCGCCAAGACGACCCCACCCCGGGCAACAGCATCCCCCGTCGTGAGGGCTCGAACGCGCATGATGGCATCCACCGTAGAGCGCCCCTTACGGAAACCAAACTGGCTCTCCGCCAAATCCGGCCCCACCCGCACCAGCCGCCCGACAAGGCGGTCTGCAATTACTCTTTCAAAGAGCTTGCCCACCTCGTCGAGCAGCACGATGGGCCGGTAAGCGGACGGAGAGTCCGCCGGGCGCCCTGGTTTCTTTATGAGGACCAGTTTCCCCGTCTTCCAACGAAGTGGAAACTGGCCCCTCTCCAAGCATGCGCTTAGGAGCCCCCTTAGTCGAGGCCCGAGAGCCTCTAAAGCCAGAACCCAGGCTTTTCCAGGCAAGCCATCGGGTCCTGGGGCGGTATTCTTGGCATTCAGCCTACGTACCGCCACTCTCAGATCTACCTCGGTCACCTCTGGAGCATCGTCGTCGTCGGTGTGGTCCGCATCTGGCACCGCAGGAGGCGGAGCCATGGGCGGGGGAGTATGTTCCCCTCGCGAAGGGAACAGAGCGCTCACCACGTCCTCCACGAGCTGGGGCCGGAGACTCTGCGTCAGCGGGGGGGCCCATGGGCGGAGTTTATCTCGCACCCATTTGTAGGGGCGTCCCCACGGGTCTCTGTTGAGAGTCTCCAGCGTCTCCTCGCGGGCCAGTCCTCTGGCCCGCTGGATCTCTGCTCGGAGGGCAGTCTTCGCTGCTCTGTACCCCTCGTATAGCTCCGCCTGAATGGCTTCCGTATCCGGAGGGCGGACACGGAGCCTGCGGTGCCTGGAGTACCGGTGGCGCGCAGCAACGCACGCCTCGCGTAAAGCGGTCAGCTCACGCGACCACCAGTACACCTGGCGCCGGGCACGTCCGGGCTGGACCCGGGGCATTGCCACGTCACATATTTCGGACATGGCCTCCCGGAACCACTCCGCCTCGTCATTGATGTCGGCAGGCCTGTCCGGTGATGACACCCAGGCCTGCACGATCGTGGCTTCCAGGAGAAGCTCCCGGTCCAGCTGCTTCAGCGCCCACCGCGGACCACTCGGGGTCTGTCGGACCGGCGCGCCCGAGGTCTGGGCGGAGACGTCAAACCGGATGTACCGGTGATCGGAATAGGTCTCCACCCCCTCCATGACGCGCCAGTCGATGACACGCGGTGACAGAGCGGGGCTGGCGAACGAGATGTCCACCACTGATTCACCCCGCATCCGCACACACGTGGGGACAGAACCCCGGTTTAGGACGACCAGGCCTGTCTCCAGAGCCCAGTCCTCCACCATCCTGCCCCGTGTGTCCGTATACCGGGAACCCCAAGCCACGTTCTTGGCATTGAAGTCCCCGAGGACGATCACTGGGAGGGGATGGTACCCGACGACGACGATTCTTAACTCCCCAAGGGAGTTGTGGAACTCGGCGAGAGTTCGGTTCGGGGAGAAGTATACTCCCACCACGACAATCTCCCCGAACCGTGCTGCCACGCAACCCCCTCCCCTCTTGACGGCCTCAAGGGACGGGGTACCGGCGGCGGCCGATGAAATAATGGTCACTGAGCCGCTCAGGTCCTCCACCCAGTCGTCCCTGTGCGGGACAAAGTACGGCTCAGCGACCACGGCGATGTTAATCGTCCACTGCGCCATGCTCTGGAGCAAGAGATCCTGAGCGGCGGCGCAGTGGTTGATGTTCGCCTGGAGGAGACGTAATGGGGCCATTTACTGGCACTCCATTTCAGCCCCCTCCTGGGCCCCCTGTGAAGGCCCTGCCGCGGTGGTAGCGGCGGCAGCGACGACGGTGGTGGCGGCAACGGCGGCGGCGATAGTGGCGGCTGCGGCGGTGACGGCGGTGGCGGAGGGCTTGCCTCTGCCCCTGGGTTTGGGGGGGGGAGCGCAGGCCTTGCCCCCAGCCCGGTGATCGGCCGGCTTGCCAGCCGCCGCACAAGCAAAACAGTGCGGCGTGGCATTACAAGAACCGGCCTTGTGACCGGGCTGACCACAGCGGAAACAGTGATCGCTGCGGTCCACCTCCGAGGTGCAACATGCTCCCACGTGGTTACCCACCCGGCAGCGGAAGCACCTCAGAGGTCTGGGTTCCAGCAGTTTAACCTGCGCGGATACCCAGCCCACCCGGAGCCTTCGGCCCTCCCCGGCTATCTTTTGGGCCGCCGACACGGGGCAGCTCACCGTAACGGTTTGCATACCCGTGTTATCAGGACGGATGGTGCCCGCCCTCACCTGCTCGGCAGAGCACCCTCCAGTCCTAGCCACGGCGGCCACAACTTCTTCCGCCGTCACGCAGTCATCCAGGCCCAAAATGCGCATGTCAGCGCACTTAGTAGGCCTGGACACCCGGGCCTCTTCCGCGTTTAAGGACGCCCTGAGCCTTTCGGCAAGAGCGTCAGCGGTAGGGCCGCTGGCCGCCCCGGGGATCTCCAGCATCCGGGCCCCCGTCGCAGTGACCTTCATTCGGAAGCCATCGGCGACGCCGATCTCCTCCAGGTTCACTGCCGCCCACGCCTTAGCGAGCACCTCACGGTAGGTCACGCCCTTCTTCTCCGCTTCCGGCTGTAGTGTGATCACTACAGCTGCGGACTTTGGGGCGCGGAGCCTAGCCGCGGCGCTTCGCTTCTTGCGCCGTTGCCGCCTCTCCTTTTTATTGGCCGCCCTTTTGGCCTTAGCCGCCTTCTTTTTCTCCCCGGCTACTTGCCATTCGGCGTCGGCCGGAGAGGAATTAGAAGGCTGGGGGGGGGGCGACCGTCCTGCCGCAGTGGCTGGGGCCCTTGCCTTCTGAGTCACCGCCACCTGTGCAGCCGTCCCGTCCTTCTTGGGCTTAGGCTGCGCCAATCTGGCCGATTTGGCCAGAGGCGTGGGCTTGGCTGCAGGCTTGGCCGCAGGCTTGGCCGCAGGCTTGGCCGCGGCAGCCACGGTGGCCGCAAAGGTGGCCGGTCTGCTCGCCGCTAGCGGGGGGCGCAAGACAATGCCCTCAAGTACGGAGAACCGGCTGTTGAAGGCAGCCAGCTCTTGCCGCACCAGGGACAAAACCCGGTCCTCCGCCGGCAAGGGCACACCCTGCCCTTGCTGCACTGCTCCATGCGGCACCTCCGGAGGGCCAGCTTTTCGAAGCCGGGCCAGGTCCGCTCGGAGCTCCTCGTTCTCCTTTCGGAGAAGCTCCATAGCGGCTGTCAGGCGGCCGACCTCCGCCCGCATCTCGGACATTTCGTCCGACGTAAGCCCGGCCTGAAGGGCCCTCGCTGCCGCCATAATGGAGGCCGTAGCAGCGGGTACGACCTTGTCTTTGGAGGCTTGTATCCTCTTCAAGGCCACACCCCTGATCGCTGCTACCACGACCTGCTCAAAACTGCTGGCGACTCGCTCCGCCTTGGAGCCGCCAGCGGCGTCCGGCTCACCACCTGAGGTGTCAGAGGGCCCCTCCATTGGCAGCCTCTCGGCTCCCTGGGCCGGCTCGGCTGGGCTAGCTCGCCTGGGCTCGCTGGCTCGCTGGCCGGCATCCTGGGTGGTGAGCCCTCTGCCCCCACCCCGTCCTTGGACCCCGCCCCGCCGGCCAATTTTCCTCCGGCCCGAGTTCAGCCCCCCATCAGAGGACGACCCCTGGCCGTCCCCTGGCTTGGAGCGCTTCTTTTTGAGGAACTTTGCAGCCCCCACCTCCACGAGCTCCGGGCTCTTAAAAGAGCCCTTCGCGCCAGATGCATCGTCGGACTCCGACCCTGCATCACTCCCTTCCTCTACGGCAACCGGAGTAGCCGGGCGCACAAATTGTGCTCGCGCCTTTGGCACTCTTTGTGCGTTTTGTTTCGGTGCCGAGGACGTACTGGGAATAGAACCCAGCGACTCCTCAACACCGGTAGGTGAGCCACCCTGGCTCAATGCGTCCCCGAAGGACGGGTAAAAATCCGAATTGGATATTGGGCGTTCATTGTCCCCCCCAGAATACGAGGGACTGACCGAGCTCTGCTCGGTGAGGGATTCTCCTACTGCGGAGCAGCAGGTACCCTCCTGGGGTAGTTTGTTTTTATGACTCGCTTCCATATTTTTGCTGAACACAGCTTTGCCTTTTTTATGGGGTGGGGTCCCCAGACCACTCCTTCACCTCAGTCATGTCTGATGAGCAGACACGTACTAGAGGTGAACCACTCTTCCCACTCTCCAACGATGAGGAGAGAAACGCGCGCCGTCCAGAACACCAACAACTGTTGAAGTCCTCAGACGGCGCGCCCCTCGCGGAAGTCAGATGACATTGACTCCGCCCCATGTCTCTCTTAGTCAGGTCTCTCACTTGAGGCCTTCCGGCATGAGTGGCTCTACCGGCAAAGCCCCCAAGATCATTGAGACACGCAAGCCCCACCACGACGACAACGTGGAGACACACTCGGTGGGGATACTCGTCTCAGCTGCGTGCGCTATTAGTGTAGATACCATTTACAGCTATTAGATGGGAGCTTTGGCGCCCGTTGATCATAATTTTACTGTAAAGGTTTTAAATTTGCCGCTTAATCGGTTTGGCGCCATACCTGAAGGTTAGCGTTTCCAGCTTGGCAGCTTCAGCTTCTTATTATTTTACGTACCTAACTATCAGTAGGTAATAATTTATTGAAGATGAAAACAAACATCGACCCTCGATACTTGTCGATGAGTCGTATTAGTCATAATATTAGGTATCCTAGGCTCGCATTTGCTCAAACAGTACTAGGATCTTTTGGCGCGTGGCTAAAATCAGAACTAACGCCACCATCTTGATTTTTCATAATATATATTATGTAGCACTATAATCTTACACTTACCTCTTTGAATATTCCAGTACCGCAACAAGCTGAACGAGCAACAGAACGGCAGGCTGTCGGCACAGCGGGCAGCCCTCGGCGCGCGTCAGGAGGAGATGCGTAGCATCGACCGGCGCGTCTCCGAACTGCAGGCGCGACTTCTCAGGAAGAGAGCCTTGAACAGGCAGCTGGCGGCCGCGCATCGACAGCCGCAGCAGCAGAGGTTTGTACATATGCTTCACTTAGACAAAAAATTATCGGTAATAGGCCCCAAAAACTATTCATTTACAAAATAATAAAAAGGCTTAATGTGCCAGCTAGCTACTTAGTCCAATAAAGTCTCAAGTTCCTAAAACTGTCGCTCATTGGTAACTAAAATTTCGTCGCTGTCGGTGCAGAACAATATAGTCTGGAAGCACAATAGATCCTTGGAACAGTTGAATTAAAAGTTATGAAAGTTGCCTTCGTTATTCATTACGTTAGTCAGGAGATCAGGACAGTGACTAAACTAAAAAGGTCAGATATAAAATATTACATTTTATGATTTTTAATTTTCAGAACGACGAATCCCACGCCCTTGCAACAGTTGCCCAGCTATTCTGCTGGTAGCACTGGGGTAAACAGTCAACCAAAGAACCAACCAGCTCGAGGAAATGTTGCTGCTGTCGAACCTTACAATCACGTTCCCCATGCTCAGAGCGTTAGCCATAATGCTAATTTCCAGGTAATTTTATCACTTTCTGTACAAGAACACCTAAATCAAACTGTTTCAGTTTTTACTGCTGTAAACATTTATTTTAATTTTAGATCTGTTTTCTCATTGACATTTAAATGTGTTTTCTTGACTGTGTCTATGACATTGACAATGACATGACAGAGTGAGTACAAAAAAATACCTAATTGTCAAAACCAAACCAAAATGTCTCAAATTATCCCGGCGGGAAAAAAGTTTATTCAATTTCACAGTTAAAAGTTTTAATGTTTTATAAACTAATGTGCATTTTAATAATAACTTGCAGGCGATGAAGCAAAATGTAATACAAAACAACGTGCCATTAAAACAACACACACAAAGCGACAACATTCAGAGTCATTTAACGCAGGAAGCGCATTATTTGCAACAGAAACAAATGATCAATCCCTTATTTAACGGTTACACTCATGCGCAGGGGCTGCAGGAGAATCAATATCAGGGACAATATCCAAACAAACATGAGAACATTAGTCACGTTCAGCAAGGCATTGGGAACGCGTACGATCAGAAGCCAATGCTTGATCAGAACAAATATATGGACTACCTAAAACAACCGCAATACAGTCCAAACAGTACGAGCAGTTCTAACAGCAATCAAACTAACAAAGATCTGAAAATAAACGAACAAGAATTCCTCCCAGAATTTGCTGCTAGCAAGTCAGATCCTAAGTATCAAACGTTGCCTTACAACACTAAATTCCCTCAGAGTACGAACGGGAAATTAAAACCTGAAGTCAATGGTAAGAACAACGAAAGCCAAGACGCAAAAAACGCGATTAACGTAAATCACATGACTGTACATTCTACACCACTATCGGTTGTGAATAAAAGTCTAGCGACACCTCTAAGTCAAACGGAAACTACATATCAGCAAGAAAATACATATCAGTTGCAAAAATCCGACTCTTCAAGTAGATGTAATCAAGAAGGGAAGGAGAACCACGCATATCCACAGAGTAGGCTAAGTCAGAGTAATAGTCAGAGCAATGAAGCTTCGAAAGGCAATGTGAAAGGCCAGCAGGTGTTAAAAGGCAGCTCACCAAGTTTGGGTTCCAGTACAACATCTGCTAGCAGTTCTATTGGATTTGGGGTGAGTTTCCATAATTATTTACAATATCAACTTTTTTTGTCTAAATTTAAGAACCACTAACTGAGGGTAAATTTTCTCAATGTTGCGTTTTGCATTATCAAACAAAGTACATTCTGCAGGTGCAGGCAGAGTATTGAAATGAAAAAAGTGCAATGTGATATTGGTTGAACTTTTTGTTTATTATCATAAGAATACATTAATTCACATAAGTCATTAAGGAATATGTATTTAAAATTGCTTTTGTTGCACCAAACTACACATGGTTAAAATTAAAATGTTTAAAAACTGAATTTAAGTATATCATTTGCCATGGAGCCAAAAAGTTGTCAAAAATATTTATTTTCAAATCTTCAAGAATATTTCATTAAACACCTACAGCTACACACATGGCTGGTTTTTCATCACCTATAACCATTTATGTTACAATCAAAGCTTATATCAGTTGCTGCACACCATCACACATCACCTGTAAATATCATCATCATTCATTCATTCCAGAAGCCCGTATCGAGTGTAGCACCCACATCAGTTCAGGTCTCGAGTGGGAAACCGTCACCCATATACCAGACATCCTCCACAAAGATCCAACCGGTCCAGCCACAGACCGTTCAGACCCAAAGCATCACTGTTTCATCATCAAATCATGTAGCTAGTAATGTGGTGACCTCCCAACCCCAGATCGTTAGGAACACAGCATCAGGACTGTCAAGTACGGGCGGTTCTTTCGCCGGGCAGAATGCGTCATCACAGAGTATCCTGTTGTCACCGCCACAGAGTGCCAGTACGCCGCTCTCAACGCCTGATGTTAGCGGTACAGACAAATCTCCCAAACCGGCACTACCTCCAAAGCCAACTATTAAGGTATGTAGTCACTGCGCTCAATGCTATGTCGTAACAGCATTTGTCATTTGCATTAGATTCATAGTCATTTCCAAAGTTGTTACCTACTCATTTGTAACTCATGTGTTTGTCTGTCGTCCCAATCTTTATGACCACAAAATAATTTAAATGGGTAGATACTTATATTTAACACTATCACTTCTCATTTCAGACACCACCGAGACAATCAGTGAACACCGATGTTGGCTACAATCAGTGTGCTGACATCACTCCTATGCCCACCATACCCTTGCCCTCAGACCTGTCAAATGACAGTGAACAAAACCAGAAAGAGTCAGTCAGCAGTACTAGTAGCAACGAAATGATCATCAAAGCACGCCCACTAACTATAAGAAAACCACCGATGAGCGAACAGCCTAAACTTAGAAACGTTAGTAATGCAAAGAACGGAATAAGTGTCAGTATAAACAGGCGTATAGAAATGCCACCAGCTTTCTTATTCCCCGAAATGGATCATTTAGTCGATTCCATGCCTAATGAGAATGGCCTAAAGGAAAAGAAACAGAAGGATGAGGTTGATAGAGCATTGAATAATAATAACATATCCATAGGACAAGAAGATAGTAAGGATATTGTAGTGTCAGATATAACGGAGCAGATCAGCTCTGTAGACTTGAACGGTCAGGATTCTCAGGGCCCTGAGAATGTTCTGAGGCGGAAGAAGGGCAACTTGAAACAGGGCGGCAAGGCTCCGCTGGCCAGGCGGGTGAGCTTCGATCCCCTCGCGCTGCTGTTGGATGCTAGTTTAGAAGGAGAGTTGGAACTCGTTAAGAAAACAGCAACACAGGTATGTTATATTTCTTTATTAACCATTTATGAACCCACAATTAAAATAAAACAAAAAAAATATATGCTATTATATAAGGCATGTATTTAACACGGCGACAAATTAATCTGAATTTGGGATTAAAAAATAATTAAAGCCGGTAGCAAAAATAATAGGTTGGCAGCAAAAATAATAGTTTTAGCCGGTTAGAATTATAGGTCCAGACAATCCCTGTTGGATAAAACCAATTTACCAACAATAGAGGGGATCTGGCGCTCGGCGGCCGCTGCCGCGGCACGCTCGCTTCGCTCGCTCGCCTTCGCTTGTTAATGGTTACTGTTCTAACCTAACCTAACCCAAATGATTCAATAACAGTAGATGACTAATAATCGCTGCCAAGTTATTATTTTAGTAGCAAATAGTCGCCCTTTAAGTTATTAGTTGCCTGGAAAATTATTATCCATTATATAATAATTCCGTAAATTCTTGCAAGTTTACATCCTAACTAATATTATTAATGCGAAAGTGAGTTTGTTTGGTTTTTGGTTTGTTACGCTTTCACGCTAAAACTGCTGAACGGATTTGGATGAAATTTGGCACATGGGTAGCCCATGACCTGGGTTAGCACTTAGGCTACTATTCAACGTGGATTGCAGACGTAGTCGCGGGCAACAGCTAGTACATTATAAATAATAGGACTATGTTTACTTAATTTCTATGAATTTAATTTCAGGTGCAGAATGCAAGTGCTGCAAATGACGAAGGGATCACTGCTCTACACAACGCGATTTGCGCAGGGCACTTTGAAATCGTCAAGTAAGTATAAATAATCTGTAATTTGATCAAAATTCAAAAGCGCCTGTTTTCCCCGAAGTGTTAGGCAGAGGTACCCACATTTCGCCAGTTGAATTTACATCTTTAATTAATCTTTTAAGGATCTGCAAAGAAAATAATATGAAAAAAAAGTAAAAAGTATACTAAAACAATCATCATTGTATATTTCCAGATTCCTAGTGGAGCTAGGTTGCGACGTAAATGCGCAGGACTCTGACGGGTGGACGCCATTGCACTGCGCTGCCTCGTGTAACAACCTAGCCATGGTGCGCTTCCTCGTCGATAACGGTATGTGTACTGTTACTATTGTTTTACCACTGTCAAAATCAACCCTTTAAATGGAAAAAATGAGGGCACTGGTTTAACTGACAATTCAATATTATATGAATATCAGATTCCTAGCATTCCTGAGCTGAACAATAAACTGTTCCCTGGCAGAATAAGTGGCTGAGTTTCAAGGATTTAAAAAAATGCTCTAAAACTATTTGACGAACAAACCTTTGAGTGTTAGATGCTCGTTGGAGCCTACCACTTTCGCTGGGATTATGGCCCAAACGACATTTTCAAATTGGCTGGGTTGATGTTTCTATGATTTGAAGATCACCAACCCCTCGCATGGTAAAAACGGCAAAATCTTATAGATATCGCTACAGCAATATAGACGAAGACCAGCTGTGTTCCTCACTACAGTATACCTCCATATTTCTCTCTACCTAACGCCATATAACGTTTTATCTGTGAACTATTTCAGGCGCGTGTATATTCGCAACCACGCTGTCTGACCATGAGACGGCGGCCGAGAAGTGCGAAGAAGACGAGGAGGGGTTCGACGGATGCTCCGAATATCTTTACAGTGAGTATCTTACTTATTCTTGTTATACACAGTTTTTGGCGGCTGTCGGTAGATGGCGTTTGTAATCATAGTACAGAGCTATGAACACTAGAAGGAGAGCTAATTAGGCGAAATTGCCGCCATCTTGTTTTGTCAATGCATTTCATAAAACACGCAAAATGGTTACTATCAGCGCCACCCAGTCAACGTCATTCGAGCGAGCGCCAACAGGTCCTTGTAGCAGCGTACTTTAGCTATTCTTGTTATAAACAGTTCCTGCTGGCTGTCGGTAGATGACTCTTGTTTATGAAAACAATGTTCATATTATGGTACTATGAAGTACCATAATATGAACATTGAAACGAGAGCAAACTACAGTCCTTCCAGTTATTTTACATCTGACAGTAACTTTATAGCAACCCCACTAAAAATCGGAGAATAGCACCATCCCATTTCTTCCCATGGCTGTCGTAAAGGGACTTGTAAGTCCCTTAATCACCTTTTACGACACCCAATATGCATATGTATTTTAACACCATACTGCGATCACCAACCCGCCTGCCTGCGTGGCGATTATGGAGTGATGTATTTACATTACACAGTATTGAAGATTCGTGAATACCTATTGAATACTATCCTTGTAAATATGTCGTTGTGTGCCTTGCTTACTAAATAAATAAATATTAATGTATTTGCTGATATTAATTTAAACCACTAATCTTTTCCAAATATTAATTCTAGGTGTACAAGAGAAACTTGGCATCATGAACAACGGTTTAGTCTACTCCGTGTTCTCGTACAACGCGGCGCGTAACGACGAGCTATCGTTCGACACCAGCGCGCGGCTGCAAGTGTTGAGGAAGGGCGACGACAATGAGAGGGAGTGGTGGTGGTGTCGTGATGACCAGGGCAACGAGGGCTATGTGCCTAGGAACTTGCTTGGGGTGAGTTGAAACACAATCAAACTTCTACTTTAGGATCGATATGACCTAAAACTTCGAGTAAATGTAATGTGTATTTAAAGTTTGTTCTAAAAGTATCTGATGAAAGTATAAACAAAACCTGTTCAGGTTAAATTCTTACGCAATTTCTCACTAAAAGCTAAATTAGTAACACATTCATCTGAAAAATTGAAACCTAAATACTCTCACAACTTTTTCCAATTATTTTGTTATTGTTTGAATAACATTATTCAATTTTAATTGAAAAAACATTAAGTCATTGTCAAATCAAAAACATATTTATGGTTATTTAAAATTGACATGTTCCGAATTCAAATTAATTTGTCGCCACGTTAAATAACGTGGCGACAAATTAATTTGAATTCGGGATTAAAAAATAAAGCTAGTAGCAAAAATAGTAGGTTGGCAGCTATAGCGAAGGATTATTTTAAGTAGAAAGTAACGGCTTAAGAGGAGGCTCCCTGTTTTTATGCTAATTTGCATTAATATTCTGAAATAGTACAAGCAAAATGAAACTTTAGTATATGATTTATTGGATCTTTTCCTTTCCATGTTGAAGACAGTTACGTAATTGTAATATTTTCTCTCAATACATTTTTATTCGAAAACGCAAACAAGATTGTTTAGCTTTTATGTCTAAAATAAATATTCACAGCAAGAAAATGTAGTTTATTATCCCGACATAAGATATTTTTCTATAAACTAATTATTATTATTACTTTAGTTATAAACGAAATAAGAATTGAGACTTACGGTATTTAGTTTCGTGCTCGAACACGATCAAAGAGCTCACGCGATATTCAACTTTATTACTGACGTATTAGCGTTTAGCACATAACCGAGAGGCGGGGTGCGAGGGACGGAGCTTGCATTCGAAATTTGATTTAGACTGCCTGCTCTTAATCATCAGTATTGTTAGTGTTGTTTTAATTTAAACTGGCATCTAGTTTTTGTTTTGGTAACTGAATTTACCAACAATAGAGGGGATCTGGCGCACGGCGGCCGCTACCGCGGCACCCTCGCTTCGCTCGCGCGTTATTGGGCACTGTTCTAACCTAACCCAAATGATTCAAAAACAGTAGATGACAGCGATTAAAAAATAATATTTAATCGCTGCCATGTTATTGTTTTCATTACAAATAGTCGCCCTTTCAAGTTGTTAGTCGCCTGGAAAATAATCAGCCTTTAAAATTAACTCAATTTTTAAGTGACACTACAAATTGAGGTGGTTTGTTAATCCATTTGTTTACATTTTCATCAGATACTTTTGAAACAGACCATAAACATACATGTTTACATTTTCATCAGATACTTTTGAAACAGACCATAAACAGACCATAAATCCTGACTGGGTTGCTATTGACAAATTCCTAATGGAAAAGCCAATAATCATAGCTCAGCCTTGGGAACATGCGCCCACTCGCGAGGCCGTCATATCCAACTCCAATCACCAGTCTGTCGGATACCAAACTGATCACCAGATCCGAGTTAATTAGGTTTTGGGCGTTATGACCATACTAGGCTTGAGATGTTGCATGCTGCCTTTTACGATAACCGTAGGCGAATAAGAGAATACACGGAAAAACGTAATAAAAGTATGAAAACCGTATTTATTTATACAGCGTGTTTCAGAAATGTGTGGTCAAATTTAAGGGTGGGTACCACGTAATCGTGAAAAAAATAATCAGCAGTAATACATTTGGGTCGAGTAGATAATGAAGTTTTTTATGAGAGAGCTGATAATTTTTACTTACTAAATACATTAACAGGATAAACTCACTATATTTGTAGTAATGTCGAGTTATGTAATGTGTGCAACTTTGTTTTTAGCGATTTAATTAATTGTTAATTTGTTTGTTTCAGTTATATCCACGAGTAACCACACAGCAAGATTAATGTCTTGAATTATGACCTGATTAATTTGTAAATATCTATTAGTTACTTTTATTTTTTATGTATTTATATCACTGTAATCTAAAAGTAACGACGCTGTATACAATTTTATCAAATCTAATATTTTGTAAATATTTAACTGTGTAAGTCAAATGAATGAGATTATATTGTACATTTTATAAATATTTTGAGTCATCACTGATATTATTGGTCATAAAATTTGTATATCTTAGTTCTGCAAATGTTGTGAACTATTACACATAAACTGACAATACAAATAATTATGAAGAATTAAGACTGGAGTTTTATTTACCTTATTAGCCCCCCCCCCCCCCCACCCGCAATCGTGATCACAACACTGACGACAGTGCCTACACACGGCGAATCAACCATAGTTTTTCAAGGCAAAAAAACGTGTGTCCAACGGGCCTTAGGCCTGAAACTGCGTTAAGCGGGCGCCCGCGACGGGCTATCGTCGCGTGTCTACGCGCGTGGACACGCGGGTGGGCTCCGTGGGAACGCGACGGTCCCCGTCGCGGAGACCGGATTATTTTATTTACGCAGTGTCGCTAGTTCAATTTTAATGGTGTGCATGTATAGTCGTGTCGATGGAGAACTTAGGCCTGAAACTGCGTTAAGCGGGCACCCGCGCGGTTTCATACAAAAGTGCTCCGTCGCGGGGACCAGCGCGGGTGTCCGTCACGGGGAGGAGCGCCCCGCACCCACGCAACGGGGCCCGCCTCCGTGCGACGGAACCCGTCGCGGGGGCACGCGCGGTCCCCGCCAGCGGGAACACGCACGGGCTTGTTCAGTTAATAACGCTAGGTGATACGGGTCGCACGCACGTTCGGAGAAAATCAAGGACAATGTCTTTCGATACAGAGAGGGTAATTGTGGAAGTGCAGTGTCACCCTGCCATATGGGACCAGGCGAATGAACTGTATAAAGACCGATACGCCCGAACAGCGGCATGGGTAGAAATTTGCAAAGAATTGTTTGAAAATTTTGAAAATTTCAGCGAGGCGGAAAAAAAAACAACAGTTAAACATTTTTTTACTAATATATTTGAGATAAGTAAGTACTTACATACTATTTGTGTTTTCAATGTGTAATTATAATCTATCTAAAATCTACGGGTAGGTATTGATACTTCTTATACAAGGTTACTTGAGATTAAGCTAGAATTATATTAATTATTATTGTGTCGCGTTCGATACCTATCATCCCTGTTTAGTTTGGTCCACTAATATACCTAAAGTAAAGGATAGATGAACAAGTGTGCCTTTACTTCATACAGTGAGGCTGGAAGACGTCTCAAAAAATACTGCGATCTTGCCACGACACCTTACCATCTGTGACGAAATAATCAGCGAATTTATCGCGTATTGTATACGCATCGCTTTGGGTGTTCCCAAACCCATAGTCGACGTCCCGAATATGGCGTGGTGTAATGACAACATCGTCGACAAAATTGTCATCTTGTTTAGATCTAATAAAATTATGCAGAATACATATCGCTTTAACAAAACAAATGGCGTTCTCTTTTGAAACGTTTAAAGGACGATGAAGTATACGAAATTTATTAGTCATGATACCAAAAGTTGATTCAATATAACGTCGCGCTCTTGTTAATCTGTAATTAAATATTTTTTTCTTATGGTCCAAATTGAGAGCTCGAGCATATGGCCGCATGACATGGCTAGACAACCCAAATGCTTCATCTCCTACAACAACGTAAGGTATTGGTACGGTTGCTGCAGTGTTGGTTGATTTATTGGTGTGTAGTACGGGTAACGCTTTAGCAGGATGTATATCCAATAAGTTATCATTCATTTGTTGGAATAAGCGGCTTTGGGTGAAAATTGCAGAATCAGATTCTTTACCCTGTACCCCCACATTTATGTAGGTAAACTCATAATTTGCGTTACACATTGCAAGTAGAACAATAGAATAATAATGCTTATAATTGTAGTAAAGTGAACCGCTGTGAGGAGGTCTTATAATACGTATATGTTTCCCGTCTATTGCACCAATACAGTTGGGAAAATTAGCTTGCGTCAAAAAACCTTCTGCTATCTCTTCCCAACGCGCAAGGGAAAACAATGGCATGCAGTCTTCCTTCAATCTTTCATTTATAATTTGACAGACTTCTTTCACTATTTTTCTGATTGTGGTTATTCCTGCCTGATACGCCAGATGTAGGTCCACGAAAGTATGTCCGCTTGTCACGTACCTGTAATTTTTTTTTATTGTTTCAGTCATAAAAGTGCAATCACGATGGAAAACTGCAAGGGACACATACATGAAAGTGAAAGCAAGTAAAAAAAAACAAAAATCAGGTTCAGGCGCTAAACCAGGCAAGAAATACATTTATTTTGAAATGTTAACCTTTTTAAATTCAAACTCAAGTAATGAAGCAGATGAATCTATAGAAAATCAGAGTGAAGATCAAGACTCATCTACAAATGCAAATAATAACATCTCAGTACCCAGCACCAGTTCCGGAAATTCAAATCTTGAACGTACAAATAATAATACAGAACCAGAATCATCACGAAAACGTAAACGCCAATCATCACCAACTCCTTTTGAAAAAGAATTGTTGCAGTGTGTAAAACAAAACAATATTGATGCTGATGACGAAGACTTGAATTTTTTTTAATCTTTAATTCCAACAGTCAAACAATTTAATACATTTAAAAAAATATTATTTCGAACCAAAGTGTTAGAAGCTTTGATTGACATCGAAAAAGAAACAGTATTTACTCTGGATGATTTACCATCAATTACTATGGGTTTATCAGAAACGCAAAATACAATAGAAGATTAATTAGAATTATATGAGAATGAAGACTTCGAGAATATTATTAAGACTGCCCTAGACTGCTGCAATAATGTTAATTAGTAATAGTAAATAATGTACCTACATGCAAAAACTGTGATTATAAAAGTGATTTAAGAGCAAAGAAATAATGCTAATTAGTAATAATAACAGTAAGAATGTACGAGTAAAAACCTGTGATTATAATTGTGATTAATGAGCAAAAAAATAATGTTAATTAGTATACTTAAGCAAAAATAAAGATGATGAAGAACAAATTATAATTTTTTACTTACCGCAATGTTATTGCAAGCCTTTCCATTGGTGATATGACTGATACAGATTTTACTTTAAAATTTTTGATCATCAAATATGGTTCCAGTTTCGAAAATAATTCGTCGTAGACCTGTACCGAAACTTTAAAATATTTGTAAAATGAGTTATCATTTTCTTTTAATTTACTGAACTTTACAACAAATTCCCCGCACAACAACTTATATTCAATAAACGGGCTTACTGGCTGTCGTTTTTTTTTTTGCTAGTCGTCGTTTTGCTACGTATATTAAGTTCTCCATCGACACGACTATACAAGCACACCGTTAAAATTGAACTAGCGACACTGCGTAAATCGGTCTCCGCGACGGGGACCGTCGCGTAGCCACGGAGCCCACCCGCGTGTCCACTCGCGTAGACACGCGACGGTTTCCCGTCGCGGGCGCCCGCTTAACGCAGTTTCAGGCCTTAATATATTATTACGTAGCAAAACGACGACTAGCAAAAAAAAAACGACAAAGTCAAAGTCCGTGCGTGGCCGTGTTACCGGTCCGCTGGCGGGCCCCCGCGACGGGTTCCGTCGCACGGAGGCGGGCCCCGTTGCGTGGGTGCGGGGCGCGCCTCCCCGTGACGGACGCCCGCGCGGGTCACCGCGACGGAGTACTTTTGTATGAAACCGCGCGGGTGCCCGCTTAACGCAGTTTCAGGCCTTATTGTGTGTAGTTTTACTGTTCTATGAGATGGTGATAGCCAGCCCACGCCTATCATCACCTCATACAACAGTATTATTATTATCAAACTTCGGTGTGGAAACGAGATGGCCCTATACGGGACGTATAGCATCTCATTTCCACACTAGTCGACGGGTGGCGTTTGGTTTTGCACAAAAGTGTAAACATAGGTGTGCTTTAGTTATTATTCTAAGATTACACCCATATTTGCCAACATTCTTAAGCAAAGGTTTCAAATCCTAAGGTCGCTCTACACACTATGCCGGCGGCACTGACGCCACGGAGCATCATTATTTCTACAACCAAAATGACGCAGCTAACTTCACAGAACACGTATTATACTCCTAATGGAGGCTAACTTAGTTTGTAGGCCTTTAAAGGGAGAGAGCCACCACTTGGTTGACTGGTAGAGAATGCCTAAGGCATTTCCTAGGAATAAGTCCGCCTTTATACCTTATTGTGTGAGAGAAGTTTAAATAAATAAATAAACGGGCATATTTTACGTTTTATTTGCGTTACCTAATAAAAAAAAAATTGAGTAGACAATCTCTACTTTCTTGTCTTTATAAAATAAATTGAACATTTATTTTATTCTCCGTTCCCGCAGCAAAGAATGCAACCAAAACTTTTCTTTTCTTTAAAATTAGCAACGCAATTATTGCAATTTCTTCCACGTCCATACTGCATCTTTCGGCTTGGTCTCCCGGCCCAGGTGCCTGTATTTTAGTCGCCGAGAGACTGACTCGCCAGTGACCAGTCGAAGTGCGTAAAGCGCAGGCCACACCGCCAGCTAGCGGGCGGGCGGGCGGGCGAAGCGAACATCGTTTCACCTCTTTACATACTTCGGTTCACACCGCGAGCTAACGACTAACCATGTAAAGAGGTGAAACGATGTTCGCTTCGCCCGCCCGCCCGCCCGCTAGCTGGCGGTGTGGCCTGCGCTTTATGGCTCTAAGCTAAGCTATACAGGCCCTACAGTGTACAAAAAAAACCGGCCAAGCGCGTGTCGGACCATGCAGAGGGTTCCTTACTGTTTTTTCTATTCCGTGGTTCCGTAGCTAGGATGAATGTATCCCAAAAAACAAACTTGGCATTGTAGTTGAAAAACAAGTTCTCCAATACATTCCAACTGCAAACATAAGTTTGTACGCACAATATTGAAAGATTTATCATGTTATTTTAATACCATAGACTTCACAATAGGTTTCCCTGTAGGTAATCTATATAAATGTTGGTAAGTAGATAAAGAACTATTTTCTGTATTTTTTTTTTCAATTTAGGTTCGGTAGTTTGTGAGATAATGGTCAATCTTAATTTATTTTCTTAACTTTAAAAACTATTTATTTTAGAATAGGGAATATGCACGTAATTCAAAACGTATCCATTATTTTAATATACATTGTATAGGAGTCAAGAAACAAATTCCAATATTTTTTAGATTTTTTAATGTACTACTTATAATTAATTTATGTTGCGTTTTTTTGGTGGAACGGAACGCAAACTCAAAACGCGTCCTCTTCGAAAATGCCGGAAGTGACGAAACAAAACATGTGAATAAAATCTATTCTTTGCTAAATGCTTGAAATCTCACTAAGGTAAATATGTAAGTGCGATTTCTACTTGAATAAAGCATAAACATTAATTTAATATATAAGATTTCGGGCTAAAAAACAGATGTAAACAAAGCAGTTGGGTGAACAATGACGTCACATCATGACCGCGACAGAAACGGGCGTTTGAACTGTAGTAGAAAATTTTTGGAGTTTCATAATTTTTTTGAGCATCAATCAGTAGTTCAATTTAATTTTCAATACTTTTCTTAGGTTTATATCACTGTGTATTATTGATTTAGTGAAAAAATAAATACATGCATATTCCATAGTGTTAAAAAAAATATTTGAGATCCTGTATTTAAATTTTGCTGATTTGTCCCCCAAAGTGACTCCCATATTCAAAATTAATTTATTTACGTTATACATCGTGTTTGGGTCATAGAAAGTCATATGTATACCAAACAACTTAATCGGTCCATTAAATTCGGAGGTAATTGCCTGTGACAGACGGACATATAGACAGACACACGAGTGATCCTTTATGGGTTCTGTTTTTTTATTCGGACGTACGGAAACCTAAAAACGGAACAGACACTGTTGCTTAAATGTACCTACCTAAGTTCTTAATTAATGTTATGAACTTAGGTAAAAACCCCCGCCTTTCGCCGCCCCGCCTTACCTGTATAAAAACGTTGCAAAAATGACGTCTGACAGTTGTGAGGTAGCAACGTTTTTATTTAAGGCGGAAAATTCCTTAGACGTAACTTTTCAGCTATTTCAGAATTTATCGAAGGTTTTATAGTTTCCTACATGTACCTAGATATCCATTGTTCAGTTTCCTCCGTAGTGTCCCAGGCACAGTAGTTATCTACAGGCACGTTCAGTTTCAAAAAAGTTCGGCTTTGTAGATCGTTGCCTCTGTCGCTGTACGATTGTACCTACTACTCGTGTGACAGTATCTATCTTAAAAATTGTACTCTGTGATCTATCTAAAAGCTCATAGCATGCATAATCAGCCTTTAATGTTCCCACTGCTGGGACATAGGCTTCCTCAATATGAGAGGGAGTGAGCCGTACTGAAAAAAACACGATGTGTCTCATTTACGTCCGGGCACCAATTCTGGGCGTCTACTCCGTAATCCATAGTTTTGGGCGTTTCCTACTCCGTATCACTTACGGAGATACGATTAGTTCAGAGCCCGAATTAAAAATTAATGACAACATGATTGATAGTGTTCCCTGATCCCGATGTGTGATTTACCCGTTAGAAAAAAATTATTTGTCACTTGTATACGGATCAACTACTTTCGGACGGGCCCGTACCTTCGTTGACGGACTTGGAGAGTAGACCCCCTTTTTCCAACGGGTTCATCTCCTTTACTCATGGCATCCCTCGTATTGTGGCTAACGTGTTCGTCTCTACCGATTTGTTTACCATGTTTATTTCGAGGTCAGCCTTGCGTAATATCCAGTGGAACCAACCTTATCCCACAAGAAGATATTTATAACCTAATTTTGGGTATAAACAATCGTTGCAGATGCGTTATAAAAAAACGAGGTGCTTTTCAGATGATTAATTTTTATTTTATGCAAAATATCCTTGGTCTAGTTTCTCGAAAGTCTCAGGCAGAAAGACTAGTGTTCGACTCCAGATGGATTCCGGATATTGATACAAAACCAATTATTAATATTAGGAGTATGTTATCTAGTAGATGAATATTAAGCAAATAAACACCTACTATACAAACTTTTTTGGCAGTCTGTCAACTCTTGATGGCGCTAGTGTCTATGGATTTCTAATGTAAGGAACTTTCATCCCTTTCCACAAAGTACGGTGCCTACTTTGGTTCGGAGTTTGTTGCCTTGCCGGCTTTATTCGAAGCTGTAATATATTTGTGACTATCTCTTGCTTTCACTTCACAGATCTAGTGAGCAGAAAAAGAAAGGACAATGCTAAGTCACTGCTATTGCCATCTATCGCTAGTTAATAGAAACTATTCTATCAAGAAACGCCGACTCCGGTACACAACTGGCTGCTCGACGTTGAAGGTAGGCCCAGTACCATGTTGCACTGCTCAAGCATAACACTAAGGTGTGGACTGGTGCTCTACGTATAATACAAGAAAATAGTAATATATTATGATTTATATTTCTCAGAGTGCCTCTGCTCTGCAGAGAATGGCCTGCTATCTTGCGCCGAATGGTCTTGTTAGCTTTACATCTAAGTGACAAGGCCATTCGGACTCAATAAAATAATGTTACCTGTACAAATGCGGACTGAGGACTTAATAAATGCGTCACTGAATGATGTAGCACAATTTTTTCATTTTATTATTTTTATCTAGATACGACGATAGACGAAGAATGAAACAAGCAAAAGTATTATTATAAAATTTAATTATCTAAAAAAATACATTCACATGTCTCCCTCATCAGAATCCTCAATATCAGCCAGGGCCTGTTTAGCCACATTCTCAGCTTCGCTGGCAAGTTCCTTGGGTACCAGCTGGTGGAGTCCTTTCGTGTCCTTGGAAACCCATGAGAGTTCTAACTCAAACTGTTTGTCCTTTAACTCATCATGCACGAGGTAGATACTGAAATGTGATAGGAGAATAATAAATGTTTGTTACAATCATTTTTTTGAAGTGAAAAGTTATTTTCTTCTCCAAAAGATTTTTGGTAAGGGAAAAACTTATGGGTTCGCCGCGTCACTGACATGCTGTCGTAGCAGTAAGTGAAGTTAAATTGACCATGAGAAGTTTAATTTGTGTATACTGTGCTTTGTTTGAATTGGGTTTTAGATAGTGAAAACTTCCTTTAGGCGAGTTGAGCGATAAGTTTCACTGCCTGTTTTTTATTTTTTATTTTGCTGTCCCATTTCTTTTGCCCCTATTTAAGCAGGGGGCCGATCGCGCTATTTCTCAACGTAATTACCGTTCGAACGGAACGGTTTTGGTTTAGCTGATGTAAGAAACGGTATTGCGCTATTTTTTCTGAGCGACAAAATCGTTGACGTTACCCAATACTGAAAGTTCGATCGATCGTTTCTCCAACGTAACTTCCAAAGTAAAGCTAAATCGTTTCCGTTGAAATGATTTGCGCGATACGAAATGTCTCTAACGTAACGTTTTTGGTTGTGGTTTAGTTTTGGTATTATCGTTCAAAATTAGCGCGATCGGCCCCCTGGTGTCCTAACTAATGGATCATTCTACAGACTGAAGTATTATATTCTTTCTCAGTGCTTCTATTAACATGTTGATTGATCATCAGATCATTTCCTCCTATCTGAAAGCTCGTTTTCAAGAATACCGAATAAAGGGGTTTTAATAATAAAGGGGTTAAATGTCTTTTAAACAACCAATAGGCTTATTGCATTGCATTAATTTTGAAATGACCAATGACATGATTGTATTAATTTGTATTTTTTTTGTGTAGAATGATTTCGTTCACAATGTGAATTGTTTATGAATGAAATTGAATTGAAGTTACGAAGAAAGATATGAAAATAACGCCAACTTAGTGGTTGTTGCATGTTTGAGGCACCTTTCGGCCCTGTTGGAAGCAAGCTAGCTAGACTTTTACTTTAGTAGTTTGTAAATAAGGACTGGCGCACGAAGGGTTCCGTACCATTATCTATAAAAATGCCAAAAAAATCACGTTTGTTGTATGGGAGCCCCCTTAAATATTTATTTTATTCTGTTTTTTAGTATTTGTTGTTATAGCGGCAACAGAAATACATCATCTGTGAAAATTTCAACGGTCTAACAATCACGGGTCATGAGATACAACCTGGTGACAGACGGCGCTGCGGCGGAGCCTTAGTAATAGGGTTCCCGTTTTACCCTTTGCGTACGGGACCCTAAAAATGTTGTGATGATGATGGTGAAAACAATGTACTTACATCCTAGCGGCCTCCTTAATAAGTTCCTTGACAGTGAGATCAGCCAGCTTCAGTTTTTCAATTTCAGTCTTGGCAGCCTGTTTTGCTTTGCCTACTGCACATCCAAAGTATGACTGAAATATAATTAAGTGTAACAGAATTAGCTCATTTGCATAGCAAAATAATCACGGAGCTGCCCAGGGGAGGACTAAGTTATGCAATATTTTGTTTGAGAAATGATAGCAAACCGATTTACTGGTTCACAAAAGACAAATTATGTAAAATACATCACAGGCTCAAAATTGAGCTTATTAGAGCTGAACCAATAAAATATTGCAAAATCCAATATTAAGCTCAAGAAATGGCAGCTGAATAACTTATATGACATGTAGAGATAGACCGATAACGTTTTTGTTTTTACCTGACTGCGGCGAAGCCAAAAAAGGATGGTTATGTGTTTGACCTGTATGTATGTCCGTCCCTATGTTCCCTCGTACAACTAAGTACCAACTACTAAACGGCAGATGTGTCTATAATGATTAATGCTCTAGTGGCACTGGGGAAATTAAAATGATAAAAAATCTAAATGGCGGATTCTCGGCGCCAAAAGGTGGGGTTTCGAAACCGTTTTCGGTTTTTTCAAAATGAAGGGTTTTAAAAGGTTTACAAAAATATACACGAAATTGGGCTCGGATAATTCAAGAAATTAAGTTTAAACGGCTCTTAATGGTTAAAAAATTATACACTATGGTACATTGTATTTTTTATCTTAAATTATACTTTTTCCGCAACAAAAACCTAAAAATTAAAAAAATCTAAAACCCGACTATGTTCTGTGTTCTTATTGTTAAGAAGATGCCTACATGAGATTGTTTATAGTATTAATTTATATAAATCTTGATTCTATCTTTTTAATTTCACTTTTTATGCAGTCAGGTTTTAGATTTTTTTAATTTTTTGTTTTCGTAAATTTTAGTTTACGGCTGAAAAAGCATTAATAAATAGACATAAAACTAATTTCCTGCAAATTAATACTTTAATTAAAGAAAATACATTGTTAAACAATGTACATTGTATTTCATTCACAATTGGGACTCTACTTGGTTCCTTACTATCTAAATACAATTTTTATATTTGGTGTTTACATAAGGACCATATTCATTTATTTGTATAATGTTACTTCATCACTCTGTGGGAACAGGGACAAAGCCGATGCGTTTACAGAAGATATAAACAGTGGGGACATGTTCACACAATACTCTATGACTCTAAAGAGCCACCAATCAATCAACAAACATAAACCATAATTCATTTTCGGTCAGTGTCTAATGATATGCAATCATCATCATTCTTCTGCCCATATCCCAATTTATTTGGGGTGGACTCATCATGTGTTTTTTCTTCCATACTTCTCTATAAGTTGTCTCTAATGATATGAAATATTGCATGCAAAAACTTAAAAGACAAGAGACTTAATGTGGAAGGCAGAGAAATGTGTTTTGAGGCACATTTCAGTAATTAGTCTATATTCAGCAGTGGTGTTAGTCTATATTCAGAGTTGATGATTGGTTTTAAAACCAACAAACAGGATACAATCAATCAAACAAATACTTACAAAGGTCACTCCACTGGGATCAAGCATGTACATCTGAGGGCCTTCATAGTCATTCCACGTTCCCATGACAACAGAACACCCGTAGGGACGGACAGCACTGTACAGTGTGTATGCATGCATGTACATTGACACGCGCTCATTTAAGTACTTCAGTGGTACTTGGGCACCATACTGAGATCTGTAGTTTGATGCTTCGGAACGAGCTGTTTCTACAATCTGTCTTGCGTCCGAGATGAGACCTGATACTGCCTGAAATTGAGAAGTGTATTCAAGTTAGTATTATTGTGAGAAACTTGGTTGTGTATTGAGGGCCTTTACGAGATGTGGAATATTATACAATAATAATATGCGGTATAGGAATATTCTTTAGGAATAAAAAAAGTTGGGTGATCAGAAACTAATCAATGTGATTCTTAGCAGACCTTTACAGTTTATAATAGTACTGTTGGAGTGAAAATAACAATGGTTTTTCGAAGAATTAACTAGAAAACTAATATCCTCTTTATTCTCTTGTGTTTGTTATATAAATGAAGGAGAGGCAGAGATATTGGAATCAGGGTTGATTGCCATGGGTGCCAGGACATACAAAGGTAATGTAACTTGAAGCTCAATTATTACATGTATGATGAGAAAATCTCCACAAAACGATCAAACTAAAAATTTAAGTTGTTTTCTGTTAGAACACTTACCATGCCAACATGCTCATCAACATGGAATATCCTTTTGTTTGCGCCAGGTTCATACAGCTTCGATGTAACCAATTTCTCTACAGCAAACACCACTCCATCCTTCCCTCGGAGGCCGATCACTGTTCCGGAGTTCTCCACGGCCTTCGCAGCATACTCTACTTGGAATACCCGGCCATCGGGCGAGAATTGTGAGGCAGAAAGATCGTACTGTAATAACATGCAAAATTGCAGAAATTAGCAAGCGGCTTATTGGTTGTGTTGTGCATATCATACAGATATCTTTTATAAGGATACAAGTAAACATAAATCGTTATGTTGCAGGGAATGACAAATTTCAGCTTCGAAAGAAAGTTTTGAATGTATAACAGAAATGGAATATAACCTAAACGTGAAATTACTATTCTATGATAAATACTTACACCCGTTCCAATAGAACTCATGTTTGTGATAGTTTATAAAACGAAATGCTTGCTATAACCTCGATTTAGCACTTTTACATCTAATTTCTAGCAATATTTTTAATTTACGGCGGCGATGACAAGCAATTCAATCGGTTCACTTTGTCATTGATGTGTTTTCTATTACACGGCTGAACAAAAATGCAGGAAAGTACGTTCCGATTTTCATCTGTGCCTAAGAAAAAAGTTAATTAAATATTGCATCAAACTCGTAAACTTGTTGAACTTACCTTATTAATGAATTAATAAAATAACAAGCGTTAAAATCTTTTTTATTTTTATATAATACATTGCGACTTACTTTCAAAGGAGCGTTTCGACATTTCGACCAATTAAAACAAATACTTTTCGCAGTGAGAACTAACTTGTAAAATTTAGACAAATCATTATCAGGTTTTTAGATGCGTTCAAAAATTACTGTATTCAAAAATAGGAATGAGAATGTCTCAGCATTTTTTATAGCAACTGACTATAATAAGTGTGAAAGTAGTGGAAAAGCTTATGAGAAAAACTGGCACAATTGGCAAAAATTATAAAATCCTAACAATAACGGCTGGCTTTCAACGATGATATTACAGCCATACCTCACCCCGGCGCGGCGCCATGGTGGCGCAGTCAGGTCACGTCGCCAACAAAATGTATGGTTGGCTGCGTAACCAAGCGGACGCCAGGTGAGCCACCCACATATTGCTGGCAGCGTACAGCATATATTTAGTTGGCAGCGAGACCTAGCGACGTCGTCGCCTTGGCGTCCCGGTAAGCTAGGTATGGCCCTGTTTTTAACATTAATGGTACGGCCCATAGAGTATAGTAATAGTGGTACGGCCCATCTCCAATTCTACCACGGTGTTCCATGTGCACTTGCCACTTGCTTGCAATGAGTGAAGTAGGTTGTATTCGACGAAAAAGTTTAGCTTCGTACTTACAGATGGCGCTGTTTTAAAATACAATTATTGAGGAAACTATTCTAAGACCACTACTACCATGATAAAAAATTAAAATAATTTTTGATTTCATTATTATAGCTCAGTAGCCATAAGCTAATTAAAGGCAATACGGTAAACATTGATTTTTTGTCTTTACTCTACTACGTTTCTAAAGACTGTTTATAGAAACTTAGCTAAGTCTCTACATTAGGTAGGTTTTATGACTTCTTGATCTACCAAAACTAATCTACGTGGGTAAGGGTACCATAGCCTGCTACAAAAAATCAAAGTCGTTGCATTTCGGCGACTTTTGAATTGTCAAAGAGTCGGTCAGTCAGAAAGATGAAGCTAGTTGCCCATTATTCCAATTCCAAAGCGTACTGATCGCGACGATAAGTCTAGTGTAGCAACTAACTAACTACTTAGTAGGTTCCTATGGAGAAAAACGAGCAAGAAGAATAACTCCGTGGACACTTTTAAATAAAAATATCTTATTACCTAAGTACATGTACCTACCTACTAAATACATTGGTTGTTTACTTATATCAATACGTAGCCACAAAATAAAGTCTCGTGCAGACTGGCGCGTTATCACGGGTGCGACAGGCAGCGCGACACTTTCCATTAAATCCAAAATTAATTTAGATTTTCATAGATTTAATAGATTAATCCCAAAAAAAAAATCATCATGAAATGATCTACTTACCTATTTCAGTAACTCCGGCACTCTGATGTCACTCCCACATACGTGCCAGTACAAAGATCGCCCATATATGGCAAAACACTGCCGTTTCACGAAACAAGTACAGCAAAATTACCATGTCAAAAGAATTTACGAGCGTGGCCCTGTTTACAAGTTTTTGCCTGTCGCGTCATATCGCCAAAAATCTACGAGAACTATATTATAGTGGTATCTTTCGACGTTCAAGTATGGAAGAAAGTCTTCCGGCTCGACATGGGGATTTTCGAAGTGAATAGTTCGAAACTTAGTTCTTTCGAACATCTGCTTGGCTGTGATATTGGTTTTATTACTTACGTGGTAAGTACATGGTAGAAGGAAATATCCAAACGTTTTTGATGCGAACTATAATGGGACGTTATTTAAACACTGTTTCTCATTATCATTAGGTAAGAATTCTACCACGGCACCGATTCGCCACCCAAAACTACAGATGATAAGGTACCCAATAGCAATTACAAAGAACAGACCAAAGGGGCTGGTAGCCGTCATGATCAGGGAGAGGGATGCCTTAGGATACTGATAACATCTCCTGATATAATACACCAGTTGTGTTTTACGACTCCCTCACGCAAATAGGGTTCTTTTCTTTGCCTACACATATCAACCCTGTTTATTAATCTTTGTCTTTGTTGTATTCCGCTGATATCACAATCCTATCTTTTGTGTTATTTATAGACCCATTAAAAAGTAACACCTACGATATCAGTTTAACACAAAGGGCAAAGGGATGTTTAAATAGTCGCCACCCTCGTATTAAGTGTGAATCTTTAGATCTTTAAACACCAAATAGATACTCTGCCAAAATCCATTCTTCACCAACCACTCCGATTGTTTGTTTCTACCACGATAATTGCCTACGTTCCCGCATCTTCACTGCCACTATCTCCAACTGTGGTTTTCAAACTTTAATACGCAGTGGCAATGCTCATAAAACTTTGAAGAAAATTCGCTGAAAAGCCTGAGAAAATCTTTTGGAGATGGTGGGAATTAAATTATTATTGAGGCTAAAAGTATTTAAACCTACATTCTTGCTCAGAAAGTTAAAATGTTTATAAATAAGCTCTGCGGCCATTAAGAAAACAAAACTTTCAGCTTTCAGAAAGTTAAAAAAACAATTTGGATGGTTGGAAAAACAGTTGCAAAAAGAGTAGTTAAAGTCAGAAGTTTGAGAACAGCTGTTCTATAGCAAAATGTAAGTAAACACAGCACCCTTGAAAGGGTTCGGGCGTTCCCTTAGAGTGGTGAAATAAAACAAAATGAGCTTTTCTATTGATCCACAAGGAGCGTGCAGTTTATGTTCAGTGAACCTGTGAATATGAATGAGCTACCAAGTAGGTGATACAAAAAATAATTCTATTTTTTGTATAGATATTCATTTATACTGCTACTACATTATCTTCTTTACGTTCATTGCGAAAGCGAAGAAAACGCGCCCTAGAATTTTACAGTTTCATATTGGCTTTTTGCAAAATCGGGTCAGCTTTAATCCATTTTATACGAATTTTATGTAAGAGTAATTTCAGGGCCAAAGGATTACCTTACCTATTCAAATTCAACAAACCTTTTAATCGCCGACTCTCTTTTGTCATTTGGGTAAATATTTAAGTACAATGTAAGCAGAGCGAATATTTACAACGACAGAAATTATGCGAAGTAAATGGCTTACCGGTACGCGGGTACGGGGTACTTAAATAATACCGTACATAATCAGCGCCGACATTTTTATGAATTTTATGAAGTCATTGCTTGCACCAAAGCCTGCTCGACAATCTAAAGGTACCCTTAAGAACCATGCAGGGCAGAAAACCTTAACTTATCACCGTAGATGATAAATATTGATCGCTTTAATAATGTTGATCTGAGCATGACCACGCCGAATTAAAAATCCTGTCGTACATGTTTTCTGTCGGGCTGTGGGCCCACATTAAGTAAATATTCCTGTAATTGCGTTGTCTAAAAAATGCGGAGATAAATTTTTTGGCCGCGAGCCGGGCTGCATACGAAATGAGCCACACTGGGATTATTATTTGCGTAGCTGACATCCTAATTAACGTGACTTTTTTTCTTTGTCCGCCTAGCGGAATTCTCCTCGTTCGGATAATGGACAGAGGTAGGTATGACGTAGGTAGCGTATAAATAACAAAAGAGGTCTTGTGGTAGGGTGCGCAAAAAATGTAATAAAAAAATCTCGTCTTATTTAAAAGTTAATTGCTCTTTTAGTACTTTTAGTCCAGAGTTTGAATTTCAAAGAGGTGGAAGTGATAATTCTGAAACAAATTCAGAGCTCGTGGAACAATTAAACCGCTTGAATGTCAAATGGGAAAGCTAGACAAAGTTTGAGAGCAAAAGTCTTAGAATTTAAAGACAGACTTTCACTGGCTTCATTTACGTAGAACGGTGTAGCACGTTGAACTTCGAAGGTAGGATTATGAACACTAAGTTATAGTATTATAGCTCTAGGTGCCTATATTTACGTAAGATTATAAAGCTTTGCAATAAACGGTTGATGTGTGTAAATAAAGGCAGCTTTGTTTGAAAATTGCTCTTACCTTTTTTAGTTAGAAATAAGTGCCTATACAATTGTATCCTAAAACACACGAACTAAAAAAAAAAATGAATGAAGTAATATTATATTTAGTTCAGAAGCCTGAAAAGCTAAGTCTTTCAAACCTTCCTCTCTCCAAATTTTTTGTTGTGCCCGACAGGGTCCCTAATGATCACATAATTATAATTTTAAGTTACCATATAAGTACACATTGTGGAAAGCAAATAAAGTATTGAGCATTTATTTTATAAAAAGGTATTATGAACGTGCCACGTAACATAGACTTTAAATTCTTTGGACGTATAACTTTTAGCCCATCATTATTTTCACTTGCCACAAACCTTGTTTTCCTTGTTCTAATATTTTTTTTCACACTAATTTTTTCGAATCGAAATTATATACCTGCCAAGATATCTACGCTAGGACTCTATCGATTTTCCACCGCCAACCTCGATCTAGATTTGGTTAATCATCACGAATTCACGATTTACCTCCACCTGTATCAACAACATCACAAAAATATTCAGCTATACTTTTTAGAGGCAGATTTTCAGGAGTCCATCAAAAAGGAAGATCGTTACGTTACATTTTATTTTATAGGTACACAGAGCTCTTCATCAAGTTAGCTTCTAGTTAATCAAGTCCCAACACTAAAAACTTCTTGCCAAAAGTATCAGCCGTCCAATTTGTGGCGCCCCGTCAACACGGATTGTCGTAAAAGGAGCCAAGCAAACGGAGAAGCAGCTATCGCCTTTATTATATTTCTGTGGTAATATTTTGTCGGCATCACGACGTATATTAACGAGTTCGTGTAACGCCCCGCCGAGTAAACAGATTGCTAATATATCTGCGGACAATCCACCGATGTATTGTCGGCGCGAGAGGGTTTTGACTTTTGAACGGAGTTAGCGGTCCCTAAGGATAGGAAGGTCTCTTAGGGTCTGATTAAATTTCTAATGTTTTGTTCTGCAATTTAGCTTAGGTAAGTTATACCTAGGCATAATATTATCAAGTCACTTGTTTTGTCGAAAGACATGATTCAGATTTTGCCAATGTAGACAGATTAGCTAAGTAGGTAATTGTGGAAACGAAGTCAAAGTCAACTCATGAAAACAGACGGTACAAATTGTTCCTGTTCCACAAACCTCATGCCAAAATATTTGCCACCAATATCCGGAAGATACCGTATCCACTCTGTATAGATAACTGGGGGAAATAAATTACTGTATCCCCAAAGGGGAAGTGCGGCAATAAATTACCAATCAGGTGGTGTTACAATGGCGTGCACTCGCAGTCAGCCTAAACTTGGTTGAGTTTGAGCCAAGTTGTACTAGCTATGAAATATTCTGTTGGTTCCATTTATCCGCTCTTATGTAAAGTGCACTTACTTGCACAAATTTGAACCAGGGAGACCATTACAGAGACGCGCGGACGATTTCAGCGGTCCCGTTCAGCTGGAAAAGTGCTATGGAATCGTAATGGTGTTGCGAATAATGGCATTTGAATTTTGCTTGAGTAAACATGAAGTGGAGGAGATTTAATTTAGTTTGAACGGTTTAGCTGGCAAATGCGACGACAATGAGACGCGTTGTGGATTAACGCTCATTGTGATGTATATTTTGAACACGTGAACTGTGGGGAAGAATATGGGGAACGCTATTTGATTTTGTGAGGTTTTTGGGTTCAGAAAGTTAAAGCTGTGAATCTGTAATAAGAACTTAATCGTGTGAAGCTTTAAGGTAATTAATCTTTCCTTGTTATAATAGTTCCAAAATTTGAGAAACGTAACAAGAACAAAAAAAAAACCGGCCAAGTGCGAGTCGGGCTCGCGCACCAAGTGTTCCGTACCATTATCTATAAAAATGGCAAAAAAATCACGTTTGTTGTATGGGAGCCTCCCTTAAATATTTGTTTTATTTTAATTTATTTTAATTTTAAAGTGAATATTCTATGAATATTTCAAGCGTCTACCTGTTGCCGTTATCAATATCGAGCAAAAACGAGCGAAAAATCACGTTTGTTGTATGGGGGCCTCCTTAAATAGTTGTGTTATTCTGGTTTTTAGTATTTGTTGCTATAGCGGCAACAGAAATACATCATCTGTAAAAATTTCAACTGTCTAAATATCACGGTTCATGAGATACAGCCTGGTGACAGACGGACAGACAGACGGCGGAGCCTTAGTAATAGGATTCCTGTTTTACCCTGGGTACGGAACCCTAATAAACCTAGACGAATAAAAACAGATTCTTCTAAGCATCTTGCGAAGTGTGGTTCGTTCGTTCGCTTGCGAAGTTGATTCGATTGGGCTTTTTTCGCAAAGGTAGCACTAAAAAGGCTAAAGGCTTAGTGTAGGTACTAAAAATAAAGTATACGACATTATTTAAAAAAATAATTTCCATAAAATTCAGTCGTTATGTGGAACATCAAATTGAATTCGGACCTCACTCGAAAGCTACTTTCATAAAATTTTATATGAAAACTTCACATACATTGTGGACAAAAGAGAGCATTAAGGATAATCTATGTGTCGTGAAATCTGAACTTTTCTTTTCATTACCTCTTTATACTGAACCGAAATGTGGCAATTTTAGCTCCAACCGTTTTAGGTTTTATTTCAGCAATAAAATATTTAATGTGATATTGAATGTGATAGGTGCCATTACCGACCATTATTACGTATCATTAAAATTTAGAAATGCTGTTTAGTACAACGAAACTCACTACTAAATCAATTTTACGTGGAAAACATTATTTCCAATATGAAAAACATCCGATATAAAATTGCATTTGTGTACAAAACCAAACTGAATACTTATATTTGATTTGACTGTTATCGCCAAAAAGAGGTACGAAACCTTAAAAAGCATTTCAATTGTATCTGTAAAACACAACGTCAGAATCAATTTCGCTCTTGAAAAATACGTTGGAAAATCCTTTAGCAAATGCTTTAGCTTATTGAATCCATACGATGCGATCGCTCCACCTATTATTTAGCTTCCATCGCCAAATGGACACGTCGATATAAAAGGTTTTCCGAATATATTTTGAGGGATTTTAAGCATTCACGGATAATTTAACTTGTAACGCAATAAAATATCCATTAATTTTGAAGATGGCCATTTTCCGGTGGGCTGAGCACAAGACGTTAGATTCCGAGGGCAACTTTTCACTTGGAAAGGTAAATTTCGCGTCTTCATCTTACTTTCGTTGAAGTTATTTTACCTTGAGAAAAATTAGATAGAAGTCAACTTTTGAGCAAAGTCGTTTTTATTGTTTTTACGTCAATGTCTGAAATAAGGCAAAGAAGTTGTGTTAATTCATTTTTACAGCTTACTTCAAGAGGAGCTTGTGGCTAAATAATAACTGCCACACGGGTCGATCGATCAGGTTAAGCTACGCTTGCCGCGGTTGGTCCGTGAATGGGTGACCATCTGTTCATACCAAGATTCCTCCGTGCCTCGGAAAGCACGTTAAGCCGTTGGTCCCGGCTGTCATTTGTAGATCTTTGACAGTAGTTACGGGTCGTCAGAAGCCCAAAAGTCTGACAACTAGTCTTACCAAGGGATATCGTGTTACCCAGTAACTGGGTTGTGGAGGTCAGATAGGCAGTCGCTCCATGTAAAATACTGATATTCAGCTGCATCCAGTTAGACTGGAAGCCGACCCCAACATAGTTGGGAAAAGGCTAGGCAGATGATGGTATCAGCTTACTTCAGGCAAACTGAAACATTCTGAAAATGTAAGTTGTTATGTAAACAAACAATACAACCTTTTTCCTTAATCAAAAGGGGTGTCAGATAAAAAAAATCACACTCAATTCTAAGACACAATTTTTATTCCACATACATTATATGCGAAATAACGAGCAGAATGTAAATAAAGCTGTATAAGTTATTACAATGTTATGTTCTAAATGATATATAGAAGGAAACACTTAAGAAGAGTACTTTTGCAGAAAACTAATATCAGTGTTTGCCAAGCAGTTCGCATTTGGAGAATTGGGGTGACAGCATAGACAATTTAACTAATAGAGCAGACAAAAAATTTTTGGAATAGGATTAGCTTATATCCAAATATTGCTGCGTGGTGATAAAGAAGAAAGATGAAAGAGTTGACAGAAAATAAGGCCATAAAATGTCTGTAGTTATTATTGCAAGTGTAAAGGCTGTGTAGGAAGAAATAGGTACAATTTTCACTCGGGGTAGCACTAAAAGTACCGATAAAGACATTGTGTTTGATCTAGCTACTAGTTTCAAATCAGTGCTGATCAAGTAGATTCAACAGGTAACAAGCAAACCAGTAACGAGTCTTAAAGCCGAATTGAAAGCACACATTCCTAATCGTACAACACAAATTCAAAGATTAGGCACAAAACAAATATGCAGATATAGTCAAATCAAAGATGATTGAAATCAATTCACTCCACACCCAATCTAATCCACAAAATCGAAATTCAAAATTACAGCGCGTCTACCGTCAGTGAGTCCTACTCCTACAAGGTTCACACAATACCCGTTTATCGGGACGTCGCGTGGCATCGCAACGTTATTAAATAAACAGGCAACTCGTACGCGGCTGTATCACTATCTACGGACGAAGCAGTAGGAGCGTCGTCGGATTTCGGCGCTTTGTCGTCGAGTATAATTATTGAGTTGTCTGTTGAATCAATCAATACAGTCACTCCAAAATTATTATAAAGATATTCAAGGGTAATATGACAGTTGGTGTTGTTACAGCTGTCAGTATTATTCGCAATTGAAAGCCTTTGAATCTTTTTGCACCTTGCATTTATAGCGGTTCGGGTTAGAGATTCAATTGATTAGATTCACAATTAAAACAAATAATGACTACTGATAATCTCACGTTTCAAAACTCAACCTGGTTTTCGCGAATAAAAATAATAATGAGCAGTGCCAGTTCTTACAGCAGATAATTCGTCTGACACAGCCAGATTGAGGATTCTCAAGTTATGTGAAATGCACAGTCGACGAGGATGAAACCGGGTTTTTCAAAGAGACGAATCCGGAACGATTCAATCTTTAGCTTCATTTAAACGGAAGGCAGAGCATTGAACTATGAGGAAACGCCTCAATAGTGGCAAATGAGGCACGCTCACCGCTTGCAGTTTTAAGAAAATTTCTTTAAAGAAGCTTTAATTCAACGTCTTTAGAAAATGCACCCGGATTTACTTTTAATGAGTTTCAAGAGTGCAACTTGGGTTTACTTTCCGAATGAATAGCGGATCTAGCTTCTTGGGAATCTATTGCAAATCTTTATTTATTAATTTTATCTTATAGACCTAAGGGTATTTCTGTGCTGTTGCATTACTCCGCAGACTTTTACTTGATATAATCTGTTTTTAAACTTATAGCTTGCTACCACCGCTGTGATTGATACTATAGCAAATGCAATTTGACCAGGGATCACAAATGCTATAAGAAGTTGTTGTGCACGACAATTTCAAGATTGATTGACAGGAGTCATCACGCTTGACGTACGAATACGTAGTAGCAAGAATGCTCTCATAAATCTTAGTATAGCGGGGGGCTTACATGGCGCCGTATGTGGAAAGAGTTTCAGTATAACTTGCATTACTTTTACGACTTGAGTAAATGTTGGAAAATAAGCTACGTTATTTATGATCACATTAAAAATGAATCTTCATGTATCCAACTGTTTGTTCTTAACAGTCTTATTTTTTAGGGATTTGTTAAAGCTTTGTGTAGCGTATAGCAGTAAATCATATTTAAAGCATTAGAAGTAATGAGGTCTTTGAATAAAAATAGACAAAACTATTTTATTTATTTATTTAACATGATATATTTAGAGTTAGAGCCTCTTTATTTTATTCCTATCTCATAATAAAAAACTACCCGCATTACGAAAAAAAAGTTATTTTAACATTTTTATTCGAAAAGAACATCTTCCTATGTATTTCTTAGAAGGAACTTATCTCAAAATCGGTCTAGTCGGTCATATTAGCCTATAAATGTCGTGAACTGAACATGAGCCACCCACAAAGCTGGCTATATCCGATACGATCGGACGGCAAAACGGATCATACGGGAAATATCACGTGGCACTTGCAAATGTAGCGTAAATTTTACAATATCGATGCGCGGTCTCGCCTGTTTTTTCCGAAGGGATGGGCAGAGGTGTAGGATTGGCCAATGAAGTTTCTAGAACTATAGTACTATTTAGTACTTTATTTAAGTTCAAAGTTTGTTTCAGTCTTTCTTCTCGATAGTCAGATAGAAAACATTTTTACAAATGTATATGATAATAAACTAGATGAGGTCGCTCATCTACTTTTGAAACTTATTTGTTAGTGTTTTTTGAATCAATTAAAAGAAATGAACATTATCTATTATCTTAAGGTAATTTGGCAAGACTAAACTATAAACTATAAACCGTGAACGTCAGGATGAACGGCCACCACTCTTAAAACACTTCGAAATAGTTCTTAAAAATTGCTACCTAATTATTACCAATCTATTATAAAACAAAGATTAAAAAAGTCCTGAAGTTAGGATGGCTGGTCACCTGCGTGCATTTATACAAAAAATGTTCTTTGATCAATCCAGATTGCGGGTGTTCTACACAGAAAAACTCTACTAACACTTTCTCCAAACTGGTGTTTAAATTTAGAATCACAAGTCAGCATTTGGGCTAGCGACTATTAGACCATACGATGCTGTCTATGCCTTGATAAAGGCGCCGCTCCTCAGCAGCCCGGGTAAGCTACGCACATACTTATACTCCATTTGAAATAAGATTAAAAAAAAACCTTTTTTACAGTCCGTTCAACCGATTTTGACTTCTATTCCGTTGGTGTCATGACAATTGGCAGCTTTAATAAACAGTTGGTATTGTAACCACGTTTTTGCTTTTTATGCCATCCTTATACTTACGGAATAGAAGTCAAAATCGGTTGAACAGACTGTACAAAAGGTTTATTTAACTGTCTAATCTTATTTCAAATGGAGTATAGCTTAGTATAAAAATATAGGTGGGATCGTCCACTGCGACTCACAGAATGAACCACACAGCTAACGTGGCAAACCTCTCTGCACATAGAAGCAGCAGAAAAAACGCTAGCGCTGCGCTGGCGCTAGCGGTAGCAGTGGAAATAACGCTTAATCTTCTTCTTCGTCTTCGGCGTGGTAAAGATTCCAGGTTAGGCAGAGGTGTACCTATAGTACCCACAATTCGCTAGTTATGTTTAAGTCCCATGTAACAGGGGGCGAGCCTATTGCCATCAAGTGGGCATAAATCCAGACTCCTGGCTGCTACCGAGTAATTCCTGATGGGAATACCCAATAACACGTTGCCGGGCCTTGAAATCGAACCCAGGACCTCATGGTCAGCAGTAGCGCTTGCAAACTTGACCAACGAGGCAGTCAGCCAGAAATGATAAAAAACGACCGAGCCTTACAGTACATATGATGTGTAACATCTGACATCTCACCTTGGTAATAGGCAACTGAGCAGCGACAGAAATAACTAAATACTGAAATATTTATTTTATTTATTATTTATATTAATTAATTACTAGTGGTTGCCCACTGGTCGAAATTCGACCTACTTACAATCTATATAGTACTTACTAATTCCATGAGTACCTACACTAATACCATGCTGTTATAAAGTACTTAGAAATTCCATGAGTACACTAATTCCATGCTATTATAAAGTACTTACTAATTCCATGCTATTAAAAAGTAGGTACTTACTTATTCCATGTTCAAGCTGTCACTTCCTGTTACACACTTCCCCGCCACTTCACTGTCCCTTTTCACGAAATCGCTCCCATAGAAAGCGAGAGGAAATATGTTAAACATTAATAATTTTGATTGATAAAACATCGGGTCTGTTTGTCCCGATAATGCATCAAAATTTAAAGACGATCTCCACATGTGAGACGAGTTTAACCAGCTAGAGGTTAAGCGTAGACGTCAATGTCAATTGAGCACCACCGGTGATGGATGAAACTCTCAGGGGTTGAGTTCAACCCTTCGAATTACTTAATACCCCCAAGAACGCAAGCGGTTTTTTTTCTTAAAAGCTATTAGGGTTAGGTGTTTCTAAAGTTGACATTCATTGAATTGGCTGTATTTTACTTTTCAAGATTTACTTATACGTGAGTAATAATGTACTGGGGTGGACTTATCTAATGCCATAATGATGTTTTAGGATAATTAGTGTCATATCAATCTTACTTATAAACGTTGCCTAAAGTTCAGAGACGTTTAAACTATAAAAAAAATATGCCAACCCGACATACTTTTCATACAAACGCTCGTACGGGATTATGGCATTGTAACACATCTTTCTTTGAAATTTTTGAACCAATAGGTATCTTGTGCACTTTATCTAGGTATCTATGCAAGCAAAAAAAAATTTTTTGTTATAGTTTTCACTTGCGCTGGATGAAACAACAAACTTTTCAACCATGATCGCGTTAACGATAGATGGACCGGGAAGAGCCCTCTTAAGCAGTCACACCGCCATCGCCACGCCATGCGCCAGTTGCAAATAAGTCCATTAAATTTAATTCCCCATTAAAAGTATGCTGTCACTTTCTGATAAGTTCCGTTAGATAAAGACAACATTACCTTTAATTGGGAATTACATTTATGTGTATTTACACTTACGTGCAACAAGCGGATAGTCGCTAAATTTTGCACGCTTACTTGCAGGCATAATACAATGACACTTAGGTTATAAGATCTCACCTTTACTAAAACAATGTATTTCTAGTAATTTTTTTTTTTTTGAATGTTTATTTATTTAAATAAAAATATAATAAAATAAAAATACCTACACGTTTGATTTGATTTGATAATAATTACATAACTTTAAGCAACGTTTATAAATAAAACCCTAATCAATGTTTATTTTTATTATTTACCTTTCGAGATGGTTCTAAGAAATCCTGTTAAAAACAATAAATCTTATCACCTACCTATCTTATATTTTTATCAGGAAGACAATACTTGCAATTAAGGATTGTCTTCTCAATAATGTTGTAACCTTAATGTTTTTAATGATGTCGCAAGTGAACCCGAGACTCTATTAGCTAGTTATCTCGTTACCTGTCACAACTCAATCTTCGTGTACACAATGCGATAATTGAGTTAGCGGAATTAACCCTACGCGGCCGCAAGGTGACTTGTAGAAACCGCCTTAATACGCCGTACGAGGGTTGTATCTGTCTTACCCTCAACGGTCATCTGGGAAAATGCGTTAAAAATTAAAAGCTCACATAGCTTTTTCAAATGACCACACATGGATCGATGAACAAGACCGAATGTAGCCAATCTTATCACGTCTGAAAAAGAAAACTAGAAAAATTCTACACGTCATGTCACTGTGATTTTCTCGCGAGAAAAATCCAACGAAAACACAAGAAATATTCTGCCAAAAAAGCAAAATGGCGCAGACAACAAAACAGTACAAATATAAAAACAATAAGCACACGACAAGCATATAAATACATTGTGTTAACTAACAGCTTGTTGGTATTTCAGACGATGTTCTTAAACGTGCCATCTGATCCCAGTCTGTGCGTGTATCGACCTTGTAACAGTAGCCTTTAATGTTGCTAGAGCTATAATCTTTTATAGTGTATTATTGTGTCTGCTTTTATTTTCTGACGTTTTAGTTTTGGGGAAATCCGTTGTTACATTTTAATTTTTCATTCGAATAGTGGCATAGTTTATATCTGCATACTAACGTCCAGTTTCATTATTCATTTTATCATCATCACCATCTTTTTCTTCCCCAGTATACATGTTAAGGTAGGGCTAAGTTTGCTTGGGAATGTCCGTATTTCAAATAAATGTCATGATTAATTATCAGTAGTAGTAATTAGTTTAATATTGACAAAATACATTTACGGTTCGCGAGATGCAACCGCAATATTACTAATTATATGTACGCCAAACATTTGCTCATTTGCATAGCAAAGAGGGTGATCAATAATTGTATTAATTACTAACCAAGGAAGCTTCATGAAAATAATACCCTCATTTGCTATAGGTACAGACTGTGTATAAATAAAAGTTCCAGTAACACAAAGTACCTTTACGGGTAGCACTTTCGTGAAAACAAACTTTAAGCTGAACAACGTTACCCCGAGTTCCAAAATTAATGCACTCCACCACACACAGTCGCTGAATTGTAAGTCAGAGAAAGCCAACACTATGCCATTCTTATTCCACCATCGTCCTCAAACTAGCGTCGGCAAGTTAATATTGGCTGAAGCTTGTCTCGTTTCTACCCTGCGCCACCCCTGGCATGTGAGGATACGAACGTTTGTTGTATCTTACAAACGGCAGCTGAATGGTTAAAATCAATGGGGATTGGGTAGGCACAATTTATGCCGTTGTTCACTGGGGACAATATGGTCTGGGTGAATGTCCTATTTTGTATGAATTATCCATGAATGTAACGGAGTCATCTGGTACTTAACGTTTATCTGAGAATATGAAAATAATCATAATTTCGTAGTAGGTACTGAAAAAAACGGTAATTTTTTTTGCAAAAAGTTTTGTATCTGCAACTTCAAATATATTTTTTTCTTGCCAAAAAAAGTTTAGAGCAAGGATGAGACTGGTCTTTAGTAATTTTCTGTTAAAGAAAACTTTTTATTCCATCGTCTCGGCTAAAAGTTCGTAAGACCGTTCGCCATTAGAGGCTACCCAACCATGTGCGTTACAGGAAAAACTTGCTTGCTGATGCCTAAGTTTCTGAAAAGTTTCAAATACAATTTCGGGCCGCTCTTTAATGCTCGCTTAGTATGGCATTATCCTTAGAATTTTAGTTCTCCAGAAGGCGAAAGTATAATCCCCTTTATGTACGACTTATTCCGAGAGACTCGTTAAAAATTTAGAGAAGATTCTCATTTGACAAATGTTGTCATAAAAAGTTTAGTAGTCTAGACTTTATTACTTGTTACTGAACTGACGGAATGATACCCTTCAGCCCCTCTTACTTAAGGCATTCGTACCTACTATCTAATTACAAATTGAAGACTTTATAATGTTGGAAAGTTACGCAGAAATAATGAAGAGAATGCTATGTGAGCGAATGTTATGTTTCACAACGAGAAAGTGGAAGTTCTCGGAAAGAGCCAAACTCAACTATCTTAATTGTCTTAATACCGCTGCACTTTCATGTGGCAAAGTCAGGAAACTACAATCTAAAGAGGTAAAACTGTAACTTGGATGATGAAACCAGGAAAGCAGTAGCAAAACTGTATATGAATGAAGCGATAGTCTTTCTGAAGATGGAAACTTCAATAAGAGTTGTAAGAAACATTTTGTAACTACTGAAGTTTTGAGTCAAAAGGGAAAGCGTAACGATCCATGCACTCGTAACAACCATTTTTAGGGTTCCATACCCAAAGGGTAAAACGGGAACCCTATTACTAAGGCTCTGCCGTCTGTCTGTCTGTCTGTCCGTCTGTCACCAGGCTGTATCTTATGAACCGTGATAGTTAGACAGTTGAATTTTTCACAGATGATTTATTTCTGTTGCCGCTATAACAACAAATACTAAAAAATAGAATAAAATAAATATTTAAGAGGGCTCTCATACAACAAACGTGATTTTTTTGCCGGTTTTATAGATAATGGTACGGAACCCTTCGTGCGCGAGTCCGACTCGCACTTGGCCGGTTTTTTTAATTGATATAGAAATCTTGTCACATGATAAAAAGTTAATAGAGAGTGCGTCTCCACCCAAAGCTATCAGTCAACATGTAACTAAACTTAGCACGAAGAGTATTTCAAGTAACTTGTCTTTGATTTCGTTGTCTATGCTATATGTCTATGTAACTTTATCTGGCAATATTGGATAGATAAATATTTACAAAAAATTACAATTGATTCTGTTATTGGAATTGAAAAAGGTTAGAAGAAATTTAAGGTGTGATGGGATTAAATAATTTTGTGATTACTTTTCAGGGAATAACAGCTAAATAGGAAAGAACATGAAAATTGATAGGTACTAAATATAAATAAGTAATTTGCAATTCAACTGGTAATTTGAACGAACGCTTGGACAATGAAATCGATTTCAACTCACCTGAATTCAAGTACCCAACCCAGCGGTTTTTATTTCAACCTGTGTTAGGAGACCGAGTAATGTACCCATTCCTATCTCATTGAAATAAGTATAGGGAAAATCGTAATCGAACCCTTAAACGGGATTTATGAAGCAAATATATAAAATAGGGTAGCACAATTTAATACCAGAAGTTTACCTAAATCGTCGTTGTTGAGTAAATCGAAATTGCTTCTCTTGCCGAATGTAATTGCTTTCCTTCAATGTAGCAATCCAATTATTTTTCTAAACCCTTAAAAGATTTACCCGAGTAATATTGAGCAAAGTTTCCCTTCTTATCGGAAAACGATATTGGATGTATGTAGCTTGGCCGACCATGGCTCTAGAGCAATAGGTGGGGGATCCAACAACCGCCTATACAATACTGAGAAATTATTGTTGCCTATTAAATAGGCACATAAAACCCTTTCGTCGAGAAACGAACGAAAACTCTTGAAAAATATAGGCTTTTGTCACGTGAGACGTCTTTGCTAACATTTTGGTTGCAGCTCTGAGCAACGGAATCGTTCGCGTTGGCGTGAAAATATTTTCCGCAGTCGCTTTAAAATATCATTGCTGTCCCTAGTACTGGGAGTTATAATTACATTTTTTATGGTCCAACTCTTTGCACTGTGAGCGATATGATCGTTAGAAATGTCGCTGGCAAGCTTGACCTACTTGTGGCTTTTTAGCACTTCCAGGTAAATGTAAAACTTATTGATTTTCATTGCCGGAATAAAGTTTTCGGTATGTGATCAGTATTCTAGGCAGCCGCGAATTGTAACTTTGACCACAAACTTCAGTAGATTCGGAACGTTTGTTTCCCCAATTCGGTGTGGCTAATTTGAATAGGACCCGTGGATTGCGTCAATGTTTAATCTTCCTCCTAATATTGATCCAGAAGGAGTGGAGTTTTTACATTCCTAACGAGGCATGAAAGCGTTTGGGGAGCAATGAATCAGCCCCTCTCTAAGCGATGACTAGTTGCTGAACGATGATAAAGCAATTTGGCTTGAAACTAATCAAAGTCGAATGTAATAAATGTACGACTGGCTAACGTAATAACGCCTTCGTATAATTAACAAATAAGAGTTGTCTCGAGTTGTAACTGTTAAAAGTTTAAATTCCAGAGCTGTAAGTAAACTTGTTTCTTTTGTGGTTCGGTAACAAATAAATAAGTAAGTACGTTTTACGTAACGAAATGGTAAACAATGAATTTTAGATTAATTATTATTTCAATGAAAATGTTTAATTTAATTTTAACCGATATTGTTTTGGCTGCTGATGAACAAATAACAATAAATCGTCCAGGTACAAAAAATAGCTAAAAGTATATTTACGATGTTCAGTATGTCGGTTTCATCGCTAGGTATCTAGAACTTTTGGCGACAAAACGAGAAAGTGTCACGACTAGAAGAAAAATGTGTTTGAACAATTCGGTGTTGCTACAGTATGTACATAGTGGATGAAATTCACGGAACTTGGGAAATAAAGGGGCTGGCTTGCGAGACAAAGGTGGAGCTTATTGCAAATTCCTACGCTCACCTTGCGTTGCTATTAAACCTCCTTTGCGATACTGCAATATAATGTTTGTAAATCTCTTCAGTACCGAAACGTTAGAGAGGCACGTTTTGTCTAATCAATCTCCTTTGTGGTGTTAAGTCGTTTCCTTGTTTATATATCTTCCTTTGTTGTTTTATTCTGTAAAAACAATGATGTAAGACAATTCATACATGTTACTATATACAAACACAGTTCGTTATTATTACGTAAAATGATGTTGTGCTCTATGTAGATTAATGAAGACGTCATGTTGATATTCGAAACAACATCGAACATAATTAGAGCATACAGTAATAGGCAGGTCTTTCCTCAAATATCCCGCGTACATAATTATTATATCTATTAATTAAGCCTTGATTAATATCAGGGCATAATTCAAAATACCCACTGAAACAATACAGCTCGAATACGTACATATTGGTTCTACAGGTAATACGTCAGTCAGTAATATTCATGAAAAGCCTTTCATGTGCGCTTTAAATGAAAAATAAACTGCCTCTAAACCTTTTCATCATGGGCCAGTCAAAGTTAACGTCACTGGGCCCACACGAAGCGCCATTTCGAGCCATAAAAATATTCATACGAAGTATGGAAAAATTCCTACAATCAGTGAAAGCGGCCCCCTGAGGCATATTGTGGTACAGAGTTTTCATTAAACACAGAGCTCGGTTTTTGTCCAAAAAAATGCCTACACAGCCCGAGGCGTCTCCCTCGCATATAAGGAATGTTGTCTCTGGGAAATTAGTTCATAAAATTTCGCCCAACTCACAAAATGTACGAAAGTAAGCTACTCTTTTCTACAATCTATGATTATGTTTTCTCTTGTTTTGTTTATCTCGACGTAAAAAATAAATTAGAAAATATTGTGGCTCGGTGACATTTTCGTCCTTTTTGTGTTGAAGATGAAGAATTTTATTTAAGTAGCCGGCCGTTGGTGTTACACGCACTTATATTTCCCGCGGGAACCTTAATTTTTTTTGTAACGTTTTCGTTTATTTATATTTTTGTTTTCTATTCATTGTGGGTAGGCTTTTGGAGATTGTCTGTAAGTTAAAATGTAAGAAATTATTTTTTATAGATAACATTTCGAGAACAAAGGTCTCTAGTGACTAGACTTTTCCTATATATCACAAAAACCAGTACAAGCAGCTTAGAAATAACAAAAACATTGTTACCAACGCTCTGTCGCCTTTTTATTACGTTTCAATAACTGTGTAACACGTTATTTGTACAGGGGCACCTATAGGGCGATATTACGTACAAATAACAGGGGGGACACTTACGAAAATTGCTTATACAGAAAACTAATATCAACGTGTTTGCCAGCCGTTCGTATGTTATGATGTAAGTTAAAAGTAAATGGGGGAATCGGACCCACACTGATTCTGTTACAGTATTTCGGAACGTACCGTACGAGTTTCGTGCTAATTTTGGGTTAGTCCAATATTGGTTCAAAGTTTCTAAACCGTACTTGAATTTAGATTTTGGAGTTAGAGAAAAATATTGGTGTTAGGTGGTGTTTGTTCTAAGTATATGTTAAATCTTTGTTAATAGGCTATCAGGTACACTTATTTATATTGATAAAATGTTGTTGCTGTTTTATAAATTAACGTGAAATAAATATAATAATAATAAAAAGTTTTTATTTATTTCATCTCATAATGGTTTTGTAGCACATAAGGGTGCTATCACAAAAAAAAATGTTTTTCGTCAATTTCTTATCTAATTGTGACAAAGCTTGAAATAATTGAAACATTAAGTCTGTGAAAACTATAAAAGTACAGTTTTCGTGGTGATGAACCATTGTTTCATCACTTCACCTCAACAATAGTTTCATCACTTTTGCGCTCTCGAAAATATAGCGTATTTCGCCGTTCATTTACTTAATGAAGATATTGTATAATCATAAAATAAATTTTGATTTTATCACACGGATAACTGAAGCCTAGTGTGTGATTTTTAAATTTCTTGATATGGTTTGTTAAATAATAGGAAAAAAAACAAGACCGACAGTGTTTTTAAAAAAATATAGGTTTTTCAACATTATTTTCTGAGACTAGGTATTTGTAATATTTTGATAGTTCTTTTTGCTACCTTTTTGGGTTGAACATGTCTGCTTACATAAAATATTTTTAATAACCAAATTTATGTTATTATATTGAAGAAAAATGTTCCTAAACTCAACACGATATCGTCAATTTTGTGTGAAGAGGCAACGTAAATAATTTTTACAATATTATACACCAACATTTTCGAATAAAAAATTGCGACCAATGGAGATGATGGAGTAATCTATCTGTGGCAATTGTTAGTTACTTTTGGTTTATTTAAATTTTGCCGCAAAATGTACCGATGCACATTTTTGGCATATTTTGTGATAGCGTCCTTAACAGTTTTTAACTATAAACGATCACATTGTGAGAGCTGGTGCCTGAAGTAGATTTTAGAAGAAACCTGTATTACAGGTCACCAGGCACCATTAGTGGCATCATACAAATAAACAGGCAGGTAACATGTATTTCTACCAAAAAAATAAGTAAATGAAAAGGAAAATTAAAATAAGTAGGCAGAAATTACAGAACGCCAGTTACGATCCTTACCTATTCCATATAGTCTCCATGTAAGGATGGTAGCAGGTGGAGTTCTATGGTTTCTGCCTACCCCCATGGGAATAAGGCGTGAGATTATGTAGGTATGCAAATGATCTGTATGAATAAAGCCAACAAACCTTTATTAATTAACAGCCTATTAAGTCATCAAACCAAAAAAAATATTGTTTCCAAAACTTTTCGTTTTATCAGAATTTAATTAAAAAAATACTACCTATGTACGAGGCTTCGTAAATGCGATATACGTGTGTATTTCAATTAAGTACATCCAGAGCCTGTTGGAGTTACCAGATCGAACCGTCGCACAGTGGATCGTCCCCATACAAGAGGTGTGACATAGAATAAAAAATTGGAAAAGTATTTAATAAAAAATAAAAAAATACAGTTACATTCCTCTATTAAAGAACAACAAAAATTGTTATCACGCTTTTTTTATTTGACCAGCGCTTTCGGAGCGATTTGATGAAAACTGTTATTTTTATATGGAAACGAACACAAAAATGTCTGTATCTCATGATTCCCTCCTTGTTTCGATTTGCGGTTTTCACTACTGTTATTTAAAACTAAAAAATTGAAAAAATTGATTCATCATCATTTCATCTATTCATAATCAACTTTTACATTGTGTTTGAATATACATACAACATTAAAAAAAACATACAATACATACAAAAAAATATATAAAATAAGGACAAAAGTCGTACCCGAGGATATAATGGGCACTCTCACGAGTCTCGATAAAAATGGATTTTTCTGTATTCGTCTATACATTTTTTATTAAAATAATATTTTCGCGTCAGAATCACCTCACGTGCAAAAATATGATACTGTTGGGACTTGGTTAACTGGTCTGCATTGGTTTCCAGTAAAGAAACGACAAAAAAAATTGTAAGTGGTCTATGTCTATGAAACTCGATTTTCGTCCCATTGTGCGCCGCCGCCGCGCCGCGCCGGAATCTTTTTATGAAAAGCCTTTTACAATTTTTAAATCTCTAGAAAACAAAAAAAAACGGCCAAGTGCGTGTTGGACCACGCACAATTATGGTTTCCGTAGTTGGGATGAATTTATCCCAAGCACAAACTTAACATTGCAGTTGACAGACATGTTCCCCCATACATTCAAACTCAAACTCAAAGCATTTATTTCAATTAAGTAAAAAAACTATTTTTTATGCGATTTTAAGCTCAGGAGTTTTGGAGTTTTTTTTTTTTGGGTGGGGAATTATCAAATAACTTCTCCCGCTCTGGGCGGAGCGGCAGGGCGTGTCAGACTTTTACTGACTAAATCCCACCCGTGTTCCTTCATTTGCCTGTGTGCCAGGGCCACGATATCCCTTTCGGACAAACTCGCAACCATGGCAGGCAGTTTTGGATATAAGGGGGGAAATTGGGATGGTAAATTTTCATCTATTTTCTTAAATAACTTTAAAAACGTTTATTTTAAAATGATTAAAACCTGGCCCTTTCATTTGATATGTCACACGGTACGATTTGCAAAACTTTTTGTTAAAACTTTCTAATTTGTCCCCCAAAAGTGACCTTTTTCATTCAAAATTAATTTATTTACGTTACACGTCCGTGTTTGGATCACAAAAATCAATATGTGTACCAAGTTTCAACTCAATCGGTCCTGTAGATTCGGAGAAAATTGGCTGTGACAGACTGACAGACACACGAGTGATCCTTTATGTGTTCCGTTTTTCCTTTTGTGGTACGGAACCCTAAAAAGGTAGAATCAGTCTGTCGAATAAAATAGATTTCATGTGTGATGCCTTATTGCGTTTTTTCAGACCCGAAAATACATTTTGTATAAAAACTAATTTTTTGGCGAACTTGGGAAAGCGTTGAAAAATGGAACAAACCCAAGTCGATCCTTTTGTTTTTTCAAACCACATTACGGTACGTTTTTTTTAATTTCAACCATAAATACAAAGAATGCTGCTTCAAAAGGAATTAAGTATGGAAGAAGTTTATAACTAAAAGTTCATCAGTTTGTTGCTAAACTTACTCAGATACTGTGTGTCCGCTGTTCGCTTACCTACAGCAATACGGGACATTTACACGAGGAGGGTTTCTCGCTTGTCAAGAGGCGACAATTTCTATTCGATCATGCGAGTCTTGTAGGCAAGACTGACCCGGCTATTGCAGCGATTTCTTTACGCATAAGCGAGAAATTAAAAATCGCATACGATTGTGGCGCGTAAGGCGATTTTCTCAAGTTATCATTTGAAAATCCAAAAACGATTATCCATTTGTTTACATGGACACTACCAAAGACAAGACGATTCTCGTTTTTGCCTTGCGAGCATTGTATGGCTGTTTACAAGAGTCAATATTTTATCTCCTTCCAATAGGTATAAGGTACCTACGTGCCTAATAAGTAGTTAATATATATATTTATCTACACCCATGCTATAAATCCTCTATAAAAGTTTCTGAAACAGTTAGCTAATTGCCAACATTACAACATCCAGTGTCATAGTAAACATTTGGTATAGATAAAAGTGGGGGCAACACTCTAAATACCTAAGTGAAGACGACTGTGGTCGGACTCTCTCTTTCTAAATACATACATATGATAAAGAAAACTTATATCACTGTCTCGTTCATATGTATGTATTCAGAATGAGATTCAGATTCGTTTATTTATTGTAAAACATAGGTACATTAGGTTCTTAGTTGGTAATACAGTGAGGGCGCTATGTTTTGCCTCTAGGGCGTACAAAAATAATAATATATGCAATATAATTGAAACAAGAAATTAATATAGGTAGGTATATCACCACACATAACAAGTAAATAAATTAGATCTTCAGAGAAACAATAAAAATAAAAATGTCCGCAGTTATTGTAATAAAATTAAAATTGTCAGCACTTATTAAGAATGTTAAAGAAAATGAATTATCTCATAAATTAAAATTAAATGTCAATAGGGAAGATTACTAATTGTTACATAACAAATGTCAGAAATTTTATAACGGCATGTCATTCAAATATTCGGTGATAAAATAATAGCAATTTCTATTACAAGCTCTTTAATTTTCTTTTAAAGTTGTGCAAATTTTTGGACCATAGTCGTCTTCACTTAGGTATTTAGAGTGTTGCCTCCACTTTTATCTATAAGCTTCTTGGGTATATTATCCAAACGACGAGTGTTATAATGTTATAATAAATTTCATATAGGCTCGTACAGACTAGTGCGACATCGCGGGCGCGACGCGACACTAGTAGCACAATTTCTATGTCGGTGCCTGTCGCGCCCGAGATATCGCGCTAGTCTATACGAGCCTATAAGCAGATCCTTTTATCACTACTCAATTCGTGGTATTTTTATGAATTTCAAAAAAAGTACATTGTCATGCACGCGCGTTCCACTACCACAGCGTCGTAATTAAAAAAAACTTATAGGTTATTCGAATTCACGTCGTATCCAATTTACCCATCACGTCTGCGGAATTTCGCTAGCTAATTTAATTTGTCCGTGTGGTGCCGCACGTAAAGAATAGCACCACCCTATTTCTTCCCGTGGGTGTCGTAAAAGGCGACTAAGGAACTTACTAGAGAATGGGCAGCAGCGTTCTCTATGCATTTTAACACCATACTGCGATTGCCAACCCGACTGCCAAGCTTGGCGATTATGGCAAATCCCTCTTTGGGGGAGACCTATGTCCAGCAGTGGACGTCTTTCGGCTGAAATGATCAATGACAATCAATACAATCAAGTGACTACAATACTGATATTTCTAGTGAGGTCTCTACAGGTCGGGGTCTCTACTACTCCGAAGTGATAACCCGAGGTATCGGCCGAATATTTGGCCGTTTTATAACTTTGACTTTGAGTCCTTACCCGACTTCAAGTCACATTTTTGACTTTGGCTTATCTCTTTGACTGTTGTCTTTTGTTAAATACTAATATGACCCCAAAAAACTCATCAAACTAATTTCTCTTTTGTTTTATCATGTTTAACTATAGATATTCATCAGTTTCGCTAGCTCATTCAATTTGACCCTGCATAATGCAATTCGTATTGCTGATTTTCTGTCTTTTTCACGTTATGTTCATCAATATTTTCATCAATAATTGTAGTCAAATTTTGTAAATGAATATTTCATTTGGTAGGGGAAGCACGCGCGGCGGTACGATATGAATTATTATTTTATTAAGTTTGCTTAGGTAGTTTTTAATTTAGCTTCAATAATACGTATTTAATCCACTTTGTGTAAGTTTAGTATGTCGATGATGTTCCTGTCACTGTTGTTTATATAGCAAGTAGTGGTATACGAATTTGTGTGGGGTAGGTAGGTACGAAAACATTTTTTTTTTTTTGGAAGACGGAGTTATTTTTTTGTATAAAGTTTTTTTCCGTTTTCTTTCTTACAATGCTCTCATTCAAAGTAGTTCGGCTGGTAGAAAAACGGTCTTAACTGCAATAGCCACATTTGTTTTATGAATTATTTACTGCAGTATGTTGTATTCGGAGCCAAAGGGATCTTAAAGGACATCCATGAAAAACGAGGAAGTAGATGTAGACATTCCTTATTAGGATCAAAGTTCCGAATACCAAAAACCGATTTTTTTATGTTACCGAAGTGTAAAAATATCAAGCGTTAAATATTTATTCAATATCGTTAAAATGCGATTTGAAATAATATGTCGTATACATATAAATAAATTGAACGTACAAAAATAATCTCGAAGGCTCAATGTCTTTAATATTTTCCATCACAATGTTGGCTTTTCGGCAATATCAAATTCTAATATCAAGCTGCTTGCCACATGTCGACATGGCATCAATAAAATCCATTCCAATAAAGTTTCTTTTGTGTCGGTGTTAAGCCTCGTCCATATTGGAGCACAAATTGCGATTCGTGTCCCAAAACTCGTAACTGCCTTTTCTGTACAATATACGGCGAAAGCTGAACACTAGTCCTCATAAAGAAAGCTACAATCAACGGTAGGTAGGTAGGTATATTTGGACCAAAAAACCGTTTTTACAAAAATTGTAAATTAGTTTTGACATAAATCGAAAAAATAAGTCTATGGTTCACAATAAAGAAGAAAACTCATAATATTATGTATACTAGAGGTATCGGCATTTTTTACAAAGACAAAAGCATTATTTTATGCAACATACCGGGGTTATGTACAAAGACAAAAAAGGGCTGAGTTTCGCAACCTCTTATGTCATCGAGCTGGTCATGGTGGTCATAAATATATTTATGTAAGAAAAATGTGTTCAATATGTATATATTAATTTATAATACCCTACTAGACCAATTTAAATTATGGTAATGTTTTTAAAACAAAATTGTCAGAGTGGTTATAAAAAAAGTGTTTCTATAGCATAAAATAAATTTTAGAACATAAAAATATTTGTTAGAGTATTAGTTGGTGAATTTATTTTAGATTAAAGGACATTTGTATGTATTAATAATGCATGATAATAATGTAATAAATGTACTATTAATAGAATCTGCATAATATTTGTGACTTATATAAATATGATTAATTTGCACGCAGGCAGAATACAATGACTTTAAGGCTGTAAGATCTTCCCTTGTAAACCATGTATTTTCTTGCAAATAACCAATTTGAATTTTGAATTTGAATTCAAAGGATAGCCAGTCTGCATCGCTGGATGTAGGTGGTCAGTAATAACAGCCAAGATAGGTCTTTTATTGCATCTAGACAACATAAAATGGCCCCAGTGTGGGCTATGCTTTACAATCATTTATTCATCGCAGACATTGTTCGTAAAAACAGTTAAAACTTCAAAGTAATTTGCTTTCCCATAACAACGAAAGATTACATAAAAAATTAAGGACAACGTCGCTAGGTTTTCTATTCCCCTAACAAAAATTAAAAAATTACACGACAAACAGTGATTGAACAAGAATTCTTAGAAATGTTTCAATTTAACGAGAACGCGTACTTTTTCCCATTTTAAACTGTGTAGGTATGTATCAAAGAAATAATATTTAATATCATAACAAGGATTGTTTTACTTACCGATCCCCGGGCGAAACGTAATTGGTTAAAGTTTTTTTTGGGATGAAACAGAAATGTTATTACAGAAAATGATCCCAGATTCGTACTTTAGAAACAATGGAAGATATTTTCCTTTAATTTATTTCTCCAAAATAGTGATGTTGTAGTTCAACATTTTGGTAAACATGTTGGTTTTGATACCGTTGATTCCGTTGATGTTGGTAACGGCCCCAACTCCCAACCCTAAAATGCAAATGAAGGTGGATACAATACAAACTGAACGTATCACTAATTTCATTCCCCAACTCCGTATAAATATGTATGAACAAACAAGTAATGTAATTTCAAAGATTCTGTAAGCCAGTATTTACTTACTTAGACTGAATTAACGTACACAATGTGGAACTGTGTAGAAGTCAACACGTAGCAAATGTTCCGAACTTGTTGTACTTACTTCCTTGTTGCACCAAGCAGCGATGCTTTCGCCAGTAAAGGATGGGTATGCAGCAACTTTAGTAAAATATTCAGGGTGCTTCTCACCATTATAAAACAGATAGGTGCTATAGCCTGACAAAACGTAGATTTGTTTCCCACGGAACTCCTCAGTTACTTCTTTCTTTATGTTAGTTGCCTCTGGACTAAATCTGTTCCCTAGCAAAATAGGATCAAACTGTCTCATAATAAATGTACCTACAGTTGTTTCCTTCATCTTTATTTCGCACTAGCGACCCGCGACTTCATTCGCGTGGAAGTCGTAAGGCTAAGTGCGTGTCGGACGACGCACAATGAAGGATTCCGTAGTTGGGTTGAATTAATACCATCAAAATATGTCGCATTAATGGCCGTATTTTTTATTGAGTTGACTTAGAAGCTTGATTTTTTTAGAGCTCCATAGGACCATAACTTTACGTATTTGACATTAATTTCAACTTGATATTACCACGCATTCCTGAGAAAAGGGGTCTTGACAGACAGACAGGCGGACAACGATGTGATCCTATAAGGGTTCTGTTTCTTCCTTTTGAGGTACAGAACCCTAAAGTAAGTTGGGGTTTCATTCCCACGAAATGTATGCAAAAAAGTTTTTTTTGCGCTTTCTGACACTTCTAGTATCTACTCAATCCTCAGTTTGTCTTATAGAGTTTTTTAATCCTCATAAGCAACAGGATCTATAGACATCAATTTTTTTTTGTGAAAATTGTCCATTTTCTTGGTGACAGCAAGTACTTTTTTTCAAAATCTGTGAATTTAGATTCAAATGTTTCAAAAAGTTAAGGACATTTTTCTAAGACCGATTTCGTGTAGCTACAAGGGTTAAGGTACACTGCCCCACCTCAAAAATCCATCCTGTATATTATGTAATTATGATTCAATGCTTAGCCCCATAAAGATATAGCGTGATGATAATCATTTCAAAGGTTAAATCTGTAACTATCTGCAATGTTCTAACCGTTTGGCTCGGACTATAAAAGGAATACAAACATAATCCAATATTGCTCATCCCCCATAGCAAATGGCGTGATAATATACCTATAGCCTAAAGACTGACCAGATAATTAGGAAATATCCATGCAGAACAGAATCTAATACATTCAGACAAACAGACAAAAAAATCTAAAAACTATATTTTCGGCATTAGAAGCGATCCCAGACCTCGTAGCAATTACTTTTTTTTTTAATTATACTATGTACAGTTTTGACTTCACTAAGATTTTATTATATATATAGATTCAAATTCCTCTGTAAGTTGAAAGCAAATGGAATATTAATCTCCCAAGACTTTTTGAAACAAATAAGTTTCTGAATATTGTGTCTTAATTTATTAGTAGAATCTTGCTGAAATCTGTCTTTTCTAATGAACTCGGCAGAAACAATAAGTTTCTTTAATTTCACAAATGGTGACAGCCCTGTTAAAAGGAGAGAATTAATAAAGAGAAATTTAGTCTTGTACAGCTAAAGAATTTTTTTATAAAAATTGTTAGATTTATTCCTATTAATAATAATTTCGTGAATGAAGAGTGATCATTCCGGATCACTTGTTTCAAATGGGTACCTACCTACCTTCACTTCCGCCTGACATATAAGGCACTGCCAAACTGTTGCAGTTTTTAAAAGAAGAGTGAAAGAACACTATGAAGGAAGTGGTGAAGGGTGGGCGTTTTTGGGGGACTGTCTTATGTAATCTTTGACGTTCAAAAAGTGCTGATTCTCAGCCTAGTTTGAATAAATTACTTTTGATTTAGATTTTGACTATCTTTCCACTTCGTCATAGTTGCAGTAGTTCTTATTTATTATTTTATACTATATTATAATTATATATATTTTAGTGATATTTATTTTAGACGTATGTATGTATATGTAAGTATATTCTCATATTTTATGTTTATATTTTCAATTAGTGAATAGTTTTTTTATTGTATGTATTTTGTTTTCTCTTCTACTCTTACACACGTTGTCTACATTTCTTTGGAAATAAGCGTCATCTTTGTACATATTTTAATCATTTTTCTGTTCCTTTTTCCTTTTGTGTTTATATGTGTGTGTATATAAACTGTTAAATAAATAAAATAAAATAAAAATTAAATGGCAATTTTTTGTGACTGGGTGCTAGTTCTGCTGACAAAACCGTATCTTTAAAAAAAAAAAAATTGTAATGTAAATCTGTCTCTGTATCTATATCTGATATAATTATAAACACAGAAGTTACTACAGCCTCCTATTAGTACTAGCCTGTGCTAAGCTAAGGCATTGGTAAGCAGATGATATTCAAGAGCAAAAATTTTGCAGCAATTCTTGTTTGGTTCTCAAACTTTTTTGGTGACGGAACCCTTTTGGAAAACGAAATTTTGGCGGAGCCCTTAATCAAAAATGCTTTTATGTATATTCCTTAATAATCATATTACTTTACATTAACATTTGCATAAATTTTTACTTTATAAGTTTTTAAAATATTTAGATAAATTTTATTTGACTCAGGTTGCAGAGTAAAATAAAATATAACCTCTTTAGTATTTTTTTTCATTATGACCAATATTTTCGCGAAGTAACAGTCACAGAGGCTTTGCGGAGCCCTAGGGCTCTGCAGAACACACTCTTTGAGTATGGCTGTTATAGAGAACCACCTTTATTTCTGTTAGTGATTCTTGCAAAGTTGTATTTAATCAAAACCACTTTTATGTTTGCGTCTACGGGTAGATGCAAACTAGTGCAACATGCAATGTTATTAGTGACGTAATGTAACAGCATTCAGTGATTTGGCCCGTTAACCGATCCGGTACTGAGCCGATCGACCAATGGAATGCAATAGTAATTGCACTGTCACTCCAATTTGTGTTCGTTCAACGACGTTGCGTTACACCATTAGTTACATTGCATGTTGCAAACGTCTATTCGCAAGATAAAGTATCTTGTCGAACCCACAAATACAATTCTCGTATGCATCAGTCTTCTATAAACGGTAATTTTATTTTATTTCCACGTATTCTATTTTTATTCGTGCGTTCTGTACAAAGTTTTATTACGGAGTGTATTTGAGTGAATGGATTGTTAAAAAACGGTGAACGAAAGTTTAATCTTGGACAGAAGGCAATAAAATAAGGGCGGGAATTTTGTGAGAAGTCGGCGCCAGCCTGCCAGTTGCAGACAGCCATCGATAGGGTTTCGAATGTAATGGCACCTGCATAGAGTGGAAAATACCTTGCAAAAATATGCCTTGGCTGGTATTCCCCGCTCATATAATTTGGAGATAAAACAAAACTTTTACAAAATTTTGATTAAAACTCAGTCATTTATTTATATATTTAATACTTTAAGCACACAAATGTACAGAGGCGGACTTAATGCCATAGGCATTTTCTACCTGTCTACCTTTGGGCGATGCAGAGACAAGCAGTGGTAGGTGCAATAACTAAAATTGTGGAATAAATAATTATTTAAATATAATATATATACCTAATTATACATATATATAAGACCAAATAAATACACATCAATACATGATTATACTAAAACAAATCAAACAAACAATGGGAAAACATTACCGTTGTGATGATACTACCAGCTTCTTACGAATGAGCTCGCGATTAGGATAATCGGTTGTTTGCCATCGTGATTACCTAGGACAGCGCATTGAGTTGAGTTGAGTCATTGATTGTTTTACTGCATCAAACCTTGAAGGCCATAACATAACAAAACATTTGACTTTTTTATTGATTAAGTATGTTGTGTTTGGCATAGGCTGTATGCACAAATATCTTGGCCTAGCGACGTGCCTGTTGTGCCGGCCGCCATATTGAATAAACGTCAGTGTGTCTCTAACCGGCGTTTGAGTTTTACGTATCCCGTAGTTAGAACTCCTTCCACGTGTGCAAACGTAACAAAGTAGGACAGTAAAACTATATTTTAGTCATACACAAACTTAACAAAATGAAGATTATCTCCTACTACTTACTTTTATTTTTCTGACAGGCAAATCGTAAAAAAAGATTACAGATTACCCTGCTATAGATTTAAATCAGCTGTGCTGCTGGGGAGTTTGTTGTGCCACTTCTTCTTCCCAGCTAAAGCACTAGGACGTGGTGAAGGGTGGGCGTTTTTGGGGGACTGTCTTATGTAATTTTTGACGTTCGAAAAGTGCTGATTCTCAGCCTAGTTTGAATAAATGACTTTTGATTTTGAAATTTCAACATCTATTAAAACAAAAACCTATATTTATTTTTCACCCCGGTATTATCAACTCCATATCAATATAACACAAACCGTTTCTCTCTGTCATAAATTTGAATAGAATCGATTGGTGTCTGCGCCTCCGGGAAAGTTAGATTTCCCTCAGGACTCCCACGACACCTGACCGAACGTAAAATATATTCTCGATTTTTTCCCACTCCCGAAATGATGGATTAGGACTATATATATACGAGATGTTTCATGCTTTAGAAGGCAGGTTTACGTTGAAATATGATGATACTGTTGAGTTTCGAGTACGATTATTCGGTTTAAGACTTCTATTGGTATGACATGCGATAGATTTTTCTTTATTTAATGTGTCAGTGTCACCGATAAGATCTATATGAGAGATATGAAAAGTTGATTTACAAGAATAAACGTAGTTTCGTTTAGTCTTGTAAGTTAATATTTAGTATTGAATCTTTGACAATCGTTACGAGTCGTCAGAAGCCCGAAAGTCTGACAATCAGTCTTACCACGACGGGGTATCGTATTACCAAGTTTTTGGATTGTGGAGGTCAGATAGGCAGTCGGTCTATGTAAAATGCGGATTAGACTGGAAGTTGCATCCGGTTAGACTGGAAGCCGACCCCAATATAGTTCTGTGCCTGAGAAGCATATAACTAAGTAAAAGCACCAAAATTCCACTTTACAGGAGAAAGTTTTTTCTCAAAAATAACTGACAATCTTGACTATAAAGAGCTTCTGAAATAAAATGTGCCCAAATTTTGGAGAAAATGTTTTAATACCTAATAACTACACTATTAAACTTTAATTAGATAAAAATATTGAGATCAATAGAGGAGCTCGTGGCTAAGTAATTACAGCCACACGGGTCGATCCATCAGGTTAAGCTACGCTTGCCGGGGTTGGTCCGTGGATGGGTGATCATATTTACATACCGAGACTCCTCCATGCCTTGGAAAGCACGTTAAGCCGTTGGTCCCGGCTGTCATTCGCGGATCTTTGACAGCCGTTACGGGTGGTCAGAAGCCCGAAAGTTTGACAACCAGTCTTACCAAGAGGTAGGTATCGTATTACTTAGTTACTGGGTTCTGGAGGTCATATAGGCAGTCGCTTCATGTAAAATACTGGTATTCAGCTGCCTCCGGTTAGACTAGAAGGGCTAGGCAGATAGATTGAGATCAATTTCACAGTATTGTTACTTTTTTAAGGAAATAATAAAAAACTGTATCACATATAGTGATATAAGATCGCTGCGCCACGCGCACGTCTTCGAAAGTGTAGCGGCAAATCAATGTAAGTCCGTACATACACTAAAATTTAAATGATAATATCATGGTATTATAATGTATAATCATTTAAAATAATAAGCTTGTCAGCCACATGACAATCAATGTTGTGCGAGGCAGGGTATAGCATTGTATTAATCCCAGGAGTTTATTAATGCGTTTAATTACAGTTACACAAATTAAATTATCATATAAACTCTTTTAAAAAGCTATTAAATGTTATTTTATTGTTACTCAAGATTGTCGCAACAGTTAATTATCCTTCCTTTAGAATTATATTATACAGAGTCAAAATTAAATTCCAGTTTTCTGCACATGTTTTTGTTTCATATAGCAATCTAGAAAAAATAAGCCCTTAGAACTAGTGACATTAATGAGAAATGGGTTAGTTTTCTAGGCCTTCTCCTTAATTTACAGTGATAAGAAAGTCGTTGTAATAGGCCCTTAGGCCCTTTACGCACTAGCGGTCAACCGTGGGGACGGCAAATACCAAAAAAAAATGGGGTCTTTTTCGTAACCATTTGTTTCACTATTACAGCATTTATGGATTTAATTTTTGAATATATGTTTATTGACTATTTGATTAATACTTTGACTGAAGGAAAATGCAATTGGGTTAAATTTCCTCGATATAATTTATTTCCGAAAAGACCTCTATTTTTTCATATTTTTTCCTGTAATTCAAAAATCCTAAGTAATTTAATTGCAAAAATGCATTCAAAATGTGCGAATTAGCTAACTGAAAACTCTGGCTGAAAATATTTTTGATAGATAGCTTAATTTATTTTTAAACAATTTTTATTTGGTTTGGCGCCATAACGTTGTTGTATTTTGGTTCCAGCGCATTATTGCGCTCTCTTTTTTCGCATGTGGAAGTAATTGACTCCGTCACTTTCTTATGACCGCCCAGTTCGCTATGATTTATTTTTTACGTATCACCTTAATATGCAACCGCATGTGTGCGCTCTTATCCGCCATAGAGTTGGCTGGCCGGCTGGCCGCTCAAACGAACCGCCTAGGCGGCCAACCGCTAGTGCGTAATGGGCCTTAGGCGTCTCAAAGAAGTCGTCGATTTATAGTAATTTAAGTTACGTTAACATCTACTCCACGAGAATTTCAAATAGCCTGTTTTTGGCCCCAAATTTGAAAACGACCCAAAATCAAAATCATTTTTTTGCGCAAATAAAGTACAGAAGGTTCTTAAAGATAAGTATATTGATCTCTTATTCTGCCATTAATTTCGGCGTGCAAATTTTACACGTATAGAAATATTTAATAAAGATTTAATAATATTTATTTCATAAATAAGTACCTAATTATTTACTATTTAAAGAACAAATAATTAATTTGGTTTGTGCATGCATTAAATATATTAAAGTAGGTTGTATTAAATAAATTGTATTAAATTCATTCTAATTTGGTAACAATTCATTATTCTTAATGTGACAATCATGATACTACAATTCATGGCTTACAACCTATAATCTAGGAACTCAAGTACACTATAAAAGCATTTATCATTTAATATCTTTGTAAGAATACGATTGAATTTAAATAAAAAACTTTTTACGAAACAAAAACAACTGACTTCCAAAAAAAACGCTACAAAGTGAAAAATAACTTTAATTTCGGTAAAGTCGGTGTCTTTGGATCTGTATTTTAATTTTTTGCCACCGACTTCCGAAATTAAAGTTATTTTTTACTTTGTAGTGTTTTTTTTGGAAGTCGGTTTTATTTTTTCGTAAAAAGTTTTTTATTTTTCACTTTTATGTGGGTCAGTTTGTAATTTATCTAATTTACAATAGCCTAATGTCAAATGCTCATCACCTTTTACAAAATATTGCTTTTCCTGACAGGGGCGTTAATTGTTGAGGAGTTCTCCTGGTAAGAACCAGGAGAACTGATGGTGACTTCACCATATGCATTTTGACGATTATAAATTGCTTAGCAACCATATTAAAGTGCCTAATCGAATCGCAACGGTGAAATACTTATTATTAAGTAGTTCCGGTGGCCATCTGTAGTCTTCATCATCAGTTCCACTTCACCAAATGGTGCTTTTCGAGTGAAAATGCACGAGTTACTATAAAAAATACTCACTAACTACTCGCTATAGGTATGCCTACAAAATTTGAGGATTTCCCTCGATTTCCATGAGATCCCCTCATCAGATTCTGATTTGCTGGCAATGGGACCACCTCGGGAGCATACCCTTTCATAAAAAAAAAATATTTTCAAAATCCATCTACAATTGACCGAGTAATCGGTGAACATAAGTCGGTTAAAAATAGGAGTGTCGTTGGAATTTTATTATACTAAAACATTGTGCTTATGGGTGCATGCAACGGTACAGGGGTCGTGGGAGTATATAAAGTTAAATTATAATATTTAAAACTGATTTTCGTAAAAAACGTCAAGAAAGTTGGAATTTTGACCATCGATATCTCCATTTTATGGAGAAAAAAACCAGTACAAAAAAAAATCATAATAACGGGAAGAACAATTCTCGGCTTTGCTAAGGGTATAACGGCGCAGGATAGCCTTTACCAGAAGTGATCATCGTAATAGTGGTTCAGCAGCTTCAATATCATCAGGATTGTGCATAACCGTTCGTCGTGGACATGGTACGACAGCGGCTCCCCTGACATTTCTGTCATCAGAAGACAGCCGCTACGCAACCATCGATGCGACGCTCTGCTAGAGTGACAGTCAGCAGCCAGTGTCACTCTTATCCGACCTTTTCGGTGATTCCAATAACTTCATAACAAAAATTGACGGTGCCACTTGCTGCGCCATCAGGTATTTTTACACCCATTATAATTAGTGAAAAGTCTACATGAAAAGTTCGAAACACAAAATAGATTTTTTTGGAAAACTTAAAAACAAATCCTGCCCTAGGCATTTCAATGTCTACAAATATACTTCTTATAAAGCTAGTATTATAACAAGGTAAAGCGGAACTCTTTTAATCGTATTTTTATACTTCAACTTGAAGTTACTGCCTTCAAGTTACTGCCTTCAAGTTACTGCCTTCAAGTTACTGCCTTCAAGTTACTGCCTTCAAGTTACTGCCTTCAAGTTACTGCCTTCAAGTTACTGCCTTCAAGTTACTGCCTTCAAGTTACTGCCTTCAAGTTACTGTCTTCAAGTTACTGCCTTCAAGTTACTGCCTTCAAGTTACTGCCTTCAAGTTACTGCCTTCAAGTTACTGCCTTCAAGCTAGGATCTTTGTTCACCTCGGTATGGTGGAGAGGAATTCCTAAAGAACTCGTTTCTTAAGAAATTTTATGTTTCTTGTAGCCAAGTTTTACGGGAGGAAAAAAAATTGTTTGAACTTTAAAAATTTATGTTGTTCATTTTAAAAGTTAAAGTGTATATTTTGTTCGTTTTGTGTAGTGGAACTGTATACTGGTTTTAATTAATAAATATTCTAGAATTCGCCAAAGTACCTACTGTAAACTATTCCAGACCTCGTTTATTTATTTAGCAGTACATAGCTATCATTTATTCATTATAGACATATAAACAGACAAGAAGAAAGGAGCAAACAAATACGTACAAAAGCGATGCTTATTTCTAAAGAAATCTCTTTCAGCATACCTGCGACAGGAAAGTAGTCCAAAGATATGTAGACAACAACGTGTAAGAGTAGAAGAGAAAAAAAAAACATAAAATCAACTAATTTAAATGTAAACATACAATATGAGAATATACTTACATACATACGTCTAAAATAAATATCACTAAAATATATATAATAATATACATATAAAATAATAAATACATAATATGCAAATATGATGAAGTGGAAAGATAGTGTTATTTCACTCTTCTTTTAAAAACTGCAACAGTTGGCAGTCCCTAATGTCAGGCAGAAGTGAATTCTACAACCAAACTGCGTGCATAGAGAAGGAGCAGGAGTAAAAGTCGGTAGAGTAGGGACCCCATTTAAGGCGGAGATTTCTTGGAAATGGTCAAAACGTTGGTTTTTTGAAAGCATTGTATCTCTTAATCCATTCGATGCAACCTTATTTTTAAAAATTGTACCGTAATTTTTTTCCCAAAACAAAAACAGTATGATGTTTTCAAGTCTTTTGTGCATACTGTGATGGAACTCAAAACATAATTAAACATAATTTAATAGATCAAAAAAATCATCTTCAAAGACAACTCTTAATTATTTATAAAAGCAGTTTATCCCTTCGTTAACAATTATAATTAAAAGTACACCATAAAATTGCAAATGCCTAACTGCAGCAGCCGTTGATGGATTAATTTTTATTAATTAGTTAATATTTAATTTTATACGATTTTATTTGCATTTTTACGCCATACGTTGTGTCATCGTATATCTCTTTCTTTTGTATGCAATCTGACAGTGACAGCGGTTTACCTGTTGTCATCCTCATAAGGAGATTTCTAAGATGCGACCTGTAAGGTGCATCAGAAGGACGGGCGTAGGAAAAGCAATCCCGCAAATAGGATGGCGTTCTAGGGTAGGGTTTATATTGAAATAATATTATCAATCAGTTTGTTGATTGTTAAAATCATCATAGAATGTAAACATTAAATAGTGCTCTGTATGTGTCCATTTAAAATTTTAAAATTGATATTTTAATGGCTCTTTTTTTATTTACAATAAATCCTCACAATGTTCCACCACTACTTATTTCTTGTTACATAACAGCTAGCAATAAGGTCTAGATAGACTAAAGTGCTCAATGTTTTCCCTCACAAACAATTACGAATAGCCAATATAACCTCTGTCCCCGGCACAAGGTTACTTCTGTTTACCTAATTTTCTTTGCGTTACCCAAACATGAACCTTTCTTTTGGTTTCTCCGCATTTTTATAACAGGAAAATATTAATAATGTCGCTAAAATAAAAATACATAGTTCAGCTTGTTCCTACAGCTGAACATACGGAATCCCTAATAAGGGAGGCTTATGGCGAATAACATCTGGGCTCCGAGGACGGCAAACACTTGGCAGTAAACACGAGGTTACAGTAAGAAAAATGTTTTTGTTTTCCAAGGCTTTCTTTATATATTGACATAACTTTGTAACGACGTACGACTCATACATAGACAGCAGTGTTTTGTTTCGCTACACTACTTTTTAGTTAGGGTTCCGTAGTCAACAAGAAACCCTTATAGTTTCGCCATGTCCGTCTGTCTGTCTGTCCGTCCGTCCGTCTGTCCCCAGCTTAGCTCAGAGACTCTTAGTACTAGAAAGATGTAATTTAGCATGGGTATAGATATTAAACACGCCGACAAAGTCGTAAAAGAAAACCTTGAAAAAAAATTTTTTTTAAGAGTACGACCATTGTACATAAAGTGGCGACGATATTTTTTTTTCGTCTATCCCATAGTATGGGGTATCGTTGGATAGGCCGTTCAAAAATATTGTGGGTCTGTAAAAACCATTTTTCAATTCAGGGATCAATTTGCGTAATATTAAGTTTTAAAGTGCTATTTTTTGTTAGGGTCAAGTGTCTCCCCTCTGCCAGCTAAATGGTTGGTTTTGGATATGTGAAAAAAATCATGGCAGTATTATATATAACGAAATTAATTGGAAAACTATCACAGTTGAGTAGGCTTTACAAGTTAACGAGTATTAGGCGACCAACTTAAAGGAGACGTTCACGAAATGTATGGGGCTTGGTACTAAAATAATTGAAAATTTAAACAGCCTTCTGACCTATATAGGCTGAAAGAAGGTAATTATTTTGACGTCTTTGGGCATTTAATTTTTTTTTACAGCCGCCCGTTTTTTTTTAAAACAAATGTTGAAAAATAAAATGTTCTACAAGCATTATTTATATTTTAGGGATGGCAGCCCTGTGGCAAATGACGTGACAATGACAACGTCAGTCAGCAGGTCTCGGCTTGACATTTACAGCGGATATTTAGTCCGAGTTTACAGCTTTGACTTTTTTCGATACGTTTTGTTATTGCATTGTCATGATAATCAATATTTTTTGTCTCAATTTCATGGAGCTGCAGCTAAAATTACAATAAAATCCCAAAGTATTTAATAGAAACGGAAATATTAGCCACATAATATAATTATATTGCATAGAAATTAATAAATAAAGACTATGTGCGTTTTGTTTGTATTGAAACATTTTTCACTTTTACACAAAAACGGGCGCCTGAAAAAATCAGATTTAACTATAATCGAGTAGCATAATAAATAAGCTTTTTAATAAGGTACATCACATTAGCGTTTAAAAATCGTCTGAATATTATACCAATTTTGACCTCTCCTTTGCAGTTGGAGAATTGACCGTAACGTATATCGATGTATGGGAGAGCATGTTTTGCAACTACAATGTTAAGTTTGTTTTTGGGATAAATAAGGAACCCTTCACTGTGCGTGGCCCGACAAGCCCTTGGCCAGTTTTTTATTTTTATATACGAGTGAAGTTTTTCCTTCGCCGGCCGCTATCTTGGAGCTCGCTTTTGTCAAAGAGAGCTTTTAAAATTTTCGTGCATAAAACAAGAAAAATATGACTCGGATTTTTCTGTCAGTCTCAAGTTATGTAAGCTAACAATATTCTGGTTTTATGTGGGCTTATCTCAGTTGAATTTTCTTGGCAGTGTGACGATATTCGGAATGATTTGAAAGCTTGTAAGATAAGCATTCGTAAAATAAAATTAGGTACGCTTGTCTCCTGGGATATTTGGTTACCAGGATTCCTTTGAAGTTTCGCAGTAGTAAAGTCTTGGACTTACGTGTTAGGCTTAATCTAAATCTTAGTCGAAATAGACCTTCGAAATTCTAAGTTCCCAAGAACAAGTATTTAAGTAGGCATTGTAATGTAGCTAGCTGTTCACCGCGTTTTGTCCGCATAGAGCTTGCCTAATCATAGCAGCCGACAACCTCATATTAAACTTTACAATGACTGCATTGACTTGATAAACGCAAAAAGAAAAGTAAATATAGTTTAAGTGTAATTTATGACTTCTTGAGCATTGATCACTATTTAAAACTAGTTTTAAGTAAAGTTTTAATTGTCAAGCATAGATTCATTAATCATAGTTCAGCTGAGTTTGACTTTATTTTAGATCGTTACTCAGTTCGTGAAGCGAAACCAAGCAGTGATTTGATATGTAATCGGCCAAGTGTGATCGAGACCGCCCTTGAGCATAGATTGTCATGTAAATTTTTGTTATTTTCATGTTTATCTGCGTTGTCGAGTTTTTTAAATATTGTTGTGGAATTGAAGCATTACTATCAAAATGGATATACCTATTTGGAGAAGTAGATTATTAGAGTCATTAATTAAACGATAGTTCAAATAAAAGGTTGAATTTAAGCGTTCTTCTCAGATATTTACAAAGTACCCATAAAATTGCGAAAACTTTAAAAACGAGTACAGGTTTTCATTTCAATATTTTTCTTTTAAAACAATTTGTAATATAATCAATATTTTTACTTAACAACATTTTTTTTTTTTTTTTTGAATGGCATCTCGCAGTTGACCTTTAGAGGCCGTGACTGCTTAACCGGTCTTTCCTGTGGCTGCCCTAAGGTGTGAGCTTAAAGCCTCCAGCCAGGAGCGTAAATATAAGTATTATAAACTAAACGACAGCGCTCTAAGGGCACCCTCTATGGGGTACGAACCTCGGCTTAGGGCGTCGTTGGGGAAAAGCAGCAAGTTGGGGACGGGCTGGATCGAAAGTTTAAATTCATGATTATTAACTGGGATTACTATTAAATGCTACGGCTCACTCAGCCTCGGGGCTGGCGGTTCGACGTGCAAGGGACGGGGGGAACAATTAATTCTTGAACTTCGCGTGGTACCTCGGCGGCGAGGACGGAATGACGGTTTGTATTTGTGCACTGTACTTGTGGCCCTATTGCTTTCCTGAAGGAGAGTAATGGGGTCATCCGGATCTAAGAAAGTATGCCTAGGTTGGCGAGTCTGACTAATCTGAGAAGGCCTATAACTAGCTGCCTGCACAACCAAGGGGTTGCGATGTCTATCTGCGGACTCGAAGAACCGCTTTGTCGCGCGTTTCATAAACTGCTTAATGGTGGGGATTTAAGATCTACATGAAGGGTTTCGTTCCGAACGAACCATCGAGCGTCCGTAATTTTACGGAGAAATCGGTTTTGAAGTGCCTGCATTCGATGAATGAGGTGAGGACGGGCGTGTGTGAAAGCGGCACACGCGTACGTCATAATCGGGCGGATACTTAACAACAATCAGCTGTACCTATTTGAATAGATAATAAACATGAAAATAAAAACCATCAACAAAAAATACAATGCTACAAGGTTATTTTGGCGAAAAATTCACACATGCATTCAGAACATGCATGCATTCAAACCTTTGGTACTCAATGCACACGTGCTCAAAAAATAGGTGCTCAAACGGGAATACTTAATTATGGCGCGGGGTTGAAATCGGAATTAACGCCGCTATTACTCGCAAGTGCGAGTCGGTTTCGCGCATGAAGGGTTCCGTACCATTATCTATAAAAATGGCAAAAAAATCACGTTTGTTGTATGGAAAAATATTTGTTTTATTTTAGTTAAATTATTTATTTTTAAAGTGAATATTAACTAAATATTCTGTGAACATTTCAAGCGTCTACCTGTTAACGTTATCAATATCGAGCAAAAACGAGAAAAAAAATCACGTTTGTTGTATGGGAGCCCCTTAAATATTTATTTTATTCTGCTTTTTAGTATTTGTTGTTATAGCGGCAACAGAAATACATCATGTGTGAAAATTTCAACTGTCTAACTATCACGGTTCATGAGATACAGCCTGGTGACAGACGGACAGACAGACAGACGGCGGAGCCTTAGTAATTATAGGGTTCCCGTTTTACTCCATTGGGTACGGAACCCTAAAAACCGGCCCAGTGCGTGTCGGACCAAGCACAATGAAGGGTTCCGTAGTGGGGATTCATTATCCTAAGAACAAACTTAACATTGTAGTTGAAAAACATGTTCCCTCATACATTCCAACTGTAATTTTAAGTTTGAACACACAATATTGAGAGACTATGTATTTACCATGTTATTTTAAGATCATAGACTTCTCATAGGTTTTCCTGTAATATATAAGTAAAGAACTATTTTCTGTATTTTTTTCAAAATTTTATCTCAGTAGCTTCGGAGATACATTTTCGTAAATAATTTTAAAATTATAAAAAAAAATGTCTGAAATCCTTACAATAAAGCCCTCTCATTTGATATGTCGCATGGTAGAGAATGCAAAGCTTTTTTTAAAAAAAATCCCCTAAAAGTTACACGTCCGTGTTTGGGTCACAGAAGTCCATAAGTGTACCAAATTTCAACTTAATTGGTCCTGTAGATTCGGAGCAAATCGGCTGTGACAGACAGACACACTAGTGATCCTATAAGGGTTCCGTTTTTTTCCTTCAGAGGTATGGAACCCTAAAAAATCACAAATGTTTCCCAATAATGCCCCGCGGCCAATGTCATTCAGGCACCAAATAATTCAGGACTGCCATAATAACACTGAGTTCCTAAACAATTGGGTTCTTACACTCAGCACAAACTGATGGGGTCCATTAGGGCTGATGCCTACCAGGGTTGCGGGTTTGTCCGAAAGGGATACCGTGGCCCGGCACACTGCAACTGAAGGAACACGGGTGGGTTTTAGTCAGTTAAAGTTTGACACACCCTCCCGTTCCGCCCAGAGCGAGAGAAGTTACTTGATAATTTCCCACCCAAAAGAAAGGGTACCTTTTAATACTTCTTATCATGTGACGATCAGAATAAAGTTCGTAAATTAAATAAAACGAAAACAGGCTGATTCATAGACTTACGCTTGAGGCGCGATTTGAGGCTCGATTCAGCTGAGTATAGATTGATTACCGTTCTGGAATAATATGACTGATGCTCAAGTACTGATTCTACACTTAAACAGTGATCAACTGATTGACGATCAAACTGGACTTCAGGAACATTCTATGATACGAACCGTAGAATACTCCCTTTGTATAAAATAGGTTCGCTTTTAAAGAATATCTAAAAGTTTATAGGGACTCATAGTTACTACGTCAAGTATACGTAACTTTCATTTTCCTTTCTCGGATCCCTTGATAGCATAGAAAAAGTGGCCATAAATACCATCCAATATAGGTTCCCGCCTCCCTCAAATAGTCCATTGTGCGTACAAAAGTAATTAAATACATTGCTATACCTTTTACGTACCCGCAAAACTCTATAAAGTTTCATAATAGTACCTCTGTCACCTACATTAATGGTGCCTACAGCCTTTATCTACAGGACTGAATTAAGAAATACCTTTCGTCGCATAAATCAATAGACGTGTGATATATTGTTATCGTGGAAGGGGTGGCTGGTGGCTCCCTGGTATTTTATCCTCTCTTGTTCTGCAGCCGCTGCATCACCATTCGAGGCACGCGCCACATCGGGGGAGCCTAATTCTTCTCCTAATTTCGCACCTTATTGTTGGCGGGTGGTAAGAAAATGGGTATTTTTTTATATAAATTCAACACCACGCTTACAGGTCTATGAACTTTTATTACCCTTATATTTTCTTCCTAATATTATTATGTTATAATAGAGCTGGGTGAGTTTTGCGTTGGCGTACGTTTGATAAGAAGAAATTGGATTTTAGAAATAAGTTATTTGGTAATTTCTTGGTAGTTTCCTTTTCACGAAGTGATTGTACTTGTTAAGGACTTGGACCATAATATTTAAATTGATCGATAATAATAGCACGTTTATTCATAAACGAATATTCTAAATCAAATAAAATTTTATGACTGACAGGCTTGTGCAGATTGGCGATATCGTGGGCGCGACAGGCAGCGCTTGTCTCGCCCGCGATATCCCGCCAGTCCGTACGAGCCTTTATTTAGTAAGCCACGTTCCGTAGTAAACACCTAGTAGAATCGAAATATAGGTAGGTCATGTAGCCGTAAAAAAATCCAAAATACAACTTGTGTGTAACCACCGTCAGACAAGCAAAATTTTTAAAAGCTTATCCAAATCAATATCAATTTTCCGAAAAAAATGAAGTGCTTTTTTCATTTTTCAATTTTAGGGGGAAAGTATAGGATGGTTCTTATATGCTTCACCCATCACAATTCGGAGCATCCACGAAATGAAGTTGGTAAAATATCTTAGACATTTGTCAGACGATTACCTGAGGGGAGAGGGGAGAGCGGCCCCATGATAAAATTCACAATTTCGAACCCCTGAAACATCTTACTATGCTTATGAATATAAATTTACTTATCTCTCTTGCACCTTTTATTTATTTTCGAGAGATAATATATAAGATAGGTGGAAAAGATAAGTGGATATTTTTTATAATATTTTGACGTGTCATTTTGATGTTAAACATTTGAATACTTACTTAATTTGAATAGATTTGCTTGAATATCCATTGCACGTGTTTCTGTGACAAATAACTCTATTTTTCTTTCTTTCTTTCGTATTAATTTCAGAATAAAATAATATAGAAATGGGAGCACGAGTTTTTCGAGCTTCTAGTTTTTCTCTTTGTTGCCAGAAATGTCAAAAAAAACTGAACACGAGTTCCCAAATTGCTATCACTAACTTTCAGTCGCTCGTTCCCAACTACTGAAAGTACAAAGTATTATCGAAAAATCTAACAAGTTCCCTTTTCCTTTTACAAAAAATGAAGTTCACACACCGAAAATGTTCAGAATTCGTTTAATTATAAGCAGCGGCGTACTTTCCCGTTATTTCGTATTTAGATGGGCCCGTTATATTTTGAGATAAAGTTTTCCCGCGTTGGGGAAAGAATTTTAATAGGAAAGGAATTGTTAAGAGACCGGTGGTGGGTCAAAGCGTTCCAGACGAGGTACGCTAACAATACTCGTTATAGTGTAAGCTTGTCTTTAAGTTCCTCCATCGAATACTCCGCGGATTTCATGTTCGAGTGGTTCCCTTTGCTATTTAAATAACGCTGATATTTTCTTTAGAGCTTCGGTGCACCTGAACGGAGGTCTAGTAAAAATTCAATGTTTTAAAATTCTAAAGGTTGTTCGTTCAATGTTTGTTTAACTAACCTTACGTTTGTCTGTGTATTTATGAAATTGATTTTCAGACTGGATTCAATATCAGGAGTATGTTGGAGTTGCCTTGTAGAAATTACAATTTTCCAATGTTTGCATTACAATATATAGAGCAAGAATTCTGATATTCTGGAATCAATAAACTGCAGGTTTTCTTTAGCATGTCTAAAATGAGTTCTTTAAGAGTTATCGTGTAGCTGCATATTTCTATAAGATACTAACTTTGCTTCTTTTAATAAACTTTTAATATTTTCCTATAGCTTCATGAACTTACCTTGCCAATTAAAAAGTTCATGGCTTAAGGCATCTTACTATTAACCGAGCTCTTTGAAAATGTTTCTCTACTATCACAATCTCTATGAATTAGCACTTCGGCGCCATAATAGTTACATTCTGGTGGCGGCATCCGGCCAGCGACACCGCTTTGAGGGAGAACATCCAAAATGCCGAACTCGCAAAGGATGTGGCAAGCCCGAACGGAAGACAAGCGCCGTTGCGAGTATCAAGAGAGGATGGAAACTAAAATTTTCATAAATACGTAAAATTGTGGTGAAGTTTGCTGAGAGGGTTCAATGGTATCTCTACTCTTTATGATTAAGGTACCTATAATAAAATATTTCAAATATGGATTTTTAATTATGTTTCCATTTTTTTTTTAGATCTGCAACCTAGTGATTTGGAAGTCGACCCTAACTTGGTTGGAGAAAGAGTACCTAAGTGAATAATGATGATGCAATGATCTTGAAGACAGCATACCTATAGGGGAAGCCGGGGCATTGCGGGCACCCGGGGTAAGACGTTTTTATCCCAAAAACAAACTTAATATTGTAGTTGAAAAACATGTTCTTCCATACATCGATAATACGCCACGGTCAATTTTACAACTGAAAATGTAAGTTTGTAATCGCATTTTTTTATCTGAACTAACTATAAATTAACGATTTTCGGACTTTCACCTTTACTTGTGCTATGAGACCTTGCGTCACGTCAAATTTCATCATTCTAGGTCAACGAGAAGTACCATAAAGGTTTCGATTTATTTGCGAGTATCAAAATGTGTCGCATAAATCGCAGTATTTTTTTATTGCGTTCATTTAGATGCTTGATTTTTTTAGAGCTCCAAAGGATCGTTGATCTACGTTTTTGATATTAATTTCAACTTGTTACGTCCACGCATTCCTGAGAAAAAAGGTCTTGACAGAAAGACTGACAGACAGACAGACGGACAACGAAGTGATCCTATATATACAGGTTCCGTTCTTTCCTTTTGAGGTACGGAACCCTAAAAATAAGAAAAAGAATCAGAGAAAAAAACATGGAGTGTTCGTACCCTGGATATTGGTACTCGGAATCTAGAGAGGGTTTGGTCACTTGCCGTGCATGTAACAGATGAGCCTCTTGTGCCGCAAAGAGAATAATGAAGACGAGACCCTTTACATTTGCTGCTTTTTTGCTCGGTTTTAGACTAACATAAGAGTGTAAGACTGGGTATGTCTATTATGCCCCGCATATGACCATTCTGCCGCAGACAAGGGGCATAACAGGCAGTTTTTTTATTTTGATTATCTCGGAATTCATGTAGACTAAGTTCATTATATTACGTTAAAAGAAAAAAAAATAAAGAAAATTAATGAGACTAAAAGATTGGTTTTGATTATTTTGTTTTTATTAGGATTGTTCAAGAATTCCCATAAGGGGCCCGCATTGCCCCGGCTTCCGTTACTTATTTATTTAAATCGATAGAGGTTATCAGACCATGATAGTTTACCTAAGAATTTATTAGGTCCTACAATATATTCTTAGACACTCTGAACAGTTCACCTGGTAGAACTGTAATGAAACTCAGAGCGTTTAGAAGCCGCGTTAACAACCACAACGCCAATGAAGCAACACAGATAATACTTTTGCCTTTTCTATTGTTGGCTGAAGAGAAATCCGCTCAGGGTACCATTTTGGTAAAAATAGATGAAGGTACAAAAGACGGAAGGATTTATCGTGCGGCTACGACAAGGATATATCGTGCTTATATGAGTGGAAATACCGGAACCTCAGAACATAATGACAATTTCTATCCTTAAAAAATATTATTCTTTAAACACTTTAAGCGGAGTAAAGAGTCGATAAACAAGAAGTGGCTAAACCTTTGATTAGCTCCAGTAACGCAAGCACGTATCGCTTGGAAAAACGCAAAACTTGTAGGCACATTTGAATTCGGAGAAAGTTACTATTGTGAAGCTCAACATCGCTCTTGAAAAAATATTAAGATAAAATATTTTTATTTTTTTTGTTTTCTGTTTTTCGCATTACAACGATCTTAAATTATACCTTAAGGCGCTGACAAGAGGCAAAAGATCTAAGTAGATCTGTCTTAAAAAAAAATTGCTAAATCTATACAGGGCCAAATTAAATTAGCTAGAGAAACTTCGCAGACGTGATGGGTACCGATATCTAAACATGTTCAAACAAAAAGATATTAATTTTATGAGTTTTTTTTTTGTTCTTCAACCGCAGTTAGCGTAGTCACTTGAAATATCTTTTTTTTAATGTATACTTCATAGACGTGATGGGCACCAATATCTTAACATGATAAAACAAAAGAAAACAGATTTTCTCAACTCATACTCAAGTAACAACACTAACAGAGGTCCGATGGCCCCAAAAAAAATCAATAAATCTTTATTTTATTTTGTCGTGTTTAGATATCGAGGCCCATCACGTCTGCGGAGTTTCGTTAGCTAATTTAATTTGAACCTGTATAGTTTGTGGTAGCGGAAAAAATATACTTATGTTATTCTTGAACATATTTCTCAGAACTTGGTTGTTACCAAAACACGTTTAGGAAAAAAAATCGTCAATACAAATTAACGGTAAACTAACCCTTTACTTTGAGTTTCAATCCAAAATATATATATTAGGTTGGGGAAAAAGTCTTTTCGCATTATAGTATGTATGAACTTGTAATAAAATCTCTTTGGCTATACTATTTGTATCTGGCTGGTTTTGGTATCATTGGAAGTTTAAATTTTAAAGAACATAATTCCAAATTCAAATTAGAAAAATGTGTGATTTTCATTTGTTTTTCGTACTGTCAAGATGAGTGAATCTAATGAAGAAATTCGATACATTTTAAAATTTTACTACAATAAAGGTAAAAATGCAACGCAAGCCGCGAAAAAAAATTGCGATGTTTATGGACCTAGTGCAGTGTCTGTGAGAGTAGTACAAATTTGGTTTAAGCGTTTTCAATCCGGACATTTTGATGTCAAAGATGCACACCGCTCTGGGCGCCTATTACGGATAAAATGGATGCCATTTTTGAAAAAGTGGAGCAAGATCTCAAGATATCAGTAGTTACGACGTAGCTGAAGAACTGGGAATTGACCACAAAACAGTTTTGGCACATTTGAAAAAAACTGGGTACACAAAAAAGCTCGATATTTGGGTACCTCACGAGCTCACTGAAAGAAACCTAATGAACCGTGTACTCATTTGTGATTCTTTATTACAACGTAATGAAACCGAACCATTTTTGAAGAAGCTGATAACTGGTGACGAAAAGTGGATCACGGACGACAAGAACGTGCGAAAAAGGTAGTGGTCAAAGGCCGGTCAGGCTTCACAGACTATGGCGAAACCCGGGTTAACTCGCAACAAGGTGATGCTGTGTGTGTGGTGGGATTGGAAGGGCATTATTCATTATGAGCTGTTACCACCAGGCAGGACCATCGATTCTGAACTCTACTGCGACCAACTGATGAGATTAAAGCAAGAAGTTGAGAGAAAGCGGCCGGAATTAATCAACAGAAGTGTGGTTTTTCATTATGATAACGCTAGACCTCACACATCTTTAGCCACTCAGCAAAAATTAAGAGAGTTTGGCTGGGAGGTGTTAATGCATCCGCCGTATAGTCCTGACCTTGCACCTTCAGATTTCCACCTGTTTCAGTCTCTTCAGAATTCTTTAGGCAGTGTCAGGTTAACATCACGAGAGCAATGCCAAAACCACTTGTCGCGGTATTTTGATCAGAAGTCCCAAAATTTCTATAGCCAACGTACGGTTGGTATTTAATTAAGGCATGTATTTAACGCAGCGACAAATTAATCGGAATTTGGGATTAAAAAATAATGAAAGCCGGTAGCAAAAATAATAGGTTAGCAGCTACAGCGAAGTATTATTTTAAGTAGAAAGTAGCAGCTCAATAATCAGTTTTTAGCTTTATTTTAATTTAAACTGGCATCGAATTTTTGTTTTGGTAACTGAATTTACCAACAATAGAGGGGATCTGGCGCTCGGCGGCCGCTACCGCGGCACGCTCGCTTCGCTCGCTCGCCTTCGCTTGTTAATGGTTACTGTTCTAACCTAACCTAACCCAAATAATTCAATAACAGTAGATGACTTTGCAGCGATTAAGAAATAATATTTAATCGCTGCCATGTTATTTTTTTTTGCAGCAAATAATTAGTCGCCCTTTAAGTTGTAAGTCGCCTCGAAAATTATATTCCTTTAATTAATAACAAGAGCGTCTTTTTGTATGCAGAACTTGGTTGATTTTTATTTTTGATTACTCAACTCATTTTTGAGTAAATAGATAATTTCTTCATATTTTGCAATAAATTACAAGCGTTGTGTCATTGCGCTTCTCTTTCTTTTGTATGCAGTCTGACAGTGACGGTGGTTTAGCTGTTGTCAGCGTCTTAAGCACCTCTGTCTCACCGCTCTCTCAATTCAACTTTCTCGCTCATGAAACGTACAAAAGATTGTAGTGTCCCGTGTGAGTAAAAGAGATACATATATTAATAGTTGATCGCTGACTTCTCCCACGGCCGCCGCCGACTTCCTCGGCAGGCAGATCACTCGCTGAGAGACTGATGTCTTGATCACACGTACCGAGTAAATGGGCGAGACAGCAAAATTATACTAGGCCGAGAAAGTTGGGTGGACGAGCATGTGTTTAGACGTATTTTTTACTTGGCACCGATTCAGTCCGTCAGTTCCGTTTCGACGCTGCAGACTAGCGAGACAATGGATGGCTAGAAGATGTTTAGAATTATAAGGTAGTGTGCTGCGAGCGAGGCGAGTACTTTTTTTTTTTTTTGTATGGCATCTCGCAGTTGACCTTGAGAGGCCGTGACTGCTTAACCGGTCTTTCCTGTGGCTGCCCTAAGGTGTGAGCTTAAAGCCTCCAGCCAGGAGCGTAAATATAATTATTACAAACTAAACGACAGAGTGGCGAGTACACACCGAGTGCATGTTTATACCTGCCGAGTGGGCAATCCAGTCAGTGCGGGGAAGCGCGGGGGTGGGCACTTGGTCTAGGAAATAGAACAGGGTCCAAGTGACTGTCTCGCCCTTTAACTCGGCCAAGCGCTCGTCCGAGCATTCGGTGATGTGTTTACACTTACCAAGCACTCGGCCGAGAGCACTGTCTCGCCCATCTACTCGGTACCTGTGATCAAGGCATAAACGCATGGTACACACGGCTACCAGCAAGTAATAGCTCGTCGCCGTCACGCTCTCGCTGCGCGTTCTCGCCAGCTGGTTTTTAGTTGCTAGCTTTACTCGCTTCTTGTTAATCACCGGGCGGCGCGGCGGGACGGGTGCCTTAGTTAGAAGAAGAGATATATCAGCCTAAAAAAAAAAATACTACCTTCTCTTTCTCACGGATAAAAGGGGTTTAAAATTTGTACCTATTTCTCGCAGTCAGTGGTAACTGCTTCTTGTAAATCGTATCTTTCAATTATGTTTTACAACTCACGTATTAAGACAAACAGCGAATAAATGCAAGCAATTTGCGTTAAATGCTTCGAATCCGGGAAGCTATTTGTTTGGTAAATAAAACTGCTATCTAAGTACCTATAGTACTTTGAAGTGAATAGCTCTAAAGCTGCGGTTTCCTAGAACAGCGGTGGCCGCCACATAACGGCCGCAATGACGGCTGTCATGAAAATGATGGCTGCGGGGTTTGAGACAGCATTCTGAATTAGGCCATAATCGCTCACAGTGCTCACATCAATAATTTGCGTTCCGATTTAGATATCATGATTATGACAACTGAGAGCTGTCAACAATTCGGAACGATCGTGAACGCGCTCACGGTTGGATTACAGTATTTCTTTGTGTATACACCACAAATTTCTTCTACTTCAAGAAAACTTTCTTCTACTTCTACCTCAAAGCACAATTTCGAAAATGCCACGTTAATTAGATACGATGCGACTCAAAAAAAAAAACAGCAAAACTGTCATTTTTGACAGCGCTCGCGGTGATATTAATTTATGGGATGATCGGCGTTATCGCAAGATGGCGCATGTCATGACGTCATCTATGACGATTCACGCGATATCGTTTTTGCGCTCAAGCTAATTCGGAACGGGTGTAAGCGCGCTCAAATCGATTACAGCGCAACTCGGAACGCAAACTGACTTTACGGTGTCAAAAAACGCTTTCTAGGAAAAGTAGGAAAACACACCAACTTACTTTCAAAAATAACGTTTCAGTGACGTCACTCGCCGGTAAATTACGGACGCTAGTTGGCGGCCGCCGCTCTTCTAGGAAACCGTACCTTTAGATGTGTGTAAAAATAGGTCACCTCACCTTATCTAGAGAGAGAGCCTATAAAAGTAATAATGAGGTATGCGGAACAGGTTGTAAATTTCCCTCATCCTCGATAGAAGAGGGAGGATCCTCCGAAGAGACAAGTGTTGTGTCTGGTGGGCTACTGCCCAAAGTTTGCTGTCGGGACGTTGTATACCTATATGCGAGTATCGCGGTAAACTCTGCTTGCGCGATGCAGGATTTTGCGTGACGTCAGTGTGATGCGTAGTTTGCACGTGGCGATGTAGATGCCGCCACAAAAGAAACAGAATTGAATCGGTTGGAGGTGCAACACTCTGTATTTGCATTTCAAGGCTTATAAATTGTATATTTTTATTGAAGACAGCATAATACAGATTTTTTGTGGAGTTCTAAACTACACTTTTAAAGTTACTGTTAATCAATATTAATCGTACTACTAACTACACACAGCAATTTCTTTTTCAATGCAACAATTATACAAAGGTTTTAAAATAATTTGTCTGTCAAATACTCATAAATTGTAACTTCTGTAACAGTTATTTTTACAAAGTAAACAAATTGAGTTACAGTTCAGCTACAACACAGTAAAGACTACAAAAAACTACTACTAAAAACTACAAATTACAAGATGACACTAATGACTAATTTGTGATGATCTATAGTGTCTTTGAAGTAAAAAACAAGTTTTGTATTATATTTCTGTGACACTATAAATAATTTCTAAATAAAAAGTCCAGTTACTATCATGAAAATTAATGTACATTTTACATGGAGCGACGGCCTGTCTGACTTCCACAACCCAGTAACTACAGGGTCCGTAATTGTACCTTAGTTTTAAGCCATTGTAACACCTTTAAACATTATGCAATGCAAATAAATATATGAATATGAATAACTGGGTAATACGATACCTCTTGGTAAGACTGCCATGGTTGTCAGACTTTCGGGCTTGTGACGACCCATAACGACTTGAATGACAGCCGCGACCAATGGCTTAACGTGGTTTCTGAGGCACGGAGGAGTCTCGGTATTTATAAATTCTCACCTATCCACGGACCAACCGCGCAAGCGTAGCTTAACCTGATCGATCGACCCGTGCAGCTGTTAATACTTAGCCACAAGCCCCGCAGCGGGTCACTATAGTGATAAATAAATATTCGAAAATGAACGTCATATATGTGTATTATAACTAAGTTTATAACCTATTTATGTACTTTTGCACCTATATTTATTATTGCATATATATTTATATTTAATTGTGTTATATTTTAATATTTTATAATAATATTATTTTCTCTCAATCAGAGCACCCGCCATCTTATCTCCTCACCACCTTTGGTTGACTGGTAGAGAATGCCTAAGGCATTATGTCCGCTTTTGTACATTATTGTATGCGAGAAGTTTAAATAAATAAATAGATAAAGACTGAGATGAGATGGAATGATTAGTATTTTTAGAGGCGTTTCCTTCTTAGTGCCAATTTCACAAATTAAACTACGTCCACGTCTAAGAGCCACGTCTAAGAGCTGTCAGTGTCATTATTTTATATTGGAATATTCACACTGACAGCTCTTGAACTCGGTTTAGATGTGCTGATCGCGTTGTTTCATTGGTGAAATTCACCCTTAGTATGCTGAAATTGGCCAATTTATATAATTCGTTTATGCTTGTTTAGATAAAAGTTGCCTATTTTCATATTGGTTAATCATCCGATCCATCCCAGGCAATCTGTCTTCATCAGACGGCTGGATGTAAGCCCAATGAGGCTTTTAGGCGCTGGCTCGTGTTTTATTTTTATTACGATGATATTGGGGTTAAAATATTTTCTATATTCCAATGTTTTACGGAATATGGCCGTACAAATATTTAGGTGTGTGTGTTTTTTTTAAAACAACTGTCCTAGTGCGTGTCGGACCACGCACAATGAAGGGTTCTGTAGTTGGGAGGAATTTACCCACGAACCAACTTAACATTGTAGTTGAAAAACATGCTCCGGATAGTCATTTAAACTAGTTTGTAAGTAGTATTTCTTCCAAATTATTAGAAATCGAAATGTTTTTAGAAAAAACTAAGTTTGACATTGTTTGTTTTACCGAACATTGGTTAAAGGATTACCAAATGCTAATTAATTATGAGAACTATATCGTGGGCAGTTTTTTCAACCGTAAAATGATGCTGCGTGGAGGTTCTCTAATCTTGATAAAAATTGTTTAAAATCTGAGCAACGTAATGACAGAGTTGATTTATCGGTTGAACATTGCATCGAACTGTCCTGTGTTGAGCTGGATAGGCATGTTGTAGTGTTCGTGCACAAACCCCCTAATTATCAGAACTTTTCTTTATTTGAGTCAATAATGGAAGATGTCCTAGCGAAACTTGCATCCAGTAAGAAAGCTGCAGTTGTTTGTGGTGATTCTAATACCAATATTCTGGAAAATAATTTAAATAGCACTAGATTATTAAGCCTATTTAAATCGTTTAATTTATCCAATGTTTTCACGGAATCAACTAGAGTAACTCCAACTTCTGCTACTTGCATCGATAATGTCTTCTGCGATTGTGATTATATAAATAAAGCCATCGTAAATTATTTGCCGTCTGATCATTGTGGACAAACGGTAACTTTTAAGTTTAAAACACCTTTGCAAAAAGTGCAAATACAATTTTGACCAATAACCACTGGAAAATTAAATAGATTTAATAGTATCCTAAATAGTAAGTTAAATGTTCTGGCCATAGTATAGACGATGCAAATAAATTGTATGAGGATTTCTTTTCAGTAGTGCACACTGAATTCAAAAAACTTTAAAAAAAAAACAAAAAATATTTGCCCTAATTTTATATTTAGTGACTGAGCGACTAGAGGTATTAGGATAAGTAGGGAAAGACTGTTTGAGCTGTATGGCCTCAAGCTTTACATTAACACTGAAACATTCAGTAAGTATGTTGCTACTTATTCCAAGATTTTCAGGAATACCTGCAAGATAGCTAAAGCCCTGTACATTAGCAACAAGATCAAATCAGCAGAAATAAAATAAAAACAGTTTGGAAAGTTATAAATAATGAAACAAATAGGAAAAAAATACGAAACACTGATTACACATTGGAGACTTCACGTGGTGCCATAAGCTCTAACTTAGAAGTAGCTCAAGAATTTGTACATTTCTTCACTAATATACCATCTAAAACGACGGAAGCCTTAAATTCCTCACCCGATGACTTAATTGATTTATTAAGAGCAAGCGTTCCAAGCTCCCCGGTTGAATTTGAATTTAAACATATAAACCCTGTGATAGTTATTAAAGCTTTTCGGCAAATAAAAATCAAATTGATCGAAGATCTATGGGGATTGTCAATCAAAGTTTGCACATCCATAATCGAGACTGTAGCACCATACTTAGCTTTAATATTTAATTTGTGTGTGGATCAAGGAGTCTTCCCAGATTTAATGAAATACAGTAAAGTATACCACTTTTTAAATCTGGGGACAGTAAAGACACCAACAATTATATACCAGTATCCGTGTTGCCGGTATTCAGCAAGGTGTTCGAAAAGGTAATGCTGAATCAGATGCTTAATCATTTTAACACCAACCAAATGTTACACGATCAGCAATATGGCTTCACCAAAGGACGTTGTACGACTGACGCCGGCGTCACATTATTAAAACACATATTTACAGCGTGGGAGGAGGCCCAAGATGCCATAGGAATCTTTTGTAACCTCTCCAAGGCATTGGACTGCGTAAATCACGAAACCTTACTCTTGAAGCTTGAGCATTACGGACTAGGTAAGCTTGCGCTAAGTTTAATAAAATCTTATTTAAATGATAGACAACAGCAAGTTCAAATAAATAGTGTCAATTCACTCGGTTTAAAAGTAAAAATGGGTGTTCCACAAGGCTCAATATTAGGCCCTTTCCTCTTTTTAGTATATATTAATGATCTACCCCATTTATTAAAAAACCAACCACAAATGGTATTATTTGCTTATTTTTATATAAAAAAAAAGTTGCCCCACACTAGGAATTTCTCCTGTATCGTGGGTGCGTTTACAAACATTTAAACTCACATACACAAACAGCCAAACCTGGAACAACTACTTATAGGTCATACAAATATTTGTTCCGTGCGGGAATCGAACCCGCGACACGCAGCGCAGCAGTCAATCGCTTAACCACTGCGCCAACCGTGCTGACGACACTTCTTTAATCTTTAAGATAAATAGACGGGCATCAAATCTTGACGACGTAAATAACGCCCTACTGCAGGTCCAAAACTGGTTCAGTGCTTATAATTTAGTATTAAATGGGAAGAAAACTAAATGCATAAGATTTGCTTCACCGAATGTAAAAAGTAGTGATTGTGACATAGTATTGAATAGGGAGAAACTTGAATTCGTCGATAAAACTGTTTTCCTTGGGATAACGTTAGACTCAAGGCTGCAATGGAGTCCTCATTTAACATCTCTTGCAGGACGGCTAAGTTCAGCAGCATATGCTGTGAGAAAAATCCGTCAATTCACTAATGTAGATACCGCGAGGCTAGTATATTTCAGCTACTTTCATAGTATCATGTCTTACGGTATTTTATTATGGGGACGGGCTGCAGATATCGAGTCTATTTTTATTCTGCAGAAAAGAGCCATCAGAGCAATATATAGTCTCCGCAGGTGCGATTCTTTAAGGGAACTGTTTAAAGATATTAACATCATGACGGTACCTTGTCAATACTCATCCTTCATGGGGTACTGTTTAAAGTGTTACAATAAAATACCTCCCCACATCGACCAACTAAATTAAACGAAATTTAAATCTTGTATAAAACGCACACTATGTAGCCAAGCATATTATAAGTTGGGGGATTACATCGCTGACAAAAATGCTTGGCTTAACGCTGGTCCTGCTCCACAAGGGCGCATACACTACTCGTAATTGATTAGCATTCAAAAATATTGTTGGAGCTGCTGAAGATTGTAAATACCATCTTTATATTGTATAAATTCAATCTCTTAGTATTGTATAATTTCATAGCACATGTGTGAGCACTATGTACCTACCATTTACTAAGTACGTCTTTCATTTACTTGAATGTGCCCTGGTGGCTGAGTGTGTCATGCTCACTCAAATGTCTCGCTGATGGTGGCGTGTGTGTTGGATCATTAAGTTCCCTTCAAAATGGTTGAGCTAAATGGTGCTGCTCCATGCGTCATGTTCGTGAACGGGCGCCGTCAGTGGGGACTGGTCATTTCTTGGCTGCCACGGCTTATTTTAACTTATTTTAATTGTGTTTTTAATGGTTTTATCTTTTTATTGCGGACGCTTTTAACGTGCACGTTTTTCTACATTGTCCTCACATGTATAATTTCAACATGAATGATGTAACCAATACTTTGTCACAATATTTTGATTAAAAAGAGTGTCCGTGGAGTTTCTTGCCCGTTCTTCTCCATAGGAACCTACTACGCTTTGGAATGGGCAACTAGCTTCATCTCTCTGACTGACCGACCCCTTGACAATTCAAAAGTGCTGTAATTGGTTTATTTAAAATAAATGCTTTGAGTTTGAATTTGAGTTTGTTCCCCATACATTCCAACTATAAATGTAAGTTTGTACGCACAATATTGAGTGTGATAGGGTTTTCATTCATTAAACATGTTATAGGTTTTTCTGTAATCCTTAAGTATAGAACTATTCTCTGTATTTTTTTTTTTAATTTTAGGCTCGGCCGTTTTGGAAATTACGGGGCAATGGTCAATGTTTTTGTATTTTTCTTTAATAACTTTAAAACTAATTCGTTTTAAAGTTATTAAAGAAAATAGATGAAAATTTTAAAAGTATTTAAAAAAAAATCCTCTTATCGTTTGTTATGACAGGTACAGTTTGCAAAAACTTTTTTTAATTTTCAAATGTTTTTCCCTAAACTATCTATTTAGGTTACACTTTCTTGTTTGAGACACAGAAATTCGTATGTGTACCAAATTTCAACTTAATCGGTTTAGTAGATTCGGAGCAAATCGGTTGTAACAGACGGACAGACAGACAGACCGAGTGATCCTATAAAGGTTCCATTTTTCCTTTATATGTACGGAACCCTAAAAAGAAAATGTTTAATTGAATGCCTTAAAGTCACACTAAGCCGCAGAAATAACCCTTCGTTTCATAGACAATAAATGTCAAGTCGATACACATAGAGTAGACGAATAGTCTATTGTTTGGAAAACCGTAAAAGGAAGGAAAGCGCTAGCACCAAAGTTTAACGATGTCATCGAACACCGCACACAAAGTTTCCGAAAGGAAACTTTGGTACGTGACACCTAAGTAAAAAGTAAAGAGAGATGTGCGTAACAAAATTACATAGAAAGCCGTAATATTCTTCCCGAACGCAATATAACTGCTCACGGCTCACGCCTTTGGAGCCGAATGTTTTACCAAATTGACGTTCGACATGAGATCATGCATTCTTTTGATATGGTAATCCGTCCCGACCCTCGGGCAATAATCGATTATTAAATAGGTAGAAATCGGCAGATCAGGATCCCTTATCCACTGTTAGATTCTTAAGAGGATTCCTTTATGACACGAAAGATCGACTGGTCGTTGTTGAACAAGGAATATTTTTTTGGGATATTACTTTTGTGAATGCCTCTTTGGTCTTGTGGTCGCAAGCCCTACTGCTGAGCATGTGGTCTATGGTTTGGTTCCCAGACCGGGAAAAGTGATATTAGGTTATTCCATCACGAATTTCTCAGTAGCAGCCCGGAGTCTGGATTTGTGCCCGGGTGATATTACATTGGGACTTAAACATAATTGCTACAACATGGTGACATAGTGGGTGCACTATAGGTACACCTCTGTCTAACCCTTCGGGGAATACAGGTGTGATATTATGTTCCTTTGTGACACTCTGAAATTTCAGGAACCAATCTGTGGGCGATGAATTGCCGTAAGGAGCTTTCTTGTCCCCTTCAGTTATCGCAAAGAGCTTTCTTGTCCCTGTACGTATTTTCTTACAAGATAATGAATTAACAGATTTGGTAGAGTTTACTTTTAATAAATTGTTATAAATTAAGTTTCGTATTTCCATATAGCCGAGGCGTAGGCGGTTACTGGTATGGAAATGTTGGCATGACATGTCGATTACAGCACAGATAAAGGAGGAAGAAATTTGAATATCATAAGTGGTATAATTGGCAAGAACGAGTAATGTACGAGTAACAATAGGCTGTTATTCAATTAATGTTTTATTTCATGGAATAAATAGTAATTATGAATACTCGAAGCACTCGAACTCGGACCTGAAGAGGCCATGGCTAAGTAATAACAGCCGCACGGGTCGATCCATCAGGTTACGCTACGCTTGCCGGGGTTGGTCCGTGGATGGGTGGCCATCTTTACATACCGAGACCCCTCCATGCCTTAGAAAGCATGTTAAGCCGTTGGTCCCGGCTGTCATTCGTGAAGGATCCACGAAACTAACGGCTACGGCAAAGACAGTCGTTAAGGGTCGTTAGAAGCCCGAAAGTCTGACAACTAGCCTTTTTTTTTTTTTTTTTGGGTGGGAAATTATCAAATAACTTCTCCCGCTCTGGGTGGAGCGGGAGGGAGTGTCAGACTTTTACTGACTAAAACCCACCGTGTTCCTTCAGATGCCTGTGTGCCAGGGCCACGATATCCCTTTCGGACAGTCTCGTAACCCTGGCAGGCATTGGCCCTTTCGGACCTCAACAACTAGCCTTACCAAGGGGTATAGTATTACCCAGTTACTGAGTTGTTGGGGTCAGATAGGCAATAGCTCCAAGTAAAATACTGGTATTCATAATATAATAATTATAATACTACATAGTGTTTATTTATGTGTTTTTGTACAATTGAAGGTATTGTTTTTTATTCAGCTGTATGCGGTTAGACTGGAAGCCGACCCCAACATAAGGCTAGGCAGATTGTATGAATAGTCGAAGTTTTATGATTACGACATGCACTTATTTTCTTAAGTTTAGAATCATGCACTTAGTGGTGTATTCTATTATTTAGTTGTGGTACTTGTTCACACGTAGTCGAGCTTATTTACCATTTTTGACTTTTCAGGCTGCGCGTTTAAAAAACCGGCCAAGTGTTCCGTAGTTGGGAGGAATTTATCCTAAGAACAAGCATAACATTCTAGTTGTAAAACATGTTCTCTCATACATTCCAACTGCAAATGTAAGTTTGTACGCACAATATTGAAAGATTTAGCATGATATTTTAAGATCACAGACTTCGTTTTCCTGTAATTTATAGTAAAGAACTATTTTCCATTTTTTTTTTTAAATCTTAGGTTCAGTGTTTCAGAGATAAAAGGAAACGGTGAAACGGTGGAGTAAGTTTCTGGCCCATTCTTCTCCATACGAAACTACCCTTTGGAAGGGGCAACTAGAATCAATTCTATTTTTTTGTAAATTTTGACGTTCAAAAGTGCCTTTTTATGTGCCTATTTAAAATAAATAATTGGCTTTGTCTTTGAATGGTCAATTTTCATCTATTGTCTTAAATAATTTTAAATGAATTTATTTTAAAATTATAAAAATATATGTCTGTGTTCCTTACAAGAAATTTCATTTTTTACACGGTAGGTACAGTTTGCATTTTTTTTTTAAATTTACTAATTCGCCCTCCAAAACTGACCTCCATATTTATTTACGTTACATGTCCGTGATTGGATCACAGAAATTGATATGTGTACCAAATTTCAACTTAATCGGTCCAGTAGATTCGGAGCAAATTGGCTGTGACAGACGGTCAGACAGACAGACACACGAGTAATCCTATAAGGGTTCCGTTTTTTTCCTTTTGAGATACGCAACCCTAAAAAATCCTCAAATACTTTATTGTTTTTTAAAAATAAGAGGATTTACATAAATTAATTTTTATAATACCTACATAAGTTAAGAAAATACTTATAAATCTCCCAATTCGTACCATTTAAAATGAGTTCTCTTTTCAACGTCTTAGCAAGTTTCTAGTGGAGTTATAAGGCTGGATTTTCTTTAGAATTAATAAACTTTTATTGTTGAAGCCAAGAAAGCTCTCGAGTGTTAGTTGCTTACTTCATTTCTAAACTTATAAACAATTTTGGTTTATTATTTTTGTGTAACTTGCGTTCGTTATTCTGTAGACAGTAATGGCGTCGTTGGCGGCAAAGTTTGTGGTATCTAACATAAAAAATGTAATGTTCTTGTAACAAATTCAATGAGTGGTTTCCCCCTTTGAAGGCAGCGTGAACCTTTTGAAATGTACCACGTTAACGTAATCACTATTATATACACTGAAATTCGGATGAATCATTTTATAAAAGAACGAAGTATGATTCATCCTATATGGTTTTCAACAGCGTCATAATATTAATATCCAAACCTGTATTATACGGTTGACTAGCCTAAAGCTTCTAATAGGTTAATCTAAAGAAACATTAACTTTAATACGTAACCTTATCCAATAATCCAGATTTTGTTACCAGAAAATATAAATACACAAAATTCAAAAGTCAAAATATTTACCCAACTGTCGTTTGCGAAGCGTTTTCGTCATAACATAACCATCGTTAGATAAGGTGAAGAAAGCTCACTAAGGCTTACAACAAATACTTTAAGTGCCGGGCCTGGGAAACAAACAGGCTTTAATTTCCTTTTACAAATTGAAAAAAATAAAAGTTAAAACATCTTTGAACGTCTGTATTGCTTGGAAGATTAATTTTATCTTTTAATGAAAATAAAACACGAATAAAGTCTTTTTTTTCGGACTAAACGTTGTCAATAGGATGAGATAGGTCTACAGTAATTTCAAGGATTTTAAACTTATTATAATGTGAATATGGAAACTGCGCTTACTAAAAAATGCACGGTTGGTTTTTGTAGACAAAGAGAATCCAGGAAAAAAAACTAGACTGAGAGTTGAGGGAAGTGCTACGTCATCTCGTTCTACCAAAAACGAAAAAAGCTGATCACAGCTTCAGCTTCAGCTTTGATCAGAAAGAGATGACGAAAGCATCTTGTGTCTTTCTTCTACATCTAAAGAATGTGTGACAGCGAGCAGTACCGAGGTATGAACGAATCATATCTATGACAAAATAAAAAGGGTACTATCATATAAATATTTAATGCCAACGTTTTAATACTATGCACGGTATTAATTTAACATTTCCTGTCGGCAACGTTTAATACTTAACTCTGCTACTCTTAAAATAAAACATAAAACGACAGACGATATCCAATACATTTTAAAATTAACTTCATTAACAGTATTTCGATATTCTTTTTAATATCGTATCGTTAATCGACTTATCGATCAATGTTAATTACTTTTTACAAAGTAACTGATATGTGTGCAGGCGACAGGTCACTGGCCACTTGAGACATGCCGTCAGATCGTATCTGAAGCCTGCGCAAGGAGGATATGACGACTTTACTTTTTGCAGAAAAAAAAAACTTCGAAAGATGTCTGAAGAGCGAGGCCGCCGCTCCGAGCCGCGCCGAAAAAAATGCATAACGATGCTTTGACACCATCACTTTGATGGTGCGAGTCGAAAATAGAAGGTTTTCGCTAAGAATAATTGCTAAAAATTTTAATTACGAGTAACGAATGCTGGGAACAAGTGCGAAAATTCGCACCAGCCGGAGTTGGCGATTTTTTTATGCTTAAACTTAACGCGCACTAAATAGTTTCATTAAAGTCCGGTGAAAAAATTGTAAGGAACAATTTCAGACCACTAAAAAAGTTTTTTATTGGTCTGAGGGGACAATATGAAAATGCAGCAGATCTATATATTACATACTCACTTGTGATGAAATGAAATGGAATCGTTTATTCTGTAAATAGCATATCGGAATCACTTTTTAACGTCATGTTAAAAAACATAAGATAGATGTAGTCGACATTTCCTATCTGACTACCCCTGAGAAGAAATGGCGAAACAAATTCAGGGGTCAAAGTGTCTTTTAAAGTCCAGACATAATCTTGGTCAAATCATGTGAGGACCATGTAGATCCGTGTCTGAAATGGTCTTTTGAGGAAAGAATCACACAAATTTGAGTGGACCTGTCCAATCAGTGCAAGCATTTGTCAGTAATCGTGCAGCTCGACGATGCTTCGATGCTTTCCATTTAAAAGACTCACATTTTGCAGTCAAGACCTGACCTGCGATTCCTGGACTGATATAATATTCGTACACTCTATCCTTTGACGTAGTTCCTCAAAAAAGCAGGCACTCCACTATGTTCAAACACATACTTTTCCAACTACGACTTCAAAATAAATTCGTGCCTTGTGGAATACATAAAAGAAAATAAACAAACAGTGACGAAGCGTCGGAAGAAGCGTCCTGTCTGATCGAAAATTCCGTTATTAGCAGAGGGAATCGACTAGTGGCGCATTCGGTCGGTTTGAACTCCAAGAGTTTGCAGTACGAACGCCATAGCACAACTGCATGTGATTGGATTCCGTACGTATAAAAGTTTAGGTTTAAAGAGCATAGTTTACATGCACTGGGTAGGTTTGCCATGAGGAACGCGCGTCCTGTTACAAAGTTCTGAAATCTAAATGTCTTTGGGAGTTTGCATGCGAGATGGAAACAGATAACTATTTGTAGTGTTATGGTAGCCTGGTACCCGTTTTGCCTAGCTAAGTTTTGGCGTTGGAAATTGCGCATGTTTAGAAAATACAAGTAGTTAGTCACCATCATCATCTTTTCAGCCGAAAGTCGTCCAATTCTGGACATAGGCCTCCCCAAAGGTGGGCTTACACATAATCGCCACGCTTGGCGATCGCAGTATGGTGTTAAAATGCATAGAGAACGCTGCTGTCCATTCTCTAGTAAGTCCCTTAGTCGCCTTTTACGACACCCACGGGAAGAAATAGGAATAGTTAGTATGAAGAAAAAAATACAATGTTTTAATCGGTTTTTTTCCTTTCACTCGATCAAAATTGCTCTATTAGCCTGCCAACAAACGAACGCTCAACGACTATACTTCAGGCGTCCCCAACGATTAATTTCCGCAAAAATAATTACAAATAATAACGTCGTGTTATGTAGAGCAACGTGTTAATCATATTGCTATCGTGTGAGTTTGCTGTCGAAGAAAATTGCTCAATCAAAGGCCTGGTCAGGTCAAGCGTGACTTAACTCATAACAATGTAATAACCGGCCAACGAACAGCTTATTGACCTATTAGCTTTTCAGTACTTGAATATTTATAGCCACTGATAACAGTTGAAAGTGCTCGCCTGTAATTATACAGGTTGTTAGTTTGACGTTATTTTTAGTTTAAAAATATTTTACAGGAAGTCCGTAAATATTGTGACCGAAATTATTTAGCATTATTTTTCGCCCGCAGTTTGAAATTAGTTTTACACAAACTGGATCATGAACGTGAATTTATTGTGTTAGGTTCTGCTTTACCTAAAAATACCATGCATTTACGTAAATTTTAGTACTTGGCAATATAATTGCCAAGTACTAAAATTTACGTAAATGCAATGTTGTTTACTGCTTGAGCTGTCGACCGATCATCCTAACATTAGCAAAGAGTGAAACGCAGAGGTCAAGCCAATAAGTCCTTTTGCGATCCCTGTCAAGGTGCCATCCATAAAATGGTCTATCAAATCCGTAACTTGTTTGAAAACGACAAACAATCTTCATCGAAGTCAGACACATTATTTGACAAGTTATTGCTTAGAAAAATGATTTCCTAACATCTTTCTAATAAACCAAATACTGAATTAATCAAAAAATATACGTAGTACGTACCTACGTAAAGTCAGGGAAACAAATTATTTCGGAAATTGACAACCACCTTAATTTAGGAAATTGACAACCACATCAAATAATATCTGTCATTCTTTGACAGTTGTGTACCTAATGGCTTTAAAGCAAATTAACAAAATCAAAAGCAAAAATCAATCATCAAAACAATCATTCAAATCAACCAAACAAAAAACAATCATTGGCAAACTGACGTAGTGAAATTACGCTGACTGTACATTCTTAGCAAAAGTCAACAATTTAACATAACATCTGAGTGTTATTCCAGTTGGTTTCTTCTGAGGCATAATGAATAGAGGAAAGTTTACTTAGTCTCAGCTCCCCACGGCTATGCTGGCGGTACAACAATATTTATATAAAAGAACACCTGACTACACTACCGCAGTCGCTACATGCATTATGTGAGCCTGTATTGTTTCATATTTTTAAAGAAAACGGACTATTGTTTGAACCTAGATCTTGAGGGGAAGGAAAAATAAAGACCGATTTGTTCCACAATTGAGTAAGAACTGCGTTACTTGCGTAGAGATTAACTACGATAATATGACCCACCCCTCCAAAATTAAAAACATTTGAAAGTATTTGTACGCTTGTGTGCGTAATAAGACGGCCGTCAAACAAAAACAAATCACGGATTTGTTGCTGGACTAGTGGCGTTAATAAGCGCTCATTATTATTGCGTTATATATTTATTTGCGCTGCACTGGAGTACTCTATGAAAACGACCCGAGCGTTGTCTCGCGCGATCGGCTAGTTATGATTAGTTGACCAACAAATCTGGTAATAAGTGAGATATTACGAGTACCTACAACTACATACAAACTATTTCGTAAGGATGTACCTACACACACTGAAACAGTAATTTGGAGGGGCGAGTCATGTTATCGTAGTTTATCTCTTACTAGAGTAGCAATGGGTTTTATTTTGACAGCTCAACAACATTCATTGCGTTATTTACGTTGTTGAGCAGACTTATTTTTCGAACATTTGAAGCAATGGATTAGAAATATCCTTCAAAATCATTCAGGTTATGATTGACAGTGAGTTACGGAATTATGTTTACTTTTCCTACCTACCTAGCTTGATGCATGCGAGCTGACATTTTAATAATTAGTATAGTGGATACTTACACTACTGGGTTTGAGGTTGAAGCTACCGAAGAGACAGTCTAATGGTGCAAATTAAGTAGGGTTACCATAATCATGAAGCTGTAAACCGGGACAGGAGTGGAAGACAGGATAGCCTAAGATATCGACCGAAGAAAAACACAGACTACTACATAAAATGTTTTATTTTAATATCTTAAAAACAGTTAAGTAACTATACCGAAAGTCCGTTGAAGCAAAAAATGACATTACTTTACTTTAGCTATTATTTATTGACCATGCGTACTTCTCGCTAGAGTGAACTTTTTTCCCGCGCGTACTGGGGGTCTACTCCGAACATAAATCCGAAGTATCAGCCGAATGTTCGGTCGTTTCTTTACTACGGCTAACTATCACTGACTACGGCGAAAAAAAAAAGACAGCCGAAGAGATAAGCCAAAGTCAAAACTGTGACTTGAAGTCGGGTAAGGACTCAAAGTCAAAAAAGGAAACTGTGGAAGTTATAAAACGGCCGAACATTCGGCCGAAACTTCGGTTTAGCGCTTTGGAGTACACCCTCTGGACACTATTTAGTTCGTTCGTTTTTCATAATACATGTTGCGACGGTCGTACAAACCACATGTTAACATAACCAGGACGAAAACGAAGTGAACAGGATCTTAAAAAATTTTAAAAACAAAAAAAGTTACGGCATAGACGAACTCCCACCAACCCTTTACAGACAGTGCGCTGACGAACTTACCTTACCTTTTTATAGATTAATTAATCAATCATTCGAAGAAGGGATTTTCCCTATTCAACTAAAAAACGCACTAATATATATAAAAATATATTCATAAAAAGAACGACAAAACAGACCCAAACAATTATAGACCGATTGCGCTTCTGCCCACAGCATCTAAAGTCTTTGAAAAAGCAATGTGTGAATGCGTATATTCCTTTTGTGAAAAATACAAGATATTTGACGACTGCGAAAATGGATTTCGCAAAAACAGATCTACAACGCTGGCAGTTTATAAGTACATCCAAGAAGCTTTAGATATTTTAAATAACAAACAATACGCGATAGGAATTTTACTCGATATGACTAAGGCCTACGACAAAGTGCAATTTAAAATAATTTTAAACAAGCTACACGGTATAGGAATACGCGGGAAAGCACATGATTGGTTCGTATCATACTTAAAAAGTAGAGAGCAATTGGTTGAAATTGAGCATCACAGTAAAAAAACAAAAGAAACACAACTCATAAGATCAGAAGGTCAATTCTACTAATTAACGTGCAGTATGAAAAACATGAGACCGGAATGCGATGACATTGTGAACAGACCAAAAAATGGTATTCTGCTAAGCTTAAAATTAGGTTTGTTCACATTCCGGTCGCCCCGGGCGTCGGGAATCGATGGCCGATTCCCGGCCACCGTAGGCGCGGGCTTGCGGACGGTGAGCGATGGGTAGCTCACCGTCCGATAAGGACCAAGCCCGGGTCGACGGCGCGTTGTGTTCCACGCGCGCCTCAAAGAGACGTCAGCACCAATTGACGGGGTCCGAAAGGGCCAATGCCTGCCAGGGTTACGAGCCTGTCCGAAAGGGATATCGTGGCCCTGGCACACAGGCATCTGAAGGAACACGGTGGGTTTTAGTCAGTAAAAGTCTGACACTCCCTCCCGCTCCACCCAGAGCGGGAGAAGTTATTTGATAATTTCCCACCCAAAAAAAAAAAAAAAAAAAAAAGCCGGACTGACGGGCGCGGAAAGGGCTGTGGGCGACGGACGGGGCGATAGTGCAGCGGGAAGCGGGCGCGTGTGTGTCATGCCTACTTCCTACAATATTTATTTTGCTAAGTTGTTATCTAATTAAATATTTTTGACTTGACGAGGTAATAGGCCCGCCCTGAGAGAATAGGCGTCGCACCCCGCCGTTGTAGCCGCTGGGTAGTAGGTACTAAGTAGCTACATCAATCTTAACACTTACTATCCTCATGTTCTCTTTCTCACGTTCAGTGGGTGGCCTTTCCGGCAGTAATAGGCATCTTCGTGTTCTGATGGTTTTTAGGGTTCCGTACACAACGGGTAAAACGGGACCCTATTACTAAGTCTCCGCCGTCTGTCTGTCCGTCTGTCACCAGGCTATATCTCATGAACCGTGATAGTTAGACAGTTGAAATTTTCACAGATGATGTATTTCGGTTGCCGCTATAACAATAAATACTAAAAAACAGAATAAAATAAATATTTAAGAGGGCTCCCATACAACAAACGTGATTTTTTGCCGTTTTTGTTTTATAGATAATGGTACGGAACCCTTCGTGCGCGAGTCCAACTCGCACTTGGCCGGTTTTTTATGATGCAGACATGAGTACCATCAATGCAGCCAACCGCCCCCGGGAATCCAAATTTGGCATAGAATCTAAAATGCAGATAATAGGTATAATATTGTATTGTCAATATTGCCGCGCATCATCATTACATTAGGTACAGACCGCGTTGTTCATTTAAACTACGCAACCGATTTTAAGACGGTTTCAAGCATCATTTAGAGAATTTATTTAATATTAAAATGACATAGGTATAGTAAAGAAATATATTGATGTTTTGTTAAGTTGTTGCAAGCGATGTCGACGGATAACTAACTTGATTAAATTCCGTCGTGTGACTATCATATACGCGCTAGTCTCGCGTTAGACTTACCCACTCCTAGCCCTTTCTTGGGATCCCCTTGTCAAAGGGAAAGGCGCATGCTTTCTAAATACATGTGGGTGGTTCAGGGCCAGAGTCACTTGTTTGACCGCCCTACAGACGCTCGGCTTGGAAACTGAATGGGAGCAGTGCTGCCCTACCAAGGTCTGATAGAACCCGCTGGCGTAAAACGCCAGGGTTATCAGTACCTAGAAAAAGTAGATAATGTAATGTTTGGAATCTAGCTGCCTTGTTGCTTGTCAATAAATAATATGTGTGTAAGTAACTAAGACTCACCTTGGCGAGCATCGAGTCCATCTTTGCGCCTTTCCCAAGGGATGTGCGGCGTCAGCTCCGTTATTCGCCACGAGCGACTTAGTGAACCTGTAGGTCTTCACACACTCTCGGTTGCTCATGGAAAATGCATCCGTTGCAAGGCGACGACGACGGCGTTCTCTCCGTCTTTCTGACGCCGCTGCATAGTCTGCACTTTGCGCCAGGGTTAAATAAAGTAACCGCAAACATGCCGCAAACGAAAACCACTCCTTTTTAAATAATTATCCAACTATAACAGAATATCCAAACACTTCACAAACAAAAAAATACACAAAACGTCTGTCTTGTGTTTTATACATACGCTTATATAATAACTATGCAGCTATATATATATATTTTATAGATATCTAACTAGCAGAAGCTAAAATTATTAGTCACAGTCCGGTCAACAAATAATCTCATGCTTACGTCAGTTTTGACGTTCTTATTTTTAGTGGAATAGCAAATTTTTTTACAATGTCAATTCGAAAATTTAGCAGAATACCGTTCTGGTACATTATTTTGCTTCGGTCTAGTCGCAATCTCATTGCAGTTAAACGTCACGTTTAACTTGCTTTTTTGGTTTAGTAGAATACCTTTTGTAACAGTTTGGAACTTTTGCGGCACTGCGACTTGAATTTGAACGTTTTTTAATTAGTAGAATTGGCCTTCAGATGTCAGACAAATACATGCTTCAATTCCCCAGGGAAGTGTTATAGGCGGCCTCCTTTTCCTCATATACATAAACGACCCCCCAAAACCATAGATGGGCCATGTGTGCTGTTTGCGGATGATATTTCGATCCTCACTTCATGCCAAACAAACGCCAATTTAAATGAAAAACTTACCACTATTCTCACTAAAACAGTAAATTGGATGAGCGAGCATAACCTCGAAATAAATTTAAATAAAACCAAAATAATAACTTTTCATCCGCGACAAAAAAGCCGAACCAATTTAAACTTGACATTTCAACAATAAAAAATAGAAACAGTTAACGATTTCACTCTTCTAGGTTTGACAATAGACACACATATAAACTGGAAGACACACATACAAAAGGTTATTGCAAAAATTTCAAGTTTTTCATACGCCCTACGCGAAATTCAAAAAAACTACCAACTTACAAACAGCACTAGTCACATACTATGCGTATGCCCATGCTTCGTTCAGCTATGGCATCATCTTATGGGGAAATAGCACACATGCACATCCCTCCCTGCTCACCCTACAAAAAAAACTGATACGAATAATTACAAACATAGAACAAACAGATAATTGCAAGCCTTACTTCCAGAAACATAAAATTCTCACCTTAATTGGTATTTATATTTTGGAATTATGTATCCTACAAAACACGGGACAACATACAAACATAATATTCGTTGCGTCATAAAAACAGATTAAATTTGCCTCCCCCCCGCCTTAAACTACACTGTTCTAGTCCATACGCTATGTCAATAAAAATATATAATAAATTACCAGAAAACAAAAACAATATAATTTATAAATAAATTAAAACAATTCTTAATTAATAAAAGTTATTATATAATAGACGAATAGACTTCTTGGCGGGAAAGTGAAGCGTCATGTTAGCAGTTTTGTTTTATTTTCTAAAATTTGTGTTTAGCCGAATATTAATGTGTAATAGTGGTGGATTATTAACCATTAAGTGTTCGTGAACCTGCATTAATGTAGGCAAATGAAACAAAACAGTGCAACATCACTTTAAGTTCTCTCAAGAAGTCCGCGCGAGGTTTCAGTAAAGTGCCGCGTCTTTACTTAAACTCAAGGGGTGCGGGGCGGGATATCATCAATCATCGTTATCGTGCATTGAGTGGAGTTCATTTCATAATTGTTATAACTTTGTACTTGTTACCAAATTTTACATGACACTGGCTAAATGCACAAACCGTGCGAAGCCAAAAAGAAAAAAAGAAAAAAAAAAAAAATAGACGAATATCTAACGGATAAATTCAATAATAAATAGATTTAATTGTTTCCCAGAAGTAAAACAATAAAAATAAATGAGCTTAAATATAATTAACATAGTATTATTCATTTGAATATATGTTACGGCTAATACCCGAAGTGCGGCTACACCTAGTTTTAGCCGGTTAGAACTAGGTGTAGCCACTTACTATTGGTTAAACCTAGTACGAGCCGATTGTTTTCGGGTAAAATCATTTGGGTTAGGTTAGGTTAGAACAGTAACCATTAACAAGCGAAGGCGAGCAAGCGAAGCGAGCGTGCCGCGGTAGCGGCCGCCGAGCGCCAGATCCCCTCTATTGTTGGTAAATTGGTTTTATCCAACAGGGATTGTCTGGACCTATAATTCTAACCGGCTAAAACTAGGTGTAGCCGCACTTCGGGTATTAGCCGTAACATATACATTAATCTAATACACTAATCTCAGTACAAAATATTGAAGTGAATAATTAAACAAGCAATAATAACATTAAATCTTATGCAAATATAAATAAATTGATTGACCGACACATATTATATTTAGATAAATAAATGAGTGATAATAATATAAATTATAATAATTAACACTATTGTAAAAAACCTGAACCTAATAATATATTTATAATGATTAATAATATTGTAAAAAAACCCGATAGGAAATAATTTAATATTTAGTAACAAGGAAAATCATTAAGCGCTCTTCCTCTATCCTATTTAATTAAAATGTTGCTGTGCCCGACAGGGTCCATAATTGTCCCTAATAAATATTATTTACCACCTGTGTGTATACTATGGATTGCAATAAAGTTTTTCGATTTGATTTGAAAATACCAAACCGGCCGGGACGTCGCGCTGGGACCAATCCATGAAACCGGGACAATCTCGGTCAAACCGGGACGTATGGTAAGCTAAAAATAAGTACTTGAATTTTTTTCTCGATTTGGAACTCAATTTATTGAGAAAGAAAATAGTTGGATATCTACTTATCGTTCTAAATATATTAGAAAAAAGTCTGATCTACTCAGTGTTTAGAGACACATCAATGAATACAAAACACTCGAGAGATTCAACTTGTTCAATTTACAGAAAGAGCTAACCGAACTAAAGTTTTTCAGCAAAATTATAAAGTGTCAAAGGTCAGACAGTTAACTTAAATATCAGAGTCCACAGACTAATTCTTCTTCATATACATTACTTTTCCAACTGGACCTTTCAACGTTTTCTTCTTCCAACGTAATTTAGTTGTATAAATGTAAATGAAAACAATTGATAATATCAGTGACAAGAATAACATTAGTAATGATGCCTCTAGTGAGTACCAGATAATGGTCGCAGGAGTAAAACTTAATCGCACATTTGTTTGCCCTGACACAGCCTAACAAAACAGATAGGATCGTTGCCTTATCTCCTAATGTTATGAGGACTTAAGACTGTTTTATTGGCTATTCTGTGGCTTTATATCCCAAGGTGTATTTAACGGTAGGTTATTTCGGCTTTTGTTTGTTCCAATCTTATCATAACGTGTCTGGGAACACTCGTATCAACATAACATAACGCCTGTATTATCCGAAGGGTTAGGCAGAGCTGCATGTATAGTACACGCAATGACGATTCATTATTGGCTTGAGAGATAGATGCTCGTTGAATGTATTTTTTTAACCACAGCAGGCTTAGCACGAGAACCGTAGATAAGCGTTTTGTTAACAGAAGAGTAGACAAAAATGACATTTCCGTTGTAGTTGATAGTTTTCTACCGAGAAGGATAGACAAGCGATTTCTATTCTACAGTAGAGTAGAAATAGAAAAAGTCAAGCTAAGCCTGCAGAAGAAGTCTGGGGATTCAATTCACCAGCACATAGATTTGGGCATATTGGCCGCAAACATTGGGCACAGTTTACCATAAAATCGAAACCAAGACGAGAGGAAAAACAAAAACATTCAACTAGTGTGGTAGTAATGTTACTACATAAGGACAAAGTTGTGTAATAAGGGATACCAGTTCTCCATAACAATTACGCTTCTCGGAAGTAATAAAAGTTATTTTTTCTGTGTACGTGACGTAGAAATCAACCGACTCTTATGGACGTGTTCGGCATAGCTTACTTACGGTTTTTCCATTTCATTTCCTTTTTCCTTTCTCCTGTTCTTACCTCTTTGCTCTCTATTAAGGACTCCATAAAGTTACGATTTGATGATTTTAGCAGCGCTTTTCTTTTCTGGGTTTTTTTTGACTATTTTTATATTTGTTGGTTTGACAATAATAATAATTTTGTTTATAGACATTGTTTGACATAATTCTAGTCCATACTTTTACACTCATACATTTAAATTATAAACTATTTTAAATTCCAATAAGATAAACACCCAAAATAAAATTGTGACTAATAAAATTTTAATAATCTTAAAAAATAAAATATATAGTATTGATTGGCGCACTGTGAACTTAGCTCCCCTCTTACCCCCTGAAGGGTTTAATAATTTTATTCACAACCAGCCAGTTCAGAAATTATGTTCTGAAAAGAGGACTTTTGCTTTGACATAATTTGTTACATTTTTCATTTTGCAAAATATAAACCACTACACAGGTAAAATTGAAAAGATGACTAAATATTTTAAAACATCTTATATCATTCGCTAACAGTGGCACGTATAAGTTATAAATAAATGTTTCGATATTTACTGAATACTTTATTGCACTCCACAATGTGCATGCTTAGGTGGTTTGGTTTGCATTTGCTTTAGAACAATCGTGGATCCTGTCGGGCACAGCAAAAGAAACATAGTAGGTAGAGATGAGAACTTATCGTTTATCTTTTATCTAACTGGGGGTCTCCTCCGAACATAAATCCGAAGTATCGGCCGAATGTTCGGTCGTTTCTTTACTACGGCTAACTATCGCTGACTACGACGAAAAACAGTCGAAGAGATAAGCCAAAGTCAAAACTGTGACTTGAAGTCGGGTAAGGACTAGAGAATACAATCCCGAGCATGTTTTTCAATCCCGGGCTTACGGGATTTTTGAAGCCTTTTCCCGGGATCCCGGGCTCATCCCGGGATTAGACTATGTGGTTTCTAATTGGGCTAAAATAAAAAAACACGAGTAATTAAAAAAAAATGTCTTTAATGTCTGCACAACACAAATCAGAATAATAATAAGAAAAGAAAAAACACAAACCAAAAAATACTATACTTTTGCAAGAAATTAAAAAACAGCACAAAATAACTATTTAGAAATTCGAAAATATAATCGCAGAAATATCAAAGCATCCAATGTTTGACTTCCGAGCCTGCTTCGTAGTTTATTGCCAACATAAGCAGCAGCTGAAAACGCTCGTTCAGCTTCTACGCTGGTTGGAGGAATAATAGACAATAGATACTTATATGCTGTTTCTAAGTGATATCCACGAACACCTCCATTTTCGAACAGGCTCATTTCACGTCTAATACTATTTGCCAACCCCAATTCATTTTGTACTTGTACTTCAGGATCTGGGGATTTCATACTCTTGTTAATTTCCAGCTGTAACTTTTCCTTTAATGTCAATTGGGGTTGGGAGGTTTCTGACCTTAGCTCATCATCTGTTTGTGATCCTGACCTTGCTTCTTCTTCCGTGTAATCTCGACTATTAAGTCTTTTAACAATACTCTTTATTTGCTTCCTCACTAAAGCCTGTGTCGGAACTGGAAATAAGTCGTGCCATTCCAAATCCGATAATAACTGATTTTCAACATCCATTCGTGGACTTTGTAAATAATTTAACACGCCAGTTAAATCATCACTTCGTCGTTGCTTTATACGTTCCACTAAGGATGTTTAATTTTTTTGGCAAGTGCTGAGTTTTTGCTAGACAGTTGTTTTATAAGATATTTCAAAGCGGCATCAGCTGTGCATAAATTAGCATCTCGCCGACAGATTGCTTCTACTGTCAATTTAATTGGGGTCAGCACATCAACAATTTTATGTACCAATTCAAAATCAACATCTTCTAAACGAATTGGATGACTGAGATCTATAAGAGCTTTTTGAATGCATGCTTTTAAAAGATAAAATCGCTCCAGCATTGTTAAAAGACTATTCCACCTGGTTTTAAAGTCCAAAAGAAGTGACAACTCTTTTACATGTTCAATTTTCACATATTTTTGAAGTACTGTTTCATTTTTCAATGGAGATCTTTTGAAATACACTACAACTTTGCGGATTTTCTTTATCAGCTCATTAATATTTTCATATTGTGTTAACTCTGATACGTGTTCTGGCGCAAGATCATTTTGTGACATTACGATTAAACCTGATTCTGGACAGTCTAAGTCTTCTAAATGGTATTCATCATCGCTGTCGTCCATATAATCAACAGTCACAGCTGGTTCATCTGAGGTAGGGCTATCTTGCAAATTATTATGTTTTTCATAAAGCACATCACAGACCGCCAAATTGATACCATGTGCGAGACACAGTTGTTGTTCAGTACAAATAAGCCTTCACCTTTATCATAACATTCAGTCCATCGGTTACAATAGCCACGATGTCAGTTTCTAGGGAAATTTCAAATTTACTTAGACGCTCTTGCAATATACGAAGACAATTTTCAGCTCTCATACTATCGTAAATAGGAACAAGTCCTAAGTTCCAAAATTTTTTCTCATTATCTCAAGATACTAGGCATAAAATAATAAATGGTATCTTGAGTTAGGTATCTCAAGATGGTGTCTTGAGCTAAGTATCTCAAGACGGTGTCTTGAGCTAAGTATCTCAAGACGGTGTCTTGAGCAAAGTATCTCAAGACGGTGTATTGAGCTAAGTATCTCAAGATGGTGTCTTGAGCTAAGTATCTCAAGACCCATAAATATGGGTAACTGATTGACAGCAAATAGTTAATATCGGCACCTACTCCATATATTTTACATGAATATGGTCTGGAGCATTTACGATCAGTGATGTTTATAATGCAATGACCCAGTTAAGACTCCAGACAATAAGTAAGTCCAGTAAGTCTTCAGTAAATTATTATCTAATCTGTCTAAGTTGCCTAGTGACCCATGTCACAGTTTTACCCATTACCTTTGTACGGGTGATTGGGACATCAATGCTTCACAAGCATTATCTCAAGATACTAGGCATAAAATAATAAATGGTGTCTTGAGCTAAGTATCTCAAGACGGTGTCTTGAGCTAAGTATCTCAAGACGGTGTCTTGAGCTAAATATCTCAAGACGGTGTCTTGAGCTAAGTATCTCAAGATGGTGTCTTGAGCTAAGTATCTCAAGACGGTGTCTTGAGCTAAGTATCTCAAGACGGTGTCTTGAGCTAAGTATCTCAAGACGGTGTCTTGAGCTAAGTATCTCAAGATGGCGTCTTGAGCTAAGTATCTCAAGATGGCGTCTTGAGCTAAGTATCTCAAGATGGTGTCTTGAGCTAAGTATCTCAAGATGGTGTCTTGAGCTAAGTATCTCAAGACCCATAAATATGGGTTGACAAAAAAAGCACCTACTCCATATATTTTACATGATTACGGTCTGGAGCTCTACAGCATTTATGATCAGTGCAATGGCCTGTTGGTCCCAGTCAAGACTCCAGACAATAAGTAAGTCTAGTAAGTCTTCAATAAGTTATTATCTAATCTGTAAAATAATAAATGGTATCTTGAGATACTTAGCTCAAGACACCATCTTGAGATACTTAACTCAAGATACCATTTATTATTTTACAGATTAGATAATAACTTATTGAAGACTTACTGGACTTACTTATTGTCTGGAGTCTTAACTGGGGTCATTGCATTATAAACATCACTGATCGTAAATGCTGTAGAGCTCCAGACCATAATCATGTAAAATATATGGAGTAGGTAGGTAGGTATATTAACTATTTGCTGTCAATCAATTACCCATATTTATGGGTCTTGAGATACTTAGCTCAAGACACCATCTGGAGATACTTAGGTCAAGACACCGTCTTGAAATACTTAGCTCAAGACACCGTCTTGAGATACTTAGCTCAAGACACCATCTTGAGATACTTAACTCAAGATACCATTTATTATTTTATGCCTAGTATCTTGAGATAATGCTTGTGAAGCATTGATGTACCAATCCCCCGTACAAAGGTAATGGGTAAAGCTGTGACATTAGAAGGTCACTAGGCAACTTAGAGAGATTAGATAATAACTTATTGAAGACTTACTAGACTTACTTATTGTCTGGAGTCTTGACTGGGACCAACAGGATATTGCACTGATCATAAATGCTGTAGAGCTCCAGACCGTAATCATGTAAAATATATGGAGTAGGTGCTTTTTTTGTCAACCCATATTTATGGGTCTTGAGATACTCAAGATGGTATCTTGAGCTAAGTATCTCAAGACCCATAAATATGGGTAATTGTTAACTTAAAGTTTAAACTTTAAGGGGGATTTGATAAGGCTTTTCAAACTGAATATTAGTAATAATAGCAGAGCAACAATAATTTCATCAATTATCCTCAAAGATTAACTTGAAGCCCATCTCCCATGCTCTTTGAAAGACTGGTGATTTTCATTTATTACACAAAATTAAAACTCTAAAAGCAGGCTTAGCATGATGCTTTCTATTTCTACTCTATTGTAGAATGGAAATCGCTTGTCTATCTTTCTTCGTAGAAAACTGTCAGCTGTCTACACAGAAGCGTAATTTTTATCTACTTTAAAACACTTCTCTACGGTTCTCATGCTAAGCCTATGGAACCAGGAATGGTTGGTTAAGTTTCTTTTAGTACTAACCTAATAAGCAATGTGGAGATATGAATAAACAGTTTTTTATACATGTATAAGATTTTGCAATATCAGGTGGCGATGACAAAGATAGGGTCAAAGTAGGTCTAGCAAAGTCTCCCGCCATTTGAAATACTTAATTTCAGATAATTGACTTTTAAATTTTAATGACGCCTACGTAACCCGTCGTCACTGACGTAGCTTACGTAACCCGTCACTGACAGAACAATAAATGAAAAAAATAAAACCTGATTTGCATATTTTTACTTTCGTACAGGGAATCCCCGACCGACGGGAAATACCCGCAACAATATTATGATATGAGATGATCGGGTGATTCCCCTGTTGGTTCGTTGGGAAATTACCTTAAGAGTATTGTATTAAAGTATTCCGAGTGGGGAAGTCCCTTCTAAGTTCTACGACAAACATATTATTAGGACTGTACCTGTGTAGTAAATAGTGGGTACCTACGTATTGTACGAGTTGCTTTTTGTCGTAATGTATTAAAATAATCTAGGCAAGGTTATTTTCAAGGGGCAACGGTCTACGGAATACAAACTAGACTTGTTTGTGGCAATCCCGAGAATCCTGAGGTTAGCCAAGTAAAGTCCCGGGATTTTCAGGGCCAGAAAACGGTCGGGATCCCGGTATTGTATTCTCTAGTAAGGACTCAAAGTCAAAAGAAAACTTTGGAAGTCATAAAACGGCCGAACATTCAGCCGATATTTCGGTTTAGCACTTCGGAGTAGACACCACTTATTAAAAAAAAATATATATTTATATAAGTTTTAGGTATATACATATAATTTAAATATTCGTTTACACTGTAATAACATGTGGCTTTTTAAATTTAATGGTGGCACTTCACTTCGCTATTCTTGTTCGCGTATTTGTCTCATTCGCCCAAATACGTCTTTTTTTTTTATGGGTGGGGAATTGTCAGATAACTTCTCCCGCTCTGGGCGGAGCGGGAGGGCGTGTCAGACTTTTACTGACTAAAACCCACCCGTGTTCCTTCAAATGCCTGTGTGCCAGGGCCACGACTTCCCTTTCGGACAGGCTCGTAACCCAGGCCGGCCCAAATACGACGATGTGAAGTGGCTCTCATCGTCTATATTTGCCTATTCTCACGAACAAGACGAATACGCGAAAACATGAACACCCGTATCCGCCTACTTGTCGGTTTTTTGCAACATATCAAAGGATTGTGAATCCTTTGCCGTGCACACATCGCTTGCTCAGTACTAGTGTGCGATGCGCGACAGCGGCGGACGTGTTTACTCAGTTTGTTTACAGCTCGATCTTGCCAAAATGTATTGGACAAATGACTTTGTCATGCGATTTTTGGAATACTATCAAATGTATCCCTGCATATGGGACCCCTAAAATGCATCTCATAAAACCAGAAGCAAAGTTACGTGTGTGTTACGTGTTAAGATACGTGGAATATTATTACACCTGGGGGCAGATCGCGCTATTTCTCAACGTAATTACCGTTCGAATGGAACGTTATTGGTTTTGGTTTAGCTGATGTAAGAAACTGTATCGCGCTTTTTTTTCTGAGCGACAAAATCGTTGACGTTACCCAATACTGAAAGTTCGATCGATCGTTCCTCCAACGTAATTCCAAAGTAAAGCTAAATCGTTTCCGTTGAAATGATTAGCGCGATACGAAATGTGTCTCACGTAACGTTTTTGGTTGTGGTTTAGTTTTGGTATTAACGTTCAAAATTAGCGCGATCGGCCCCCTGGTATAGAGCAATGCATACTTCTTGTGTTATTTTTGAGATGATTTGCCTTGAAATATGGACGTCTTCGTCTCCACGGTCTTTTAACGACATTGTTTTTATGTACGCATAACAATGTACCAGACTGGCGATTAGTACAATAGACATAATAAGCCGCTGCTGCAGTGCAGCCAACGAGTCCATCTTTGCCTTCGATGCGTTCGATACTACCTATAGTAAGAATATTCGTAAATGTTCGGAATATTCGCTGTTCATGAACGATGTGTAGACGGTCTATTACTGTTAATCGGACTTCAACACGAATAAAGCGAACAAAGCCGAAAAAAAACGCGAACACTGAATAGCGATGTGAGGAGCCACCATAACAATTGGTATCCATCTCTAAATTGGCAAATAGAGTAACCATCGAAGCATATTACATAGTTTTAACTAGCGTAGGAGTCAGGGAATTCTATTATTTGTGTATCATCTGCTGAGCCTTTTCACAACTATGTTGGGGTCGGCTTCCAGTCTAACCGGATGCAGCTGAATACTAATATTTTACATGGAGTGACTACCTCTCTTATCTCCACAAATCGGTTGTAGCGTTGTGAAGGATCTCAACAGTAATCAGTCGAGTGATGCTAAATATCCCACAATGAGTAAGTTGCTAAGCACAACACTAATTGTCTAAAATCACTCGGCATTTCTACATCCACCTGCATATCTCCGGTAACGGCCTGCGCAGTTTACCTGCAAAGCACTAGCCGTTACACGGTAACTGGGTAATATGACACCCCTTGGTAAGACTGGTTGTCAGACTTTCGGGCTTCTGACGACCTGTAACTATTGTCAAAGATCTACGAATGACAGCCGGGACAAACAGCTTATCGTACTATCCGAGGCACGGAGGAGTCTCGGTATATAAAGATGGTCACCCATCCACGGACTAACCCCGCAAGCGTAGCTTAACAAGATGGATCGAGCCGTGCGGCTGTTATTACTTAGCCACGAGCTCCTAGCTTGAAACGTACGAAACTATAATATTAATTCAACACGTGTCTCCGAGAGCTTTCAGCAATGTAATGCTACTTTGTTGCAACTTGTGTTACAGTGCAAACATAAAATGTGAATGTATTTCAAATACATTAGGATCGTGAGGGATTAGTATTTACCTACATCGGTTTCGTAGAACGACGTTGTGGAATGAAAGAAGGTTTGACATAACATTTTTTCTTGTCTTCAATCACCACGTATGGTGAAAAGATTTGTGTACATATTCTTTGATTAATCCCATCAGACGAGGGAAAAATATATACTTAATTTTAGCGTAGTAGTCGATTTGCGCTATACGAGTATAAGTTTGCCCACATCAGTAATAATAATAGTTTTGAGTTGCCAGTTGATCACAGAGTACTTTATACTATACTGAAACAGTTGATTCAAACTAAAATATCAGTTTCTAAAATATGAATTGTTTTTTTTTTCTTTTTTTGTAAGTTTAGTTAGACGTAATTTCGATGTTCATTAAAAACTCTTTCGTATCTCAACGAAAACGTTTATTAAACAGCAAAATCTTAATTCAACCCTTTCTCATTATAATTTCTCCATCAACGATTCTGTATCAATTTTCACCGTGTTTTGTCGTCAAATAAACAGTGCGATCACCGTCCTCGGTAAATGAGTTTCGTTTCCTTTCGCACGTGAAAATCGGATTTGTTTAATTTATTACTTTGTCTCGAAACAGAGAGATGCTACGGTTACTTAGCTCCCGACACCTCACTGTTATAATAGGATCTCTAGGAGGATTTAAATTGAATCCAGTTGCACGGTGCTCAAATGTATTTAAGTGTTCGTTGCCGAAAATCGTGATGGAGTATTTTAGGGTTTATTTAAGAGCTAATAAGTTATTTTCGTGGAAAGTGAAACACGGTGTTGCGGCTTATTGGGAGTTGAAAAGTACAATTAACGATTTATTACTGAAGTTTTCGTTGGCTGAATACTAAAGTCTGAAAACAGCAAATATAATAGGTATGCAGGCGTATTTTCACCTCTGCGCCACTCTTGGTACACATGTGTAGGTACCATTTGACGTTTTACAGATTTAATACAATTTTAAATTATAACATAACATCAAGCGTGTAACCCCGAAGGGTTAGGCAGAGGTGTACCTATAGTACGCCCACATTTCGCCAGTTATGTTTAAGTCCCATGTAACAGGGGGCGAGTCTATTGCCATCAACCGGGAACAAATCCAGCCTCCGGGCTGCTACTGAGAAATTCCAAATGGAAATTCCCAATAACACTTTGCCCGACCCGGGAATCGAACCCAGGACCTCATGCGCAACAGTAGCGCTTGCGACCACTAGTCCAATGACGCAGTAATAAAATAATAGTAATAATACTGCAGCAGTAATACTATTAAATTATTATACAAAATAAATAAATAGTGACTTATGGTGAGAGGTATATTTCCAACTAACCCTTTCCAATTGCAGTAATTTATCTCTTTTAAATAATTGCCATGACACGGACACACGTTTATACCTATCTTATCTCACAACGGAAAAGAGAAAAACAACTAAGTATTTAAGTTACTTTATATCCCTAAGGTATAGTTTGTACCTTACAAATAGCTATCTTCTTCCTCTGCCTAACCCTTCAGGGATTACAGGCGTGATGTTATATTATGTTATGTAAATAACTATCTTAGATCCAACATGTTAATATTTTTATGTACATATGCAGATAGACGCAAAGGGTTCTCTAATCCTTCTCTTCATCCACATCTTAGTTCATTCCCCCTTACCTATTCAGAAAATCCACCTCAATACAGCTCCCACTACGTCAGCTGTAGTTTTTAATAAAAAGCAAAAGTAGAATGTATTTCATTTACCCCTCACAATGTATCAAGACAAGACAAGGGTGCAAAAGGGCTGACTCCGGAACGAAAATAAACGTTGAACGATCACTTAGACCCTTCAGTTTGAACTGACGGCCGAAACAAAGGAGATTGTGTGAAATACCTATGTAATTACATGAAGAGACTAAACAACTATTACGAAAATAGCAATTTTCTACGTCCTAGATTTTTAGGCTTGTTGCCAGTTCATTTTGTGTAGAGGAATTTCAGCTATGCGCCTCGTTAGGGATGTTACTCATCATCAGCTTAGCGTTTTTCGGTTTTTCAGCTTCCAGTCGAAATTCACGGAAATTTCCATGTTTTTTTCCGTTGAGTGACACCTATTTCAACTTGCTAAGTAATAAGGGTACCATTTACTACTAAGACTTAGTCTAAGGGTTTCTGGTTACTTTAGAACAGGCACCGGTTCTCCAATTGCTTCGGTACTCATGTCTCTTTTTTAACTAGGGTTTAGTGACAGAGGGGTCTCGATGGGGATGTAAATTTTTAACTATCTTATACGATACCATTTCAAGCACTGCTTTGCAGATCGGTTAATATTAAGGTTTTATATCAATAACACCTTAATATTGCCTTAATCGCCCTAAATGAATATTACAGACAGACAGAGTTATGGGTTGTTTTTGAAAACAACCCATAACTATGTCTGTCTGAATGTTACCTTTTCACGCCTAAACCGCTAAACAGATTTCGATGAAACTAGGCATGGAGATAGATGGCATCCTGAGGAAGGACATAGGCTACTTTTTATTTGAAAAATAATCGTAAACGGGGTGATATTTGGGATGAAAGTCAGTATGGGAAACCCAGCATTTCTTAAGTTAGGAAAGTTCAAAGTCAAAGGACGATGGGCAATTTACTATGGACCCCGTCCCCACTTTTTTTTTTGATCCAACAGACTTCGATTTTGTCTCATATTTTTCGTTACAAGCTACAAAATAACAATCCGCTGGTTTCAAGCCTTAAATATATGGGGTTTCCTGAAAAAAACATGTTTCAGTTACAATTATCTAACGAGAATATAGATGATTGTTTTCTATTTTTCGTCACAATAAATGAGATAAAACATAATAATTGCCTACTTATTTAATATGGAACATAAAACAACAAAACATCACGCCTATATTCCACAAAAGAATAGATAGGCAGACATGTGTGGAACATCCACATTTTGCTTTATGTTGTATTTCGCGATGTAATCTATTATACTCATTTTACTTACATGATATCACAATAGTATTTCCGGTAGGGAGGGGTAGGCAGAGGTCCACCCCTATCATAGGTAGCTACATAGGTAGGTACTACTGCATTGTATTTTTCGTCAAAATGAACGAGATCAGACACTAATATTATTAGCAACTAATATAACAATGGCCAAATAATATAAAAATAAACTTAAAACATATAATATATCAGTACGCCCGTAATTCTCTTAGGGGAAGGCAGAGATATTAAGACATCCAGACTTCGCAAGTTAGGTATTTAATGATTCCCCACATAGACGGGAATACATAACATCACACCAGTGTTCCCCGGAGGGTTAGGCAGAGGTAAGCACACAGGTAGCTACTGAATTATATTTTTCGTCAAAACAAAAGAAATCAAACACAATGATAGTCAAATAATATACTTAATATTCAACTTAAAACAACATATCATTACGCTTGTAATCCTCTAACGGAAGGGCAGAGATGTATAAGACATTCTAACTTCGCAAGTTAAGTATTTGATGATTCCCCGCATAGCCGTGTAATACATAACATCACACCAGTATTACCCGGAGACTAGACAAAGGTAAAACTTAAACTTTGGTAAGTAGTAGTGTGCGCGCCGGAGAAGATTCCAAACAAAAAAAAGGCATTGCAGCACATACCGGGCATTAATTAGCTAGTTCAAAATAAAATACTAAACATCATTTTAAAATATATAAAAAGTGTGTACCTACAAAAAAAATATAGCCCTGCAATGTTGGGAACAAGGTTCAAGCTACCAGTAGGCAGGGCTTCAGTCAGAGAGAGGAACCTCCTATCAATAGAGTTTCTGATCCAACTGCCTAACGAGAGCATCCGCAAATGTTAGTAAATGTACTGCAAATAATGTGTTAGAGTCATGGATCGACAATTGTAATGCTATTTAATAGTTCTGCTGGAGGATTGAAGTCATTATAACGTCCGAAGCCCATATACCACACAATTGAAATAATATGCGCACAGCTTCCGACAGTGCGACTATGTTTTTATTTTAATCTATTTAAAACTCTTTACAAGACACCAGAAACATTCTCAAAGTCGATTTCAACAGAGTGATCTGGAACTTATTTAAAGTGACCTGATACCGCCTTTATTCCCTGCAAGTGTAGGCAGAGATGTTATGCTATGCCATTTTAAATAAAGAAGTAAGTATACTTAAAACAAATATGCAATAAAGTAAAATAACATTCGATTTTCAATTTTTAATAATCTAACTTATTCTCTACTACAAAATAATTATGACCACATTTTATTATTTTCCCTTAAAACCCCATACATTCGACGGTCGTCGCCATAATAAAAAATGATCAGTTAGCCAATACCTTTTAAATGAGATATGTCTCAAGTCTGTTGACTAAGTTTGGATATCGTGTTGTGGGTACCCTGGGTACACAATATCTACCTACACCTACGGGGTATACAATCACGAATATAAAAAAAAACATGGAAAATAAATACAATATGAAGTATCATAAGTAAAAACCAATACGATTTTCACTTATTTTTTCATAATCAAACATATTTTGTACTACAGTAGTACCATTACATTTCCTTCATTTCCCTTAAAACCCCATGCTTTTGACTATCGTCGCCATAGTAAAGAATGATCAGTAAGTTAAGACCTTTTAAATGAGATATGTCTCAAGTCTGTTGACTAAGTTTCAATTTTGGGGACGCCAGTTCCCATCGTCCTTTATGGTTTTGGTAAGAAATAAAGAATTACATGTCTCAGCGTTTTTAATAAACCATCCCATAAAGGGGGTAAAATGGGATGATTTTAAAATTCACATTTACTATTGAACATTTTATGTACCTACCTCTTTATAATAGATTTAAGGGATAGAAAATGTAGGTAGTGAAAGTCCGTATCTAGAGTATTTTTAAGACGCTTTTATTAGCTTCACCTGTATCAACGTATTTATGTAACTGAATCTTTGAACTCGATTTTCGACCACTTTAAAACGTCGGATTAATTTAAAGTTTTGCACACTTATCAAGGATTGATGACAATACAATAATTTTATAAGTTTGTCTCATTATCCTTACCAGGATCTTCAGGATTATCGATTTTTCATATTCAGAGACACGGTAGTGCGTGGTTAAACTTTGAGACAAGCATAATATTATGACTATTGGCAGGATCAACTGGAGAGGTTTCTACACTCACTTCACATTTTTTAACGAAAAGATAAATTTCTTGTTTCTTGCTATTTCAAACTTATTTAAAATTATTTTCTACTTACGCGGCGCGGTGCTGGACGTGGAGCGCCGCGTACACGAAACCCGCGGACTCATCAGTGTTCCTGTACGCGAGTACAGGAACACCGATTGCGAATCTAAAAGTAGTAGTAAATTGAGTAGGATGTGTCCCGCCGACGAAAACTGCAACATACAACTTCAAAACAGAACAGGAACTATATTAATGAAAAAGGGTTATAATAGGCGAAGATACTATCAGGAATTTATCAAGATAGTATCATCAAGAAACCATTCCATTCCGAGACACTTTAAAAATACGAAAAAAATACTGCGACTGTGAGAGCCAGTCTAAGAACCTCGATAATTTTCTGGCTTTTTTATTTTCTTAAAAAAAAAAAGATTATTTGGAAATACTAAACCATGTAAGCAGAGCGGAGAGTTTGAGTTTACCAGTGTCTTCGAAGCAAGGCATTATGGAAAAGATGCCATTTTCTGCCCGCGGCATTATTGTTGCTGTTTTCCGCAGGAGGGTCTCTCATACTAAATAAAATCTTTATGTTCTAGAAAATGATGGCAAGATCAAAAATGATGCGTACAAAACATATTCATATATTATTTTCTATTGAATATTATTCACATATTCCATACATTTCAATACGTCATCCTTAAGTTTACAACAACACGAATTTACTTGTCTATACATCCTTATCCATACTTCCATCCATACTTTTCATACTAATAATAATTATAAATGCGAAACTAACTCTGTCTATTACCTTTTCACGCCATAATGGCTGAGCGGATTTGGATGACAGGCTGGATAGACCCATGACCTGTGTAAGGACATAAGATACTTTTTGTATCCCGGCAGTACGTTCCCGTAGGATAGTTTTTCTAACATCCACGCGGGCAAAGTCGCGGGCAAAAGCTAGTACTATAGTATAATTGTTAACAAAAGCTTTATACTAACCGGATTGACGACTCGCTCCAAAGAAAATAAAAGTAATTTTGTACCAAGAAATCAGATTAAATATTCATCATTTATGTAGATTAAAAAAGATTGAATTTTTTTTTTTTGTAATTAAAATGAGAAAGACAGGAGAACAAAGGACGTTAATTACATCTCCAATAATAAAACTCATTTAGATAATAATTATGTTCGGCCTAATTAAAATGAAAGTGGATATTTCTATAAAAATATTTTGCATAAATGTTTTATAAAAATTGCCTTTGCAATTTTCAATGAATTTTTTTGTAAAAACAAATAAATGTTAGGTACATGTTTATAGCTAGCTAGCTATAGGGTTGCCAACCATACTATTAAAAACAGTATTATACTGTTTTTCTCTCTAAAATACTGTTTACTGTTCAACAAAAATAAAGTAAAGAAAAATAGAGCAATAAAAAATATAAGCGAGCTATACCTAAAAAAGTTCCATCTACTACGTAACATTGTGCATGCGCCTGGGCATGGGCGCGGTGAGTCAGCTGGGCTTAATTGCAGAATGAAACTACTAATGTATCGAATTTTCGGAACATAGTAAGTAGATAATTGTTATCTGAATACCTTTTAGATACACTAGTATTATATTTAGTTCTGCCACTTTAAATAATTTACAGAATGAGTGTTTTCAGTGATGAATGCTATTGGGAGGGACGACATCGCTCTTTTCCTATTTGGTGAGGCTTCAAAACTTTCAAAATTGATGAGTTGTGCGAATAGCAATAATGAAATATGAATCTATTTTAGAAATAAAAAAAAAAACTTAAAATACTGTTTCTTATTCCCAGATACTGTTTATTTTCCCACTTTGACCATACATAATCAGCCTATAATGTTCCCACTGCTGGGAAACAGGCCTCCTCTCTGTCAGAGGGAGTGGGTGGAAATCCACCACGGGCCCAGTGCGGGTTGGTAGATGTCTTATATCTTCGAATTTTTGGTTCTAGGACTTTGACCATAATATACTCTTTATTTCTTGTACAAAAAGTTGCCAACCCTATGTAGCTACGTTAATTGCATGTTCTAAATATATATTATATTATATATATATATATATATAATATATATATATATAATATATACTATATATATATATATATAGTATATATTATATATATATATAATCTATTCCGCGGAAATAATATTTATTTTACTTTTTATGTTTGCATATTTTAAGTGAAATCCATTTCGCAAATCCTCTCTGTATTGTTTTATTTACTGTTGCTACTGTTCTGTTTAATTTAATCTAATTGCAAATATTCGTTTAGCTATTTGATTGGCTATATTATAACCGTGAGTTTCCAAGAACTGCAACCCTAACTGTGTAAGACACTATTAATCACAATCTGAATGATTTTGAAGTATATTGCTAATCCATTGATTCGTAAGTTCGAAAAATTTGTCTGCTTAGCAACGTAAATAACGCAATGAACCATGTTGAACTGTCAAAATGCTACTGATAGTGTGTTACGCAATTACCCAAGTGGAGGCAACACTCTAAATACCTAAGTGAAGACGACTGTGGTCGGACTCTCTCATTCTGAATACATACATAAGAACGAGACAGTGATAAGTGTTTTCTTACTGGTCGTTGTTACCTGTCAGATTTTGAAAACACTTAAATTTTGTATAAGTACTAAGCTTTCGGTTACATCTTAATATTGTTTAGTTAGTTCGTTTTGTAAGTGCGTTTTGTTGTTGAGTTGAATTTGAGCTCAAAAATATATTTCTTTGCACCGCAAATCACTAAATACGTTTAGAGTTAAACGAATTTAACACGTCGTTCTGTTCCTCGAATGTCAATCGTTTGAAGATGTTAAAGACAGAATTATGTTTTAAATATCAATCAATCTGCCTAGCCTTTTCCCAACTATGTTAGGGTCGGCTTCCAGTCACTCACTATAGACGAGAAACTGCAATGGGGACCACATATAACCTCTCTGGCGGGGCGGCTAAGCTCGGCCGCTTATGCTGTTAGAAAGATAAGACAGCTAACAGATATAGAAACCGCGCGTTTGGTTTATTTTAGTTACTTCCACAGCATTATGTCGTATGGCATTTTACTGTGGGGTCGGGCTGCTGACATTGAGTCCATCTTTATTTTGCAAAAGAGAGCTGTCAGAGCAATTTATAATCTCCGTCGCCGCGAATCTCTTAGGGAACTATTTAAAAGGATTAATATTATGACGGTACCTTGCCAATTCATTTATGAAAATATTATGTATGTAAGGAAAAATCTACATATTTTTAACAAGATAAGCGATAGACATAATTTTAATACTAGAAATAAAGATAAAATAGATCAACCATTTTTCAGATTATCTAAAGTACATACATCTTTTATGGGGTACTGTGTTAAATGTTACAACAAAATACCTTGTGATATATTGAAATTAAATGAGAGAAAATTTTAAACACATATTAAAAGTACACTTTGTAAACAAGCATATTACAAGTTAGAGGATTATATCCAGGACAGGAATGCTTGGAAACATGCTGGTCCAGCTCCATAGGACAATCTAGAGTCTAGACAAAATCAAACTGGTTGCTATTTTTATGGTAAAATCTGTTATTTTTATGATATTGATTTTACATTCTGTGATAACCTATACTCACACACTGACTTATTTTTTTATTTTTTTAGTAAAACATACTTGTATGATGTTTGTAAATATGTGAACACCACGTATCTATCTAATAATTAAGTTATTTTTCATTGCTTAGTTTTTAATTCGTTTTACCTATTATGGTATAGTAATTTTATTCTAGGTGCATCGTCTTCACATATAATCATATAATTAATGTAATCAAACAAAATATTGTAAAACATTTTTAAAAGAGTACCGGTGGAGTTTCTTGCCCATTCTTCTCCATACGAAACTACCTTTTGGAAGGGGCAACTAGAATCAATTCTATTTTTTTTTGTAAATTTTGACGTTCAAAAGTGCCTCTTATGTGCCTATTTGAAATAAATGGTTTGACTTTGACTTTGACTTTGAGTCTAACCGGATGCAACCGGTATTAAACCAGTATTTTACATGGAGCGACTGCCTATTGGACCTCCACAACCCAGTAACTGGGTAATACGATACCTCTTGGTTGGTCAGACTTTCAGGCTTCTGACGACCCGTAACGACTGTCAAAGATCCACGAATGACAGCCGGGACCAACGGCTTAACATGCTTTCTGAGGCTCGGAGGGGTCTCGGTATGTAAATATGGTCACCCATCCACGGACCAACCCCGGCAAGCGTAGCTTAACCTGATGGATCGACCCGTGCGACTGTTATTATTTAGCCACCTTTAAATTATGTTTTAAATATATTTAGCGTTAAACGTATTTAGTGATTTCAGGCGAAAGTGGAACTTTAACTTTAAAACAAAATAGTCGACCAATTATATACTCGTAGTTGTACGCGTACAAAACAATAAAGGGCCGGATCAAACGGCGATCGACAAAATGCAATGCAATATGCATAATATGTCAATGGCGCAATTCGTCATGTGTATGCAAAACGAGCGTTTAGCATATTCACGGAGACGTAATTTGTGCATATCAGTCCAGCAAATCTGTTGTAATGTCTTACTTGCTACTCTGTATATTGAGAAACAATTTCATTGGATAGCTGAGTGTTTGGATTTTGAACTATAAGTTACAGTTCTTCAGATTTAATAAATATTTGTATGGCTAGCAGAAATTAGGTGCACATTAGATTTGTTTTTTTTTAAATAAAAAAAAACTTTTTTTTTGCTTCGGCTTCGGTTTATACGAAATATCTAGTAAAACATGCATTCACCACTTTTCATGACAATCAGGTTTTCACTCAATAAGAATACAGGGGGTCTACTCCGAAGCGTTAAACCGAAGTATCGGCCGAATGTTCGGCCGTTTTATAACTTCCATAGTTTCCTTTTTTGACTTTGAATCCATACCCGACTTAAAATCACATTTTTGACTTTGGCTTATCTCTTTAACTTTCACCGTAGTCAGCCATAGTTAGCCGTAGTCGAGCAACGGCCGAACATTCCGATACTTCGGTTTAACGCTTCGGAGTAGACCCCTGCAAAACAGTTACAAAACGTTAACCGTAAATACATTCCAGCTCCATTGTAATAATACTATGTCAAAGCCATCAAATCCCGCTCTTTCCCTACTACATAAAATCGTGTCACACCACTATAAAACAAAAGTCGCATGTTTACAAAGCATAGACCCCAACGTCAGGTGTTCGCGGTTATAATTTTTCCCCATTCAAACCAGACCGTTATCACGCTTCCCTGACCTTTAATTCACTCTTAATTTCTGTGCAAATGTCTCAATTAACACAGAAAATGGTAAAGAATGCGACAGGGACATTTTGTAACTATTTTGTACCTAACTACAATTCAGTGCCTGAGCTGAAATCACGCCATCCAGCCAGAACTTTATTATAGTCTATTAGGAAAATAATCGACGCCCAAATGCCACAGTTCACCATCTGGCTAATGAAAAAAGTAAATAACGCCCCTGAGTTATGGAACGAAAATTTTGCTGAGTTGTTACGCCCAAACAATTGTTTATAGTTCTGTTTTCCAAACTTTTTTTCTTGAAAGTTGGCGTTGAGTTAGCCTTGCGTATTTCTTTTGCATTCTAACAAAGATACTTCTTTGAAAATGGGTAGTGGATTGATGTTTTGAAGCCCTTCACAGTTTTTAAATAGGAAAACCGTAGCACTGAACTTGTTTTATCCGATAGGACCAGTTAAAACTAGTAAAAACGGTTCACCCGGTCCGAAAAAGCAATTATTTTAATATAAAGCACTTGAAGGCAACTTTTGGTGACTATAATGCGCTGCAAATGCATTTTTTGTTCACTGGACCTATTCGTTTACTTCTCAGCTAAGTGTTTATGGGCGATAAATCTTCAAACAATTGCGACCCAAGCACTTGCATTATATTCTAGCCGTAAATAAAAGGAAATATGGTTGTAGACAGGCGTCAACTATTAGCTTGATGACTTTTAGGGTTCCGTATCTCAAAAGGAAGAAAACGGAACCCTTATATTCATCATTCGTGTGTCTGTCTGTCCGTCTGTCACAGCGGATTTGCTCCGAATCTACTGTTATGTACCGATTAACTTGAAATATGGTACACATGAATTTCTGTGACCCAAACACGAAGTGTAACGTAAACAAATTAATTTTGAATATGCGGTCAGTTTTGCGGGAAAAATTAAACAATAAAAATAAAAAGTTCTGCTTACTGTACCGGGTGACATATCAAATGAAAGGACTTATTATGAGGATTTCATTACTTTTATAATTTTAAAACAATTCGTTTTAAAGTTATTTAAGCAAATAGATGAAAATTGAACACCACCTCTCCGAAACTACTGCTCCAAAAATAAAAAATAGAATTTAGTTCTTTACTTATAGATTACAGAAAAACCTATATGAAGTCTATGGTCTTAAAACAACTTGGTAAATCTCTCAATATTGTGCATTTGCAGTTGGAATGTATGAGGGAACATGTTTTTCAACTACAATGTTAAGTTTGTTCTTGGGATAATTTCATCCCAACTAAGGAAGCCTTCATTGTGCATGGTCCGACGCACTTGGCCGGTTTAATTTTATTTTAGCTCGTTTCATACTAAATAGTGTATCGTAAGTGTTAAATTGCTCGTAAGTAAATGATTAACGATTCCACCGCTTTTGTACTAATTATTTTGACAGAAACTTTATATAACCTTTATGATGACCTAATCACCAATATTAAAGCGATACTCGTTTATACAAAGAGAATACGTAGCAGGTAATAATAACATCCATATTTAGCTCAAAATTAATTACGTGAATACGAGCCCAAACACCACTAAAACAAGTCATCCTTCATTTAGTCGACAGTTCGCTGAATTTTCCGAGTCAAAGCCGTGAAATGTGTGCAATATCTGAAAGCAGGAACACTTAATGCGAAACAGTCGGAAACCTCCTTGAATATGTGTCTAATTACACGCATTTTACGTTTAACCGTTTGTGCAGTCACAGTAAAACTGTTTGTTTGTCCGCCTCAAATGTATCACGGCTACAGCGATTGGCACCGCTAGGAACTGCAGTATATCCACACAGAACGACGCACACAATCTCAAGTGCCCATTCTATACGTCGTCAAGCCTTAATGGGCAACAACAAATGGTGCTATTTATCGTAAAATCGACACTAAAAACAGACTAACACATCGTTTCGGCAAAATACGCAGTAAATTTTATACGCCCTCTTGTATAGGTGTCGGATGCACGTTTTGTTGGGCATTTTAGGGTTTTCAAAATTGAAAAGTTGACTCCGTGTTCTGCAGATTGATCGGCAATAAACTAGGTAACACACACACAAACACTTTCTCTGTTCTTAAACAGCATCATTACAGAATACAGTTCCTTGATCTTGTTTCATGTTTATTATTGTATATATATATTATGGATAAGTTATGCTTAGTGTATGTATGTATTTATTGTACATGTAAATAGTTCACCACTGACTACCTGCAGTACTGTCTCTCCTTCTCTTTTTAATCCATCCAAAGGTTGTCTGTAAAAGATCGCTTTTAGCGATAAGGCCGCCCATTGTGTCACCCTGTGTAAAATTTCAACATTTATATCTGTAACTTTTATGGTGTACATAATAAAGAGTATTCTATTCTATTCTATTCTATTCTAAAGAGTGGCCCTAGATGTTTATTTTCTCCTTGACTTTTAGATCGTAAAACTGGAGTCTAATATCTCTGTGGACTTAACAGAAAGCCATATCAATCTAACCTTTACTGGGCGTCGTGAAACATATGGATGTTTCACGAACGGAACAGAATGGTCTGGACTAGTAAAATATTTACTGCTGGCGTTGCACCTTGCAATTCAAGTTCAGCTGGGAGTGTATTTGCTAAGCATTTTCTTTTTGACTTTCAACATGTTTATTTTGCTAAATCACGTGTTCTGAGACTAATTACTTTTGCCTTTGTAGATGCTATAAAATATACCTGTTATAACAATTCGGTACTTTAACAGGCTAATCATAAAATTTTCAGTTCTTTTGTTCTAAAATGTTATTCCAATCTCTCCAATTGCCGCGTGTTACAGCAATTTTCGTGTGTTGTAGCTTTTTTACGACTATCTTGAGAGTACGGGGCGTTGTCATTAAACATACGGGTTGATCGTGGAGGAAATTGCTCAACAAAACGTCACAAAAATGGGATAAAAGCCCTGAAATTTATGTTGGGGGCTCATCGGGACCATTAACACGTAGTAGCGTTGTGCATAAAACATTAAAATGTGACACACCGCCTGCAGTGTTATTTACGTACGTATTAGCAATTTTAAATTATTATATCGTAGTTTTAGAGATGCAGGTGATCTTTTTGCTCTGTAAAGATCGAGAGTGGTTATTTTTTTTTTTTGGAAATTACCATTATTTTCTGTTTCAAAATGTTTTTTTCATAGAGCATTTTAATATCCTTGGTAGGTTTTACTTGCTCTCAATATGCCTAGCCTTTTTCTAACTATGTTGGGGTCGACTTCCAGTCTAACCGGATGCAGCTGAATACCAGTACTTACCTATTTTAACTGGATAATACGATACCCCTTGGTAAGACTGGTTGTCAGACTTTCGGGCTTCTGACGACCCGACTGTCAATGATCCACGAATGACAGCCGGGACCAACGGCTTAACATGCTTTCCGAAGCACTGAGGAATCTCGGTTTGTAAAGGTGGTCCTCCCAACCCATCAACCGACCAACCCCGACAAGCGTAGCTTAAACTAATGGATCGACCCATAGGAAAAGCTCTGCTAGTGGGTTTTACCTTTATTAAAAACAAAAGACTTTCATATAAAATTAAAACAAATGAAGAATAAATAAATAACAGAAATAATGTCAAAATTACAGTTTTATGAGATCGTTCAGTATTATTTTGTACTTTTTATAAAATTACCGAATTTTGCGAATAAACATCAAAATGTCATATAATTCGAATACTGCACCAAAACCGTCGGTAGCACACGGGGCTCGTAAAATAAAATAATAAGTGTTGCCTTAGATTGGCGTCCAGCTCGTGGTGTTCGGGTGGTCCAGCTAAGGTTGCGGACACACTCGCGTTATGCGCGACAGACGACGCGACACGACTTTGAATAATTAGCTAATAATCTCATTGTTGTCTATTCAAGCGTTCACAACTTTCTTACATAGTCATTATGCGAGTTCGGACCAACGTGAAAGAATCCTTTGTTAACTGCTATTAAAAGAAATAATATAAGATTTGTCGACTTGCTCATAAATAATACTTATGTTAAGTTTTGTTCTTGCGCGATTTGTAGAACAGGGTATAAACATTATGTCTAATGAATGCGAAGTGCTTTTCTAACATTTTAGTGTCCAATTTAAATGTTAAATTGGTACTTCGAAGTGTAACGAATAGACTGATGAATTAATGATGAACCATAAAGTCTATCTTGAGTAAAATTCCTAGTTTTATTCACTTTCTTGAGTCTTTACACCCCTGCTCTTGGAGATTAAAAAAAAGAACTTTCATTTTTAAAACTGTAGACACGGAGTACCAAAAAGTCGGGGCTTTCGCTTTGTTTTCGTCATGAAGCAGCCTTTAGTTGCACCTGGCAAGCAGGTCACGACCCGGCCTCGGCCCTCGGGTCTCAAGATCGAGAACAGAGCTAAGATTCATTGATATCGGAATACCGTCGGAACATTCTCTCAGTTTCAAAGGTTTTGCTATAAATTGGAGACGGTATAAATTGGGAAACTATTCCAAAGGTAGAGATCCAGTTGAACTATGTCCGCTCATTATTTCCAGTGAAGACATTTCCTGGTGGAGGAATTAGTCGAAAGTTCTATTATTGTATAAACTTTAACTACCCTCAAAATCTATTCTTCGACGCTCACGAAATATATATATATATATACCTATGATTGATGGTTTCGAACGGAATCCTATTACTAAGCCTCCACTGTCTATCCGTTTGTCAGTCTGTCAGCAGGGTGTATCTCATGAGCCGTAATAGGCAGACAATTTTCACAGATTGTGTATTTCTATTGTCGCTATAACAAAATTAAAAAAAAAAAAAAAGTAAAAAATAAAGCGATCCCCATACAAGAAACGTGTTTTATATGGCGATTTTTGTTAAATATTGTTCCGTGTGGGGCCAGACTAAGGGAAAACTAAGGGACTTACAGAGAATAGGCAGCAGCGTTCTCTATGCATTTTAACACCATACTGCGATCGCCAACCCGCCTGCCAAGCGTGGCGATTATGGCAACCCCCTCCCCCTTTGGGGTTGGCTATTTCCAGCGGTGGACATTTTTCAGCTGAAATGATGATGATGATCATTGTACGGTGGTACGGAATCCTTCACTTCCTTCCTTTTATTTAATTAAATCCAATAAATGTAGAATGGATTTGAGTAGCTGATGATCTAGCTCAGCGTTTGTCCAGTAGTGGACTGGTTGCAGACAATAATTGTGATATCATGATGATAACGGAAATAAAATATGTATTAAACACAAAAATACATACAAAGATGTATGTATTTTTGTGTTTGTGTTTAAAGAACTTCCATGGATAACTGTGCAGAATTTTATCAGAGAAAATCTAGTTACTCTATATATTAAACAGCTTATAATTGGATGGCACATGTGTGAGCACTATGCACCTACCATTTACTGAGTACGTCTTTCATTGGCTTGAAGGCTGAGAGTGTGTCATGCTCACTCAAATGTCTTGCTGATGGTGGCCTGTGTGTTGGGTCATTAAGTTCCCTTCAAAATGGTTGAGCTGAATGGTGCTGATCCATGCGTCATGTTCGAGAACGGGCGCTGTCTGTTGGGACTGGCCATCTCTTAGCTGCCACGGCTTATTTTAGTTTTGAATTGTTTCTTGCTTAATCTTTTTAACAAGGACGCTTCTGACGTTTTGCACCTTTCTCACATGTATAATTTCAACATGAAGGATAATACTTGAGGGCAATACTTTGTATCAATATTTTAATTTAAGAGAGTGTCCGTGGAATTTCTTGCCCGTTCTTCTCCATAGGAACCTACTACGTTTTGGAATGGGCAACTAGCTTCATCTCTCTGACTGACCGACCCCTTGACAATTCAAAAGTGTCTGTAATTGGTTTATTTGAAATAAATGCTGTGAGTTGAGTTTGAGTTTGCTTCTAAAGAATACTTAACACTAATTACCAACACCTACAAGTATAATGCCTATACCAAGTCTATTGAAATGTCCCGAAGATAGTGAAGTATTTTATCAATCCGGTCACGCCTCATTCTAATGAAGTGAGGAGTTTGTCACGTAACTCTAGGGGTAGCATTCGGAATCGCGATAAAAGGACAATTTACTGCCGCCCTAAATACTTGTAAGAATCTATACATTCTTTAGGAGCTTAAGAATTAGGAGTTAGTGTGACTTGGTTTAATTTTTCGCTGATCTTGGTGTCTAAAAAAAGCGGGAAAGTGCGTGTCGGACCAGGCACAATGAAGGGTTCCGTAGTTGAGAGAATAAATTTATTCCAAGAACAAACTTAACATTGTAGTTGAAGAACACGTTCCCTCATACATTCCAACTGCAAATGAAAGTCTGTACGCACAATTTTGAGAGATTTAACGTGTTATTTTCAGAACATAGACTTCTTTATAAGTTTCCTGTAATCTATAAGTGAAAAACTATTTTCTGTATTTTTTTCAAAATTTTAGGCTTAGTGGTTTCGGAGCTATGGCTAAATTTTCGAGGCCGCGTCATCTATTTTCAAATACCTTTAAAAGTGTTTATTTTTAAATTATAAAAACAGTATAAGTACCTCAAATCCTTACAATAAGCCCTTTTATTTGATATGCCACACGGTACAGGTTCCAAAACTGTTTTTTTTCTTTCTAATTTACCACCAAATGTGAAAAACAAAGGTCATTTATTTACGTTAAGCGTCCGTGTTTGGGTCACAGAAATTCATATATTTACCAAATTTCAACTTAATCGGTTCAGTAGATTCGGAGCAAATTGGCTGTGACAGACGAACTGACAGACACACGGGTGATCCTATAAGGGTTCCGTTTTTTCCTTTTGAAGTACGGAATCCTAAAAATTATCTTTTATTTACGCGGCTAGTATATGCAAGTGCTTGAGTCGCAATTGTTTGAAGATTTATCTCCCATAAACATTATTGGCTGAGAAGTAAGCGAACAGGTACAGTGAACATAAAATGCATTTCCAGCGCATAATTGTCACGAAAAGATGCTCAAGTGCTTTATATTAAAATAATTACTTTGGCGGACCGCGTTATACGTTTTTACTAGTGTTAACTTGTACTATATTATAAAACAAGCTGCTACGGTTTCAGACGACACATTTCAGTTCAAGAAAAACTACTTAAAGAAAAGTGACCACACGATAGAAGTGAAAACTTACAACTTACTGGAGACGAGTATACGCGATTCAGCATCACCGGCCGACTGGAGCCGAGAAGGTAAAATAATTGCCTTCATTGGCTGGCAGGTTGCTTAAACCTTAAACATTTCCAATTTCGTCTCTGAGTGACAAGTACAATGAAATGATGCCTAAAAAGCGTCTTATATGCATAATTAATATGTTCTACGAAGTGCTAGACTTCTACCAGAGGCATAGACAAAGGTTACATCAGACTTCAACATCAGATGATACACCCATGGGTGATTGTCAAACAATTGAATGCTACGTTAATTCTTTAGGTTTATTTCCAAGTTTAGGATCGAACATTAGAAAAATCTATGTGGAAAAAGTACCAACTCGTTATACGTACTGGGCGTCAGAGTATTTCTACGTTTTCATTACGTATTTACATTCGTACGTATCTCAAACGTTTTTTATTAAACAAATTGAAGACTTCAAAATGTTAGCTGCGTTTGCACAACACAAACTGAAACGCACAGGAAAAATGGAAAATCCAACAAAATCTTCTATCGCAAATTGTATTTGATATAACCAAAGCGCGAGATGGGAGCGGCCCGGTCGAATCGAGATAATGCAAATACAGGGCTGCACCGTCCGATGTACGGAACTCTTTTGACCGCGAGCCCCGAATAACATTTCGTTTGTATGGTGTTACCAGGTAGTTTGAATTCTACGGATTTTTTAATCCTTTTTTACATGGGTGTCGGTTTGATAGAAAATTGTAATTGAATTGGGTTTATTTCGGAATTTTTACACAGCTCTCTGTTTCCGTATCGGGTTTCTGTAAGAACAGAGATATCTAGATATTTCTAGTACCTATTTATTGGTGACAGGAGTGTCGTTAAATTCATTTCTCAACCATTCAATACCGACTGACAATGATGGGCCGAAAAAGTGACACTATAAAAGTCAGTTAACTTTAGTAGATTAAAGAGTTACTTTAAAGTTTATTTATTAGGAACAATTTAGGTATAACTTAACAAAAGACACGAAGATAGCTGCAAAAGTAAAATACTGTGGCGCAGCTATCAACGTCCTACACAACATTCATGGAAGATATTTGTTCCAGACTTTCACACCTTAAGAAATAAATTAAGAATTACAAAGAAAAATTTACTAAAAAGATTTTATCAAAATCAAAAATCAAAATCATTTATTTTTTGCCAATACTGTTATAAAAGTTTTTATAATGTTTCTCCATGCTCTGCCGTCACTTGGGCATACAAAATTTACACATAAATTACAATCAAAATACAAAATTATTAAATTGGAAAATCATATTATCTTTCAAGGTCAAGAAGTATCTAAAGTCAATAATAATGAAAATAAAGTGTATGTAATGATGTAAAGTGGAAGTGAGGGTGAGTGTGTGTGAGTTTGAGTATGTGTAAGATGTGCAATTAGTCTATTATGAGATGATGCTAGCGCGAGAGTTCATTTATGATACCTACTACAAGTTGCTCAGTTGCATCATAGGACATGGATGTAAGCCAGTCTGTAAATTTGTTTCTCAGTAAATTCCTTGTTATAGGGTAGATTATGACTCTCCTAAATATGTAGTTAGCTAAAATGAGTGCTAATGTTACATTGTCGCGATAAAGTCAACTGCACTTCGCGCGCTCTCTGTTTCTCAGTGAGAAGTCGAGCGATTTGCGAGAGAGAACGCGTGAAGTGTATATCGCCTTATCGCCACAATGTGGCCCCAGCATTAGAGAAAAACACATTTCATTAGTGATGAAACTTGTAATGTTAAAAATTAACAAAAAATAAATGTGTTGTGTGTTTAGTAAATATGTTATGTGTACCACCCCATGGCACAGTATCGCGAATTTAATATTTTTTGTGTTTTCCAGCTTTTTGTCCTGACATCTAATGTCAATGATGGTAACCGTACTTATATCAAATACCAGGCCTAAAGCGGCGGCCGAGCGGTCACGGTAAATGTTGTTTTAATAAAATGACACTGATTTAATCTGTGCTCACTGCGAAATTAGAATTTTTCAGAAGGTTTTTTTCAGGGCCCATACGAAATTGTGAGTTACGTCGTATCTGCAGTAATAAAAGTGCGCTGGATAAAACGTAGAATTCTTTTTGTCATATTTTTTTTTCTGTTTATTAAAAATGGAAGCAAAATGGTACAATATCCAAATATTTTTGTCTGGTAGGTATGGACCAGGATAACATATTGTAGGCCTTTTATTTTGTTAGAACAAAGCAAGTTTAATTAAGTACTATTGTTTATATAACACTAGCTGCGCCCCGCGGTTTCACCCGCGTAAGTTTCAATCCCGTGGGAACATCGGGATAAAAAGTAGCCTATGTCTTATTCCAGGGTGTCAGCTACCTCCATACAAAATTTAATCAAAATTGGTCCAGCCGTTTGAGCGTGAAGAAGTAACAAACATACACATACACACACACACACTCACAAACTTTCGCCTTTAAAATATTAGTGTGACGTGATAAGATCACGCCTGTAATCCCCAAAGGGTAAGTCAGAGGTGTACCTATAGTACACACCCACGTTTCGCCAGATATGTTTAAGTCCCATGAAATAGTGGGCGAGCCTATTGCCATCAATCGGGCACAAATCAGGACACCGGGCTGCTACTGAGAAATTCCTTGTGAAAAACCCCAATTAAACTTTGCCCGACCTGGGAATCGAACCCCGGACCTCATGCTCGGCTGTAGCGCTTCCAACCACTAGACCAACGAGGCAGTCACTATAGTTTACGTTAGTTAACGTTTTCTTATATTTTCTAAAATGAAAGCATATTCCTGTTGCTGTAAAATTCTTCGATTTCATAAATTACTTCGCAATTTCGGGCATTTTAATGTTTTATTCAGGCAGCGGTTACAGGTACGTGTTAACGGCTCCGATGAATTTTTGACATTTATTCCTCGGCTTAGTTTTAAATAAAAAGTTGAAATAGACAGCATTGAGGCATCAGCGATTCTGAGTGGTTTCCGAGAATATGAAAATTTTGAAATGGAATTATGAATATGTATTTTCAAGTGCTAAGTTAAAATAAAAAGGGAAATCGTTTTTAACGGAGAATTGCAATCGCCGTAATAAATTATTTGCTGAAATGGAAAAACAATATGTAGAATGTAGATCTACTCATTTAGGAAAGAAAAAATCTATTAATTATAAGTAAGACTTAATCAACCATGTGGACCACACAAAAAATCAGAATAAAATGCACCAACTATGTTGGAGTCGGCTTCCAGTCCAACCGGATGCAGTTGAATTTACATATTTATTATATATAAAATAATTAACATCATTTATATTTATTATTTATTAATTTGAATTTATTTTTTTGCTGAAATTTTTATTTTTTTTATTTGCTGTATTTTACATAGAGTGACTTCCTATCTGACCACCACAACCCAGTTACTGGGTAACATGATACCCTTTGGTTAAGACTGGTTGTCAGACTTTCGGGCTTCTGACATTCATTTTCTGACAGCCAACCAACGGCTTAACGTGCTTTCCGAGGTACGGAGAGCAGTTGGTATGTAAAGATGGTCACCCGTCCATGGACCAACCGCGGCAAACGTAGTTTAGCCTGATGGATCGGCCTTTGCAGCAATTATTACTTAGCCGCAAGCCCCTCACATATGAAAGCAAAGAGCACATCAAGTACCAAATAGTATTAAAACAGAAATACAAAATCATTATAAGTACTCTCAAAATTAATACGATTGCTTTTTATCAGGCATCGTGATGAAGCTTCACCGTATCCCGTTTAATATCAACACAATAAGAGTAATCCATTCATGTCAGTGAACAAAAGCAATATCGCCAATGAAAACTAGTATTCGTTAAGCATCCTTTGTAAAGTATTGAAAATGTTCGATAATATTTCATGAATCTCTTTACGCTTGCAAAGTTCGGTGCCTCGTAAAATACATTCTTTTTAAATTAAATTCGATCATATTCGATCGTTTTTTTTTTGTGTGGAACTGCTTTGGTGTAATGGGAGTGGAAGAAAGAAATAAAGTAAAAATGTTTATTCTGCACTAACAAAACGCAAATTAAAAAAAAAAACATAAAATACACACAAACAAAGTAGCCAAAAGCCTCGTATCCAAACAATAACATTTGACAATCTTCTCTATTGCTTGATGTCAGGGCCAAGGTCCAGAGACAATTTAAATTGCGTAATTACTCTGTGTTGCGACACTGGCAAATATGTCAACAAACAAATAATAAAAAAAAGCCAATTGCAGAGTGAAAAAATAAGCACTTTTGTAACAAAAAATAAAAACTATCGTACCATCTGTGCAAGAACAGGTCGTTGCTCAGCAAAATGCTGTGACTTCGGACAAAGCTATCGTCAACAGCTCTGATTTTCAGCAATTACCTCTAGTATGAGTACGTCTCCAGTTGAAGTATGTTGTACGTCTGTGATATTTGAGATATTCGTGAGAAGGAATGTAATTAGTGAACACTGCAATTCGTTGCTGTGCAATCACTGTTACCTACTTTTCTGAACTGAATATCTAGAATAGAATAGATTAGAATACTCTTCTCTCTTATTATTCTTCTTTTCTTCTTCTCTTCTCTCTTCTTCTGAAGTTCTTTCTCTTCTCTTCTTCTCTTCTTCTTCTCTTCTTCTTTAATCTACTGCTGAAAAGGAGCCTCTTTTTTTAAGATAGGGTAGTAAAATCAAACTACAATATTTTCGGATACTAGCGACCCGTCTCTGCGTCACACGATTGCAACTTACTGATATGGCGTCATGTCAAATCATCGAGGTTTCTCTGCTTTATCAATTTGACATGCTTTCCGAGCAAAGACATTACATTATTTACTTAACAATAGACGGGACATAGCGAAAAAAATCGTAATCCGATACATTCTAGTGGGCAAAAGTCGCTCAGTCTAGTGTGGCCTGCATGTCAAGTCGCATTCGTGTCCACCAAAAGAAAATTATTTTCGAAGTAAATACTGAATTGTGCATTATGGTATTGCAAATCACGTAGTGATAAAACGACTTTTATTAGTATTTTGTAATTTACCCAATATTTAGATAAAATAAATAATTTTCTTAGATGTTTCAAACTATCTGACGGTTGGTAATCAAATGTTGGTGTCGGTAAAAGTGAAACGTATCCAAATAACCTATTATGTAATTTTGCTATAGTACGCTAGATGTCGTCACTGAGACATTTTTTTTTTTTTTTGTGGGAATTTATCAAATAACTTCTCCCGCTCTGGGCGGAGCGGGAGGGCGTGTCAGACTTTTACTGACTAAAACCCACCCGTGTTCCTTAGAAAGAAGAAGAAAGAAAATACGTTTATTTCCGGTAAACCTAACGCAAAGAAATAAAAACACAAACATGAAATAACAAGTTGAGGGAAAATATGCGTCAAATTCACGCAAAACGGCCATCGCTCAGCATAATGCTGCGACCCTATGCGAGACATAGCCCCAGCGCTGGTTTTCAGCGACAGCAGAAACAACAGGCCTTCAGATGCCTGTGTGCCAGGACCACGATATCCCTTTCGGACAGGCTCGTAATCCTGGCAGGTCGTCACTGAGACATGGGATCACAAATTTTCCATGATATTACTTTTGATAGCCTCTATAGTATCTATCTTAAATTTATTTGTTTCCGAGGTACGGAGGTATCTTGGAATGTAAAGATGGTCAATCATCCACGGACTAACCGCGGCAAGCGTAGCTTAACCGTGCGGCTGTTATTACTTAGCTTTGTACCCCCAAAGTTAAATATAAGCCTATACCAATATCATAAAGAGGAAAAACTTGTGAGTTTGTATGTAGGGGCTAATCTTCGGGTCTACAGATCCAATTCTGAAAATTCTTTCACTAATGGGAAGCTACTGTTACTGTTTTGTCGAGTGTCATAGGATCTATGTTCTATTATATAATATGTTAGGTTAGGTTTGGTTTCCGCACTTAGTCCTTCATGTGGACCATTGTGCGTGGGCCATGGCGGCCGTCGTTGGTTATTCCAACCAGCCCACTTACCTCCTGAAGCTGATTAGGTCTTCTGGTCTGCTTAAGATATCTGTGAAGGATCTGGGTGACCCGAAGTGTCATAGGATATATTTTATGTTAAGGTGAATCCGCAGTGGTAGCCCGTAATATTGTATTACCTTTTTTTTTCAATTTGCAGGTCAGTGTCAGGTTGTATCTTGATGAAAATATGATTCGCGACTATAACAGATATGTATCAATAGAATTATAATCATTAATACATCTCTCTAAGTTAGATTTGTTCCCTAATGTCATGATCTCATGAAATAGTCATTCAATGGAACAAATCTTACATATTATAGAGATGTATTAATGATTCCTTATGATTATAATTCTGTAAATACATATCTACCTGTTACAGTCGCGAATCATATTTTGATCAAGATACAACCTGACACTGACATGCAAATTGCAAAAAAAACGTGAGGTGTTTTGAATTTCGCGGGCTACAGCTGCGGATTCACCTTAAAACAAGAAATTTTACGCTAACGAAGTCGCGAGCAGAAGCTAGTGTAATATACACACAAAGTTTCGGAATAATTTGCCTAAATTATGGTGAAAACTGCATCAAAATCCATTGAGTAGTTTAGAAGAATTCAGTGAACAAAAAGACGGACTACAGTCAGGCGTCTTTGTTAAACTATTTATTTAACTATTATCATATTTATCTAACTATTTATTAGGGTTCGAAGTGCCAACTGGCCTATTTAAATAGCATCTGTATAAAATACAGAAATCCAAAAGAACTGATGACCCACTAATTAATATTCCACCACCATTAAAGCCATAATATTTTTTGGCCAACATTGGACTATATTATGTCCAAAATCCGCAGACATTGTTCATCATAAAATGCAAATTCCTGTAAGTAGGGTAGGAAAGCGCACGAGTGGCCAATAAATAACAAATCAGTCACAGGCATAATGGGACCATTCCTCAGCGCCAAGAAGTTGGGACTTGGCTGTAGTTCAACTAAAGTTCTTGGTCCTGCGTTGTTGGGTGCGGTGAGGTAGGTTACTGTTAGAATGGTAGGATTAACTATTTATTTATTTATTTATAACTAGCGACCCGCCCCGGCTTCGCACGGGTGCAATGCTGATACTAAATATACTACAGAATGTCTTTATACACAACGTTCACAGCTTTTTTGTCATTAGGCAAAAACATGTTTTCTTTAGAGGTTACTCTTGAAAGAGCGATTGGATAAGGATTAATGCTGTATTGCTTAAAATCGTTTCGTAAATAAGCCATTATTTTTCGTAAAAAGTAAAGGATAAAAATGTTTATTGTGAGCTATCCTTAAGAGAAAGACATATACCATCGCGGACTTTTTTGTAGACCTTTTTAAGGTGTACAATACTGCCAGCATAATAATAATTCAGCCAGCATTTGCAATGTAAGCGCAAAAAAATGTGTTTATTTACGACATCACATTAGAAACCTCTTAAATTATCAGTGTTTCTCTACTATATTATGCATGTACTATACATATAAACCTTCCTCTTGAATCACTCTATCTATTAAAAAACCGCATCAACAGCTTCTGTATACAAAATATCAATATAATGATGATAGAAATAAATAATGGAAAAGTTTTTGTGGTGGAACTAGATTAAAATTGTAGGTCATTTCTCAGAGTGTACCAAGAATGAAAAATTTTCAGGAAAAAAATAAAGTTTACTTACCTGCACGTGATCTAATCGATCAATTCAGACAGAAGGTGCTTAAGCCTCAATTTTTTTAAGTAACGGTAGTTTTATTATTTTCTCTATTATTTAATATAATTGCAAACCAAGTATATATATGTTACGGCTAATACCCGAAGTGCGGCTACACCTAGTTTTAGCCGGTTAGAACTAGGTGTAGCCACTTACTCTTGGTTAAACCTAGTACGAGCCGATTGTTTTCGGGTAAAATCATTTGGGTTAGGTTAGGTTAGAACAGTAGCCATTAACAAGCGAAGGCGAGCGAGCGAAGCGAGCGTGCCGCGGCAGCGGCCGCCGAGCACCAGATCCCCTCTATTGTTGGTAAATTGGTTTTATCCAACAGGGATTGTCTGGACCTATAATTCTAACCGGCTAAAACTAGGTGTAGCCGCACTTCGGGTATTAGCCGTAACATATATACTATGATGTATAATGTATACAGGGTGTCCCGTAAATAATGGATCAAACGTAACGGGTAGGTAGCTTACCTCATTTCCAACAACTAATTTGAACAGTAAAAAAAAAACCGACAAGGTAACCAAGATATTTTTTTTTTTTCGATTTTTACTATTTTCTGTACCAGCATTCAGTGTTTTTAATGCTGTTGCTGCAAATGGTATAATATTTAGGTGTGATTTTTGTCAAACATTTCTGAATAGTTTACTAATGTTATAAGATACCATTTTTTTAAATAACATTTTATTTGCCTTAGAAAAAAAATCTTGAATTGAAAAGTTTTGTTTTTACGATGAAAAGACCAGAATTGGAAAAATTCTCCTGTAAAAAAATGTATGACACCAAACTGTACCATTATTTTAAAAACTTGTAAAATTACTAAGGTTTGCAAATTGGTATAAAACTTACGCCTAGTCTTTGTCGTTACAAAGATATTGCTATGAATCTGACAGAGGTGCCAAATTACGAAATAAAATAAAATTTGAAAAAGTGTGCACAATTTAACTATTTTCTTAAAAATGTTTAGGTATCTCAGCGTATGAAAAAAATTAGGAGGTTAAATTAAAAAAAAAAATACAAATAAATCGTTTATTTTGTTTTTACAGTAAATGTTCAAACTGACGTCCCCCTACGAGAATGCAAAGTCTGCACCTCCTAATAAAGGAAGCTCTTATCCGACGGACAAAATGGCTGTTGTTTATTTCTGATACAGCAGATTGGATGCGCTGACGTAATTCTTCTTCCGACGTTATTCGTTGTTTGTAAACTTTGTCTTTTAAACATCCCCAATAAAAAAAATCTAAGGGATTTAAATCCGGAGATCGCGGAGGCCACAAAATTGGTCCTAATCGGCCGATCCATCTGTCAGGGTAAGTTTCATTGAGTTGCGCCCTTACTGCCGTCGCATAGTGAGCGGGGCAACCATCATTTTGTAACCACATTGCTTGCCGCACGTCTTCTGGAATATTTTCTAATAACGTTGGCAACTCATTCCTTAAAAAATGCAGATAGTATTCAGCGTTTAGAGTTGCTGGTAGTTAAAAGGGCCCTATTATTTGCCCATTTATTATTCCTGCCCATAAATTTATTTTAAATTGATGTTGGCTCCTGTCCTCTCGCATCAAATGTGGGTTTACCAGCTGCCAACTGTGCAAATTATGCAAATTGAGATATTCATCTCGCCGGCATGAAGACTCGTCACTCCATAAAATTTTATTAAAAAACTGTGGGTCCGCCCGTATCATTCTAAGCATCCTTTGGCAAAATGCTACTCTTTGCGGGTAATCACGTGACGTCAGCGTTTGAACACGTTGCACGTGATATGGGTGCAACCGGTGCCTTTTTAGAACTCGATGTACCGTCGATCTTGGAATACCTGTGCGTTGCGCTATGACGCGAATTGAGACCGACGAATCTTCCTCGATTTCTCGAATAATAATTTCGTCATTGACTTGTGACGGTCACTGGCACCCCCAACTCCGGTGCCAAGAATTCTTCCCTCAAGAAGCGCGTTATGCACTCTAATGAATACGCGATAGTCGGGATGTCGATCCCGGTTCGGGTATCTTTCACGATACAATCATGCGGCCGCCCTGGCATTACCTCTTGCTTCTCCGTAGATAAAATACATTTCGTAACGAGGCATCGTACTACTGCACACACGTACAACCTCACACAAACGATTGTTTTCGAAGTCCGTAGGTTTGCCAAGTCATTTCAAAACACAAACAGTTCCAAATCGTTAGGTAAAGCAAAGTCCAAATACACAGCACAAGTTTAATTTTAAGGAACACAACAGTTAGGCACAGCGGGAGCGAAAGTAGTCTGACGTACGTATCAACTCGAAGAGAGATTCGTGTCAACTAAACAAATAAAATCATGCAACAATGAAGCCCTGTATGAGTGAAGGGTGAAGGAAAAAAAATACCTGCACAAAGATACCGATTTACCAAAAATACAAAAGCGGTGCTATCTATCCCTTTCACACTGAGTGAGGTGCAACTCCGCAGGTAGCGGTCCCAAATTCCGAACAGATGACGTCATCGGCTCGGAATTACGCTACACGCTTAACCACATGCTTAGATTACAAGCATAAGCCATTACGAGAAAGAAAAGTTAGATTGTACCATTTTAATTTCTGTTCTGTCTTCTTCATCACATTCATAGCAATATCTTTGTAACCGCAAGGACTAGACGTAAGTTTTATACCAATTTGCAAACCTTAGTAATTTTACAAGTTTTTAAAATAATGGTACACTTTGGTGTCATACATTTTTTTACAGGAGAATTTTTCCAATTCTGGTCTTTTCATCGTAAAAACAAAACTTTTCAATTCAAGATTTTTTTTCTAAGGCAAATAAAATGTTATTTAAAAAAATGGTATCTTATAACATTAGTAAACTATTCAGAAATGTTTGACAAAAATCACACCTAAATATGATACCATTTGCAGCAACAGCATTAAAAACACTGAATGCTGGTACAGAAAATAGTAAAAATCGAAAAAAAAAATATCTTGGTTACCTTATCGGTTTTTTTTTTACTGTTCAAATTAGTTGTTGGAAATGAGGTAAGCTACCTACCCGTTACGTTTGATCTATTATTTACGGGACACCCTGTATATATGTGATAAATTGCTTCTTACTTTAATAAGGCGATGTGTTTTTTGTTTTTTTGCTCACACCATTATTATTATAAGTCTATACGTGAGGATTTGAGACTGCCGACTTTAAATTAATTAGACAGGTTTATTTGGCTTTGTGTCAATCTATTATTTCCTACTGCATAACGTCCTGGGGTGGAGCCGCTAAATCAATTTTACTGCACCTAGAACGCGCCCAAAGAGCAGTCTTAAAGGTTGCTACTTTTCGTCCATTTAGATTTCCTACATACCAGCTTTATATAGCATGTAAGGTGCTAACAGTACGTCAATTATTTGTTTTGAATGTAGTTTTATTACAACACACTGAACTTTATTTTAACCCAGTACCTTCAGATAGGAGAAGAAAAGATTTGGTTTGTGCTAACTCTCAGACTAAACATGCTTTTACTAATCGATTTTATTTATTTTTAGGACCCTACTTGTATAACCAGTTTAACAGAGTGCTAAAGATTTATAGTTTAAGTTATAATAGGTGTAACTTACTAGTACAAGAATATTTGGCAAAACTCAATTATGCAGATACGGAAAAACTACTAGAAATTTTAAAATAAAATTTATATCTACCTACTCTATTTTAAGTCTATACTCCATAGGTATTCTCTTCCTTTACCAAATTAATAATACTTTATCTACTTTAATATTATGTGTTAATTTATTTAAATATAATATATCATACATAATCTAGTTTTAAAATAATATACCCAAATAGTAACTGTTTAAGTCATTGAATATATTATGTCTTCTTTTTAAGTTTGCTTCTAATAAATGTATTTTTGTCTTCTTTTTAAATGTTTGATGTAAATTGATGGCCTGAAACACAGGTTTTCTTAAACCTAGATCAGGCTGGTCTTCATCACAGTTAGAATTGAATTTTCCTCGATTGTAATTAATGTAAATCATAATTTTACTTTACTTTGTACTTGAATAAATTTTTATTATTTTTATTATTTTATTATTTGTAATTGGCTTTTTGGTGAATATTCCTTATCTTTATTTATCTGTTTTTATTAGCTGTAAGTCCTCCACGTTCTAAATAAATAAATAATATTTTATGTCGATAAGGACTGGATTCGGACAGATCAGATAGTTGCATCAGTTTTACATGTAGAACTAGCAGTGCCGAGTGATACTCTGAAATAGTATGAAAACGATGTAACACTCGTAACTAATCATAATTATTGATGTGTAACTTTCGTCTCGCTTTCTGTGGGAGTGATTTCGTGAAAAGGAACGGAAGTGTGTAACAGGAAGTGACAGCTTGAGCATGGAATAAGTAAGTACTTTTTAATAGCATGTACTTAGTAAGTACTATATAATAGCATGGAATTAGTGTACTCATGGAATTAGTAAGTACTATATATATTGTAAGTAGAGGAGGTTGAATTTCGACCAGTGGGCGACCACTAATAATTAATAATTATTCGAATAAATTATATTTAAATTTTTTTGTATTTTTAGGTTAATTTCTGTCGCTGCTTAGTTGCTTTTTACCAAGGTGAGATGTCAGATGTTACACATCATATACGACTACTGTAGACGGCTTGGTCGTTTTTTTTATTATAGCAAAAGGTAGTCCTTAACTAGATGTCACTTGATACCACAAATCCAATACCACGTACAATCCTCCAAACTAAACAGTTTCGACCCAAGTGCCAGTTACTTACCACAAGACGCTCTGTACACTCGTATATGAAATATTCAGTCAAATACGTCGCGATCGCCGGCCGTCGCCGAATGTTCCACTCGAAACTGGACCAGGGCTGAAATTGTTTCACAGAACGACAAGGCCCAGTAAAAAAGAAACTCGAATAAAAAACAGGAAAACGATATGATTTTTTGGTCGTTTTTCAACTGTTAAAGCCAAGCTTTTCATGAAATCAAACTTTAAGGTTAAACCTCCGAAATACGCTTTGTAAAATATTGTTTTTATTGATACTTTGCGTTTTGTATGGAACAAAAGAAACAAGGATTTATTGGAGATCCTGATTGGAATATTGGAATGACACGTTATATTCCAAAAACAGTTACAAAAACCCGGTATTTCTGTTATTCAGCCTTTATAAGCTCGTTATTGTAAAGGGGAGTTATTGTGATTCAGATTCTTTTTTAATTTAATTTCAGTTCAGTTGATCATGGACTTTTAAAATCGAATACTGTCAAAATTACTTTGATTTAGAGTTCTTTCAAGCGTACTGAGTTCTATTTCAAAGATAACAATAATAACTTTAACTACGATTAATTCCACTTTAAACCTGCTTAATACGATTCAAGAATTAAATTCTAATCCAGACTTACAACTTTAAATTACCTTCAACGAATCCGCTGTAATGAAATGAAATTTTCTTCATAAGAAGTTAGATGTAAGAATTAGCTGCGGCACACGACCTGGCGTTGCCTGCCTCAGTCTACAAATCCTCGCGTTGATCCTCTGAAATTGAAATTTAAGACCTTATGAAACCTTATCTGGTAAAAGTTTTAGCTCGTGTCTAGAACATGTTCGTACGATATGAAGGTGAGTTACGTTGTGGCTAGATTATTTATTTTTGGAATATTTATTAGCTGCACACGTTGCAGTAAGTATGCCTCATTATCATGCTTAAAGTCTACGTAGTTTCATAAAATTAATCAATCAGTGGTAATAAACGAAATAGTTTAGCTTTTTTGGCCGCGGCTTCCCCCGTGGAAAATATCCCCCAGGAACGTACTACCATGATTAAAAGGATACGAAGTGATCGCATACCTCATAGCCGAGGAAAAGGTCAACTCCTAGTGCTGCGCCCACCGTCGTCAACCATAATTATATTGTTACGCGTCATTTTGAATCTGTGATATCTTTTAAAGTATTTTTTAAATGATATTTAAATCTAAATTAAATGTCTGATGGAAATAAAATGTATTATTAGATACGGATTCGTTTAATACCGGTTAAAATAGCTTCGTAAATAATAATGAAATTTTTAACAAATTCTGAAAGATAAAAATGGTTACTGTGGGTCATCCTTATCGTCATCGATAGCATAAATGCTATCGCAGACTTTTTGTTAAACTTTTTAAGACTTACAATCCTGTAGAACATACATGTTATGTATCTCGTACGGTTTACGCGGCGCACGCCAGTAAAGCTCCGAGTCGGCATGATTTTTTCCGACATCTTCAACAATAAACGTCATATTTCAGCCAATTTACACAAAACCTTAATATACACGTAAATCTTTCTGATGAATCATTCAGTCCATTGGTGCAAATCGTTTAAAAATCCGTTCAGTAGTTTTTGAATTTATCGTTTTCAGACAGACGACGCGGAGGGGGGACTTTGGTTTTATAATATATAAGGATAACTGTTTCTTTGCGGCAGAAGCTCTGCTCTCCAACTAAGTCAGACTAAGTGAATTGTTTTTAGAAAATCAATGTTTGATATTATTTGTATAACTGAACACTGGTTAAAAGATTATGAAATGTTAATTAATTATGAGAACTACACTGTGGGCAGTTGTTTTAACCGAAAATCAATGCTGCGTGGAGGTTCACTAATATTAATTAAGAATTGTATAAAATCTAAGACTCGTAAAGACATAGTGGAACTATCGGTTGAACATAGCATTGAATTGTCCAGTGTTGAGCTAGATAAGCATTTTATAGTGTGCGCATACAGACCCCCAAATTATCAAAACTACTCTTTATTTGAGTCAGTAATGGAAGATGTTCTAGCAAAACTTGCAACGGGTAATAAATCAGTAATTATTTGTGGCTATTTAGATAAAGCCATTGTAAATTATCTCCCTTCTGATCATAGCGGTCAAACCGTTACTTTTGAGTCCAACACGTCATTACAAAACGTTCAGATACAAACTAGACCAATAACATTGGGTAATTTAAATAAATTGAATAGCGCTTTAATTAGCAAGTTAAGTGCTCAGGGCCTAAAAATGAACAATGGCAATATTTTGTATGGAGAGTTCTTTTCATTAGTGCAAACTGAGTTAAATAAATATTGGTATTGGTGGTAGTCAATAAATATTTTAAGAAGAAAACTAAAACTATTTGCCCCAAGTTTTTATTCAGTGACTGGGCAACTAAAGGTAACAGGAAGAGTAGGGAAAGATTATTTGAACTGTATGGCATTAAGCCATATATAAATACGGAAACTTTTAATAAGTATGTTGCTACTTATTCTAAAACTTTTAAAAATGTCTGCAAAGCGGCTAAAGCTTCATACATTAGCAATAAGATTAAATCAGCAGACAATAAAATAAAGACAGTTTGGAAAATTATTAACAATGAAACGAACAGGAGCAAAAGACATAATACTGATTATACACTGGAAACTTCCCGCGGTCTCGTTAGCGATAACATCAATGTTGCTCAGGAATTTGCAACTTTTTTTACAAATATTCCAATTAAAACTAAAGAAACTTTCAATTCCTCGCCCTCACTTGCTATTGATCTATTAAGAGCGAATGTTTCAGCTTGCCCTGTGGAATTTAAATTCAAACATATAAACCCTGTGTTCGTTGTAAAGACTTTTAAGCAACTTAAGATTAAAATTACCGAAGATCTGTCTACTAAGGTTTGTCAATCCATTATTGAGACAATTGCACCCTATTTAGCTTTAATATTTAATTTGTGTGTAGATCAAGGGATATTCCCAGATTTAATGAAGTATAGTAAAGTTATTCCACTTTTAAAATCCGGTGACAGCAAAGACACTAATAATTATAGACCCGTATCGGTTTTTCCAGTTTTTAGCAAGGTGTTTGAAAAAGTAATGTTGAATCAAATGCTCAATCATTTTAATCGTAATAACATCCTACACGATCAACAGTATGGTTTCACCAAAGGACGTTGTACAACTGACGCCGGTGTCACATTATTGAAACACATTTTTAACGCATGGGAAGAGGCACAAGATGCAATAGGCATCTTTTGTGACCTATCCAAGGCATTTGATTGCGTGAATCACGAAACTCTGCTCTTGAAACTTGAGCATTACGGATTGGGTAAACTTGCGCTTAACTTAGTAAAATCACATTTGAATGATAGACTGCAGCAAATTCAAATAAACGGTGTGAATTCATTGGGTTTAATAGTCAAAATGGGTGTACCGCAGGGCTCAATTTTGGGTCCGTTCCTCTTTTTAGTATATATAAATGATTTACCTCATTTACTGGAAAACCGACCACAAATGCATTTGCTGATGACACATCTCTGATTTTTAAAGTAAATAGATATGCACAGGAGCTTGACGACGTAAATAACGCTATGCTTAAGGTCCATAATTGGTTTACTGTAAATAATTTAGTATTAAATGAGAAGAAAACTAAATGCATAAGATTTGCGTTACCGAATGTTAGAAGTAGTGCATGTCACGTTGTATTGAACAAAGAGATACTAGAATTCGTCGAAAAGACTGTTTTCCTGGGAATCACGCTTGACTCAAAGCTGCAGTGGAGTGCTCACTTAACATCTCTTGCAGGGCGGCTAAGTTCAGCCGCCTACGCTGTTTGGAAAATCCGCCAATTAACAGACGTGGATACAGCGAGACTATGGTCTATTTTAGTTACTTTCGTAGCATGTCTTACGGTATTTTGCTGTGGGGACGGGCTGCAGATATTGTTTCTATCTTTATTCTGCAAAAGAGGGCTATCAGAGCCATCTACAACCTCAGCAGACGCGATTCTCTAAGAGAATTGTTTAAAAAAATTAACATCATGACGGTACCTTGCCAATATATATATGAAAATATTATGTATGTTAGAAAAAACCTACATCTTTTCAGTAAGATTAGTGACAGGCATAATTTTAACACTAAAAATAGGAACAAATTAGATCAACCACGTTTCAGATTGTCAAAAGTACACACTTCTTTTATGGGGTACTGTGTTAAATGTTATAATAAAATACCATTAGATATTCTTCAACTAAATGAGAAGAAATTTAAAACATGCATTAAACGCACACTATGTAGACAAGCATATTATAAGTTGTATGATTATATCGTAGATAAAGATGCTTGGCTTAATGCTGGTCCTGCTCCACAACAACTTGGGCTCACTTGTTAGAATTTTAATATTTGGAAGTGATGCTGTGTGCGTGATGAGTTTGAGTTTGAGTTCCTTATAAAAACATGATTTTCATAAGTCCCAAGTCTAACAGAACTTCAAGTTGATCTTTGTTGCAATATCTGAGAGTACAATATCCATACCTACTATGTATAATTTAACTTATTTAAATGATGCAGTGACGTTTTTCAACGGAACAAAATAGGATATCATATGTTACCTCCAAGTTACATTATTCTTGTCCTTTACAATAGTAATTGGAGACTCTTGAGGTGCCTTAAAGGCCCCATGGTTTGTAGGGACGCACTTAACAGTGATGTATCACCATCATTTCACACGAACACCATAAAATACTTACCCGTTGGCTATTTGTCCTGATTTGTCCAAAGAGATAAACTGATATGGTGGTTTGCTTTTAGTTTTTACATACCTTTTACCCTACATTTCCTCATGGTAAGCCTAATGTAAACGCATATTTTTATTATTTTTTTTTTTTGGTCAATAAGGGCCGTAATCCACCACGCAGGCCCGTTGCAGTGCGGGTTGGTGGTATCGTCCAATTTTTAGTTCTAGGACATGCCGGTTTCCTCACGATGTTTTCCTTCACCGTTTTGAGAGCAGTAGAGATGAAATAATTTACACAAAGTAAAGTGCCTACCCTACAACTCGTAAGTCGCGGCCGATTCTGCTGAGCCACGTACCACTGCTAACTAAAGTTATCTTATTTATTTACCTGAATGATCTAGAAAATACCTATTTACCAAAACTTCCGTGTAATGAAAAAACATATTTCCTCAAGAATATTGCCCAGAAAGTTATTTTAGTTACAGGCTCCACGGACTTTAAACACTTTTGAGTCGCAAAAAAACTCGACAAGTTTCCCCCACACGTTTGCTCAAGCCCCACAGGGGTTAATAAAATATTTATCAAACGTATACCTATTCGTTATCATACCTACTTACCTACCTGTGTTTCATCATGGGTGGTTTAGGGAGCTAAAGGACATGTTAGGTTTTTGTATGGAGGCTGGGCTTTTATTCGAAGCTGCTGTGAACAGGGAAGAGATTATATTTTTATGAAAGTACATAAATTAAGGAAATTTTGTATATATTTTTTTCTTTTTTATTAGCACCCTTCCTTTATTATTATATTTTTAGATAATTATAATTTAAAAAATAAATTAAAACCCACAGTAATTATTGATAATAATTATAACAATAATAATAATAAGCGTTGGGCAGCTGGATTAAGGGCCTGATTCAGAGAGCGGTAATTCTGGACACGGCTCGCATTGTTAGGAGGTTTCTCTCTCTGGAGCCCTGACCGGTAGCTTCAGGATGGCAACCAACCGATTAACCTTTAAAGTTAAAGTTCGCGAGCACATTCGTAAGAAGCTGGCAGAATCATCACAACGGTAAAGTTTTCCCATTGTTTGTTTGGTTTATAGGTATATTCGTGTTTTGGTCTTATATTTATGTATAATTAGGCATATATATATATATATATATTATATTTAAAGTTTTTAATAGGTATATGTAGGCATATCCTTATATGTAAATAAATATTGATTTTGCAATTTTTGTTATTGCACCTACCACTGGTTGTCTCTGCATCACCCAAAGGTAGACTGGTAGAAAATGCCTATGGCATTAAGTCCGCCTCTGTAATTTTTTTTTTGTGCTTAAAGTATTAAATAAATAAATAAATAATAGCTTGGACCATGTTCCCGATACCGGTGGGCTACTATTTTTTATATTTTTAAATGTTGTTATATTTTTTTTATAATCTTATATTTAAAAATATAATCAATATGTTTTTTATGAAATAAAGGAGAAAATAATAATAATAAACAGTAATTATTATTATAACTTTTACGTAAGTATTACATATATTTCCGTTTGCTTTGTGTTTTTTGTTTGTGAGTTTGTATGTAGGGGGCAATCTCTGGAAATACCAGTCAGATTTGAAAAAAAAGTGATTTTTATAGCCCAATTCTTGCTATTTAACATCACGCTACGAAACTCAGGAGACGAGCAAAGAAAAAAAAATCCGAAAGAACGAAAAAGATTAAGCGAAAACGAAGTAATACCGCGGGTGGGCGATGCAATGCAGTGGGTCGGGGGTTCAAGAAACACGCAGACAAAGTCGCGGGCAGAAGCTAGTCTGTAATAAATAGACGATCAGAATATTTTTTTCCATGGAAGTTATAAATTGGTAACATATTGATAGAAGTCTCATGCCTAAATTCTTAAACTGCCAAGTCATATTTTTCGTGACACTTTTAGAAACTTTATATTGCAGCACACTGAAAGTATAACTGCCACAATCACCACGCTTAGCAGACAGAATGATGATTGCAGTTTGTTATAGCAAGGCGAGGCTACTGACCATTGTTTCGTCTCTTTTCACGCAATGGGTAAGAAAGAGATGGTAAATTTTTTGCCAGCAAATATCTACCACACATGAAACGATTACCCAGCAACATCCTTCAAACGTATTAGATAATTAAGATGGACGTTCAAATCGGAGACGACCCAATACCCGGTACCGAGTGATTAAGAGCTTGTGAGAAATTCTATCCCATTAATCTGTGATTACTGGTTACTGGTTGTGAGACCATTCCTAGTAAAACAATTGGCTTGTAACTTAGAAATAAAGAAAAATAGGTTTATTTTGTTTAGCTTACTGCCCTCTTGGAACTATAATAATATGGCGATCACAATATTAAGCAAGAATGCTGTAAATATACTTAACAAAAGTTTGAGCGTTACTATTTTGGATAGTCACGCAGTTTGTTCCTATAAAGCTACTTTTGGTGAATGTGAGATCTGGAACGCAGCCTTAAGACTACCTTACTCGCTCGCGACTTTGACTTTTAACTTTGACTTTGAATACTGATTAATTAATTTAAGCGTTTTGTTGAGATACAGCAGTAAAGGTTCCGTACTTTTTAAAACAATTCGTTTCAATATTTTTTACACTTTAAGAGTATTTTTCGGACCAGCTTCCTGTTTAAAAACGATCACCTTTCGCCAAAATGATAAATCAGATTTTTTGGACCAGAATTAAAATCTGCACATTGGAACACAAAACAGAAACGCCCTCCCCATTTACATCACGCAAACTTTTCCGCGAAAATTAACAATTTAAAAAGCTAAACAACAATCATGTCGTAAACTCAGCGTAAATACCTGCCTCAGCGATAAAACAGAAAAGTTATACAGCAGAATTTTAATTACGGACAAGCAAACAACTGGCGAAGGTCACAATAAAACGTAGGTAATGAATTTTCGTTGTCGCTAATATACAGTGGCATTTAGTGGCCATTCGCATTCAAACTCACGTCTGCCATGTTTGCGAATCGCACGTGTATGTAAAAACATGGCATAAGGGTGGGAGTGACGTCATTGGTCCAACGCGCACCCCTCCTCTTCGTTCGAGTGCAGCATATGAGTAGTGCTAGTGCACTGATGGTTCAGCGCTTTGTTACTATGTGCACCGTTTGAATATGTTAGATGAGTATGTACTTAGTGACGTGTTGAGAAGACTTATAAATGCCTTGAGCTGTTTGTACTTGAGTAAATAAAAATGAGTCAAGACTTTAGAATAAAATTGTAGAACGTTAGTAAATGTTGCTTTTGTTGATTAGTCACTTTAAATGTGCTCTTGACTGTTAAACGTAACGATTGATCTTTGAATTATAGGTGGGTAGGTACCTATCTATTTTGAGTTTTGGCAATTATATATTCTTTGCAAATTTCCAGGTTATGTTATATTGTAGAGTTTATAACTATCTACTGACAATGCTGTTACAGCTGTTGAATAATTAAACTTCAGGCGCTACCCCGAGAAAACCTTGCAATAGTGCGTTTTTCTTCGTTATTCAGATACTATTAACTCATTAATTAAGAGAAATAAACTACATCTAAAAGCGCATTATTAATGTTCAATATCCTATCATCACATTGCATGTTCTTATTAGTTGTTATGTGTTATAAATACATTTAAAATCTCCCTGTAAAATATGCCTAAAGTTATGATTGCATGCATCTTTTGGTGAAGGTGAAGTTCTAATAATTTGAGGATTACACTAATGGATAGTAAACATGAAATTGTGATACCCAAAAGATTAACTACAACAAGCAAGTAATTTCTTATAAACAGTATCCGCTTTTGTAACAAGTTGCCAAAGTCGGTTACAGAACTTAGCGATGGAAAGTTCAAACCTACATCAAACGTGTCCATATCAAAAAAGCATATTATATGATTAAAGACTACGTTGAAGACAAGGAAGTTTTGCAATAATTTCTTCTGTACATGGCTTTCCATGTACGTATGTATGTGGATTTCCTAGGACCTCATTAATGGCATAATTATGTCAATGTCTATTAACTGCTCCCAAAGTACGATGTTTATTTTTATTTTATATAATATTTGTACATAGGTACTTCATATTCATATATTTATTTGCATTCCATAATGTAGCGGGTAAAGGTATTACAATGGCTTAAAGCTAAGGTACAATTACGGACCCTGTAGGACACAGCAAATGGTATAATAAAATTAATTCTTTAAATAAAATAAAAATAAAATTAGGAAACAATTAGCAATCAACGATTTTTGAATAGATTATTCAAAAGTTAATTAATTTAATCTTCCTTTTGATTATTTGAGATTATATACCTACAATTCTAATTTCAGCTTTTAGTAGTGCCTTTTGTGGACAGGATATTAATTCAGATTTGTTACAGTTGTACTGGCAAAGCTTGGTTTAAATAGGTTTTTATTTTTCCTTATAAACAGATTATTTTATACAGAATACAGCTGCATCAGGCTGCATAGTATTTTACATGGAGCGACTGCCTATATGACCTCCACAACCCAGTTACTGGGTAACACGATATCTCTTGGTAAGACTGGTTGTCAGACTTTTGGGCTTCTGACGACCCGTAGCAACTGTCAAAGATCTACAAATGACAGCCGGGACCAACGGCTTAACGTGCTTTCCGAGACACGGAGGAATCTTGGTATGAAAAGGTGGTCACCCATCCACAGACCAACCGCGACAAGCGTAGCTTAACATGAACGATCGACCCGCCGTGCGGCAGTTATTATTTAGCCACAAGCTTCTCGTTTATGTGTCATGTACTTCGTCGATCTACACACGAAAACATTTTATTTAATTAATCTAATCAGACATTTTTTTTCGATTTCAGTAGGGCAGTAAAATATATTTAAAAATACCTTGATCCCTTTACACTTTTGATGTGTATATTTTGTGAATGTGAGAATGTTGTAGGCTTATTAGACTGTACATTTGTTGAGCACGCCTCAATTGTGGCGATAAGTCCCCTCTTTGAGGAGTGGCTAGAGAGGCGCCACGGCTTCCTCACCTTCCGCCTGACGCAAGTCCTCATCGGACACGGTTGTTTCGGGAGGTTCCTATTTAGAATAAGGCGGGAGGAAACGCCCGGGTGTTACCAATATGTGGATAGCCTGGAAGACACGGTGGAACATACGGTGGAGGTCTGCCTGGCTTGGGCGGAGCACCGCCGTGTCCTCGCGGAGGCGCTCTCTCGTGTCCGGCCCTGGTTCAGGCCATGGTTCAGAGCGAGAGTCAGAGAGGAAGGCCGTCACCTCTTTCTGAGAAGCAGAAATGCTCGCGAAGGAGGAGGCGGAATGAGTAAGGGAGAGGCAAAAAAAGACTATAGATTTGTAGACCATTTTCTATTTTGTTAAGTACTTAATACTTACTACCTTACTTGTTGACAGGCCTACCCTGTCCTCTCATACCTATTGACACTGTAATTTGAAAACATTGTAAAGAAACATTGTTTTTTTTTTTAAAGAGTGCCCGTGGTGTTTCTTGCCGGCTGTTCTCCATAGGAAACGACCAATTGGAACCTAGCTTCTGACGTTTTATAAGTGCCCATGTAGGTTTATGTGAAATAAAATATTTTGATTTTGGATAGATAATTAAAAAATCGCAATATTTCACGTTTTATTTTATTTCATTACATCGCTTTTTTATTAAAATAATTCCAAAAATTGTGTATATTCGGAGTGCGCAGGGAGCGGGACAGGAAAATGAAGGAAAATGCCTTAACTACATAGTAATAAATTATCTATTATTTGATTTTATGTTAATATTTTACCAATTATAATACTGAACAAAAATATTATTATCTGTGCCTTAACATAACATTACACCACCCCAGATTTTCCCCAAGGGTTAGGCATAGGTGTCTTATACACATGGTACACCTACTTTTCACCAGTTATGTATAAGCAATAAAAAAAATATAGTCCCATGTAATAGGGGGCGAGCCTATTGCCATCAATCGGGCACAAAGCCAGGCTTCGTACTGCCCCCACCGAGTGTGTCTCCACGTTGTCGTCGTGGTGGGGCTTGCGTGTCTCAATGATCTTGGGGGCTTTGCCGGTAGAGCCACTCATGCCGGAAGGCCTCAAGTGAGAGACCTGACTAAGAGAGACATGGGGCGGAGTCAATGTCATCTGACTTCCGCGAGGGGCGCGCCGTCTGAGGACTTCAACAGTTGTTGGTGTTCTGGACGGCGCGCGTTTCTCTCCTCATCGTTGGAGAGTGGGAAGAGTGGTTCACCTCTAGTACGTGTCTGCTCATCAGACATGACTGAGGTGAAGGAGTGGTCTGGGGACCCCACCCCATAAAAAAGGCAAAGCTGTGTTCAGCAAAAATATGGAAGCGAGTCATAAAAACAAACTACCCCAGGAGGGTACCTGCTGCTCCGCAGTAGGAGAATCCCTCACCGAGCAGAGCTCGGTCAGTCCCTCGTATTCTGGGGGGGACAATGAACGCCCAATATCCAATTCGGATTTTTACCCGTCCTTCGGGGACGCATTGAGCCAGGGTGGCTCACCTACCGGTGTTGAGGAGTCGCTGGGTTCTATTCCCAGTACGTCCTCGGCACCGAAACAAAACGCACAAAGAGTGCCAAAGGCGCGAGCACAATTTGTGCGCCCGGCTACTCCGGTTGCCGTAGAGGAAGGGAGTGATGCAGGGTCGGAGTCCGACGATGCATCTGGCGCGAAGGGCTCTTTTAAGAGCCCGGAGCTCGTGGAGGTGGGGGCTGCAAAGTTCCTCAAAAAGAAGCGCTCCAAGCCAGGGGACGGCCAGGGGTCGTCCTCTGATGGTGGGCTGAACTCGGGCCGGAGGAAAATTGGCAAGCGGGGCGGGGTCCAAGGACGGGGTGGGGGCAGAGGGCTCACCACCCAGGATGCCAGCCAGCGAGCCAGCGAGCCCAGGCGAGCTAGCCCAGCCGAGCCGGCCCAGGGAGCCGAGAGGCTGCCAATGGAGGGGCCCTCTGACACCTCAGGTGGTGAGCCGGACGCCGCTGGCGGCTCCAAGGCGGAGCGAGTCGCCAGCAGCTTTGAGCAGGTCGTGGTAGCAGCGATCAGGGGTGTGGCCTTGAAGAGGATACAAGCCTCCAAAGACAAGGTCGTACCCGCTGCTACGGCCTCCATTATGGCGGCAGCGAGGGCCCTTCAGGCCGGGCTTACGTCGGACGAAATGTCCGAGATGCGGGCGGAGGTCGGCCGCCTGACAGCCGCTATGGAGCTTCTCCGAAAGGAGAACGAGGAGCTCCGAGCGGACCTGGCCCGGCTTCGAAAAGCTGGCCCTCCGGAGGTGCCGCATGGAGCGGTGCAGCAAGGGCAGGGTGTGCCCTTGCCGGCGGAGGACCGGGTTTTGTCCCTGGTGCGGCAGGAGCTGGCTGCCTTCAACAGCCGGTTCTCCGTACTTGAGGGCATTGTCTTGCGCCCCCCGCTAGCGGCGAGCAGACCGGCCACCTTTGCGGCCACCGTGGCTGCCGCGGCCAAGCCTGCGGCCAAGCCTGCAACCAAGCCCACGCCTCTGGCCAAATCGGCCAGATTGGCGCAGCCTAAGCCCAAGAAGGACGGGACGGCTGCACAGGTGGCTACTCAGAAGGCAAGGGCCCCAGCCACTGCGGCAGGACGGTCGCCCCCCCCCCAGCCTTCTAATTCCTCTCCGGCCGACGCCGAATGGCAAGTAGCCGGGGAGAAAAAGAAGGCGGCTAAGGCCAAAAGGGCGGCCAAAAAAAAGGAGAGGCGGCAACGGCGCAAGAAGCGAAGCGCCGCGGCTAGGCTCCGCGCCCCAAAGTCCGCAGCTGTAGTGATCACACTACAGCCGGAAGCGGAGAAGAAGGGCGTGACCTACCGTGAGGTGCTCGCTAAGGCGTGGGCGGCAGTGAACCTGGAGGAGATCGGCGTCGCCGATGGCTTCCGAATGAAGATCACTGCGACGGGGGCCCGGATGCTGGAGATCCCCGGGGCGGCCAGCGGCCCTACCGCTGACGCCCTTGCCAAAAGGCTCAGGGCGTCCTTAAACGCGGAAGAGGCCCGGGTGTCCAGGCCTACTAAGTGCGCTGACATGCGCATTTTGGGCCTGGATGACTGCGTGACGGCGGAAGAAGTTGTGGCCGCCGTGGCTAGGACTGGAGGGTGCTCTGCCGAGCAGGTGAGGGCGGGCACCATCCGTCCTGATGACACGGGTATGCAAACCGTTACGGTGAGCTGCCCCGTGTCGGCGGCCCAAAAGATAGCCGGGGAGGGCCGAAGGCTCCGGGTGGGCTGGGTATCCGCGCAGGTTAAACTGCTGGAACCCAGACCTCTGAGGTGCTTCCGCTGCCGGGTGGGTAACCACGTGGGAGCATGTTGCACCTCAGAGGTGGACCGCAGCGATCACTGTTTCCGCTGTGGTCAGCCCGGTCACAAGGCCGGTTCTTGTAATGCCACGCCGCACTGTTTTGCTTGTGCGGCGGCTGGCAAGCCGGCCGATCACCGGGCTGGGGGGAAGGCCTGCGCTCCCCCCCCCAAACCCAGGGGCAGAGGCAAGCCCTCCGCCACCGCCGTCACCGCCGCAGCCGCCACTATCGCCGCCGCCGTTGCCGCCACCACCGTCGTCGCTGCCGCCGCTACCACCGCGGCAGGGCCTTCACAGGGGGCCCAGGAGGGGGCTGAAATGGAGTGCCAATAAATGGCCCCATTACGCCTCCTCCAGGCGAACATCAACCACTGCGCCGCCGCTCAGGATCTCTTGCTCCAGAGCATGGCGCAGTGGACGATTAACATCGCCGTGGTCGCTGAGCCGTACTTTGTCCCGCCCAGGGACGACTGGGTGGAGGACCTGAGCGGCTCAGTGACCATTATTTCATCGGCCGCCGCCGGTACCCCGTCCCTTGAGGCCGTCAAGAGGGGAGGGGGTTGCGTGGCAGCACGGTTCGGGGAGATTGTCGTGGTGGGAGTATACTTCTCCCCGAACCGAACTCTCGCCGAGTTCCACAACTCCCTTGGGGAGTTAAGAATCGTCGTCGTCGGGTACCATCCCCTCCCAGTGATCGTCCTCGGGGACTTCAATGCCAAGAACGTGGCTTGGGGTCCCCGGTATACGGACACACGGGGCAGGATGGTGGAGGACTGGGCTCTGGAGACAGGCCTGGTCGTCCTAAACCGGGGTTCTGTCCCCACGTGTGTGCGGATGCGGGGTGAATCAGTGGTGGACATCTCGTTCGCCAGCCCCGCTCTGTCACCGCGTGTCATCGACTGGCGCGTCATGGAGGGGGTGGAGACCTATTCCGATCACCGGTACATCCGGTTTGACGTCTCCGCCCAGACCTCGGGCGCGCCGGTCCGACAGACCCCGAGTGGTCCGCGGTGGGCGCTGAAGCAGCTGGACCGGGAGCTCCTCCTGGAAGCCACGGCCCCAGCTCGTGGAGGACGTGGTGAGCGCTCTGTTCCCTTCGCGAGGGGAACATACTCCCCCGCCCATGGCTCCGCCTCCTGCGTTGCCAGATGCGGACCAGACCGACGACGACGATGCTCCAGAGGTGACCGAGGTAGATCTGAGAGTGGCGGTACGTAGGCTGAATGCCAAGAATACCGCCCCAGGACCCGATGGCTTGCCTGGAAAAGCCTGGGTTCTGGCTTTAGAGGCTCTCGGGCCTCGACTAAGGGGGCTCCTAAGCGCATGCTTGGAGAGGGGCCAGTTTCCACTTCGTTGGAAGACGGGGAAACTGGTCCTCATAAAGAAACCAGGGCGCCCGGCGGACTCTCCGTCCGTTTACCGGCCCATCGTGCTGCTCGACGAGGTGGGCAAGCTCTTTGAAAGAGTAATTGCAGACCGCCTTGTCGGGCGGCTGGTGCGAGTAGGGCCGGATTTGGCGGAGAGCCAGTTTGGTTTCCGTAAGGGGCGCTCTACGGTGGATGCCATCATGCGCGTTCGAGCCCTCACGACGGGGGATGCTGTTGCCCGGGGTGGGGTCGTCTTGGCGGTGTCTCTTGACATCGCCAATGCCTTCAATACCTTGCCCTGGAGTTGCATTAGGGAGGCACTTCGGTATCACCGGATGCCGACCTACCTCTGTCGTGTGGTCGAGGCCTATTTGACGGACAGGGCCGTCATCTACCCCGGTCACCACGGAGAGTGGAACCGGCGAGAGATGTCGTGCGGTGTCCCACAGGGATCGGTCCTGGGGCCGCATCTGTGGGACATCGGGTACGACTGGGTGCTGCGCGCCGACCTCCCTAGTGGCGTCAGCGTAGTCTGCTACGCTGACGACACGCTAGTCCTGGCACAAGGGAGTTCGCATCAGGCGGCGGCCGAACTGGCGGCACGTGGGGTTGCGACAATCGTCGATAGGATCCGGCAATTGGGACTCGAGGTGGCATTGCACAAGTCCGAGGCCATGTGTTTTTATGGTCCTCGGAACGCGCCACTGTCGGGTTCCCAGATAACGGCGGGAGGGGTTCACATCGGCGTCGAGTCGACGATGAAGTACCTGGGACTCGTCCTCGATAGCCGGTGGAACTTCGTGGAGCATTTTCGACGTTTGGCTCCCAGACTGGAGCGGGCCGGGGCTGCTTTGAAGCGGCTCCTGCCCAATCTAGGGGGTCCAAACGCCTCCTGCCGGAGGCTCTACGCGGGGATCGTGCGGTCCATGGCCCTTTACGGGGCACCGGTGTGGGCGCGTTCTCTGAGGCTGCGACCAGCGCAGCGGTTGAACGCGTCCCAAAGGGTCATGGCCATCAGGATGGTACGGGGATACCGCACGGTCTCCCGTGAGGCGGCGAGCCTCCTTGCCGGATTGCCGCCATGGGATCTGGAGGCGAAAGTCCTCGCGCACATTTGGGTGTGGCGCGAAGAGGCGAAACTCCGGGGCATAACTCCGCTGCCGCAAGAAATTGCGGCACAGCGGACGGAGCTCCGGAGGGATCTCATGGCGACATGGAGAGTGCGATTGTCGCAACCCAGCGCTGGGCACGCCACAATTGTGGCGATAAGTCCCCTCTTTGAGGAGTGGCTGGAGAGGCGCCACGGCGTCCTCACCTTCCGCCTGACGCAGGTCCTCACCGGACATGGATGTTTCGGGAGGTTCCTGTTTAGGATTAAGCGGGAGGAAACGCCCGGGTGTCACCACTGTGTGGATCGCCCGGAGGACACGGTGGAGCATACGGTGGAGGTCTGCCCAGCTTGGGCGGAGCACCGCCGTGTCCTCACGGAGGCGATCGGCGGCGGCGATCTCTCGCGTCCGGGCCTGGTTCAGGCCATGGTTCGGAGCGAGAGTGCATGGGAGGCCGTCACCTCCTTCTGCGAAGCAGTTATGCTAGCGAAGGAGGAGGCGGAACGCGTGAGGGTGAGACAAGGTTCACGCCCTCATGCCCCTAGTCGCCGCAGGAGACGCCCCGGGCGTCGGGAGTCGCAAGCCGATTTCCGGCCACCGTAGGCGCGGGCCTGCGGACGGTGAGCGATGGGTAGCTCGCCGTCCGATAAGGACCAGGCCCGGGTCGACGGCGCGTTGTGTTCCACGCGCGCCTCAAAGAGATGTCAGCACAAACTGACGGGGTCCGTTAGGACCAATGCCTGCCGGGGTTGCGAGTTTGTCCGAAAGGGATATCGTGGCCCTGGCACACAGGCAACGGAAGGAACACGGGTGGGTTTTAGTCAGTAAAAGTCTGACACGCCCTCCCGCTCCGCCCAGAGCGGGAGAAGTTATTTGATGATTTCCCACCCAAAAAAAAAAAAAAAAGAATAAAGGCTACCGCAGACAGGTGCGACACGATTCTGATAGAACCATTTCCATGAAGTTTTCATACAAATTGTTCTAATAGAGTCGCGTCGCGCTGCCGCGTTGCGCCTGTCTGCGGGAGCCTTAACACTTTGCCTGACCTGGGAAATGCAAATCAGTAAAAAAGAGTATCAAACACAGTATTAGGGGCAAGCATAAAGAAATAAGATTTGATAGCCTAATGAACTGATAGGCATACCTACTGTTACACATAATTAGAAGTCAATTGATTCTTTCTAACAAACGCTAATGATAATCACATAGTCACGTGCCACACAAGAGAGGATAATAAACAAGAAAACACAAAAGAATCAAACACAGCGTCTACTGATTTTATCCCTAATAACAAATGAGCGGTAATCAAGTCTGGGGATATTGTATCTCAAAAAGAACATGCCAAGTGTGAGTCAAACGGAGAGGAAACTGCTATAGGCATAAGCCATCTATTACCTGATGCATAAAAAAAAACACATTCGTAAACAATGAGGATAATAACTGCCACATTTTAAAGAACTTGGTATTCTCACAGTACCTAGCCTTTACATAGTCGTACTGTTAAATAACTTAAAAAAATATATACAGGGTTACTGGTAACTCGACGTATTCCTTGCACGACGTCATAGTAAGGTTAAAATGCAACAAATTAAGCTACCAAATGTTCTACCGAAATTCAGTAGTTTTTGAGTTTTTTTAAATAAAGTAATGACAAAAATTACGAAAAATAAAATGTTTAATTAGTGATCTCTGCCAAGTTTTCGGCATTTTGGATTTTTTAATTATTAAGAAAGATTTGCTACGGCATCAGCTACCGATAATAAATTAAATTCCAGTATAGTCGCACCGTAAATCATTTTTAAATTGTATTTTACATAAAACAACTAAAACCCTAATTAACTCAAAAAACTACTGAATTTCGGTAGAACATTTGGTGGCTTAATTTGTTGCATTTTAACCATACTATGACGTCCTGCAAAACACATGCCTGAAACAGACGAGAATAGGTTGGTAAGGGAAAAAACACGTCGAAAAGACATTGGTAATATAATCATCCCGGCTTTAGGAATAGTTAATCATAGACCACAGTATCAGGCAGTTAAAATATTTAACAAATTACCGATTGAATTAAAAAGCATAGATACTTTAAACAGGCTCATTCAAGGCAAGACTCAAGAAATTCTTGTTGGAAAAATATCTCTATTCATTAGATGATTTGTAATAGTCTTACTGCTATTAACTTGACATGTCATTGTTTGTCTATGGTGTTATAATGTGTTCAGAGTTCAGGGGGTCTACTCCGAAGCGTTAAACCGAAATATCGGCCGAATGTTCGGCCTTTTTATAACATCCATAGTTTCCATTTTTGACTTTAAATCCATACCCGACTTAAAGTCACATTTTTGACTTTGGCTTATCTCTTTGACTGTCTTTTTTTTTTTCTTTCGCCGTAGTCAGCCATAGTTAGCCGTAGTTTAGCAAGAGCCGAACATTCAGCCGATACTTCGGTTTAACGCTTCGGAGTAGACCCCCCTGGATATTTCTGTCGTACGCGTCCAGACTTCAACAAAAAAAGAACTTCTGAACTGAAGAACTCAGTCGAAGAAGTAAAAAAATACAAAATAACCTATGAATCATAAAAAAATCATAATTTAGTGACTTTTCCACTACAGCTGCTTTTTACCAGTAGTAGGCCCCTGTCCTTAGCTCGTCTTTTAATGATGGACTCCAAGTCGCATACGTATTTATCTAGTTTTCTTTTAATTTGTGAGCGACACAACATAAACAAAACAATGACAGTTTGTTGACGGACAACTGTTTTGCCACCTATGACGAGCTTTCAGTTTTTAACCCCATTGAAGACTTCAAACGATTTAAGATTAATTATTTAATTTTTATTTAAAATAATAATCTCTTTCAAATAGGCATGTGACGGTAGAACATGGATCACTATTATTAAAAAATAAAACATCTATTTATATTATTACTAACTTAGCATAAAAGTATTGTGTATTACTAACATTATATGGATCAAGGTCCGAATTAAATAATTTTTATTTATTTATTTTTATATAATTTGATTTGAAAAACGACGATGAGTGAGCGTTTTTCTTACGCTCGCCCTAGCGACGCACCGCATGGATTTCACCTTAGATCCCTCCTTAAATCTCATCCCCATAAAACATACTACTATTCTTATTCCTTCTCTGTCCATGCTGTAAGATTCTGGAACTCACTACCGCCTAGCATTCGTAATTTAAAAAACTATTTCTCTCTTCAAATATCGCGTAAGGGTCAAATCACACCGAGACTCGACGCGACGCGACGCGACGTGACGATACTGGGCGAGGCTAGTGATTTTGCGCTGCGCCGCGCGCGCGCCGCCACGAGATGCATCGCAACGTCGCGAGGCGCATAGTAAAATCGTTGGCAACACGACGCCTCGCTGCGCAGCGAGACGCCGCGCGGCGCAGCGGAACGTGTCTACATTTGCCTCGTGCTCCCGCCCCGCCCAGCGTACACCCGCAGTCTACCATTTGCAAGCGCATGAGAACGACGTACGGCTGCGCCTCGGGGTGTCGCGCGGCGCCTCGGGGTGTCGCGCGGCGCCTCGGGGTGTCGCGCGGCGCCTCGGGGTGTCGCGCGGCGTAGTGCTGCATGGTGTATCGTATTCTAAATTCTCACAATGAAATGTGTGTCTTTTCGTGTAGAAAATAAAGTTATATTTGAGTCGCTCTTTTAAAGTGTGCGCGCAGCATCGCGTCGCGTCGCGTCTCGGTCTGAGCGCGTGTCGCGCGGCGCCTCGGGGTGTCGCGCGGCGTAGTGCTGCATGGTGTAACGTATTCTAAATTCTCACAATGAAATGTGTGTCTTTTCGTGTAGAAAATAAAGTTATATTTGAGTCGCTCTTTTAAAGTGTGCGCGCAGCATCGCGTCGCGTCGCGTCTCGGTCTGAGCTGACCCTAAAAGAGCATTACCATTCTTCTCAGTTGAGAGGTATGGTAATGCTCTTATTTATATTGGCATATAAATAAAAAAATAAAACAGCATATAGTTATGAGTATTTTTTATTTTAACATTAGCACGTAGGTATTTATTTAAGTAGGTATATTGTGTTATTTTTTGCATTATATGTGTAGGTTATTTAAGTCTCTTCTTGTTCTCACAGACTATTGTCTACATTTCTTTTTAATTTCTCCTTTCGCAGGTCTGCTGAAAGAAAATTCTTAAGAAATAAGCAGCAGCAGTGTCAATCAATCTGCCTAGCCTTTTCCCAACTATGTTGGGGTCAGCTTCCAGTCTAACCGGATGCAGATGAATACCAGTATTTTACATGGAGCGATTGCCTATCTGACCTCCACAACCCAGTAACTGGGTAATACAATACCCCTTGGTAAGACTGGTTGTCAGACTTTCGGGTTCTGACGGCCCGTAACGACTGTCAAAGATCGACGAATAATAGCCGGGATCAACGACTTTGCGTGCTTTCCGAGGCACGGAGGAGTCTCGGTATGTAAAGATGGTCACCCATCCACGGACAAACCCCGGCAAGCGTAGCTTAACCTGATGGATCGCCCGTGCGGCAGTATCTTTGTACTAAATGTTAAATATAATGTCATATCTCTAAGTATTTTTATGTGTGTACATAATATATAATAAATAATAAAAAACCCGGCCAAGTGCGGCGTGAGTGCGGCGTGTGTCGGACTCGCGCACGAAGGGTTCCGTACCAATATCTATAAAAATGGCAAAAAAATCACATTTGTTGTATGGGAGCCCCCCTTAAATATTAGTTTTATTTTAATTTAATTATTTATTTTTAAAGTGAATATATAACTTAATATTCTGTGAATATTTCAAGCGTCTACCTGTTGGCGTTACCAATATCGAGGAAAAAACATGTTTGTTGTATCGGAGCCTCCTTAAATATTTATTTAATTCTGTTTTTTAGTATTTGTTGTTATAGCGGCAACAGAAATACATCATCTGTGAAAATTTCAACTGTCTAACTATCACGGTTCATGAGATACAGCCTGGTGACAGACGGACAGACAAACAGACAGACAGACAGACGGCGGAGCCTTAGTAATAGGTTTCCCGTTTTACCCTTTGGGTACGCCCAAAAAAGACACCAGCCAACAGCCCTACAAATATCCTTAAATCTCATCCTCATAAAACTAGCTACTATTCTTATTCCTTCTCGGTGCATGCTGTAAGATTGTGGAACTCACTTCCGCCTAGCATCCGTGATTTAAAAACAATTTCCTCATTCAAATATCAATTAAAAGAGCACTACCTTTCCTCTCAACTGTGAATATTTTTATATATATGTTTGTATATATATGCTTTATGTATTTGTTTAGGTATATGTAAGTTTTTTGCACGTGTGTACGTGTACGTATTCGTGTGTAAATTTTATATGTATATGGTATAGTATAGGTATATTTATCATTTTAGTTTAAGACTTCGCATATTCATATTTTCCTCTTCTTGTTCTCACACACTATTGTCAACATTTCTTTTTCATTTCTCCTTTCGCAGGTCTGCTGGAAGAAATTTCTTAAGAAATAAGCAGTACCTTTGTACTAGTATTATAATTATGTCGTATCTCTCTTTATTTTACTGTGTGTACATAAATAATAAAATAAATAAATAAATCAATTTTAACGAAGAGAAAAAAAATCGTAAACTTTTGCATGTTGTTGCTATTACATATCATAACATCACGCCTAGTTTTCCCGAAGGGTTGGGCAAAGGTGTATCTATAATACACGTACATTTCACCAGTTATGTTAAAGTCCCATGTAATAGGGAGCGAGCCTATTGCCATCAACCGGGCACAAATCCAGACTTCGGGCTGCCACTGAGAAATTACAGATAGAAAAACCCAATAAAACTTTGTCCGACCTGGGAATCGAACCCAGTACCTCATGCTGATCAGTAGCAACCACTAGACCAACGAGGCAGTTTTTGCTATTCATCTTTTTAATACTTTGGGTCACATACTGGTATTTTTATCATTGGTTAATTCTGAAAAAATAATTTTAATTGAAGTCCCAAAATTAAAAAAATATATAGAGGAAAACTGGTAAGGGAACGTCGTAGTTCTAGTAGGTAAATATGAAAAACAGAGTGCCTGGTTTTTCAAGATTACAACACAACCCTAAAAAACAGCGCAAGAGAATCAGAACCTAGATAGCAAGATTTTATTTATTCATAGCAAACTCGTGGCTTGACTGTACCATATTGAGTATTACATAAGTGCCTAATACTTCCCTAATACGCGGGCCCTAAAAAATCTAATATAAGCAATATCTTTTGGAAGTACCCTATATAAAAAATCCAGTATATTATTATACGTATTATTGTCTTTATGTAAGTATCCGGCTACATGGAAAAGGTTGTTCCTTTCACATGTTTGAGTTTAATATAGTAATATTCGAGGACCATGTTATAAAATAATTTTGTCGTATTATGAATATTTAAAAAAATCATATAAATAATAATAATTATATCTTTAGACAGCTTATCGAGTAAAGGCTCTTACAGACTCACGTGATATCGCGGGCGCGACAGGCTGTGACATAGAAATTGTGCTACTAGTGTCGATATAGATAGCGCACCAGTCTGTGCGAGCCTTGAAGTAGTGGTGACAGTGATGATGACAGCAGCAAGTATCTATGAGATTTTTTGTGCAGTATCGAATCACAACATGCCCACATGTATCCCGTCAAATTTACCCATAATAATTACCACATCCTTTTAACGAAACCCATAGGACGATCCATTAATTCTTTGCCGAGATCAACACTTTCAGATTGTTACCCATCATTTCAGCCAACTCCTATATTTTGAATGCGTGTGTCAATTTATCACAATTCACACAAATATTTCATGCATGAAAATTTAAAATTGGACGCAAGCGGCCATAACGATACGATTCGCTTTTCAGCAAGTATAATATTATGAAGGTTTGTTAAACTTTACAAGGGATACAAATAGCCCGCACTTTGTCAAGAACTAATACCAGTTTAATTTTATGACCAAATTGAAGACCTAAGTAAACACTTCGACTTCAGGTACCCATACAAGTAAATGTGAAGTTAGTGGCCGCATAAATGTTTCACAGAACATTTATGTTTCATAGTTTCCAATACCACCAAATAACCTAGTATCGCCACTTGAAATTACGGTGTAAGTAATGATTTCAATACAGAAAGCACATAATAAATAAGTACAGAAGGTCGGCTCCATGAAAAGAGCGAAAATGCACGCACACATAGACCCGCTTCACGCACAGTGAGTGCAAGTGCACTCGCGACTGACATTCGGCCGAGATAGACCGAGATTATCGTACGTACGCGTCTATGTGCGCGTGTGGCTGTTTTAACTCGTTAAATGGACCCGACCTTCTGTACCATTTTATGTCATGCTGAAAGTCCGTTAGTTATCGACAAGTTAAGACTTGATGTGCTTATATATTCCGGTGATACCTATGTACACTTGAGAAGGGATTTGAACAAGTTAGTTATTAGTTGGTGAGACCCTTTGAAGTAACATAGAAGATAGTTAACACTTGGACGAAGGCTAAAGTTAGGCAAAAGCTAACTATAGGAAATTGTATTTAGTTTTGATTAAATGGTTCAAAGAAGTTGGTAGTCATATTATGGATAGATGCGAAGAAATTAGGGTCATTTCATTTTGAGTTTGAATATAAGAGTAGGGGTCAAACAAAGTAACGATGGATGCATTGCGTTTTAGATCATGATGAGATAATAAATGATTGCCTACAACTAGATGCCCAGGGAAGGTGAATACTAAAATTAAGACATATGGAATGAATGACATGAAAAAAGAATGCTGCGCTGAAATACATTGTAAATTAAACTTATTGAATTGCAGCAATCTCATCTTGAATCTAATTAAGGTTTGTATTTTTAGGTTCATATCGACGATAAGAGCTTTCCACGAAGAACTTACTGATTCCGCAGAAGAGCAGCTTAATTTTTTTACTCCACACAAAGTCATCAAATATTTCAATTTGGAAATGTATATCGTCGTTCACAATAAAAGTTCACAAATTACTGTCTTTATGGGTAGGATGGAAAATGCGATGCAAGGATTTTTCAAACGAGTTAAAACTTTTTGATATTGATCCTATTTAAATGTGTATCGTTTCAGCAGGCATGTTGCTTTAGAAGATATTTTTACCAAAACAATATCCTTTTTGTCCCGAATCTGACCAGCACCACTAATCATTAAATTAGAATACAGTATTGGCAGCAGAAAAGAGCATGGTGCTAGCACAACTAAGGACAAGCTGTAACTTATGAAAGACCAAAAAGAGTAAAGTGCTACAAAATTTATTCCGTTTCTCCTAATAATAGTAATGTATAGGTATCCATAAATATTATGAGACGTACTCAACGTATTCTTTGGAAGCATAGGAAATTTTAGAGCTAACAAAACCTTCCATTCAATTAATCCTCATACCATGACATCGCAAATTACAGGCTATGTAAGGAAGACGAAGCACAAAGAACAAGCGACAAAAAAACAAGCCAATTGAAGCAGGAGACAGTCCTTGAGACTATGAAGCGAACCTAAAAGAGGTTGGAGTAGTTACCAACGGAAATGATGCTTGAGAATTTTTGATGATGCCAATCAAACATAGACTTGAATAGTTCAACATTGTTGTGAACATGATGAAACATAACCGAAAATACATACCAAATGGTGAACTTAATAGGTCATAACAGCTTATGTAAGGTAAACGAGGCACAAAGAATAAACGATTTAAGAACAATTACTTGAAGCAAGAGATAGTAATAAGATAATTTAGAAAAAGATTGCCAAGAAAGAGGCAAAAGTCATCGAAACGGTCATGGTGAATTGGTGGTGGACTATTATCATTGGTTCCCGATGGCACCAATAAAACCTCCAAATACGCAAACATTGTTGTCAAACACAAGAAAATGTCATGAAACATACGAATATACCAACAAAACATGACAATCTCAACAAAAGTAAAACAAAAACGAAAATCCTTTACATACCAAAACATGAATTCACAGCGCAAATTACTGCCTATGTAAGGAAGACGCGACACAAAGAATAAGTGATAAAAAACAAGTCATTTGATGCACGAGACAGCCCTTCAGACAATGGGGCGAACTTAATGCCCGTATCATGTACAAGCGTGTGATACAGATGTTGTCGTAATTAGCAGAGCTGCGATACTGAGTTAAGACCTGGTTAATGAACGAACAGTTTGAACATTTTATATTTAATTTCAATGTAGCTCGTTAGGCTTTTTAGGGCAGGTCAGTGTGTCTATGAGGTGATGTGAATGAAGGCTTGAATGAGAGCAGAGGTTGACCGCAATTTTTGAATGTTTAGATGGCTTTTAGCGCTGTTATTGGATGAGGTCAGGTTTAAATATGCTAGTTTACTTATATAAACCTTATGTAGAGAGTGCTTTTGATTGCCGCTTAGATTTTTTTGGGAAGTTGTGAAGAATAACACCATTGTGATAGGAAGTAGTTATAAACTTTTGCTTTGCAACTTGCTAATACAGCTCGCACTAGAATCTATATATCTCAATTGACTGTTATTGAAAAGTTGTGGTCTACTATCCAATAACAAAACAAGGTCCAAGTAATTCAGGTCTCGATAAAACATTTATAAAGATATTCTGTTCACCCACGCATCCATGAGGCTATCGGCGCAGGTCAAACAAATAAAGAAGAAAAAATACAATCTAATCCTTTAATCTTCAAGGAGGCACTAGAAATGTTCCTCGGTACTTATTTATGAAATAAAATATAGAATTATTTATGTTGGCAACTTTAGCTCACACTTCGCTACAATAGCGTGTTTGTTTATGATTTCCCTTGAGTACCCCTACACCTATTTGTAGAAGCCTTGAAGAGCGATAGAACGTTTTCATTACCCACGTTATGGGTTGTTGAGGAAATTATGTCGCAACATATCAAACTTCGTGTTAGTATTACTGTTAGCGCTATTGCTGTAATCCCTAAAGTGAGGTTTATAACATTTTGTTGATGATAGTACCTGTTATTTCTTTGTATGTAATAGAATATGAGAAAATAAATAACTAAGCATCTGGTGTAGTTGTGTTCTGAAATAAAGAATGAGTTTTTGCTAAGATTATCCAAATTGCGGATCGATTTTGAAATAGTCTTATCAAGCGACTGGGGCTTAAACTGCCTACGTTTTAAATTTACCAGCACAGGATAGCCTTTACCAGAAGTGGTCATCGTATATCAGCTTCAATATCATCAGGATTGTGCCGGCAAATAGTAGTTCGTCGTGGACGTGGTACGACAGCGGCTCCCCTGACATCATCTTCTGTCATCAGAAGACAGCCGCCACGCAACCATCGGAGACCGCTCTGTTAGAGTGATCGTCAGCAGCCGCACGTGTCACTCTTATCCAACCTTTTCTGTGATTCTAGTAACTTCGTAACAAAATGGGGCAATACCACCTGCTGTGCTGTCATATTAATAAATATGTGTAATTAAAATTATTTAATGTAAAACCAGATTTATTTTAGCAAAGTCATTAAGGTAGGTAGATATTCTAAGAAAGATGCCTACTCTGTAAAATAAGGAACTGCTGCAGAAGGTAAGTAATGATTACAACAATTAAAAATATTTTAAAGTGAAAAATGCAGAAATGTCTTCCTCTTAACAACTCGTTGTTAATTGTAGAAGGTAAGAGCTCTTTTGTAGCCAGCTGATGCCTTCCTTTTTGTAAGCAAACAAAATAAAATGCTGTAGGCTTCCGCCTCTGATATTCCTGAAAGTTTCATTCTTATGTAATCTCTTGTGGGATGAGTAGCGCTTCAACTGTACTAAACCACTTTTGAAATAGATTATTTTGATGTTATTTTTATGTAATGTTGTGAATGTTTATGTTTACTTGAAGTTCTATGAGATATTCTATTCTAAAGTAACTTTATATTGTTGCGAATTTTAGGAGTAAATTTTTAGGTTTCTTAATAATAGATTAGCTTAAATAGTGATCCATGTTTAGATTTATACAGCTAACTTACTATGAGGAAGTGCATATTCGACGAAATAAAAGTAAACACTTTCTTAGGATAGATACAACCCTAATCAGCGCAAATTGACTGTTGAACAAAGCCGGATATTAATTTGCAAACCATAATTTTCATATCACAAACCACACAATAATGTCAATCTGTCCACCACAACATCTAATCATATTATCGGTAAATTACAATACTAATTAACAGAGGATTACATAATTATAGGTAAATTAGGCTGGGCTACATGCAAGCCACACTTCGAATCCAAACATAATTACCGAAAACTGTTATTGTTGTGATCCCAGCATTAATTGAATTTACTCTGAAGTTTATATAGATGAGGTTAGGAGAAGGCAATCGCTGGCTCTTTGATTAAACTAAACAATGTCTGTTGCCTTACAATTATTCATGATACGGTCGCTCTGTTTAATTTAGTAGGTACTACTTTAAGTTGGGTCCAATAGTTATGGCTAGTTTTAACCGTAACTTTGTACCTAATAAAATATGCATAGTCTGTGTTAACCCTAGTATTTTGTAATAAATATGGCTCATTTTAATTTCAAGTGCGGAGAAACCGAAGAGTTATTACTGGGCCCGGTATCATTTTGCGAATTCGAGGAGCAAGTAATATTCTTATTAGGCAAGTAGGTATATTTCACCCGGGAAATGTTAATGTCGTAAAATATAAGGCCTGTCTTTATAATTTTCTTTGGGGAAACTGTAAAAGTTGATTGTTGATTATGTTTCTTTTAGTTTAGTGTATGCAGTAAATCTTATTGATGCCATGAAAACATTTGATAACGAAGGTTATTGTACAAACCTCATACAGTTAAATATGTATTAAAAAATCTCGAAATAACCAGAATAAAAGAAAGAATTTACTTAAAGTTCCATCAACATTTCAGACATTTTAAAAAGAATTTGGTTCGGTTGCAAGACACGAAATTAAACAAGATTTAATTAAAATCATAATTTAATATTAAAACAATGTTGAGTCAAGCCAACCTTCAGCACGATAAAAATTAAATATTTGCACATGTAGGTATACGTGAATCATAAATCATCATCATAATTACGTACTTGAATTAATTTAACAAATATTAATTTGCCAACATACCATATAATCTAGGCACGTTGTTAATTTACGAAATAAGGTTAAACAAGAACGTATCTCTTCAAATATTTATACATAATGGAAAAGATGAAACGTGGTCTCATTGCCTTTGTTGAATAATTTATATTTTATTTCTCATACAATACCGCTCTGACGTCCTTAAATGCGAGTCTATGAGCCCCGGGCAGTATTCATTTTTTAGACATATAAGAGTTCCAAGCGAATAATGAACAAAGAAAAATCAAGGGAAAATGTTATTATTTTTATGATTAAAAAATGTATTATTTCGACGTTTGTCAAATAATGTTAAGATGGTAGAAAATTAGACTGGTAGCTACTTACTATTTACATCGTTTAATTGGTATTCTTTTTATGATTATTTTTAAAGCTCTACTTTAGCTTTCTTTGTGTTTTTGGTAGGCTATTATGTTAATGTACTAAGTACTTTGAAGCTCATTAAGGTTGCGTGAAGTGGTTTGAAACTTCATCGCCTTTTTGAAAGTGTAAAAAAGCTTTCTGTTGAATATTTAATGGTTTTGGCTAAATAATTAATTCTTCCAATTACAAAAATTAAACACATTTTATTGACACTGTTGTAATTTTTCAGTAAAAAACATAAAAGATTCCAATTGTCTGTGTATCTACACGTATCTAGCGACTTTCAAGATTCCTAACTATTTATTTTAGTACAACCTAGTAGTTAAGCTGTAGCGCCATGAAACTCTAATAAGGGACAACAATACCAGGCTCGCAGCGAACAAAAGAGCATTTCTTAAATTTTCAATTTGGAGTCTGAACGAGGGTTGGGCATAGCAGACGCTCATAATGCCGCACTCGACACGAGGACTGACCGCGGCTACTTCGACAGCTTCACATTTAAGTGGTTGGGGGAAGTTAGTAGCTGATAGTGCCTTTGTTTTATAAATTGTGCATTAAGTAACTGTAAGAACATACCGTTGCTTTTTAATCATGATAAAGTATTCTGAAGAGAATAAAAAATAACCACAGGTCTGTTTTATTTTGTACTAGCAGCGCCCTGAGGTTTCACCCGCACAAGTCTCGATTCTGTGGGAATTTCGGGATAAAAAGTATTTTATGTCCTAATCTAGGTCATGGGCTAGTCATGTGCCAAATTTCATCTAATTCCGTTTAGCCGTTTTAGCGTGAAAGCGTAATAAACAAATTGGCTTAATTTAAGGCGATTGAACAAACATTATTCAATTTTAATAATACCTAAGCTTACCAATCATACTTGTCAGGCTAATAATTACTACTGTTGAAAAACAAAACTGAAAATAATCATCTGCCACTAAATTGACGATTTTTTTTGCCCTGTGGTGTTTTGTGCTCAAAGAAGAAATCTGGCGTTTAAAAAATCTCTCTGTCTTGTGTCTTTCACCCCACGCTAGGTTTACTCATTCAACCTCTTACAACTGGCCACTGGAACGTCAATTGTAAGCCTCAAAATAGCCTTTAAAAAATGTCTAGTGCGTTTAAAAGTATGTTCATTTCGGGTTAACTTGAATAGAACAAGAAAAGTTGCAGTTTCTATTATGATCTCTTCTTTTTTGTCTTGACTTAGCAATTGCATTGTTTCAAATACTTTGTTGAGTTTTAAGACAAATTAAATATTATTAATACTGTTTAATTTATATGTATAGAAGCTGGATATAAGTTACAGCTAGTGGTTTTGTCGAGTGCACGTTGCACCGACGCGCGACGGGTGGAGTGAAGGCGATTTTTTTACGTTCGACTTTTTATGAAAAACTTCAGAAAAGCTTTGTTCAAAGCGATGCTAGGTGGTTTCATATACATTTTAGCTTTGAGCAACTTCGGTTAACATTTTCAATCTTCCGAGTTATAAATGAAAATGAGTTGGGTACCTAGACAGTTATATTAGTTTCAAGATAACTTAGTAATAATATATTCGTATTAGATTGATTGTTCACTCGTGTGTTAAAATCTATAGCAATATAGGAATGTATATTGGATACAGCAAACACAACGACGATCACCACTTCAAATAATCTTCCATATTAATTCCAACGTTCAAGATATCTGAAAACAATAGCACCCCGCCTTAAGCAACAGATTGGCCGAAGATTCAAAGCGTCCCAACCCTTAGACTCAGGTCTTATTCACTATCTCACTATCCTAGGACCTCGTTAAATTGGGAACCCGTACGTTTACCGCTATTGTATCGGGGTAGACGGCATTCTTCACACCCTTGGCTCGTAAAAGGGAATGCCGAGATATAGGCGAGTCTGTGAAGGGTCATCGGCGCCCTTATTAGGAACGTCTTTAGTGTCGTATTTCTTAAGGGAAGGTCAGGTTTGGCGAGCAGTATAAATTATTCGGAGCATATGGAGCGGCTGTGGTTTGAGGGCAGAGTTCAGAGCTCACATACATATACGAGTATGTGCCTATAGAACATATCTTTGTTACGTTTTGTTTGCAGAGATTTTAGTGCTGTGTGTTCATTATCTCTGTAGCTCTCTGTAATTTATGTTGGAATTGAAGTAATGTTATATGAAGCATAGTTTTGTCATTTAGGTACCTACCAACATGAAATCTATCTACAAAAATCCTCGTTAGAGTCTTGGAATTTAGAACTGAATCTCTTTACTCTTATGAAGTAATTCTAGATACATATTAGCCATCACACAACATTTTTAGGGCGTCTTTGAAACTTGATTTCGCCTGAGTCATTTACCTGAAACGTTTCAGAGTACAGGCACATGTTAACCGTAAATTTTCCTTGTCATGTAAAAGTTATGTTTTCATTTTGTGTAAACCACAACACCCAATATTCATATCTTCACGCTCCTGCATCGTAAAAATATACGACAATGTTAGATGTTAAAAGAATCGTAACTTTGCAGCGTTGATGTTTCAATATTTCTTTCAAAATTTACAAGGTACGCTCTGTGTTTTACGATAAGAAAATATGAAATTATTAATGCTTGTGTGCTTTTATGGCTCGCACATGTTCCATATCAACAATCAGGGTATGGAAGTAAATAATGAATCAGGCAGACTATATTTTTTATCTACGTAGGTATACCTACCAACAGTTTTGTTAATGATTGATCATAATTTTTTAAACTCTTATTGCACGAAATGTTTACAACAGAGCCGAGCTTATAAAATAAATATACATAGGTAAGTTAATTAAAAAAAAAAACTATTAAATCGAAAGAAGAAAAGACATCATCCATTGGACTGTCTGTTGAACACGCCATTAATCCTGTGTTGAGCTTGATAGGCATGTATAAGTAACTCCAAGTTACCAGAATCTATTTTTTTTTAGATCTTTAATGTATATATATTCTCATTTATTTCGGATCACACATAAAAATACACATGTTCCATATAATTAGTAACGACAACTTAAAAAATAAAAAAAAACTATGTTAGTAAAACTTACAAACTAACTTAATTAATGGAAGATGTGATGATAGAATTGATTCTATTCGCCCCTTCCAAAAGGTAGCTCCGTATGGAGAAGAATGGGTAAGAAACTCCACCGTTACTCTTTTAAAATGTTTTACAATATTTTGTATAGGTAAATTAAATATATAATTTTTATATGTGAACGATGCAACTTAGTAAGTAATAAGTCAATAATCATATAAGTGGTGATTTTGATATAAATTTATTAGAAAATAATTCGAGTATTGTCAGATTATGACGTATTTTTAGATCATTGGATTTGTCAAATGTTTTTATTGGACTAACCCGAGTGACAGCTTTTTCTGCCACTTGTAAAGATAGTATTTTTGTAACTGTGATTACTTACACAAACAAATTGTGAATAAGCTGCCATCTGATCACAGTGGACAAACAATAACATTTTGCTCCTACATGCCTTTCAAAAAATTCAAAAAAGTGTTTGGCCAATTAAATGGAAAAATTTGAGAAATTAAATCATTCTTTGTCCAGTAAACTGCATTCAGAGTGTTAATAATATTATGTGACCCAAATGAGTTTTACGCCGAGTTCTTTTAACTATTAAAAGTGCAATTTAATTACACTTTTCCACTAAAGACTAAAAGTATTTACACAAAGTTCTTATTTAATGAAAGGGCGAGTCCAGGTATTCGTAAAAGCAGGGAAAAACTATTTGAACTTTAATATGACTAATATAAGATTTCATCAGAACATTGCAAAAAAAAAATTGTGTTTGTAAAATAGCGAAAGCTCTTTTATATTAGCAATAAAATAAAATCTGCTGATGATAAAATAAAAAACCGGCCAAGTGCGAGACGGACTCGTGCACGAAGGTTTCCGTACCATTATCTATAAAAATGGCATAAAAATCACGTTTGTTGTATGGGAGCCCCCCTTAAATATTTGTTATATTTTAATCTAATTATTTATTTTTAAAGTGAATATATAACTAAATATTCTGTGAATATTTCAAGCGTCTACCTGATGCCGTTATCAATATCGAGCAAAAACGAGGAAAAAAAATCACGTTTGTTGTATGGGGGAGCCCCCTTAAATATGTATTTTATTCTATTTTTTATTATTTACTGTTATAGCGGCAACAGAAATACATCATCTGTGAAAATTTCAAGTGTTTAGCTTTCACGGTTCATGAGATACAGCCTGGTGACAGACGGACAGACAGACGGCGGAGCCTTAGTAATAGGGTTCCCGCTTTACCCTTTGGGTACGTAACCCTAAAAACTACCGGGCAAATAATGTATAATGAAACAGGTAGGAAACAACAGCGTAATACTGAATTTAATTTAGAGACGGCACATGGCCCCATGAACTCGGATGTAGAAATAACTCAGGAATTTGAAAACTATTTTGCTAATATTCCCCTTAAAACTACTGAAACTTTAAATTCCTCACACATGCTTTCAGCTGCCATACTAAGAAATAATATAAATGCATGCCCTGAGTTTAGGTTTCAGCATACAAACCCCCAGGCGGTTATAAAAGCTTTTAGAGATTTTAAAATTAAATTAACAGAAGATCTCTGGGGAATGTCTGTAAAAGTCTGTAGATCTATCATCAAAAACATTGCGCCCTATTTAGCTTTCATATTTAACACCAGTGAGTGTGGACCAGGAGTTTTTCCGAATCTCGTGAAACATAGTAAAGTAGTTCCATTGTTCAAATCCGATTATGGTAAAGAACCCAACAATTATTATAGGCTTATGTCAATTCTGCCAGTTCTCAGTCAATTGTTTGAAAAGTGGATGCTCAATCAAATGTTACGTCTCTTTAATAAAAATCCCATCTTTCATGAACAACAGTACGGTTTTACCAAACGCTGTACCACTGATGCCGGTGTCACCCTGGTAAAGAACGTTTTTAGGGTTCCGTACCAAAATGGTAAAAAGGAACCCTTATGGTGAGACTAAGTCTGTCTGTCTGTCACAGCTGGATATCTCAAGAACTACTAATTCTATCAACTTGAAATTTGGAATAGTTTTAGATGACATTTACCCAACTATTTTGCAAACAAGAAAGACATATTAAAAGTCGTCTTAAAAATTCGAAAGGAGTCTACTCGGGCATGTGGGTATCATATGAAAGAGCGCTATTTGCACATTCTCAAACATTTATTTTTTATTTTTTTAGGCATCATAGTTTTTGACTTTTGATAACAAATGTAAAAAAAATACCGTTCCCTTATCTCCGAAGTTTGCATAGAGAAAAATCTGAAATTATTCTATGTGATAGAAGTTTATGTAAAACAATTTTTTTTTTTAACAATTTAATTGATTACAAGAAAATAAAACGATCTCTCTAATAGCACAGTTTTTCAGAAATCATCACATCATATATACGTACGGAGCCCTCGGTGCGCGAGTCCGACTCGCTCTTTTAATGCCTGGGAGCACAAAATGTCATTGGAGTCTTTTGCGACCTCTCTAAGGCGTTCCATTGATATTTCCAGACTCCTGACTTCTCGTAGACTCGCAGATCTATTTATTGTCCCGTATTACGTACTTTAATTCTTAATTTGTGCATAAGAAGGTAAGTAGATTGCGAACCATAAAGTGTTTTAGATATTAGTTCTGTAATAAGATAACTACTAAGCCCAAAGCTGAGCAAAGTCTTATCTTATCGAACTTTTCCGAACAATAAAAGATAATTGGATTTGTTTTTTATTCATTTTTATTTTTGTATAATCAAGATTCCAATCTCGTTTAGAATGCTAATATTATGGTTTCCAATCTAAATGTAATCGAATAGGTAGCTTAAGTAAACATAGTTTCAAAAGGTTTTTAGTTTTATAAAATGCTGACATTTATGAAGCAGACGAAATTAATTAAATGGAAAATGTAATTGTGTGCAGCGAACATTATCTACAGACGCCGTTGAAGGATAAAATAAGAGATACATGTATGGAGAATATAGTAATTCTATTTATTTTGCATGTTTCAAGAAATGTTGTTAAAATACTGCATTTGATTTGGTTTCAGTAAAGCGCTTTTATGAGTATGGATCGTAAGGACCATCAAGCAGTCAAATTCAAACTAAAAGTATTTATTTCAGTTAAACCATTTACAGGCACTTTTGAATTGTCAAGGAGTCGGTCAGTCAGAAATGTGAAGCTAGTTGCCCGCTGCTAGTAAAGTTTTACTTTTTCACTGTGCTGAAATTGATTTTGCTTAACTTGTTTTTAATCGTACTTACTCTTATCGATATGAGTTAAGGCTCTTACAGACACACGCGATATTGCGGGCGCGACGCGACATTATTAGGACAATTTCTCTGTCGGTGCTTGTCGCGCCCGCGATATGGCGAGAGTCTGTAAGAGCCTTTATTCTATAAAAATATTTCTTGGTAAAAAGTAACCTATGTAAGTGTGATTATACAAACATTCCAGAATAAGGTACTCAGGAGTATTGTTAATGCGCCCTGGTATATAAGCAATGACGACCTCCATCGTGACCTAAAAATGGAACCAGTCACCAACATAATCCAAAAATTTGCTGAGGCCCATGAACACCGACTCCACTGACATGTGAACATCAAGGCAATTCAGCTGTTGGACCAAACAAATATAGTGCGAAGACTAAAAAGAACAAAACCTTTTGAGTTAGTGTAGTGTAAAAAGTGCAGACATAATAGTGACAATGACACACATAATTATAACACATGAACACAGTGTTCATATTATTATATCAGACTCTAAGAAAGTGGAACAGACTTGTGTAAAGTACAATCAACACTATTCTAAGTTTTAAAATAATTATCACGTAGCAAATTAAGTAAGATTTAAATTACTTATTAATCTTATAGGCTAGATTGTAATTAGTTATTAAGAACCTGGTTCTTTTTAATAGAGGATAAAAAAAAAAACTTCTTTTCCTAGAATGTAATTCATTGTATTAAATAATTTTGTAACTATGAAGTTTTGAATAAACAATATTATTGTATGTATTTACTTATTTTATTATTTATGTAAACACAGTAAAATACATAGAGATACGACATAATTATAATTTTAGTACAAAGGTACTGCTTATTTCTTAAGAAATTTCTTCCAGCAGACTTGCGAAAGGATAAATGAAAAAGAAAAAAAAGCTGTAGCTAAACACTTCCTCTCTCCTTAAACATCATTATTAGGTACATAATACAGTTTCTTGCTCTTGTTTCATGTTTATTATTGTATATTATATATATTTAGATCGCCAACCCGCCTCTGCCAAGCGTGGCGATTATGGCCCCCCTCCCTTTACGGGAGGCCTATGTCCAGCAGCGGACGTCTTTCAGCTGAAATTATGATGATGATGATATATATATTTATTTAAATAAGTGTATGCTTTAGTATCTATGTTTTTATTGTATATGTAAATGGTACTCCACTGACTACCAGCAGTATTGTCTCTCTCCTTCTCGCTTTAATCCATCAAAAGGTCGTCTGTAAAAGATCGCTTTTACCCAATGTAAAATTTCAACATTTATATCTGTAATTTTTATGGTGTACATAATAAAGAGTATTCTATTCTATTCTAGCTGTATTATAAAAGCTTCCACAACTAAGATAATAGCAGCATCAAAAGCTGTTTCCTGCAAGTCTTGTTACGTATCGTCGGCTGTCTCGTCTAGCGGAACGCCAGTGTACGCCACTGTGCGCGATTTCCGCGCGTTCATTAAAATGATTGACATTCGATTATGCATTTCTGATTACCCACAGGATATGTGAAAGCGTGATGACGCCTATGTCAATAAAGAAGTGCTGAGATGTGTAAGAATTGTTTTCTGAATACAAAGTAGAAATACTTTCTATATTTTAGAAACTCGGCAAACATAGTATTGTAGTCTGCGAAGTAATAGAAAAGATACGATATATACACTCATATTATAAATAGGTAAACTTTGTAATGTAGGAGGTAACCTTCGAAACTCATCCGATTACAAAAAATTATTGATAAATAGCTAATTGGCTTTTATGCGGACGGAGTAACGGGGAGAGGCTGGTTTAAAATAAATTATTGTCTAATCCGATGATAATAATTGGTTTTCAAATATAGTTATACTCGTATATACACCGTGGCATTTTAATCGTCTTACAACGGCAGCCCACTTCATGTATCTAATGACTACTAATAATTCATGAAAGTAAAATAAATATTTATTAACATATGAATAATAAAAAAAAATATTATGATGACTCATGACGTAGTTTGAAACACCCTGTTACGAGTGCGGTGCGAACCTTGCGTTCCAAGGGCGGCGCGGAATGGAGCGCAAGGCTAGCACCACGCTCATAACAGGGTGTTTCAAACTACATCATGCGTCATAATGAATAATATAGTTGAAAAAAAAAAACAAATGTTAATAAATATTTTTTTACATTCATGAATGACTAGTAGTCATTGGATACATGAAGTGGGCTGCCGTTGTAAGACGATTAAAATGCCACGGTGTATATATTCTTATTCGGATGTAGAATAAGGTAAATATAGGAAATTGCTGTAAAAGTTGCTGAAAAAGCTGTTGTTGGACTGGTTTTTATCAGCTGAATGAATGAATGAAATGCATCGACCCCAGCGTGGTTAAACCAGACTAGATTACTCGAATGAACCCAAAGATTCACACTAGCCCCTGGAACCTCATATTTCATGGGACTACTGAGACCATTGCATATGAACGAGTAGACCAATTCTTTTCAACTTTCCTTCACTATTAATTATCAGCAACAGCTTCAACAGAGGCAGCGGCAGCGGTTCAACATTTATATCTGTAATTTTTATGGTGTACATAATAAAGGTATTTATTCTATTCTATTCTATCAGAGGGACAATTCCCATATTTTTTACGAAGTTTCGCATTCGTATCTCAGTCTCACTCTGTCAAAAATATCTCTAATTTACATCGAATGTCACTGATATAAGATAACGACTAGATTTTGAATTACAAAAAGTTAAAAAGGAAAGCAAAAAGTTATTATTTAAAATCGTTTTTTTGCGATAAGACCTCCCATTGTGTCACCCTATGTAAAATTGCAACATGTACTTATGTATTAAGTTTTTATGGTGTATTGTATTTTATAATAACGATATTTAACTTTTTTTTTATATTTCGGTAATTTGCCTTCTAAATTATCTTTATACAAACTTTTATGAACTCCAACACTATGTTAAAACGATTCCCGAGAGCAATTTTCCTTACAATCACATTAACAACCGCTTTTCTTAACCATATGGCTAGAACCTTCAGTAAGATTAACCAGACGTGACCCCAACATAATAAAACTAGTTATTACTAGGGTTCGTTGCCTTTTTGTCTTTACTTTCTTAACTATATTAGAATTCTTTCTCCGTCTTCCATTGGATAAATGACGTGGAATTAAATAATAATGAATATTCAGTATTCTGGAATTGTTTTAAAGCAATGTTGCGTGACTTAGCTCGGCAAAAGACAAGACTGGAGTCGTGTTTTTTAATGTGACTGTCTTGTTTTATTCAGTTAAAATTTTCTGAAATGTCCTTTGATATGTAGACGGCCGGCGGCATGATATCTTGGTTTTTCTATGTTATTTCTATCTAAAAAACTTACTTAAAACAATATGATAAAGGATTTATATTAAAAAAAAAACGACTGCATAAAAGAGAACTTAAAAAAATGATGGAAACAAGATTTATATAAATTAATACTATAAACAATCTCATGCAGTCGGAGGCATCTTCAACAATAACGACCTATTGCCTTGCGGTTTTTTTTTTTTTTAATTAACGTTTTTATTTTACACTTTTTAATTAGGATTATAGGACGGTAAAGTAGGTTATTAAACTTGTTACCAGTCGAAGTGGCGGTGCTTGGGGGAGGCCTATGTGCAGCAGTGGACGTCTTTCGGCTGAAATGAAAAACTAGGTTATTTACTCACTTATAATCTGGTGATAACGGCCTCTTACTCACTCCAAAAGTTCAGGATAGTTTTTTATCATTTCTCTTTTAAATTACGAGACACTTTACGAGATTAAGACACTCGCGCAGTAATGATGAATCTAACAAAGTATCATTCTTCAAAATCGGTTGAGTTTATTTTGGATATAACTGACGTCGGTGGAGGAAAAATATCGTGAGGAAACCTGAACTTATCTTCGATACAATAATATATAAAAATGAAATGCTGTTCGTTGGTAAGCGCCACACTTCAGAACGGCTGATCCAATTTGGATTTTTATTTTATTTTAAAATGTTCGTAATAGTCCGCATCAGATTCTTACGAAAAAATTCGGGAAAATATTCGGGATTTTCAGGTAGTTGTTAATATTAATCTGAAATCACCAACCCGTCTTGAACAAGCGTGGTGATCAATGCTCGTGCCTTCCTTGTATGAGAAGAGGCCTTTACCTGGCAGTGGCACGCTAATCATCATCATCATCATTTCAGCCGAAAGATGTCCACTGCTGGACATAGCCCCCCCCCCCCCAAGGGTGGGAGGGTTTCCATAGACACCACGCTTGGCAGGTTGGTTGGCAATCGCAGTATGATGTTAAAATGCATAGAGAACGCTGCTGCCCATTCTCTAGTAAGTCTCTTAGTCGCCTTTTACGACGCACGGGATGAAATAGGATGATGCTATTATTTACGTCCGGCACAGCACGGCACATGGACACGGATGCTAATGGATTGGTATTATTTTTATTTAGTCTTTGATATTGCACAGGATCCTGGGGTCCCGGACCTTTGGAAGGCGTACGAGGGGCCCGAAGCCAACTCGCAGAGAGATATTTTGAACGAAATGAGGCATCAACCAACGATTATCTATGTATGCACTATGCAAGTGCATCTGAAGACTACCCCCGTTTGGTGCTGGACTATTGCAGAACAACGAAATAAAACAAAATGGGTTATAGGTTTGGCTGGCACTATGAAAGGACTATGTGCTCTGCCTGATTAATTTTATGTTATGAAATACACAGATGAAATGGCGGGGGGTGACTTGGACACTCAATAACGGGCCCCGGGAAACTGTCGCTAGCACATAGTGACGTTCCGACAAGGGCGCAAATGTCCTGAGGTGATTGAGGAGTAGATAGGTATTCCACGGCTATCAGAACAATTCCAGAGCCCGGAAAATGTTCAAGATCCCTACCAGCACTTGCTGGAATACTTTTTTTTCTCCGAGCACGTTTGGTCTTGCGAATCGAAACCTCGCGAATGAGGTGAGAGCTCTGTTTCTCGTCAGTGTTCACTCCAGCCGGCCAATAAAGGTAATCCAGAGATGAGGAACAAGACTTCTCCCGGGAGATAGGGTCCAGTGGGGTCGCTCAGTAGCGACCGCACTGGACCCTAGGGCAGCATGTGGCGAGCTGTTAGGCAGTCCTAACAGCTCGCCACATGCTGCCCTGCGGGTTTATTATTATAATACATTGTGCCAGTATTCCATTCGTCTGTAATAGCTTCAAATCCGGTCATCAAAGCACAATTAGAACATGCCCCAAGACCGTTTTGTCCCTCAGCTATGACGTCTTGAATAATATCCATTACCGACACATAAGCTTAACCCTTCATAAGATATTAACATCTAAGGCATTATTAACACGTAATCCTTCAGAGGAGAGGTGACCCAAGCTTTCATATGTTAATTCTGACCTATTAAAACGCCGCATAATCTTGACTCAGTTGATGTTGTGAATGGATGTGAATGTGCGACGAAATTCCTTTATGAGCCTCTTGGTATGTGGTTCTATGGGGATTTGACGTGTCAGAGTGGTTTGGGAATGTGTAGTCTTTTTGTATTGAAAATGAAAAGGAGAGCCGTTGTAGATCAGTAAGGATGACTAATGTCATTCTTTTCAAAAGCCAGTAAATAAAAAGAAATAAAAAAAATACGTTTATTTGCGGTAAACATAACGCAAATAAATAAAAACACAAACACGGAAGAACAAGTTGAGGGAAAATATGCGTCACATTCACGCAAAACGGCCATCGCTCAGCATAATGCTGCGAGACAGAGCCCCAGCGCTGGTTTTCAGCGACAGCCGGCGTTGACGTGATGACGTCAGTAATGTTCTATTGCAGAAAAAAAACGTGTTACCTACTGCTATCTTTCTTATTAATTCTATAGTAATAGTCCATTTATTTGTCAGAATATTGTTACAGAGTTGTTACATGTTTTATAAAAGTTCATAATGTTCTGCCGTTTCCGGCGTACAAATACATTTTTAGGGTTTTAGTTAGTTTGTTAGACATAACAATGAATTAAATAAGTTAGTATAACTTAAATTAAAAACATTATTATAAATTGCAAATTAGTCAAATATTAGATATGGAAATGTCAAAAACAGTTAATTAAGTCAAAGAGATAACGAGAAGATAATATAATTAATTCCTAATATTTAAGTAAATTTTTCGTTCATAAAATCATTAGTCGAGTAGTAGCATTTATTTAAGAGATAATTGAATAATTTCCATTTAAATGTCTTAAAGTTAAGAGTTTTGAAATAATCTGGTAGTTTATTATAAACTTTTGTCGCCATACAAAATGCATTATTAGAAAACAATTTATTATTTCATCTAGGTACACAAAGCATGTGAATTTTACGGCTAGGTCTGGATACAACAAAAATAAGCATGAATTTCATCTGCATAATGACGTTGTATCCAGACCTAGCCGCAAAATTCACGTGCTTTGTGTACCTAGACGAAATAATAAATTGTTTTCTATAAAATAACATAGGTTAGGTACCTACATGTTAAGTCTTGTTATCTAATGTATTTATAATACACTAGGGATATAATACTGCCTCGTTGGTCTAGTGGTCTCAAGCATGTTCGATTCCCGGGTCGGGCAAAGTATTACTGTGTTTTTCTATTTGAAATTTCTCAGTAGCAGACCGGATTCTAGATTGGTGCCAGGTTGATGGCAATCCGGTGTGGGCGCGTTCTCTGAGGCTGCGACCAGCGCAGCGGTTGAACGCGTCCCAAAGGGTCATGGCCATCAGGATGGTACGGGGATAGCGCACGGTCTCCCGTGAGGCGGCGAGCCTCCTTGCCGGACTGCCGCCATGGGATCTGGAGGCGAAAGTCCTCGCGCACATTAGGGTGTGGCGCGAAGAGGCGAAACTCCGGGGCATAACTCCGCTGCCGCAAGAAATCGCGGCACAGCGGACGGAGCTCCGGAGGGATCTCATGGCGACATGGAGAGTGCGATTGTCGCAACCCAGCGCTGGGCACGCCACAATTGTGGCAATAAGTCCCCTCTTTGGGGAGTGGCTAGAGAGGCGCCAAGGCGTCCTCACCTTCCGCCTGACGCAGGTCCTCACCGGACATGGATGTTTCGGGAGGTTCCTGTTTAGGATTAAGCGGGAGGAAACGCCCGGGTGTCACCACTGTGTGGATCGCCCGGAGGACACGGTGGAGCATACGGTGGAGGTCTGCCCAGCTTGGGCGGAGCACCGCCGTGTCCTCACGGAGGCGATCGGCGGCGGCGATCTCTCGCGTCCGGCCCTGGTTCAGGCCATGGTTCGGAGCGAGAGTGCATGGGAGGCCGTCACCTCCTTCTGCGAAGCAGTTATGCTAGCGAAGGAGGAGGCGGAACGCGTGAGGGTGAGACAAGGTTCGCGCCCACGCGCCTAGTCGCCGCAGGAGACGCCCCGGGCGTCGGGAGTCGCAAGCCGATTTCCGGCCACCGTAGGCGCGGGCCTGCGGACGGTGAGCGATGGGTAGCTCGCCGTCCGATAAGGACCAGGCCCGGGTCGACGGCGCGTTGTGTTCCACGCGCGCCTCAAAGAGATGTCAGCACAAACTGACGGGGTCCGTTAGGACCAATGCCTGCCGGGGTTGCGAGTTTGTCCGAAAGGGATATCGTGGCCCTGGCACACAGGCAACGGAAGGAACACGGGTGGGTTTTAGTCAGTAAAAGTCTGACACGCCCTCCCGCTCCGCCCAGAGCGGGAGAAGTTATTTGATGATTTCCCACCCAAAAAAAAAAAAAAAAGGTTGATGGCAATAATTATAGGGTTTATTATTATTTATGGAGGAGTTTGTGGCTAAATAATAACTGCCGCACGATCGTTCAGGTTAAGCTACGCTTGCCGCGGTTGGTCCGTGGATGGGTGACCATCTTTTCATACCAAGATTCCTCCGTGCCTCGGAAAGCACGTTAAGCCGTTGGTCCCGGCTGTCATTTGTAGATCTTTGACAGTTGTTACCAGAAGTTGTTGTTGTCAGAATCCCAAAGGTATGACAACCAGGCTTACCAAGGGATATTGTGTTACCCAGTAACTGGGTTGTGGAGGTCAGATAGGCAGTCGCTCCATGTAAAATACTGGTATTCAGCTGCATCCGGTTAGACTGGAAGCCGACCCCAACATAGTTGGGAAAAGGCTAGGCAGATTATGATTAATATTATCTATAGCTAGGTGACAAAAACAATTGAACAACAATTTGGTACAGAGATGTGAGACTAATTAATCTCCTGGCTCGCAAACTAGGTTTATTGCCAGTGACTTGGGAGTCAGTGATTCCAAAACTCAGGCTAACATAAACTGCGTCAATACACCAATAGATTTATTATAATATATTTATTGTAATTTATTAACAAATTTACAATAGATATATATAATTATATTACATGTGACTTAAACATAACCGGCGAAATGTGAGTGTACTGTAGGTACACCTTTGCCTAGCCCTTCGGCAAATACAGGCATGAAGTTACGTTATGAAATAGGCTCAAGAATGTTGATGTTAAAATGTTTTTCTCGAGGTATTAACTTCAGTACTTAATACATACTAAATACTCACTAATATGGCTATAGGTAGACAAGTTTTCATTCAAAATCTTTGCGCGTGAACTAAAGTGTTACTTCTTGCTTTAGTACCGATTACAATCTAGGACTTGATGATACGTTCTAGTTCCTACATTTTTTTCAAGCATATTTTGATAGGTCTGTAGCCCTACTTAATATTATTATTATTATAATTATGTTATAAAGAGAACAGATTTGATTTTTGTTTGTTTGTAATGGATGAATTCAAAACTGGTTAACTGATTTAAAAAAAAAAATCACTTAGAGAAAGCTACATTATCAGGAAGTAACATGGGATGTATTTTATTTTCAAAATAATTATCTATCCCTACGATAATTGCAATAATGTAACCCAAGGTGTCAAAAAAATTGCCTATAAAGTCATTATTTGGCGTGCGCTACAAAAACTATAAATGATACATAAAATAATGTACAACATTATTATAGTACCTAGTCATCACTACCCACAAAAAAGGCGCCGAGACTATATGTCTAACTATTAAGAGTATTCTATTCTATTCTATTATATTTAAGTCACAATAATCGTTTTTTGTTCAAATTTATCAATCAAAACACAGGTAGAATGGAAAGACGATGACATTCACAAGTTCACGACTACTGACAAATGCGTGCACTGACTGGACAGGTCCCCTCAATCTGTAGTTCTTTCATCAAAAGATCATTTCAGGCACCAATCTACATGGTCTTCACATGATCTGACCAAGATTATGTCTGGACTTTAAAAGAGACTGTGACCTCTGAGTTTGTTTTGGCCTTTCTTCTCAGAGTAGTCGGATACGAAACGCGGTCGGCGTTTCGTATCCGACTACTCTGATCTAGTTTTTTTGTTTTCTCATCTGGTTTTTTTTTTTAATATGATTGACGTGTAAAAGTGTTTGTACAAACCTAGTTACAGAAATAAATCATTTACCATTTGTATCATGATATTAATTAATTATTCATTCCTTATGCCCCAAGACATTGTCGCAGGGCTAACCTAAACCTACATCCAAACCTGAACCTAAACCTAAACGGATACCTAAAACTAATCAACACAACTAAAGTAAATGCAATTAAAACCCAACACACAGTTAGCATATCATTTATACAACTCACTCACGCCTTATTCACGCACACACACACACGCACACAACAAAACCTACTCTCATACATCACATCACACAAGTGCGCTCCTTCATTTTGTATTTTGTACTTCCTTTTTGCTTTATTTTTCTGTTTAATTTAAATTAGATTATTTTTATTTTTATTATTCTTGGTTCAGTTTATCGATTGCATACCTATTATTTATGATAGTGGAAGAGCGGATATCACCTAACACAAGCATCTTCTTGCTTAAAAGGTGATCTCCAACTCATTGTGTGTTATAATTGTATGTAATTGCAATAAACATTTATATTTTTTTTATTTATATTATGCAACCAAATAGTTTCAAAATCAAGTTGATTATGTACATGTAAATTCCTCTTTAAATTATTCGAATCGGACCTTTCGGTTATAAGTTACGACAGGTATAAAAATTTCAAAAGTAAGAAAAATGCTACGGTGTGACTGAACAGCCCTACGCTTAGTCTAATGCTACGGTGTGACTGAACAGCCCTACGCTTAGTCTAATGCTACGGTGTGACTGAACAGCCCTACGCTTAGTCTAATAGTTACCTATACATATATATTTTTTTGTGGATTAACACATAATATGATTTACTACTTTTTATCCCGGTAGTACGTGCTCGTGGGATAGTTTCCGACATCCACGCGGGCAAAGCCGCGCGCAAAAGCTAGTCCCCCATAAATCTAATTAATTAATAAAACATTTTAGTTTAATGAAATTCATAAGGTGGCTATCAGTTATAACTAATATAACTTACCTTCACTTTATTAGTGGTGTCTGCTGTAAGTAGAAACCTGAAAAAAAAATACCGGCCAAGTGCGTGTCGGACTTCGCACATTTAGGGTTCCGTACCAAATCTAGAATAAAAGCCGTCCGAATGGCAGAATTATTCATAAGCAGTAGGTAAGTGACCTTAGTACCACTTTTTGTGAGACTCCAAATCTGATTTATCAATATATTGGTATTTGTTAGTAAAATATACGTAATAATAAACATTATCACCAAATTTCAAGTCCATAGGTCAATGGGACTAAAAAAATCTTCGGAATAAAATTTTATAAAAAAAAAGCTTACTTTGTTGGTTTTTCATTACTTTGTTTTCCAAATTTTTTTAAAACAATAAATACAGTATTTATCTAAACAACGATATCCGATTCGATAGAGGTCTATTCTATTTTTTCGCGCCCCCCTTTAGCTATATGGGAGCCTCCCTTAAAAACATTTTAAAATATTTTTTGACATGGCTTTGGGTCAACAAGATTCCTATACTGTAAAAATTTGAAGACTGTAGCTCTAACCGTATGGCTATAAAACCTGTGTGACAGAAGACGTGAGTGACTGCAATAGGGCTCCGTTTGAACCCTTCGGGTACGGAACCCTACAAATAAGGCAATTTTTTATTTGTCGTAAAACATAGGCGTAGTCGCAAACACAGCTTGTTCGTAAAACAAATCCATAGAAAAGAACACAAAGTCGGGAAACAAGGCTGTTACCCCGAACGTGACAAAATGTTGATTATTAGGCGACCCTAGTTACTAACTAAACTAGTTTGACTTTCCGAAAATAATATCACAGAAAATCGGGGTTTCTCAGAAACAGGCTGATAGAAAATACCTGGATTGGGAAATTCCATTAATATTGGGACTTCTTTGATAAGTCTGAGACATGCTTTGTATTTCTTTGTGAAAGAAAGGTTTACTGAAATAGAAACTAGTTTTTTTCGCTGAATTATTTATTTAGATATAAAGCGTAAATGGTATGGTTAGAAACAGGAGGAAAATATATCCAGAAGATGCAGCTTTATGTCATTGGTTAAAAGTTACAATAGCCTTCGAATCCTGACTGTTGATTGATTGTTGTTCGACAGCCCTAAAATTACAATTGGTTTTCTTCCTGAACTTTTTCAAGTTTTAAGTTTTCTTTTCAATGCATGTATTTAACAACAGTACCTCAAAATACAATACAAACTAATCTTCATAAAATTATTTCCAAACACGCAAATTCTTCCCAAAGTCTACGCAAATAACCATTCGAACATAATTTCGCAAAATACGACCATAAACATAACGGTACCACATTGACCATTGCATAGCAGATGGTATAGCCCTTACGAGGGCCATGTTAGCCCACTTCCGTTAATTAATTAAATACGACTTTAAGACACTAGTAGGAGTAGTTAGCTTATTGGAGCAATAGTAGCATAAGGTTGCTTCGAACCGCTTCCGTGCAAAAGCAAGCAATTATTATAATTATTGGCGTTTTCTGTTATTTAAACATTTACAGTGCAAAATGATGCTAGCTTCTTCCACGTGTGTCAAAAGATAATATACCTAATTGCCCTTGTGAGGTTTGCACGTCAGCTTCTGACAGTCAACCGATCAATCTGCTAAGTAGTATGGTAATACACCTTATGACTTTTTAGTGTAGCGGTAATTGAGCGGATCAAGTTCAGGCGTAGATTCGAGGGTTATGATGATGGATATGAATAATTATGTACCTGACGATGTTAGTGATGAACTCGCCATAACATGAATGTCAAACATTTATTGCTAATAGCCCGAGTATTTCTGTTACCAGCATATGAAACATCACATCTAGGTGCACGGCTCCAAACGAAAGACATGGAGAACAACCGGCAGTAAACTCAACATAAATACCATCATAAAAAAAAACCCACTGCACCTTATTACCCAAAACATTGACCGTATATTTAAAGTACAATTTGCGAGCAGTCGCAAGTAATTTATAATGCATAATCAAGCTAAAAGCTTGCAGCTGGGTCGACAACAACTGGACATACGGTTACGAAGCTAAGAGCCAGTTGCTTAGCAATTTAGACGCAGTTTCGGATGTAACAGCAACCACTTAGTATAGGAACGGTTAATATGATTAGTACGGTCTTGCTGCTTAGTTGTTAAACATTCTCTTTGTGAAACTTGTGTGAATAATGCATGCTACTGTCCTTAATTTAGCAGTTTCAAGTTTAGAGGTGTGAATGGTGGTGTAGGAGGTATGACGTGGTATTAGTTTGAAATAGTTTTGTGTGTTCCACGAAATAGTTATCGTGTCTATTTATATTTGCTTCAACTGCAAACCGTCCATCTTATTTTCATTGCGCATGTAGATTGTTTCTACACAACCATGCGCAAAAGGTGTGCTTCCATGGTGCGCAGGGTGTGGGGCAGCTCCAACAGTTTTCGTGGGTCGCTGTTGTGCCATCTCACATGGGTTGCCACAACGGTGTCACTGTATCTCTGTATTTTACTGTGTGTACATAAATAATAAAATAAATAATAAACGGTGATTCACTACCATTTGTTTATTTTTGTGTGTCAGTTCTTACTAACATAGTTGTAAGTCTTACTAATCATTTTTGAGTCTAAGATACTTGGTTAAAGATAATTCTATTTTATTCTATTCTATAATGAAACTTGGTATTTTTAGAATAGCATAGTCCTCATAGCTCAAGGTCAATTTCTTATATGATTGTGAGAAAACTTGAAATAGTTAAAACATTAAGTCTGTGTAACTATAAAAGTACAGTTGTCGTGGTGATTAACCATTCGTGTCAGTCTCAGCACCTGTTAATAGTTTCATCATTTTTGCGCTCTCGAAAATATAGCTTATTTCGCCGTTGATTTACTTAATGAAGATATTGTATAATCATAAAATAAAATTTTGATTTTATCACACGGATAGCTGAAGCCCAGTGTGTGATTTTTTAAATTTCTTGATATGGTTTGTTAAATAATAGGAAAAAAAAACATTACCGACAGTGTTTTAAAAAAAAAGATTGGTTTTTTCAACTTTATTTTCTGAGACTGTAACATTTTAATAGTTCTTTTTGCTACCTTTTTGAGTTGAACATGTCTGCTTACATAAATATTTTTTTTAACTAAATTTATGTTATTAAATTGAAGAAAAATGATCCTATATCAACACGATATCGTAAATTTTGTGTAAAGAGGCAACGGAAATTATTTTTAGTAATATTATAAACCAACATTTTCCAATAAAAAATTGCTACTTATTGGAGATGAAGGAATCAGAACCCCAACCAGAATCTAGCTGTGGCAATTATTATTTACATTTGGTTTAGTTAAATTTTGCCGCAATATGTACCTTTTTCAAACTTTTGTCAGATTTGCAAATGCGTCCTTAACATAATTTCATAGTAAAACGTTGTCTACTTATTGTTAGCGTACATTGACTGACTGTTAATAGTGCCTGTGATAAATACAAACAAATACTGACTGCCGGTTGTCGGAATGACACCTTCAGAAAGGGTTCATTTCGCTGGAAAAGATTTTCGAGATTGATGATTATTGTTGTATACATGAACAAGTGTATAACATTTAGGGAATTCGTTCATTAAATTCTGTGTTAGTAAAGTGATATGTATTTTATTTATTATTATACAAGTCTGTTACACCTCATCATTTTCATCATCAGCCGAAAGACGTCCATTGCTGGACATAGGCCTCAGACAAAGGAGGGGTTTGCTATAATCGCCAAGCTTGGCAGGCGGGCTGGAGATCGCAGTATGGTGTTAAAATGCATAGACAACGCTGCTGCCCATTCTCTAGTTAGTCCCTTAGTGCTATATATGGTACATAGTTATCATACAGCTATATAGTGTTTATATAGCGTAACACTCTCTTCACAGCGTAATAAAGTCTTCATATACCTACCTAGTGTTGAGAACCGTATTGCCAATGGAACAACAATTCATTTGTGGTAAAATTAGAGTGCAAATAAAATACAACAGTATCAAAATAAGCTTTCCCAACCCAATCACGAGAAACGGGCAAAAAGCTATTATGTAAATGAATATTAATTATCACATTATGTTTTTGGCACACAAACGGCCATAATCTGGCACATAAAATATTGGCGTTTCGTCAATACAAGAGTAGCCATCGGACATTTTAACCGTATAATCCTGCTTACAAACATCAACTCATTCCCACAAACGCATTGCGGGGCTTACGTTGTACCAAAAGCACATCGGAACGCGTCATCACAATTGATGAAATAGTACACAGAGCTACGAAAACGCGGTTTATAGAGAACGGCTTTTGAGTAATTTTTGGGGGCTAAAATACGCTGAGAGCATTTTTTATAACTAGAGGTAAGATTTTTGCGTTACGATATTCATGTCTTTGTCCATGACTCGAGGTAGACAGCAAAAGACGAAATACCATTCCATGATCAGCATAATCATAAGCAGTCTATAATGTTGCTGAGGCACAGGCCTCTTCTCTTTGAGAGGGAGTGGGCCGTAATGCACGCAGGTCCAGTGCGTGCTGGTAGATGTAACATGTCTTCGAACTTTTGGTTCTAGGACATGCCGGTTTCCTCACGATGTTTTCCTTCACCGTTTAGAGATCATTCCATGATTGTTTAGTGCTAAATTACCTTTGGCGATAATGCACTGTGGTATGTATAATGCCCACAATGTTCTGACCTAATGACCTACACATACGCAATCAGAGCACACAACAGTCTTAATCCAGGTGCAGTTTATGTAATTATGCCAGCAGATCAAACTATCAAGCCGAGACAATAATCAACAAAGCCTTGTATACATAAGGTTACTATAGGCGCAGCCTTAATTACTTGGTGTTTATAAGCCTACTTCTGACCATCATTGAATTATCTCTAATGAGGTAACCAGCTCTAAAGAAATTCCTCAGCAATAAGTGCACTTTATGCTTTTATTCACTGAAATATTCTGCATTGTATATTTAACGAGGGTAATTCTATAATCCGATGGGTAAATTACTTTATGGTTATTAAGGAGATTCTTAATTTCATTCCAGATTATACCTATTATTAATTCTAGATGACGTGTTATAAAAATGGTTGTTTTTATTTGAGCTATTAAGTTAGTCCTTCGTAGATCCACGTTTGTGTCCATTATACAAAATGGAAGCGCAGGATTTCAAGTTCATTAGACTTCGCATCTCGTTAGCGTATAGTCGAGTGCTTTTCCAATATTGGTCTTCTGGACAATACGTACGTAAGTTCATGATTTACATTCATGCATTAGCTATTTATGTTGGCTTTATAACAAGAGTAAATCAACTGGTTAGACGACTAAATAAACATAACCACTGGATGTAAGAATAAAGTTTGACATGTTTATTTTTTATAAGAAAGTTTTGTTTGCTAAGAATTTGTGTAGACCTGCTGCTTTAGTTGATTATACCTATAACATTACATTGTTAAAGATTGATATTAGACTCGCTCGAAAATAAGTACCTATCTAATAACATCCGCACGGGTCGATCCATCTGGTAAAGCTACGCTTGCCGGGTATGGTCCGTGGATGGATGAACATCTACATACCTAGACTCCTCCGTGCCTCGGAAACCACGTTAAGCCGTTGGCCCCGGCTGTCATTCGCGGATCTTTGACAGTCATTACGAGTCGTCAGGAGTCCGAAAGTCTAACAACCAGTCTCACCAAGAGGTATCGTATTACACAGTTACTGGGTTGCGGAGGTCAGATAGACAGTCGATCCATGTAAACTACTGGTATTCAGTTGCATTCGCTTAGACTAGAAGCCGACTCCAACATACTTGGGAAAAGGCTAGACAGATTGATTGGTTGATTGTTAAAGATACACAATAATATCTACAGACAGTGTGAAAATATCGAATGGCAGCCTAGAACATATTTTGCCAAAATTTGAACTTTCAATACTCAATACTTTATTGCATTCTTCAATGTACAATGAAATGTACATGTGAATTGTGTGTGTGTAATGCTCAGGTTGTAAAATGTTTACCACCTGAGCATTACACACACACAATTATTATATAGAAAATATATAATATTACATAGAAAAAAAATATAGTAAGTAGAGATGAGAACATAACGTAGGTATCTTAGTTTTTTTATTTTTATTTGATATACATTATTATGTATATCAAATAAAAATAAAAATAAACTGTATTATATATAAGTTTTAGGGATTTATCATTTTGTATAAATAGCTTTTTTAATTTAATCCAGATTTTTTTGTGAAAGTGAGTTTTTTTCTTTTCTTATTGATTGAATTTCATTTCAAGATGAAAAACTATAAACACTTTTGCTAAAAACATGTCCAAAGTTCACCTGTTACAGATTTATGTACTAGTGTAAGTTCAGATAAAAAAAAACAGGACTTTTATTTTTATAATACCTAAATAGGAAGCGGATATCATTCGCGAAAGCAACATAGCTCTGAACATGTCCAATGCTGCAACCGGAGCTAGTTTTGCTTTGGAAAAATAGCAACAGCGAAATGAAAACTCTTTTCAGAATAAAAAGCTATATATACTGGTAACTTTTTCTCTGTGTTCTTATTATTTAAAAATATACTGCCTTCTATGTTTATGCGCGTGCAGTGGTATGTATTAGGTACATACTTTACTTTGTGTTTCAAAAGATTATGAGTTAAAATGTTTTTATTTATACGTATGTAAATAATAAATAATCTATATAGCCAGACCTGCTATTTTTACGTTCTAATGATTAGGGTAACCTTTCAAAGGTTACCCTAATCATTAGAACGTAAAAATAGCCTCCAATAATGATAAGTTTTTTATGGTGCTATTGAATATTTATTAAGTTATTCAGAACTAAAATAATATGCACATATAAAAACAACTTATACCTAATTAATTAATAAAAATAAGAAAATTATATCCTAATTTAATTAAAACTATTCACAAACTAAAATATGGCGTCGAAAAATTCATCCACATCGCTGTCGATTCAAATCCAATCAAATCAAAATATTTTATTTCACATGGGCACTTATGAAAAGTCAGAAGCAAGGTAATGTAGGGTAAGAGACTGGTGGCATTGTCACGTTGTATGGTAATGCTTAGCCTCTGGCCAAGGTAAAAGTCAGCCCTTGGGTCACGGGAAGTGTCAACCAGCCGTTTTCCGAGATTTCCTACAAAGGCCATGAGAACCCGGAACCCACGGCCCGAGGGTTTCAACCCCAAGCGACACTAATATAATTGTAGGCGCGGGCTTGCGGACGGTGAGCGATGGGTAGCTCGCCGTCCGATAAGGACCAGGCCCGGGTCGACGGCGCGTTGTGTTCCACGCGCGCCTCAAAGAGATGTCAGCACTAATTGACGGGGTCCGAAAGGGCCACTGCCTGCCAGGGTTACGAGTCTGTCCGAAAGGGATATGAAAACGGGTGGGATTTAGTCAGTAAAAGTCTGACACGGCCTCCCGCTCCGCCTAGAGAGGGTGAAGTTAATTAATAATTTCCCACCCAAAAAAAAAAATGTATATCAATATAGGTATAGGTACGTGAATTTAATTTTACATCATTATTACCACATAAGCAGAGTTGTGGGCAGAAACTAGTAGGTATGTAATGAAATCTGTTTCCTAATCACAACATAGTTCACAAGCCAATAACTCCGTATCACGTCACGGTCAAATAGTCCTCTTGTAACTTTAAGCGATTTCTGCGGTCAAAGCAATTTGTGTGGACAATGATTTAACAGCAATCGTAATTAGTGTGCCGAGGAATTAATGCAATTATAATGGAACGGCATGGAATTCCGGCCGGCCGTGTTTGTGCTAATGTGTACGTACCGTAGTTACTACATATTTAGTGTATGTAGGTATATAGAGATACCTCTGTACTGAGATTGCTTTTTTAGAGCCAGAAATAAAGGAGCTTTGTGGTATTGAGTTGCAGGAAAAGCTGAAATATGTTAACAACATTAATAAATTATTATGTGTCTGCGTTGCTTTTGTGGCGGCATAAACATTGCCTCATGTGGACTACGCGTCACACTGACGTCACGCAAAATCCTGCATCGCGCAAGCAGAGTTTACCGCGCAACTAGCATAATTATAGGTATACAACGTCCCGACATCAACCGTCGGGCAGTTGCCCACCAGACACGACAGCCGTCTGGTCGTAGGATCCTCCCTTTTCTATGGAGGATGAGTGAACTTAACACCCTGTTCCTCATACCTCTATACTTTATAACAGCTTTTGAAAATCATCATCATTTCCCTAGCCTTATCCTATCTATGTTGGAATCGGCTTCCAATCTAACAAGATGCAGCTGAAAACAAGTATTTTACATGGAGCGACTACCTATCTGACCCCCAAAACCCAGTAACTGGGTAATACTCTTGGTAAGACTGGTGGCCAGACTTTCGGGCGTCTGACGACCCGTAACGAAAATCAAAAATCCGCGAATGACAGCCGGTACCAACGGCTTAACGTGCTTTCCGAGACACGGAGGAGTCTCGGTATGTACAGATGATCACCCATCCACGGACCAACCGCGGCATGCGTAGCTTAACCTAATCGATCGACCCGTGCGGCTGTTTATTACATAGCCATAAGCTATGTAGTTTTTAAAAATCAACTATAGATAGTTTTTTTATATGGAATCCTATAAAGTAAATAAAAACTGGTATTTACATACCTACAGTTTTAGCAGTAGCTGAAACTTTGTTAATGTCAAAAAAAAGAAACCTCAGTTATATTAAAAAAATATGCTACAGAATATTTCCAAAATTCGTGTTTAAAGCTTCATAATAAACGTAAAAACTCTCCCTAATTGATTGACAAGGCAAGCACTTTTCCAAACCTGTTTTCCAGAAGAAATCATTTCAACATAACAAATGGAATCGGAAAGAGCCACCGCTGCCACAAATAAAAACCCGTAAGTAGACACAAAACGTTTTTAATCTGAACCATTTAAATATTCACTTGTTTTTTTATTTATTTAACTGAACAGTATTCTTTTGTGGACGTCTAATGAGAATGTTGGCGATGTTCACGGGCCAGGGGTCAAAGTGGCCTCAACTTAGAAACTTGAAACAATCTCAGCTACGTTCGTTATCTCGCAAGAAAATTGAACTTGCCAACATTGTCATCGTAATGAAATTCCTCTTGGATAATGCCACATTGCTGCCCTTCCCAGTTTGCATTTTGTTTTGTGGAAAAAATCTAGTTATTTCTTGGTATTCTTGAAAATGTTATTATGATTTTTTCCCAGATAAAAGATGATAACTTAACGAGTTAGTCTAACCACGAACGCTGGAAAGTACGGAGCTAGAAACAGGTGCTCTTGAGCTGAACTTCAAGCCTTGACTGCACCTAAAATAAAATACTGAAACACGAGCCTTATTTTTGTCTGACCTGAGATCCTACCACCCCGAGTTATTTTGGTAGGTATACCTTTTTTTGGGTGGGAAATTATCAAATAACTTCTCCCGCTCTGAGCGGAGCGGGAGGGCGTGTCAGACTTTTACTGACTAAAACCCACCCGTGTTCCTTCCGTTGCCTGTGTGCCAGGGCCACAATATCACTTTCGGACAATCTCGCAACCCTGGCAGGCATTGGTCCTAACGGACCCCGTCAATTGGTGCTGACATCTCTTTGAGGCGCGCGTGGAACACAACGTGCCGTCGACCCGGGCTTGGTTAATATCGGACGGCGAGCTACCCGTCGCTCACCGTCCGCAGGCACGCGCCTACGGTAGCCGGAAATCGGCTTGCGACTCTCGACGCCCGGGGCGTCTCCTGCAGCGACAAAGGGCGCGAGGGCGCGAACCTTGCCTCACCCTCACGCGGTCCGCCTCCTCCTTCACTAGCATTACTGCTGCGCAGAAGGAGGTGACGGCCTCCCATGCACTCTCGCTCCGAACCCTGCCCTGAACCAGGGCCGGACGGGAGAGATCGCCGCCACCGATCGCCTCCATGAGGACACGGTGGTAATCCACCCAAGCCGGGCAGACCTCCACCGTATGCTCCACCGTGTCCTCCGGGCGATCCACATAGTGGTGACACCCGGGCGTTTCATCCCGCTTTATCCTGAACAGGAACCTCCCGAAACAACCGTGTCCGGTGAGGACCTGCGTCAGGCGGAAGGTGAGGACGCCGTGGCGCCTCTCTATGCGCCACGGCGCCTCAAAGAGGGGACTTATCGCCACAATTGTGGCGTGCCCAATTTTCGTATACCTACTTCTTACATAAAATTAATGCTAATTTAATCTAATTCGTGGATTAGATCCATATTCCCAATAGGCAAAATTTATTGAGCCTAATAAATCAACTTAACAAAATAAAAAGATGCATTTTCACCCAATATTCTGTGCAGTTAATCGCTACCCTCTCTTTGTTGAATGGTAACCAATTGGAGGAAACTGTGTCAGTACACCTACACACTACGGCAAGGTCTGGCAATAAATCAATTACGGTGGATTACAAATGTGAGAACACGCAGTGAGTCAAAGGTTTTGTATGGAGAGTTCCTACTCTGTGACTCATTCTTACACAAGTGTCGTAGTAATGTGAACAGCACTAGGTTATGATTGATGACCGAACCAACTGCTGAGGGGCGCTAAATTCAATTACGAATCGATTCGTCATTTATTATTTGTTAGCATTGAATTGTTAATTAAATATGAACAAAATGACAATCCGGATTATCATAATTGACTTGTATGTGCTGTACCAAAGTGTTGAAGTTAATCCGATATCTTTATAGCTCTGTCCAACACTTTATATTCGAAAAATATATAATTATTATTACTTTATTTACATACTAAGAAGCTTATGTCGTAATAGTAATATACGTTATCCGAACTTGTGAATATTAACACCAGTTATTAGGGTTCAAAGCCTCGCGCAAGATGGCGGGTAGACGCGGATTAAAATTAAAATAAATTGCTTTACACTTTAATTGTATTTAAGGATAATTTTCCGTGCTCCTGAATTCTAGAGTTGCTAGCTGATGGTATGAAGATGTGGAGACATTGAGTGGTGTGGAGGTGATAAAAATTGAATAAATGCATGTTGAACTTAAAGTTTCGAAATAAGAACCCATCAACATCTATTGAATACATCGTAATAGATGCAAAATCACGACAGAAACAGAACTCGAAGAGAAAAAAAATATGAATATAAAAATTAATGAATAGGATCAATTCCCCAAGTTGCCATCGGACACTTATTAATTTTACTTAAAATTAGAGTAATTAATTCTAATAACACTCGAATGATTTTTTATATTCAACGTAAACGTTTTTAGTAGCAAAAGTTGCATTGCTCAGTTCAGAAATAGACGATAGATAAAGGTCGTTAAAAGTCATACAAAAATCTTTATACCGAAAGTCCGCTCCACGGCCGTCGGTTTCCATTCGGCATACTCTAAATTTCATTAGGCGTTTAAGTCGAGCCACCGCCGTCGTGTAATTGCTCATTTTCCTCGTCATCTCCTGGAAAAAACCTTACAGGCTAATAGTATTTTGGTTTTAAATTGTACTCATAAAATAATTGTTGTGATGGGTAAGTGTTTTGGTGGAGCAGCTCTGGTAGTGCAACATATTTAGTTTTAGTTTGACGAACAAATAGGAATTGGAAATTTAAGGATTAATTATTATTTAATTCTAAGTAGATTCTCTTAGGGCTGTTCCGACCAAAGTCAGATATATTTTATCTGTGAAATTAAATTGTCATCTGACAGTTTTTATATGAAAAAATTGACTAAAATTGGATGAGACTAGGGATAGGTTGTTTTAATTAGTTGGTATAGATTAAATTATTACCTATGGAATTAAATACGAGGAAGATTATTTAATAACTATAAACTTATTATTTATAGTCCTGAATATTTACTTTCGATTTTTTTCTATCGAAGTTAGACGGTCTAGAACTTTCTTTCACATACTTAGGAAGGTATAAAGTTATCGGTAAACAAACGTACCACTTATTTTATCATTTCAAGCAATAAAAATAATCTTTTGCCAATACAAAAACAGCGGTGGCGTTACTTACAAACTAAGCTTTAGTTAAGTGCGTACTAAACCATTATGAAAGATACGATACGACAAAAAAGGTTTAAATCCTAAGCCGAACACATTTTTATACGATCCCATAAAAATCGGTAATCCTGATCCCGAGTGCCGTGCGCACAAAACGCGAAAAGCGAAAACAATTTAGCCGGAACAAACAAAAGCGAATGAAATTAAAACATTAGGCAAATGACTGATTCCTTGCAACTACATTATTGAACGTAATTCTTTCTTCCTCCTAAAATATTGATAATATGAACAGTTCCCATCCAGTTTTTTATAACACAAATTTCGTTAATTTTTTATCTACTGTGGTACACAAAATATCTATAATATCCGTTTTAACCCATATTTACCTCTGTTCACAGGATTTTTCCGAAAATTCGGTAATTTAAGACTTTAAAAAACCATTTCATCGAAAATACATTCACAGCTAAATAAAATTTAATGCGTTTCCCATAAAACCTCCGATCCGGTCTCGCAAAATCGAATGCAAATCGTCTCGAAACCAACAAAAGGGGGACTGAATTATGAAAAAAACTCATTACTTTAATTTAAAGCGATATCAATGAAGTGCATTCCACCTTTACCGAGGCCGCCAGGAATTGAATTAAAAAAAAAGTGCACTTGCAATTACGCCATTCAAATGCCCCTCTCGCGTTTCAATCTTTTATAGCAGCCTCTATGAATCCGAATGGAGTGCAATATGAGATGAGAGGGCCAATAATGAAATATAAAAACAGAAATAAGCACTTTTTCCCCGGCTATGGGCCGTCGAGTATTCTCCATTATTCCCATTCAGTAGATTTGCTTTGACGAGTGTCCTTAGGAGAGTTTAAATTATTTCACTTATTTTTTGGTTGAGAAAGGTAACGCTGAGAAACATGAGTGGATTCGATCTCGTGCCGTCAACTATTTGCGAGGAAATAAAGAAATTAAAATTATAAATTATTATAAATTCAGTGGAAAACTTGACTACTTAGTTATACATAAAATATTTATCAGAATCAAGTTTTAAAAATTGCATTTTGTATCCGAATATTATTTATGTTGTTGATGTAATTACAGGGATATACGGATTCATATGGGGTACAAAAATAGACCAAACAAATACCGAATTCGTATCATTAGTGATGCAGCAATCGAAATCGAGAAGTATCTATCAGATTCCCTTTCATAGATACTTCGGGTTGTCGAGCAGCACTTCACCTCAGCGAAATTCGTGTCGGGAACCAATGTTCAGTTGTTTAAAATTACCAGACTATGCACCAAAAATGCATTGAATTTTTTTCTTTGAGACTTAAGCTTTTTTGCTCAATGATTTATATAATGCAAATAGGCGAGTGAAATTATGACTATTTGAAGTGTAGAAATCAAGGAGATAAGGACCGGTAAAATTAAAGTAAATAGGTGTTTTCTGAATTCATATTTTAGTTTAATTAAGAAAGGGGCCATTTATTTCGTTTCTTAACCCGCCACCCTCTACAAAATAAGATATCTCCACTCACCTATTATTCAGAAATCACGGCGACCTTTGCGGACCCACCCACCATATATCACTTCAACATCTCTCGTCCATTGTACCTAGATCCAAGATACATTAATCTAAACTGTACCAAAATGAACTAAAAGACGTATTCATTCAATGTCGACGACGAAACACGCAACGCACGCGAAACGCACAAAATAGAAAAAGAAAAATGTCACCGCATCACTAGTTGGAGCAAATAAAATTGTTTCCTGTACCCAGGACATCCACAGTGGTGACAAAAGGTGTCCAGACAATGTAATTGTTCATTTTATTTCGGGATTTTTGTAGAAATGTGTTTCTTACTGCTGAAGCGCTGATGTTGTAGAAAGTTTCTGTATTGTCAGGTTTTACAGTAGAGAAAAGTTTATTTGAGAATCGTTTCACCTGACTTAAAAGCTCGCCGCGTTTTACAAAGACAGTTTACTTATTTGATTGGTTTAAAATAAAATAAAAGCTGTTGTGTTTAAGGATATATTTTTATAAAAAAATTAATTGGAGTTAATTTTGTTGCTTGGACCTTATTTTGGGAGTAACTTACAAGTTACACGAAACTAAATATTTGGAAATGAGCTTGAGCTTGTTCGCAAAATATATCATTTCAGTTAGTACGAAGTAAATAACTCACTCAAGCCTAGTTCACGTTATGCAGCCATTGAGGAGGCAACAAATCACTGAGCGGCCTAGCTGCAAGTGATTGTTAGGCGCACATTAAACGACGCGTGCGAAATAGAACAAAACGCCACGTCTGTAGCCGGCCTGTGCGCGCATTGAGATTCTGAACCTGTAGGGATAGTACAGACGATCGACGTCATTAGTCTTTAGAACAATCGGTTTAATAATGATAGGTCATTCATTCTCTCTTCTCACAACAATAATCAAAGACTACAAGACTGTAATTGCAAAATAAAAAAACGAGCAAGTCTTACAGTAGTCGCATATCATGTGTAACATCTGACATCTCACCTTGGTAATAAGCAACTGAGCAGCGTCAGAATTTAACCTCAAAATTTAAAAAAGCTGACATTGTTATTCGAATAATTATTCATTACTAGTGGTCGCCCACTGGTCGAAATTCGACCTTCTCTACTTACAACCTATAGGTATAGTACTTACTAATGCCATGCTATTAAAAAGTACTTATTTATTCCATGCTCAAGCTGTCACTTCCTGTTACACACTTCCATCCCCTTTCACGAATTCACTCCCACAGAATGAAACCACAGAAAGATGTCAAAGAAAGACATCAAAAACTTATACAACATTTTAAAGAAAAAAAAAAGAAAGAAAGAAAGAAACATTGTTTAAACTTAATTGTTTATTTTGTACTTTACCTTGACAGTGTTTTACTATACATTTTAGCCCAGTACCTTCAGATAGGAGAAGAAAAGATTTGGTTTTGTGCTAACTCTCAGACTAAACATGCTTTTGCTAATCGATTTTATTTAGTTTTAGGGCCCTACTTGTATAGCCAGTTTAACAGAGTGCTAAAGATTTATAGTTTAAGTTATAATAGGTGTAACTTACTAGTACAGGAATATTTGTTTTTGTTTGTTTGGAAAAACTACTAGAAATTTTAAGATAATATCTATAAGACCTACTCTATTAAAAATGTATTCCTTTATCTAATTAATAATAGTGTCCACTTTATCTACTTGAATATTATTTGTTAATTTATTTATACATAATCTAGTTTTAAAATAATATAACCAAAGAGTTACTCTTTAAGCCATAGAAAATATTGTCTTCTTTTTAATTTAGCTTAGTAATAAACTTATTGTTGTCTTCTTTTTAAATATTTGATGTTAATTGATGGCCTGAAACACAGGTTTTTCATAAACCTAGTTCAGGCAGGTCTACATTACAGTTAGAATTACATTTTCCTTGATTGTAATTAATCTAAATCATAATTTTACTTTACTTTATACTTGAATAAATTTTATTTTATACAACATTCTAGTATGGGAAAATATGGTTAAAAATTCAGCCAAAAAAAGCCTAACGGCTAACACTACTCGATTTGAAACTACAACCGTTAGCGTGAATTGGATAAAAGGATAAAACATACGAGTGAACACGCATTAATACAGGACGAGTGCGATGAGTCGGTAGAAATCGGACTATGTTACCGCCAGGAATCGGCTTTGTCGGACACGATTCGATGACCGATAAAGATCGCCCGTCTGTGCTAAGCCTAAAAGGAGACAGTTTCCAATTTAGACGACAATTTCTTTTCACTTTAGAATGTAATCTATTCCATGTAGTTCTGCAATGTAAAATGACATTAACGTTTAACGAGACACTAAATGTGGAGAACAAGACATTTAATTGAATAATCGGTTCTCTATTTTGTGTTGGTGTTGAGTGTTAATCTGGCACTATTTTCTGGAATTAATTTATGACGTGATTTTATTTTTACCTGGAAAATGTCATCAGTTTATAGAAGACGTTTATAGTTCCCCGGATAATCCTTTTCTCAGAGCTAATCGTGCTCTTGACTATTTGAAGGCAATTTACAGCATTTTAAGGCATGTCATTTTTTTTCTTCTGAAGTTGAGTGAGAACTGTTACAATACATAATTTTTATTTTTCTGTATCTTTTTCTAGTAGTAGTGTACCACAGACGATTTTTTTCCAAATTTTAGTAAGCATGTTCAAATCGTAAATAAAAAAAAATTACGTATTTATAAACCAAGTAACTCAAAATTATTACATGCCTACATCAACGCTAAAACCGTTTTGAGTTTGTTAAAATATTCATTCTATTCTACAAGTAGTCCAGCCCTAAAGGAACTTGGGTATATAGTTGTGGCTTTACCAAGCCGGGGCTGAATTAATTGTGAAATTAGTCAAGTTACATAATGCCCCGATGATGGGGCTCAAGCGCCTTTACTTAAGGTTTAGTACTTAATAACCTGTTCTTAGCCGACTGGGATTAAACGCTTCATGTCAACAAAGCCTAAATTGATGAATCACAAGGATTTTGGTATAAAGTGCTCTTATATTAAAGTTAATACTTTATAAGTCTTACTGTTGGGATATTGGGTACTTGAAAAGTTATTTATTAGAGATTGGTTTAGTTGTCAGGAGTGCCGCTTTAAGGTGAACGATTTTCCAGGATCCCATAAAAAATGCTCAAAGATGAGATGATCAAGACGGTCAGGCAGCATCTTCTCGTGTCTACACAAACGATGCATGCTGGGGACACAAATCTGGGATCGCAACCGTCCAAAGTTGTACTGTAACTTCTGCATATTCATTTGTTTATTACAAAACAGCCCAGCATAGATTTTGAACATAAATTAATCACAATACGAACAGTTGCTGCCAGCCACAATGTTTAAAAATGCAAATTACACGGAAACAGACCACAGCATGTTGTGGTATGAACAAAATATCGCAAAGCCAAATACGTGTTGTGGTTCTATTGATAAATTAACCACATCGTGGTCTGCCAATGAATACCGTACCGTTATATTCTCGATCAATCTAGCCTAAGGCAGTAGCCTAGTTAGGTTCCTGGTTACATGCCGTCCAGAAGTGAACACGCTAGTTTGAAGTTCATCAGTGTAGTAGTTCGATGTTGTTCGTGGATCTGTCGTGTCTTTACCGTTGGGGATTACTTCCGCAAAGCTGGCAACGAGATTGTGAATTATTATTGGCATATTTTAATGTATTTTTGATGACAGAAAAGGGGATAAGTCAGTCATTAATTTTGATGAAGGACGAACATAAATTTGAGCTATAATAGAGCTAAAAAAAAAAGCTTTTTCCAACTATGTTGGGGTCGGCTTCCAGTCTAACCGGATGCATGTGTTTGTATTTTACATGGATAGACTGCCTATCTGACCTCACAATCCAGTAACTGGGTAATACACGATACCCCTTGGTAAGACTGGTTGTCAGACTTTCGGGCTTCTAACGATCCATAACGACTGTCAAAGATCCAAGAATCACAGCCGGGACCAATGGCTTAACGTGCTTTCCGAGGCACGAACGGAAGGAGTCTGGGTATGTAAAGTTGGTTACCCATCCACGGACCAGCCACAGCAAGCGTAGCTTACGCTGATTGATATGCCCGTGCGGCTTTGATTACTTATCCATGAGCCCCTCCGGTTTTTATCCTTTTAAATCTTTTACGTCTGGACTTTTTGAAGTCAAAAAAGAGTTGACATTTTGAAAGTAAATAAAATTCTCGCTAAATATATACTTTCAGAAATAACCATTAATAACTCTACTATGTTATAGTATCTGGCAATCGTCATTGAGCTTCAAAGAAGCCCGCTTCGACACCCAAGCACCTGCCGGTCGGAATTAGATTGATGGTGTAATTAATACGATGTGGCATTTATCCTTTGAGAGAAACCGTTGTGGTCATCCGCATGAAACCACAACGAGCTTCGACGCACTTTCCGTACACTCCCTAGCCTTGTTGCCTTGTACAATTTTTTGTACAACCAACAAGGTTAAAATAAGCCAAACATTTGACAAAAGAATCTTTGTAATTTCAATTATGGAACAAGTTTCTTCGACTCAAAGAAAAGCATTAATTAATCCGAGATATAGATGCTATTCAAATAGCGCTAGATCTTAATATTAAATCAGAATTTCTACGTCCTTTGTCTTCAATGCTCAAAGCGGTTCCTATCGAAATACCAATCATTCATCTAGGATATAAATCTTTTGCTAGCATCTGCCGACAGAAGGTCGATTTGGGATTCCTGTTTTTGCTCAAGGGTCGAGTGAGACGTTACAAAAAAGACGTTCTGTCATCAGACTTCGTGAGATGGACAATAATGCGAAATTGTGGAGCGATTTCCCAACTAATTTTGTTACGTATTGACCTTTTTTCTTTGTTTTTTCTTGCCATGTTAAACTAAGAATAAGTAGTAAACAAATTCTAGACCAATATTAAACAACTTAGCTACAATTAATCAAAAACTTGTTTATAAACATATTGAATTAACGTGTTCGCATAACAATAGCCTTGACATAATGGTAGGGAGTTTCCGTGAGAGCAACGAATTTGTAACTCAATCACCTAATTAGAGTTTGTTTGGAACAACTCCAGACTGTAGGCGAGTAATTAATAGGCTTTGTAATCTGAAATGTAATAAGAAGAAAACAACACAAACACTGAACAAAAAATATGACACTGAATGGCTGTAAATTCAGACTTATAACAGCTTCGAGCTTGCTTTACATTATAATCTATGAAAAAAAAAGATAAATGATACACGTCAAACATTTTAAAAACCGGCCAAGTGCTAGTCGGACTCGCGCACGAAGGGTTCCGTACCATTATCTGTAAAAACGGCAAAAAAATCACGTTTGTTGTATGGGAGCCCCCTTAAATATTTATTTTTATTTTAATTTAATTATTTAATTTTAAAGTGAATATATATCTAAATATTCTGTGAATATTTCAAGCGTCTACCTGTTGCCGTTATCAATATCGAGCAAAAACGAGCAATAAAATCTCATTTTTTTGTATGGTAGCCCTCTTAATTATTTATTTTATTCTGTTTTTTAGTATTTTTTGTTATAGCGGCAACAGAAATACATCATCTGTGAAAATTTCAACTGTCTACCTATTACGGTTCATGAGATACAGCCTGGTGACAGACGGACAGACAGACAGACAGCGGAGCCTTAGTAATAGGGTTCCCGGTAACTTTGGGTACGGAACCCTAAAAACTAGATGAGGTCGGCGTTTCGTATCAGACTAATCTGAGAAGAAATTCCGAAACAAACTCAGAGGTTACAGTCTCTTTTAAAGTCCAGACAAAATCTTGGTTACATTCATGTAAAGACCATGAAGATTGGTATCTGAAATGGTGTTTTGAGGAAAGAACCACACAGATTGAGTGGACCTATCCAGTCTGATATATTTTGATGTTCTGGTTTGTGCCTTAACTATCTATTGCGTGCACAATATTAAAATGGTGTATTTTTACAAGCTTTTATTTAACTTGCAATGTATAATATGTATGTAATCATGTTTGTTCTGGTAGAATCTTGCAACTCAATTTTGAAGCAGATATTTTCAACCGATTGAGCTGAAGTTTGTATATACATTTAGTTTGGATGACAATGCATGGTTAGCTGTGTGATGTCATTCGAAATCCAACATGGCGGAATATCCAAAATGGCGGATAAGTTATTTTTAATGCACTCCTACAATATGGGTATCAAATGAAAGAGCTCGCTGAGAATAACTCGAAAAATAAAGTGACGTCACTTTAAATCCAATATGGCGGAGTTCTAAAGATGGCGGACTAAGTTTTTTATGCTTTCCTACAATATGGGTATCAAATGAAAGGATTTGCTGAGAATACGAATGACAGTTAAAAAAATAAGATGGTGATAAAATAAATAATAATAATAAATAATAAATATATAATCAGCTAAAGCAAAAGGAAGTTTAAATTGAACTCATACTCCACTAAAGTAAATTGCACTGGACTAAGAATCAAAACTGAAGTCAAACTAAAAGTAAAAAAAAAAAAAAACTGTTTACCAGAATTAATAAAAACAGCTTACAATGAGAACCTAGCCTTATATTATTTATGGTAAGCATGACCTGATTCTACTCCCAGGATTGGCTCCAGATGCAGGAACTCCTCAACGGTCAAAGTACTCACACAAAATTGTATATACGCTTTTATTATGATAGTCCGTTTTAAAGTCCACCATGACCTGGCTGCTGCACTCTAGATTGGCTACAGACGATGGAACTCTTCAACGGTCGACCAAACACAAAATGTTATATGCATTTATTTATGATAGTCCATTCTAAAGTCCACCATGGCCCGGCTGCTGCACCCAGGATTAACTCCAGACTAGGGAACTCCTTAACCGTGGCGTCAATAGTATAGACCCGAAATTATAGATACGCTTAATTATAATTAAAGTTCACCATGACCTGGCCGCTACAACCAGCATTGGCTCCAGACGAGGGAACTCCTCAACGGTCAACAGTACAGCCACGATATTCTATATACGCCTTATTTATGACAATCTATTCAACGAGGGAACTCCTCAACGGTCAACGTACAGACACAAAATTTTAAATTACAACAGATAGCTCCGTCGTGTTTGGTTTCATGATGATGAAACCAAACAAAATGAAGAAGAAGAAGATAAATTTCTATAGAAATGTCAAAATTGTTTAATCATTGATCTTGATTAACAGTCCAGTAACTGTAAAAAAACAAGGTAACAAAATTCACAAACTTTCCTTTAAAATGAAAATATTATTACACAACCCTCGGAAGCCTAATGAACAACGAACAGCGAGCGGCGGAACCGCACGAAATCAACTTATTATCGCTTATTAGGTTCCCTCGATACGTTGCTTTTCTGTTGTCTAGTCAATTTATCGTCGGCAAGTTAGTCGAGGGGACGGCGTGGTGGTACGCTCACTCAATTAGTTAATTTTGTTAAATATCCTTGATTGAGCAACGGACGGCAATCAGCCATGCAAATTCTCCCCGTCATTTCCGAGACTGCCGAAATAGGATTTCACTAAACGCAGTGTATTTAGCTTTGCGTTGTAATAAATTGTCCGTGCAGAACGAACGGTATAATGAATGAGGAGAATAATGTTGTAACATTTGAATAGAGAAACCTTTTATATTTTTGACAGTTGGATAATTTTTTGTCGGGAAGTTTAAGAGTAGGCTTTTTTTGTTATTTTTATTCGCAATGTTAGGTAAATTGGGCAGACAGGAGCACCCTCCTAGTAAGAGGGTAAATATTTTTTTAATGTACTCGAATTCCAACAGGTTGCTTATCTATATCTAATGAAAACAAGCCGCAGAAAGCTACTCGTTAAGAAAATCCACGGGGACCTGGCTCGACTGTGGTAGCTTTATGGCTGATATGAAAGCTTTATGACGATAGTTTCTTGGTCCCAAATACAACTATGTAAACTGTGTATTTAGTCAACTCCAATCAACTTAGCCTTCGCAGTCCACTGCTGGACATGGACCTCTCTCAAGCTGCGCCACAACACCATGTCCTCCGCCTTCCGCAGAGCGCCGAGCGTAGTGTGGGATACCCCCAGCTTGGTAGACCGAGACCTTAAGAAGCTGGCTGGGTCAGACTGGATAAGGAAAGGGGAAATATTTACACGTAGTAACACTTTTTAAATAATAAACAAAACTAGCTTCAAATTTACTGTTCAGCTCTCGATGATGTCACAAACGTGTACACTTACTAATTATAACAATTTAATTACATTATATCACTATGCCATACCTACACTATTACATACAAACACATGCTTGTCCCCACCAATTTCGCGTCATAACAAACGCCATGAGTACTATGAGACACCACAGTGTTGTCTCATCACTGAATTTTAATTCGATGCGTCTGTAAAGGCTTGTTCAGATATTCTGATAGTAGATACCTACCTGTATTTAAAGAGAATTAGTATATTAATATTAGAATATATTTAAAGATAATTACTCCAATCAACTCAGCCTTCGCAGTCCACTGCTGGACATGGGCCTCTCCCAAGCTGCGCCACAACACCCTGTCCTCCGCCTTCCGCAGAGCGCCGAGCATAGTGTGGAACACCCTCAGCCTGGTGGACCGAGACCTTAAGAAGCTGGCTGGGTCAGACTAAATAAGGAAAGGAGAAATATTTACATGTAGTAACACTTTTTAAATAATAACACAAAAAAAAATCCTGTTCAGCTCTCGATGATGTCACAAACCACCGTACACTTACTAATTATAAAAAAAAAATACTATATGTTACTATATGCCATACCACCACACAAACACATGCTTGTTGGGACCAATCTCGCGTCATAACAAACGCCATGAGTACTATGACTCACCACAGTGTTGTCTCATCACTGAATTTTAATTCGATGCGTCTGTAAAGGCTTGTTCAGATATTCTGATAGTAGATACCTACCTGTATTTAAAGAGAATTACTATATTAATATTAGAATATATTTAAAGATAATTATAAAAAAAGAGAATTAGTAACCACTAGCTGCTGCCCGCGGCTGCGCCCGTGTGGCTTTTTCTAAAATAAAAGTACTCTTTATAACTTCAGCTATCTGCCCGTGAAAATCCCGTCAAAATCAGTCCAGCCGTTTCGGAGATTACCCGCAACAAACAGACAGACAGCCAACCAAAAATGTTTTTAATTGTTTTTTTTTTATATATGTACTAGCGTACATACTTTCATTTATGCATTTAGTAAAAAGCTGTTATTTTGACATAACAAACGATTGTATATAGATTATAGACAGCGTTCAGTAAAAGAAGAAGAAAGATGTTTTAAAAGAGGCTTTTTAGTAGTGGTAAAATCTAAAATCACTTCGCAATGAACACCGTCTCAAAACGCGAGCACATATTTTGATGAGACATCATTTTTTATTTCTGGCAATTATGGTGAAAATTCCCGGGCGATATTAACAGGCCTTTCCCGTTCCCGGACAACGCTATAACCTGCGTGACGCCCAAAATTACCAATGGATATAAGGTCAAGAGGATGCTTTGCTGCAAGCTCACTTTGTGATAATAACAACATGCTTAGAATAAGTTATAATTAAATTAAATTCATAAAATATAATTAAATTATATTCTATGTAAGGAAGTTAAGCTTATTTTGAACGGGGAGTATTCTATTCACTTTTTAGGGTTCCGTACCTAAAAGGGAAAAAAGGAACCCTTATAGGATCACTTCGTTGTCCGTCTGTCTGACTGTCTGTCTGTCTGTCAGTCTGTCAAGACCATTTTTCTCAGGAACTCGTAGAGGTATCAAGTTGAAATTAATATCAAATACAAGTCTATGGTCCCTTGAAGCTCTAAAAAAATCAAGCTTCCAAGTCAACGCAATAAAAAAATACAGCGATATAAGCGACATTATTGCGACATATTTCGATACTCGCAAATAAATCAAAACCTATAGGGTACTTCCCGTTGACCTAGAATCATGAAATTTGGCAAGAAGCAAGGTCTTACAGCACAAGTATAGGAAAAAGTCCGAAAATTGAAAATTTGTAGTTTTATCACATTAAAAAAAATGCGAATATCTCGCACATAAATCAAAACCTATAAGGTACTTCCCGTTGACTTAGAATCATGAAATTTGGCAACAAGCAAGGTCTTACAGCAAAAGTAAAGGAAAAAGTCCGAAAATTGTAAATTTGTAGTTTACCAAATAAAAAAAAATTGTGAATATCTCGCACATAAATCAAAACCTATAGGGCACTTCCCGTTGACCTAGAATCATGAAATTTGGTCAGAAGCAAGGTCTCACAGCACAAGTAAAGGAAAAAGTCCGAAAATTGTTAATTTGTAGTTTTATCACATAAAAAACATTTTTTGCGATTACAAACTTAAATTTTCAGTTGGAAAATTGACCGTGGCGTATATCGATGTATGGGAGAACATGTTTTTCAACTACAATGTTAAGTTTGTTTTAGGGATAAATTCATCCTAACTACGGAACCCTTCATTGTGCGTGGTCCGACACGCACTTGGCCGGTTTTTTTTAATATGGCAAGCAAAGAACAGTGAGTAAAGTGGGTTCTTGAAATCTTTCACTGATTTTGACAAACGTCACTAGGAAATTTAGCAACAATCGGCAAACTTGATAGATGCATTGGGTGATTGCAATCCTACTATCACACTTCCTACTAATAAATATATCGTTCTTATAATATAACATTTAATATACATATATAATATCGCACTTTTAAAGACAAACCGTAATTAAACGAAAAAACTAACTGATCTTAAATTTATTTTTCCATTGTGAAAAACCCGTGCATTTTTTGTATTTAAGTAAATTTAAATTTTCTATTTTCATTTAGTAATGATTTGTCTAATTATAAATGTGAAAGTTTGTATGTTTGTTATTCAAAAACGCAAACACGGCTGAACTGATTTGGATAAAATTTGGAACACAGATAGTTTATAACCTGGATTAACATGTAATATGATAATGTATAGAATAACGCATATATATTTTTTTTCGCGGTAGTATTTTCCCTTGGGATAATTTCCGCTATCCATGCGGGCGAATCCGCTGGCAAAAGCTAATAAGTTATAATTTTATTACCAAACAGGAGGATGGTGCCCCCCAGATATTATTATTATCCCTTACTCGCCTTTTACGATACCCGTGGGTAGAGGGTTGTTCTGTGGAGGTACAGAATACCGCTAACATTATAGCTCAACCGACCTTTACTTGTATAAGGGAGAAACAAACGTAGTTTTGAACATAACCTGTAATGGTGTGGTTTTTAATGACTCGGTGGTGTGTATTAGGGTTAATTTTGTTGAAAATTTGCGCTGTTGTGGAAGCAGTCGACATTCTTGGAACCTCTGGTTTGGACTGTGTTGCGTTTTCCTTGACGGCTTTGCAACAAGTTTCTACGAACAAAATGTTATAATTGCCCTAGGTAAGATTTTGCAACCAATTTTAGTATTTGATTGAAACCTTTGTTTGAAGCTAATAACTAATATGTTTTGAACAAACACGCGGTGTAATAAGCCAGTAGGCTTAATACACCTCGTGTTTGTTTTTGTCGGTAAGTATATAACAGTAAGTCCTGCAGAATTAGGAAGGGTATTAGTAAAATTTTAAAATAAACTTTTAAACGAAATAATTTATTTTCAATACATTTATGTATTTTCAATATATTGATGTATTTTACTCCCGTCTTTTGTTTTTTTTCCGTGCCTCGGAAAGCACGTTAAGCCGTTGGTCCCGGCTGTCATTAGTAGATCTTTGACAGTCGTTACGGGTCGTCAGAAGCCCGAAAATCTGACAACAAGTCTTACCAAGGGATATCGTGTTACCCACTAACTGGTTTAATCCAGTAAAATACTTGTATTAAACTGCATCCGGTTAGACTGGAAGCCGAACCCAACATAGTTAGGGGCTAGGCAAGACTAGGCAGATTGATTGACTGCCAAGCTTTGTTTGTTTGTGTATAATTATTATTTTAAAATTTCCTCAAATGTTGCTTGCTGTGCAAGTATCTACACATACCTACCTACATAATATATGCAGTGTTGTATACGTGAATTTATGTTTTAATTATAATAATGTTGGCATTTTCAGCATAATGCTTCCGGGTCGCTAGTTTAATTATACAATAACACTATCAATATTTTCGGCAAAGTTATATGAACGTCAATTGGTTTTGTGTGCGCAATAATTTGATGATTTTATACAACCATTTTGAATTCAGATTGGTTTTTATAGGGATTTTTTCAATATATCGTTCTTTCCTCATTACGTCTCTATTGAATAAGACCTAGGTCTACCTAGACCTATATCCAAAAGAGGGGATGAGGTCTACCTCATTATGATTTACCACCTAAGGTTGAAATCACTTGCGCATCACAAACCAACAAGCTATATTTGTCTATGTAACAGTTAAGGTGCATCCAAACCGAAGTTACTTTTTGTAGATCAACATTTTGCAACATGATAACCATTGATAACTTTAAGTAACTTTCTATAACTTTTAGTAAGTTTACTAAATAACTTTTTGTTGTCCGTTATTCAGAATCAGAACTTTATTAGCTATGAATGTAGGTACAGGTATTAGATGTTGTACATAAATTAATGAGATCGGCTAATAGTCTACCTTACGGCGTGCAAATTATGACATAAATTAAAATATTAATACAAACAAAATTATGTCAACAAAACAAAACCGAAATTGAAATGAAGTTAATTAATAATAATATAGTCAGGTACATATGTCTTACAAGGTCAAATTTGCAAATAATTATAACAATCATAATCTAGACAAACTCATATCATTTAAATAGGCTTTCACTGAGTAATAAAATTTGCCTAAACATAGTGCAGTTACCTTAGATATAAAAATATTTAGAGAAACCACCTACTAACACTTGCAAACGTTGATCCACATAAAGTTACTTTGGTCTGGATGCACCTTTAAATAATTTCAACCTCAGTGAAGTGTTAATTGACTGGAAATTGTTATCAAAAGTAATAAAGCGAATCAGAAGTCGATTATATCTACTCTAATTTTATGTTTGAACCACTTTTTTCACCGCTGGATTTTATTAATCACAGAATTAATCAGAGAACGCATCACAAGAAAAACTGAAGTATGAAAAACCACTTGATAGCTATGTACAGTGCTTCTATTTTCTTAATGTCTCTCGGCAATCATCACATTTCCGACTTAAGCAGTTTTCCTCCCATTTAGAAATAAATTATTTAATAAGTAAAAACAGTAGTGCGTCGGGCCTGCACCAAGTGCAAAGGGCAACTGATAGAAATCTGATGACTGATGAATCACGAAGTTTGCCAAGAGACATTAAGAATATAGAAGCACTGTAATCAGATGTGTATCCACCGCACAACCCACTTAATAAAGGTAAGAAGAGAATCCAAACAAGAATTTAAAATTACATTAGTTGGGAATCCTTATTCGACCAACAACGTGCTCTTGTTAATGTTGCTGAACAAAACCCACCCCATATAGAGGGTTGTTTACATGCGGTCGACGATTGTAGCGAGTCGAGTAAGAGAGTCGACGCTAGTAAATGCATGTACTCGTATGCATTATAATTTAGGAGACAGTGCTATTTGCCTGGAATTAGCGACCTTGTTTTTGGAGCCTCGTTTAGGTGGAGCTTTTGGGCATATGCTATGGCAGCATGTAGTCGTTGTATCTACCACACGGTCAAATCATAGAGATACATTTATATTATACTTACTTAGGTCAACCCAAACGCTGTTGAGAATGAAGAAAACTTAAGAAAGTTGGTAATAAATGCTGTTTTTAAAGTCAAACGTTTTCAAACTTTAAGGCTCAGAGTCGTGGATGATTCGGGCAATAGAGCGTAAAAACATACGACGCTTTTGAGATGTGGTGTTGGCGAAGAATACTACGCATACCATGGACCACCAAGAGAACGAACAAATCTATTCTCGAACAATAATGCATAAGAGATAGACTATCCATGGTCCGTTACCAAAGGATTCTCGGTTACTTCGGTCACATTGCCCGTCAGGAACCAGATAACCTTGAATAGTTGGCGGTGATGGGCAAGGTAAATGGGAAAAGACCTAGCAGCCGGTTACCTAACTGCTTTTCGGACTAAGTAACCCCTCACTGGACTCTCTGTTACGACCGCTCTGAGAACCGAACGAAGTCGAAGTAACATCACACATAAAGCCATGAGGGCCTTTCAGGGACACGACCGTCAGTAATGAAGTACTCGACCAAAAAGATGAGGTCAAACAATCATTCGGGAACTTTCTTTGGATAGGTGAACTTCGGGCAAACGTGATGACACACTCGTCTATAACGTTTAAAAATAGGGATTTTTCTGTTGTTCAAATATTTTTGAGAATAGACATTAGCGTAGCTTGAAGACCACAAGAAAATGTTACCGATGTCTACTGAAAGTCACGAAACCAAAAATGTGAATTTTCGATGCGTTGTCGACTTTAGAGACAAAATTAAAAACCGTCATGTGTATTGATATAATAATAAATGCTCACATAAAATTTATTAATTAATAAACACATATATTTTAATATCCCCGACTTTAATGGCATTAGATATGTCACTAAAACAGATTTACTGTGTTCATTATTCAATATTGAAAGTAGCCCGAAATAATTATTTTAATCAAGCAAATCAAAATTGAATTGATTTATTTATAACGCAGTTGTATATTAAAGTTATACGAGTATCGACTGAAGTTGGTCTACCCACGTAATTTCGAAGAGGTTTGTATGATATTAAATTGAGTAGGTACGCCTACGTTAGGTTGATAAATAGAATAAATGACTGACTGAGTAAATTAATGTTTACTTTATTAATAACTTGATTCGTAGACGGTACAATGCTTTTTCATTTTCATTCAAAGCACCTTTGCTTTGTTGTTTAAGTCCTTACTTTAATAACCACGTTTTAGGAGTAACACGAAGACCACCGACACGCACTTGGCCGGTTTTTCGTAATAAGGCGATTAACACACGGCACCGCGCACCGCCGCGGTAGGTGGTCAAGGGGACCTCATGTCGCATTGGCCTCTAACAAATCCGTTGATGCCTAACACACGTATACCGCCCGACCGCGCGGTCGAGCGATGCTCTAACCCTCTCTCACCGCGGCGGTGCGCTGTGCCGTGTGTTAAGGCTCTTACACAATCACGCGATATCGCGGGCGCGACATGCACCGACAAAGGAATTGTCTTTGTCGGTGCCTGTCGCGCTCGCGATATCGCGTGAGTATGTAAGAGCCTTTAATCGCCTTATTACGAAAACCCGGCCAAGTGCGTGTCGGACCACGCACAATGAAGGGTTCCGTAGATAGGATGAATTTATCCCTAAAACAAACTTAACATTGTAGTTGAGAAACATGTTCTCCCCATCGATATACGCCACGGTCAATTTTCCAACTGAAAATTTAAGTTTGTAATCGATTTTTATTTTGAATGTGATAAAACTACAAATTAACAATTTTCGGACTTTTTCCTTTACTTGTGCTGTGAGACCTTGCTTCTGCCCAAATTTCATGATTCTAGGTCAACGGGAAGTACCCTATAGGTTTTGATTTATTTGCGAGTATCGAAATATGTCGCAATAATGTCGCTTATATCGCCGTATTTTTTATTGCGTTGACTTGGAAGCTTGATTTTTTTAGAGCTTCAAGGGACCATAGACTTGTATTTGATATTAATTTCAACTTGATACCTCTACGCGTTCCTGAGAAAAATGGTCTTGACAGACTGACAGACAGACAGACAGACGGACAACAAAGTGATCCTATAAGGGTTCCGTTTTTTCCTTTTGAGGTACGGAACCCTAAAAATGAATAACATAGCTCCAACAGATTACGTTTTTATTTTAGTTATTTCTACAAAATCTGTGTTAACAATAAAATACATAAAGTCTGCCAAACTGTATAACAGTTTGTCGGCAGTTGTTCTCGTCTAACAATGGCTTACAAATGTTGAAATTTTGATAATGAATGTGCTAAAACTTAAAAGTAAACTGTAAAATAATATAAGTACCTACAGTTGAGATCAAACATGAGGTTTGTTACAAATACAGCTATGGACACAATGAGAGATTATGTTTTTGTAGAACTTTTTTAATTTGATCATTAAGGCTCGTGCAGACTGGCGCGATTTCGCGGGCGCGACACGCGTCGTGCGCCCGCTATATCACGCCAATCTGCACGAGCCTTTAGACTTGACATGCGGTATCAGTTTTGGGGGTAGCTCATTCAGTAATGTTGGTGCTACGGGTGACTCTGGTTATACGAAAACTGATGTAAGTGTTGTTACGATGTCTTGTATTTATACCTTTTTAGTTTCTTTATAAAAAAGTGATTAGTTTTTTCTTTGATTTAATATAAAACGTTGCACGTTTTATTGCCTAACATTGACACGTGGGGGCTCTGAGCAATTCACTCAGTATCACTCAATTATATTATTCATTCACAGAGGGAGCCCATTGTCATTAATTTAGAAAGTAAAGTGACTCCGCAGTATTTGTTCATTAAGCAACATAATACAGTATACCATAAATTCGCTTATCTGCATTTTATCAAAGACATTTCACTGACAAAGTTCAGTTTAATGTTACAGTTTATTTGCCTTGTTTGAATAAAAAGTTTGGTAATTATAGCGTCGTTGGCTATTTTGTTTACTAACTTTTGTTTAGTGTTGTCTCGGCTTGTTTTACGGTTATTACCTCCGTCATACCTACGAGTACCTTTAAACTTAGTTTGTAATTTTACTAGTCGAAATAAAATATAGATATAATTATTAATGTAGTTATTTTATTAAAATGTTGCAGTTACCTCTGTATAGATATAATTTAAACCACTATCTGAATATAAGACAAATATATTATTACAGCATACAGTTTCTGCCTCGTTTGTCTAATGGACGTAAGCGCTACTGCTGAGGGTGAGGTCCTGTGTTCGATTCCCAGGTCTGGCAAAATGCTATTATGTTTTTCTATCTGGAATTTCTGAGTAGCAGCTTGTAGTTTGGATTTATGTCCGGTTGATGGCAATAGGTTCGGCCCCTATTACATCAGATTTAAAAATAACTGCTTAAATGTGGGTGTACTATAGGTCCTCTGCCTAACCCATCAAAGGATTACAGGCGTGAGAAACTTTCCATGTTATGTAAAGTGTCTAAACTGTAGAGATAATGGTACATAACCATAGTTACGTTAAACATCAGAGTAGACAATGACCCTGAGAAGTTGAGTATATATCAACACTCTATCTACTGACAGCCAAATTATTTATTCCCATAACGGCGCGGGATGGAGTACAATGCCGTAAAACCGCTCCGAGACAATCGCTCCAACAGCTGAAACCTTCGGACGCTCACAAAGCTCGGCTAGTTATAACTCGCTCGTTATCGTCTCGGTATTTCCGCAATTAATCCTATCGCGGCGATAAGGCTGTTTCAAGTTAAGGGCCAGTCACTAGGGATCTAAGCAATCTTTACGGGTGACTTGTCAAAGTGAGAAAAGGGTCGGAAGCTCGAGAGACTTTCAACAATGCTTGTTATCTTAGAAGTAAGCCAAGAACGCACCTAATGATACCAATTTTAAAATAAATACAAGGTTCCGGTGATGGTATTCTGGTCTTGGGAAAAGATTTCGTCTTTATCATGACAAAAGAACGCTCGGATGGATTTGATAAGGAAGCGAGAATAGAACTTGTATTAAGTACTGAGAACGTTAAGAAAATATTTTAACGGAAACAAAATAATAAAATACACGCTAAAAGGAAACGATTTCGCAAATAAAACCACGTTTTATAAACTCTGAATGTGAAAATGAAAACGTTTATTTCGCGACATTAAAACTTTCTCATTCAATGTCATATACTTAGGTGTGCAACAGAGGAATCGTTTGAGGTAAATAAACACAACGTAACCAAAAGTTAATATGGTCGGTAGTGGAGTTCAATAAAACGATCCGTGTTCGTGACGGATGTCGACAGGGGTTGCGAACATTTGCTTTTATTTCGTCGTGCAACTCGTTTAGCACATGCCGACTGACAATCAATCTCAGTCAATATATGGGACAAAGGATCGTTGTTTCTGTGTTTTCGCGGCCTAATGAAATTTTTCTGGTGCGCTTTTTTGCAACTGAACTCTCTCTATAAAGCCGAGTGGACATAAAAGCCTGCTTAACACGGACATTATTGCGAGAATTTTTCATTATTTCGCGAAAAAGGTATTTCATATATATGAGCATGTTTATGAAAAAAGTTTGTGCCACAAATATGGCATCAACATTGGAACAAACAATAAAAATTGTTTGTGAAAATAGTATCTTACATTGTTGTTAATTTCCGCCTATGCCAGGTCTAAGGCAAGCGTCTAAGTTGCTCCCTGCACTTCGCTCACAATAAGCATAATCGACAATTCGTTTGGCTATGTGACATCTCGAAAACTGTCAGATTCTCCATCTTTCTATAATCCGCTCCCCAAAAACGACAATCAGCGTAACATCTGTTGCTGAGTCACCGGCTACTTCCCAAGTTTTAATATTCACAAATGGGCTATCTTCATTTGTGGCCTACCCTAATCACGAGTGACATAAACCAGCACCCTATTAATTTATGCCCACTGTTACTAATAAAGAAAAACGAGTGAGTCGATCCCCCTTGGAGCTTACATTGAAAATCACCTCTGTCTAGCCGACAAATTAAATTTCCTACACATTGATTTTCACCGAGCACAGTAATTACTTAATTTACCGATTAGTTTACAGAGTCGTGAGCGCAGCCAATGGGGGGAAGATTTATGGACTAATTTTATAAGGGAGCTCCTCAGGTATCGAGATATTCAATTACGGAGATTGTGCTGTGAAAAATTCTCTTGTGAGAAAATTTGGGGAGGAAAACATTTTCAACGTTGTCTTTATTATGATAAAAGCTCACTTTTGTGGTTTTATGACCCATTCATTAAAGAGGTCTTGGAGACACCTTGGCATATTAAATGCATAAATTAGGTTACCCAAGATTAACTTATTTCTAAATTACTGTAAAAAGCAACACCTCCACTAAAAATGTTATTTTTGAGTGCATTAAACTCAAGTTCGGATTTAAATAAATAAAGGTCATTACTTCCTTAAATCCTTGATATAAAAAGCATCAGTACTTATCCGTTAGGTATTTATATCACTTAAATACAACTTTATTTTATTGATAAAGGTACCGCGGCGTTCATCAGAGGTATTAACACGATACTTTGCGTTACAGATCTGTCATAATTGTCATCGAAAAGTTATTAATTGCAGATTATTTTGATCGGATAAAAGTCGTATAATATATAACATGCGACAATGCTGTAACAGACATGAATAGCCACTTAATCTGATTGTTTTTATATGTTTTTTTTTGTTTAAATTAATTTTGTGACCCAAACTTGGCATTTAATTTTTTTAAATTTCAATTCTAGGGCATTATATTTTTGTATGTATTTTAATTGCGTTTGACATTTTATTGTTATTTTTATTCTGTGATCTTTATGTTTTATACCAATTAATTCGTTTATTTTAATTGTATTGACATTTTATTCTATTCTGTTGCAGTATTGTGAAATTTTGTTTTATTTTATCTTGTGCAATATGGGTTTTGCCTGAATTAAATGAATTTTATTTTGTTTATTTTTATAATAATAATTTTTAACGACTATTTCTTTAAATACGCAATAGATATATTCAGCATTTTTAACATTTGAGTGAGTTAACTATCAATCACGGTACAACTGAAAATGACGAAGAAAATAGAGCTGAAAACATGATTAATCAATATAAATTTTGTTGTTATTTTTGACAGACTCATTCAGATTTTGTTGGTTACAGGTGTAGACCTTACCTACTCATTATGTGCCATGGTACCAAATGTACTTAGGGTAGAAACAATGGTTAGCTGAAAAAATAGAACATGCATGTAAGTACAAGTAGGCACGCGCGATCACTATTTAAGTACTAAGTGCTCAACAAAGAGGGGGTTGGTCGAGGCTTAGTGGCACTTAGTTCTAATTATACATTCATGTTGATCAAAAGAATGGGTGCTCTCAAAAACCTACAAATGGAAGCCGATTTTTTTATGAATTAGTACATTAAAAGGAACCACTAGAGGCTCACAACGGTCAACAGTGCTTTTGATGACCAAATGACCGGCCCTCGGTTTGAGAGCACTCCGAGCGACCCCTGTGATCAAAATTACGCGTGATTCTACACAGGCATGTACGTGAAAGCTAATGCAAACGATTTTTTGCATTTGAATATGGAAATTATTTTATAGTCATATCGGAAATCTTACATCCCTCCCTATAAGTGCCTCAAAGCTGATCAATAGGCGTCCAGTATTAGCGGAATATGAGTCACATTAACTGGGTCTTGGGAAAGATGACGTGTGTTTTCGACCAGCCTACGTGTCGTCACCCAAGTATTTTAGGCCACAAAAAATAGAATTGAAAAACTCAAGTAATAGACCGCGCTACGATTGATTTTGTTTGTTGCAAAAAACCTTGAAGACTTTTCCACCAATATAGCCTTTGCAAAAAACAACGAGCCGGCCCAGTGGTAAAGGCTGCGACTTACGATTTGTAGGTTGTAGGTTCGAACCCAAACAGGCGCTTTAATTTGTGTAAACTATTTCATCACCACTGCTCTTAAAACGGTGAAGGAAATCGAGGAAACCGGCATGTCCTAGAACCAAAACTTCGAATACATGTGACATCTACCAACCCGCACTGGGCTCGCGTTGTGGATTACGGCCCACTCCCTTGCCTCTCACCGAGAGGAGGCCTGTGTCCCAGCAGTGGTAACATTACAGGCTGATTAGGCTAGCCTTTACAGCCCGATGAGCTAAGACATATGGTGACGTCATCATCATTTATCATATAAAGGCTCGTACAGACTGGTGCGAATTCGCGGGCGCGATGCGTCACTATAGGAGCACAATTTCTTTGTCGGTGCCTGCCGCGCCCGCGATATCGCGTGAGTTTGTAAGAGCCTTAATCTGTGCCTACATTAAACATAAACATAGCAACTCTCAATACCTCCAACAATCCAGCTATGTCTACATACTAATAGAGGAGGAAGTTTATCAGTTCTCGGCACGTTTTGCCTGTTACAGGGAACTTCATTAACGCACTCTGTCCTACCGGGAATTTATGCTTAGCGACATATAATGACGTTAACTAGTGAATTATTACGTGACTGTATTAGAATGTATAACTCTTGCCTGTCTGCTAAGTACTTTGATTGATATTAGTGTTGGTAGGGTGTTTATTAGTTTGTTCAAGTTCTTCTTGATGGTCTTTTTTGACATTAATTTCTTCTTTTGTAATTCGTACTGTATTAAGAGAATCACGCATACCTGGGTCAGTGAAATCATTTGTTTTGCATTCATTTTCTTGTATCCTACAGAACATGTGACGATCGATCTTTTATTAGAAAAAAAAACGATTGCAATCACCTACCATGACGAAAGGATCAGTGATTCGCAGTATTAAATAGGCGCATTATATATTGCTGTTGCTCATCTTGGCTACAGAATCTCTATAACTATCGTTTCTAAAACCTTCGTCGACTGTTCCAATTTTTAGGCACAGTATGGATATATACGTAGGACTACACTTTTTCTTTGATGACCTATTCCATAAATCAAGCCTAAATCCACAAAAATCTAGACTTAAAACGAGCTCACGGAGAAAACATATGAAGCGTTTTTGAAGCCAAAAAAATTGAAAATTACCGCGTACCATATTTCACGTGCTATTATAAGAAACGCGCTAACATTGAACGGAGAATAGCGTGTTTTAAAGCTAAAATGCAGCCGACCTATATCCAACACAATGGCCTATGTTTTCGGGAACACAATGCGATCCCATCGTTCACTCCCGTTGCAGTTTGTACAGGTGCTCGCGATTTTTGCTCACAACGAAATTTTTGTTTAAAAACCTAGTTTGAAAATAGAGATATAGTTTCGCTTTATGACTTTGAGCATTTTTAAAGTACACTTTTATGTTGAAAATTTTAGAAATATAATAGTAACTGAGTTTGTCTTCCTCCGGTTTTCTATTCTTTACCTCTTGTTTATTTGAAGAAAACTAGCTAGAGCGTATCTTTTGTCTGTTTTTAAGTTTGGATCCAAAGACACTCATGCTTGAAGTCATGTAATTCCTAAAGGAATTCATTATAGTTTTAATAAGTGGATGGGTAGGTAATACGGGCTGGTATCCGCAATGCTACGTCAATGCGCGTATTTTGCGTACGGCAAAACGTTGATATCGCTGACAAGGAAACCAAGACATCTCAAAAATGTCCATAAATAATATACCTACATATAAATTGTGAATAATAACTCAGCAGATACTATTTAAATAGCTCCTATTTAATTTCCTCCTATTACCTGCTTTGGCATGTGCCGATGGACATACAATACACATCGAATGCTTAATTTGTATTCATTCGATTCAAGAAGGGCACTTAACTTCGAAGACAGCAACTTAACATAACTAGTAGTTCTGCGAACAGTAGACCTCGCGAGCACGAACTTTTTTGTAACAATTAATATACTTGTCAGCCGATTCCATTGGTACAAATCTAAAAGTGAACAAGTTACTGCATTTTGAGGAGCTATTCTGCTCATTACGCCGAAGATCCTCAGCAGATCTTCACCAAAATTCTATGATAACAACTTGAAGTTACTACTTGTCAAAAAAAAAAAAGAGCCATCGAAATCGGATCACATAAGCCGAAGGTAGTAGCTCCAATCAAAAATCCCTTACGACAAAAAAATCTATAAAGTCGTAAAACCTGTGAACCAAGTGTTGTCCAGATCGATTTTAAAATACGACCTGTAGAGGAGAACCAACAAACTGACAGAGGCTTGAAGCAGAGACACTTCGCTCGCTCAGTCAATTAATAGGATGCTTGCTTTCCTAGTTCAAAATCCCTAAAGGCTACTGGCGCGACTTGTCGCGACACCCGGTAGAACAATGTCCTTGAATTTTTCATAAAAATTGTTCTACCGGTGGTGTCGCGCCAGTATGTAGAAGCCTTTAGTCTCAGCAACTCTTCAATTCGAAAACATCCTGTATAGGTACTTCAGCTGATGGAATTGATTTCTAGTGGAGCAATTTTTCACATGCCAAAAGAAGAAAAGATTGGTCTCGAATAGCCTGTGACCAAAATAAGTGCCTTTTTTCTCACTACTCATGAAAACATGTAAAAGCAAGGTTTCAAGAATGCTTGAATATAACTTTTTTTTTCTCCTCACAACAAATTACATAACAATCTGTATCGTCGTAAAAGAAAGTACAGTTCGTATCGAAATTCCCAGTGGGAACATGAACAATAAGAACATTGCATCTTGTACAGTCGACCAATCTTAAGTGCATAGCGTCGTCATGTTCTGCATTTAGACATTCGTATTCAGTCTCCTTGCCATTGTTGAAGCTTTCGATAAGAAATTTAACTGAATTTCGTGAAATAGATTGTTCCATGATCGTTCAGTTTCAGACAAGTTTAGTAATGAAGACAATATAGATATAAAACCATGTTATAAATAAAAAGGGGCATTTTGAAAGTTGGTAACGTCGCAAATAGCTGTCAAATATTTTAATGTATTCAATAATTTATCAACATAGGATTATATCAAGCTTTTAAATGAAATCATGAAATATCGCACTTATGACAATGAAATGTCGCTCTTCAGTGCACTAATTGCGATATTTCATGATTTCATTTAAAGAGCTTGATATAATCCTATGTTGATAAATCATTGAATACATTAAAATGTTTGACAGCTATTTGCGACGTTACTAACTTTCAGAATACCCTCTTAAAACACAACAATATGATCAGAAACAGAACTGAATAGAAAAATATCAAGGAAACGATGGATGGATTGTATAAAGAAGATATCGCTAGAAAGGTTGCGAATACAGATGTTGGCAGCTAGAGATTGTTTTTTTTTTTTTGAAATTTTGTGCTGCAGATGAAAAGTTCTATTCTGAGCAGTTTTGAGGAAAAACGAGTTTCACATTTTTTTGATTCGCTTTACAATCTAACCGTTTCGACACAGAAGTTTTTCAAACAGATTTTTGCAACGTGTTTCATAGAAAATCCGAGGGTATTACTATTAGTTCTTGCTATGCGGACTGTACCGGGTGCTTTGATTTTTTCCTAGAGCTTACTCTTTGTGAACCAGGTGTACCTGGTTCACAAAGAGTAAGCTCGTAAGTAAGTTATTATTTATCAATTTTCACAAAAACCTATAAACTTTTAATAACCAGTTGTGGTGAAGATTTCGGCACGTCTCGTCGTTTAGCAAATGATTTGATGATCAGTGTAGGTACAATTTATTGTGCACCTCATTGTGTTCATCTTCTTGATACTCTCAGCTCTTTTTTTCTCCTACAGACACAGACTACAGACTATATTTACTGCAAATTTTAATAATTTTATTCTACATCAAAGTTCGCAAGCGGAACGTGAATGTAAAACGTATCAGCTATGCATCTTCCCACGCTATCTGTAAGTGAATATTGATATAGAATCTCAAAGGGCAAAGTTAAAGTGGTGCACAATATGGTAAGCTATATAGAAATAACTTTTCAAGTTGTTCCGATAAACCGTTTTTTTTTTGTTGGAACTAGGTTACTCTCTGCACACTTGTCAAATGATAGCTGTCATTTGACAAGTGTGCAGAGAGTAACCTGGTTCCAACATGATGTTCCAACCCGAAAATGATGTAACATTTTGACCGTCACGACACTTTTGCTATTTATGATTTTTTGAAAAAAAAGAATCACTATTGTGTCTGTCTGACTGTCCGTCTATCACAGCCGATTTTCTCCGAATCTACTGTAGGTACTGATTAAGTTGAAATTTTGTACACATATTAATTTCTGTAACCCAAACATGAACGTGTAACGTAAATAAATACATTTTGAATTTATGTTCATTTTTGTGGGAATGGTTAGTTTTTTTTTTTATATTTTGTAAACTGTACCGTGTGACATATCAAATGAAAGGACTTAATATGAGGATTTCAAATGTATTTCTTTTATAATAATCAGTTTTAAAGTTATTTTAGAAAATATATGAAAATTATAGAGTCGTAAAAGGTGACTAACGGACTTACTAGAGAATGGGCAGCAGCATTTTCTATGCTTTTTTAACACCATACTCTGATCGCCAACCCGCCTGCTAAGCGTGGCGATTAAGGCAAACTCCTCCCTTTGGAGGTGGCCTATGTCCAACAGTGGACGTCTTTCGGCTGAAATGATATGAAAATTGACCATTCCCCTTATCCTCCGAAACATCGAGTCTAAAATTTTGAAAAAAAAATACAGAGAATAGTTCTAGATTACAGGAAAATCTATAAGATGTAGGGTCTTAATATAAAATGGTAAATCATTCAATATTGTGCGTACTAACTTATATATGCAGTTGGAATGTATGAGACAACATGTTGTTCAACTACAATATTAAGTTTGTTCTTAGGATAAATTCATCCCAACTACGGGACCTTTCATTGTGCGTGGTCCGACATGCACTTGGCCGGTTTTAAACTTTTTTTTTTATTAATTCTATTTAAATTTCCTCTCAAACGACATGATTTATTGCATTGTGCGTATTATTTAATACATAATATACAGCGAATGGAACTTCGTTCGGACCGGGTGTCCCACGACACCTCTGGCCTTTTTCTTGTTTATGCTTTAAATTACAACAGTAAATAATTATGTGTATTTTGTGTTACTACCGCTTTTGTGTTACTGCTATATTTATTTATTTATTTAATACTTTAAGCACAAAAAAAAAATGTACAGAGGCGGACTATAATGCGCGGGCGGACTATAATGTACCTATACCATTGCTTCTAACTTCCGAAAAACTGTTGTGTTTTACTTTCTGCTTCAAACGATCCACGATCTGTTTCTTCGTCTCTTGTTTTTCGGTCTGTGTCTCCATAGTTCATAAATTCATAATACACACACATAACATGACGCATGTATTCCCCGAAGGGTTAGGTTTAGGTAGCGGTGTACCTGGACTACGCCCACGTTTCGAGAATTAAGTCCAATTAAATAGGGCGGCTTTAATAGTTCATAGTTCCTAAGTAGGTTTGTATCTTATCTAAAAAAACCGGTCAAGAGCGAGTCGGACTCGCACACCGAGGGTTCCGTACGTATATACGATGTTGATAATTTCTGAAAAACTGTGCTATATAGAGACATCGTTTTTATTTTTCCTGTAATCTTTACATACATTTCTATCACATAGAATAATTTCAGATTTTTATCTATGCAAACTTCGGAGATAAAGGGGGAACGGCATTTTTTTACATTTTTCATCAAAACTCGGAAAAAATTATGCTTAAAAAAAATGTTTGAGAATATGCAAACAGCGCTCTTTAATATGATAGCCCACATGCCCTAGTAGTCCCACTTCAAATTTTTAAGACTGGTTTTTAGTCCCTTTTGAAAAAAAAAAAAATATTTTTTAATTTCTTTCTTGTTTGCAAAATAGTTGGGCAAACGTCATCTAAAACAAGTTGATAACATTAATAGTTCTTGAGATATCCAGGTGTGACCGACAGACAGACAGACAGACTCAGTCACACCATAAGGGTTCCTTTTTAACGTTTTGGTACGGAACCCTAAAAACGATGATAATATATTGGATAAATTGATGTGTCCAGACCAGACAATTTTATTTTCACAAGTTTTGTTTAACATGATATTTCAACAAATAATTAAATAACGAAATTGCTTGGTACAACTACATCCGTACGTACATAAATGTACAGTAAAAAAAAAATAACAGGCAATCGCAATAAAGTTAACTCGCTCGAAATAAAATACGAGAAGCTTACGTTAATTTAAATGGTTTAAACCTTCGGGATTATAAACTAAGAGTTTTCCACCTACACATTCTTGCTACTAAAATACAGAGTCGTTAGTCGTTTTGTGTGAACAGACTTATCCCGAGGGCAGGCAGTATCGTCTAGATCTATGTTTTTAATCTAGTAATTAGCTTCTCGGGACACAGGAGTTATATTACCATGTTGTGTTGGTTTTGCTACTACTGCGTTGTTCTCAAAGAGAAGGATTAGGTGTGGCTTTTTCAGACTTAACAAAGGGACTGTATTTTGGGAAGCAAACATAATTTGCGCACTGGTGACTATGACAGATAAACTTTTGGATAAAGAAACATGATGAGTCTAATTTCAAACTTTGTTCTTGCTTTGTAATTTTATGGAAATTGAAAAAACAAATTTTTGAAAACTGAAGAACTGAGCTGAAAATTCAGAAATGAATGAATGTTTCGAAAAAATTGTTTTAATTTGATTTGACAGCACATTTTTCTCCGATATCTTTCTTGTTTTAGAAACATAACATAACATCACGCACGTAATCCCCGAAGGGTTAGGCATAGGTGTACACCCTCATTTCGCCAGTTGTCTCGTTTTATATTTCCAAATAATAATATTTCAAGTTCTGTTAATCAAGTTGCAAAAAAGAATAATTTAAGATTGTTAATTTAATTTCGTGAAAGGTCGAAACGAAACATTTAAAAAAATCAGCGTCTATTTCACAATAGGACTAGACTTGCTCTAGCTAATAAAGGCAGTGCGTACTTGTAGTTTTGGTTTCTAATTGGCCGCCTGTTCAGCTTGCTCTCAGATAATTGGATTATCGTGCGAGTGTTTCCGACGCCCGTATCCTCGTTCGGTGGTTAACTGATTGTAAGGATCGCGCCTGATGCCACCATCTTAGAATTTTGTCACAGATATGTAATTGGGCATGTAATTTGTTTGCTTGGTGGATTTCACACGCAAATACCTCATTTTGGTGGTGTAATTACTTACCTGTTAATGGAACCACATGTGTATATTGATTGAGGTTGAGCACCGTTTTGGTGTAGCTGTTTATGAGGTAAATTAGGACTGAAGTTTCAAATACAGTATGAGTTAGTTGTTTCTACATTATTCTCTAAAATGAAACAAGGATTCTGTTCCTAATAATAACTTGATATATATTATTCTCTATAATCATTAATAACAATGTTATAACACGCAGTGTCATAGCTCTTTTCTTTCCGCTCACTGAAGACTTGGTTCCGATGAAACAAATCCCAAGAAAAATGTCTTCAAAGCGTTCTTCACTGCTGACATTCTTTACTTACTCTCTGAAAACTGGAGCACTTAGGTACATACTCATAACATAACATGATGTAGGTACCTATAACAAGTAAATGCCATCTACGCCTAGCAAGATGTTGGTGAAGAGCCCCACAAAGTTACTGATTGTTTACTCAAGCAAATTGCTTTGTAAAGCTCAGGGCGGTTAAAAAATGTTCTATATCAGTCATGAGAGCTTCAAGCATAATCATCTTATGTCTGCTACGTTATTTATATACGGAACCCGGGTATTAAATGTCAACATGGAAATTTATTTCCAGATAGCAAAGATGTTTCCCCGGTGTTGCCTGTTCAAATATTATTTTAACCCTGGTTTGGGGAGGTCACTTTGGAATGACGTATAGGAAAGTGGGTCTTGTTTTCTATTGGAAAATATAAGATCCCTATATAATGTTTTATTAAAAAAATAATAGGACATCATCATCATCTGCCGAGCCTTGTCCCAACTATGTTGGGGTCGGCTTCCAGTCGAACCGGATGCAGCTGAATATCAGTATTTCACATGGAGCGACTGCCTATCTGAACTCCACAAACCAGCTACTGAGTAACACGATACCCCTTGACAAGACTAGTTGTCAGACTTTCGGGCTTCTGACGACCCGTATCAACTGTCAACTACCAAAAATAATCGGTAATATTTAAAATTATAATTATAATCGAAAATGAAGAAATTAATATAATAATGGTAATTTTAATCATAGAGCTTAAAATGTATTAATTATCCAGCAGACTTGTTAATCTGCGTTTTAAATGAGGGCAGGTAGGTACTATACTTACCAATAATATTATTCATTTCCTTTGTCAAATTTTCAATAATGGGAACATTACTTGGCAATTACGAACAATAATGTGGGTTACCATTATAATTCACAAACGATATGGAAATGGACGAGCGAAATTACAAAAATTTCAATACAATTAACGAGTCATATCAATCAAATTATTTTAATTAATTGTCATGTCTGTTTACTGTGATGTTTAATTTAGTAGGTACTGAGAATTTCACGTATTGACGACTTTTAATTTAAATTAATATATGAAATAATGATGAAGTATGTAATTTGCTGCAGAATCCCTGTTATTCCTTACCTAATTGTATCCAGCAGTAAATAAAAGCACAATACAATGACTTTGCTTATAGTTACTGCAAGATTTTAATCGGTTCCATAATTTATGGATAATTTGAAGCAATGCTGAAAGGAGCCTAATTTTTTATATGATGTCAGAAAGCAGACACTTGAAAAAAAAACAAGGAGAAATACCTTCTCTTAACCACGGGTTCAAGTTAAAACCCTTTCCTTAATAAAGTACCATTAAAAACCTCAACGTATCGGGAAAAGCACTTATTTCGATACCGGCAGCATGATCTAAGTTCGTGATTGTTCTCACAACTTGTTCATTCAGTTTATAATTAAACTCGGGTCAAGTCCTAGTTGACTTCGCTGTAGTTGCCCGGCTCTCGGGAACTTTCTTCGTTTGTTTACTACTACTGCTTTGATTATCCTTTAAGTGCCTCCCAGATTGATAAATATTCAATTAGTAGATAACACTGTATTAGCGGTTGACACTAGGGGCTTAGCCTATACTATCATCACAATATCACACTGTGTGTGTGTGTATGTTTGTTACTTCTTCACGCTCAAGCGGTTAGACCAATTTTGATAAAATTTTGTATGGAGGTAGCTGACACCCTGGATTAAGACATAGGCTACTTTTTATCCCGATATTCCCACGGGATCGAGACTTACGCGGGTGAAACCGCGGGGCTCAGCTAGTTCTTAATAATAACGTAATACCTCTACACTTATTTAAGCACTTATAAAAGTACCTGATCAAAAAGGGTCTCTACCTGCTAAAGTATGGTACGTAGCCGAGTGCAAGGCCTTTCTGTAACAGGTTGATAGAAAACGTTGTGATTGAGTTATAAACATGGTATTTTAACTTTTAGAAAACTTTTAATCTGATACGAAAGAGAATAATTAAAAAAAAAAAAAAAAAACACTACAAAGTGAAAAATAACCTTAATTTCGGAAGTCGGTGTCTTTGTATCTATTTTAGTTTTTTGCCACTGACTTCCGAAATTAAGGTTATTTTTCACTTTATAGTGTTTTTTTGGAACTAGGTTTTTTTTTTTTTTTGGAAAACGTTTTGTTATGTTTAACTTTTTAGTGGGTCAGTTTGTAATTTATCTAAGTTACAATAGCCTAATGTCAACTGCTCATCACCTTTTACAAAATAATGCTTTTCCCGATGCAGGGGCGTTAAAAGTTTAGGAGTTCTCTTGGTAAGAACCAGCCAGGAGAACTGGAACTGATGGTGACTTCACCATATGCATTGTGACGAGCATAAATTGCTTAGCAACCATAATAAAGTGTCTAATCGAATCGCAACAGTGAAATACTTATTATTAGTTAGTTCCGGTGGCTATCTGTAGTCTTCATCATCAGTTCCACTTCACCAAATGGTGCTTTCCAAGTGTAAATGCATGAGTTACTATAAATAATACTGAAATCGATATAGGTGTGCCTATAAAAAAATGAGGATTGCCCTCGATTTCCATGGGATACCCTCATCAGATTCTGACTTGGTGACAATGGGACCACCTCGGGAGCATACCCTTTAAAAAAAAAAAAGAATTTTCAAAATCGGTCCACAATTGACGGAGTAATCGCGTAACAAAAAAAAAATACAAAAAAAAAACATACTGCCGAATTGAGAACCTCCTCCTTTTTGAAGTCAGTTAAAGAGGGTAGGTAATCGGGCTTTTATTGAGAAATTTTACAATGATTGTAAAAAATTATAAAAAAATATCAGATTTTTGTTAAAAAAAACACGTTTTTTCTTTAGTTTTTATTTTATGAAGACGCCGTGTTATTTCTTGTGAGTTTGTGTCATCGTGAAAGATCGTTTAGTTTATAGTTATACCGATTTATTTACGAAGGGGTCACAGTCGCGAACAAGGATAAAAAAAATGCTATAAATAATATAATTATTTTTTTATATATATTTATTTTCTGTAGATAAAATTAAGCTTAGTTTCCTTCATTTTGATATGTGCACATTATGAAAACTCATACTGTATAAACAAATGGATCAGAAAACATAGAGGTACCTGTGGATGCCAATTCGTAGTGCCACTTACAAATTGAGTGCTTCTATTTGGTTTGTTTTACGAGAAATTATTTTTTAAATCACTTATAAGATGTTTTTTATTTGACAATTTAAGTTTTTGTCGATGATTTTTCTATTGCAATTAAATAGATTTTTCAAACAATAATAATTGTTGTGAGATTTAAAGTTGAAACCTACTAAATACAGATGAATATGTTACTAATTGTTTTTAGTGAGTGATTGGGTAAGAATTGAACCTGAGCAGGGTTTGTTTACACTCTCATCTCATCAGATACTTTTGGAACACACGATAGGTATATCTTTTTAATGGACTTCCAAAAAGGAGGAGGTACGTACTATGTTCGTCGGTATGTTTTGTTTTTTATACGTTCACCGATTTCTCCGTCAAGTCAGAATCTGAGGGGATCCCATGGAAATCGAAGGAAAATCTCAATAAAAAATTACAAAAAAAAAAAAAATGTTTTTTTTTATTTTATATAAAAAAAAATCTTGTTGTTTTGTAGTGGCAATAATATTTTTTTTTTGTGCCTGTAGGCACACCTATAGCAATTTGGGTATTTTTTATAGTAACTCGTGCATTTGCTCACGGAAAGCACCATTTGGTGAAGAGGAACTGATGATGAAGACCACAGATGGCCACTAGAACTACTTAATGATAAGTATTTCACGGGTTGCGATTCAATTAGATACTTTAATATGGTTGCTAAGCAATTTATGCTCGTCACACTGCATATGGTGTAGTGGAACCAGGTTTGGAAAAAAAACAGTTTATATTTTTATTTTATAAAACAAACAGTTCAAATTGTTTTAAACAAGTGTTTTTTTTAGTTTTTATGTTTTTTTTTTCTTTTTAGCTATTAATTTCAAATCTGGAATTGGAAGACTTTTCGACATTTGGATTTATTCATTCTGACGTACGAAATAAACTGGGTACTAAGAAAGCTGCAAAATTTGTCACAGTTTTTAAATACCTAAATAAGACAAAGTAATTGTTGTATTGTCATATTGTCTGTCTGACACATAATTTTGATTTTCTAAAAACTAGTTTTTTATTAATTAAAATTGTTATCATTCTAACTTTGATTGATATGAATATTATAATGCATGTTTTAAAAATATGTGTTATCTTGTCCTATATAAATGCACCATTTGTTTTTGTTAATTATTGGTACTTTGATCTTTGATTGAATAAATTACATGTCATAAAAATAATATGTTTTAATTACAATGCCAAATAAAATGCCAAATATTTTCCGTATAATTACTTATACAAAAGTACAAAAATATAACATACTCAACTGGTTTTATGTCAAGCTATTAGAGTCCTAAATCCTAATTATTCATTTATTTCCATTCATTCGCAATAAAAAGTAGTTTTAAAGATTGTTTTTTTCTATACATTGTTTAAAAATTGTAGTGTTTTTAAACATGTAATAAAAAACACGGTTTTAAATACGTGTTTTAAAACAACTTGTTTTAATCATGCCGCCGACCCTGAGTGAAACTGATGGTTCCTACCAGGAGAACTCCTCAACAATTAACGTGGCATTGGGAAAAGCAATATTTTGTAAAAGGTGATGAGCAGTTCATATTAGGTTATTATAACTTAGATGCATTACAAACTGACCGACTACAAAGTGAAAAATGACTTTCTTTTTTTTTTTGTAAGAAGTTTTTTTATGTAGGTATTTCATCAATCTTCTTTTACCTTTTAATATTTTATACAGGTAAAGTTGTTTGTTTGTAAAAGGCAATCTCTGAACCGACTACGAATCTTTTTCACTGGTAGACTATTTCGAAGCATTAAAGGACACGGTTCCTGTGAAAATCTCTATACGAGTAAAACCGCGGGCGCTGCTAGTATTCAATATTTTGCGTAGGCTTGTTTTAATTGATCCCTTTTATACTAAGAGGTAGTAAGGTTTTATGATTCGATTGCTGCGTTTTATTGCTGGGTTCAAGAGGCTTTTAAAAGAATCTATTCGGAAGCGTTATCTAGAATGCTAATAAGGTGAGGATAAAACTTCCATCTTTTGTTTCTCTAAATTAATTAGCAAATAGCTCAAGACATTCAATAATGAACTCTACAAGTATGAGAATAGAAGTTAAAAATCTTGCTGCTATATAAAAAATTAAAAAAATCCTATGATTCTACAAGTCAGCAGGAGTATTTCACAAGGGAGTATTTATTAAAAAAATATAACTGATCTACAATTCAACATTAATAGAATATGTATGCTGTTTCATGTGGGGAATCAAAGCAGCCTCCCTTTTATAAAAAAAAAAATACAAAGTACTGCGAGAATTCTAACATTGGTGAGCGAGCCTCGGGAACAGGGTAGTGAGATAGATTTTAATTTTAGATTCAGCTCATATGTCGTATGAAATTGAAACCACAAAAATATTAGTTTTGTTTAAGGCGGTGCTCTTTTGAATCGTTTTAACATACATAAACTCACGCCTTCTTCCCATGGGGGTAGGCAGAAACTATAGAACGACAACTGCTAAACTACATAGGTAATCCTTTTGCTTTGCCTACGTTCATACATCTGGTCATACACGCACGCCGGCGCCGGTGCCAGTACTACGCACCTGACCTTTCTGAAGAACATCACCAATTAGGTCACTATATGTCCTCCTAAGGCGCCCCTCCCGGCGTTTCCACTCACCTCTGATTTGTGTTTTAACATGTACCTAGTTGTTTTATTGGTAAATTAATATTAATTACTTTAGGTACCTACACAGCGTGATACGGAAAGGGTATATATATATCAAAGGCATGGATTATTTTGGTGATATATAAAATATATAAAAATATTTAACAAGCTACCTGAGACATTAAAATCGTTAAACCTGGACAAATTCAAAAAAGAGCTTATGAAAATATTAATTGATAAATGTTACTACTCGATAAAGGACTATTTGGACGACAGTTCTATAACGCCTCCTATAGATAATAAGTATTAGGTCATCTATTTTGACATTACTGTACCTATTTATTTATTTTTACTAATCGACATTGCAATCATAATACATCATTCTAATACATTTTATTGACATTTAACATCTATGTGCTACCTTATATTTAATTGTTGACATTGAAGGGATAGTTTATTGGTTGAATAATTGTTTTGACATTTCTGTACTAATTTTAAATTTTATGATTGACATTATTTTCTAAATTTTATTTTTATTTTATTAAATTTTTTTTTTCTCCTGATATTTTTATTTTTGTTATTTCTTAAATTTTATTGTTGACAATTTAAAAATATTTATGCATCGCTTACACTTTAGGATTCTTGTTTTTTTATAATTTTAATTGATAATAGTATTTGTTGCACGTAGATAATTAATAATTAAATGTAAAATTGATCATCATATTTGTACACCAAATGGTAAAACATAGAGCGCATATGAAAATGTAACACCTGTTTGTAACCACCTATGTTAACAAATAAAGAATCTGAATCTGAATCTGAATCTGATAACAAACTACATGGCAACATTTTTTTAATAATACCTACATTAATATAAACTTAAAAAATATTTAACTAATAAAAATCTAATGTTTCCAATTGAATTCTATACATCATTAGACCAAGTCAGCTGATCGGTACAGCCGCCAATCGTGCTGCCCACGCCGCCGCGTATCGGTGCGGCGCGCCGCGTCCCAGAGCTGTGGCAGGTGTATGTGTATACTAGGCGTACAGACACAGACAATGGATAATGCCCCTCGTAGTGCGGTGACACGTTTGTTATAATTTAATAAACTATAGAAAAAAAAAAATCAAACATTTTCAAAGTTATTCTTTTTGAGCTGAAATTTTGTACAGAGATTCTGAACCAGATGCACTCTTCACCATGTTTGTATGAATATACGCTTCCCGTAACACGCTGTATAATGCTGACCGAAATATCATCATCATCATTTCAGCCGTCGATGTCCACTGCTGGATATAGGGCTCCCTCAAGCACCGCCACTTCGACCGGTTCTGTGCTCCTCGCACTAGTATATTCCGTCTGATTAATACGACGATTAATCGAAATACACATCCTATATTATTCCGTCTGTATGTACTTATGAATTTTCTTAATGCAACATATGGAACAGTTATATTGTGAAGTTAGTAGCATGTCAGACAACCGGCCGATAACCTAGGGAGCCCGTCGAACTATAAAGTGGGCTCGTACTTCCCCCAAGGGGGTATGCCGAACCGTTGGGCATGTACTGCCAGAGCCATCCGGTTGTACGTACTGTTGTCGAGAAAATGTTGAATTAAATATGTATGAGATAGAAATACAAGTAATGTATGATATGTTATAGGATGAGTATACTGAAAAACCTAGGCTACTTAGGTTAAATAAATCAATAAAAATTGTATAATTATATAGTTTAGATAATATGTGGATATTACAAAAAACATATTGTAGTTGCAATTAATTTTGAATTGATGAACAGACTCACTTAGCAGTTTCTTTCATGTTTAAAAACTACTGCGAAATGAAACGAAAATCGCAAAACGCTAACATAAAAAAAAACCGCCATGTAAGCTACGCGCGAACTGAACCCCCTCAGACAGGACGTATTAAAATTTCCACAGTTTAACTTTGGGGTGCGCGAGGCGATGCGTTTTGGTATTCACGTATAGGTACACACACCTAACAACTTATACATCCTTACATCGGATTTTCTCTATAGGCCTACCACTCCACCAAAATTATACCCTAACTCTAAACAACAAAGTCGAAATTACAACAACGTATTTGACACTGTTGATCGCCAGGAAATTGTTGAAATATTAATGGGTACGTTATGCTCAATTTCCTGGCTTTCAACGAGTAGCAATCGGTAACTTTGTCCTCTAAAATGTTAATAGGAATATTTGGATGAATTAGTTGATAGATAATTAGCAGTTTAAATAAGGCGCGTCATTGTTACAGTTTGTCGGGACGGATATTAATTAGTGGTTTATGTGACCGTAAAACTGCGTTTTATGAGGCATTGAACGGAAGATTTATAAACGTTATTAAAATTCATATAATTATGACTTATAAAAGAACTTTGATAGAAAACTGTAAAATATTATAGGAACTTTTAATATTTTTAAACAAAGAGCGATTTATGGACATTTTAATTGGTGCCTTCGTTCTTTTGCTGGCCTACTAAACCCCAATGTTTCCTAAATTCAGCTTTCATCAATCCAACATTTAGAATGCTATAAATTATTTAATAACCGGCGTTCAATATCAAACAAAAACTCTGTCAGATTTCAGTCCGTGGTTTCGTTATTTTAAACATGTTAGTCGGTCAGTAGCACTTTGTAGGCTCGAGCGTCCAACATAAAGGCTGTGAGAGATCGACGTGACGCTTTTGAAAAATTATCTTTATTTAATTCGCAAACTTTATTCAACACGGCTTCCGTTGATTATTCCAATTTTTCGCATCGGCCGTTCTCGTTAATTGTTTTCCCAGTCGATCCAATTCGCTCTTCAGTTAGCTTTACAATTTCAAAGTGTCATTTGATTCGTGATGGATTTCGGAAGTTTTTTTGGCAATTTCACGGTTCACGGCAATCCCCGATGGATTCTGTTTTGTTTCAACATACATCTGAATCGACGGATCAACGCCGATAACGTAGTTCCACGCAATTGTCCCAAAAAGTGGGTGTAGCGAATGAAACAGGATTTTTTATTTTTTTGAGGGTAAAAATATTTTAATTTGCATTTTTGAATGGGTGCTTTAGTTTTGTCGGGTTTCCCTTAGAAAATTAATACGATTTCGAATGGTGTAGCCATGAAGTTGGGTTGACACCGAAGCCATAAATAAAACGAATGAAGTAATAATGTTGGTAGCTTAATTAAATTAAATGAAACCCTATGAACTTTATATTGAAAACAGGATGAACTATGACTTTGCTTTTCACGACGACGAATTTATTCTCATGTTTTTGTTTTCGTTCTGTAAACAAAACACAAACATGATAATAAATTCTTATTACACAAAAACAGTACCAGCTAATGATAGCAGAAATACCACAAAACAAACATTACATTAAAAACAGTAATGATCGTAAAAGTGTCACAATAAATAATAAAGTTTAATTTAAAATATCGCACATAACGGTGGCGAAATGTCTCAATTTATTTTACGTAAGCGTGACAAAAGCTGTAAATGTGAAATGGTCACTTAAATCACAGCAATTGCCACGCCTAAGTTGACCAAAACTGTGTTTTCCATGTAAAATTGCGTTAATGTTAAGTTATTCATTCCACTACACAACCAATTACGATAAGAGTTCGCTGATGACTTATTTTCTTTGTGAACTTTCTATTAAAGTGAAAAACGCTGTAAAGAGATTTAGTGTTCAATTTAGTCGGTGACATACAGAATAAATTTCATTATCTACACAAATTGAGTCTTTTGTAACACGATAGACATGAGAAAATAAATATTATAAACAAATCACCAAAGTGCTTTTGAAGTCTAGGTTTTCATGGCCCCATTTCTCTCGAGACTCCATCGTAATCGTGTAGTTGAGAACAATGCCTTTGATTTCTTTGGTTTCCTATCGATAAATGCAATAGTATCGATTCCGCATTCGGTGTGCTTGGTATCGATATCACCGTTTCCCTAAATGTCACAGTTTGCATATGAATGAGTTATCAATAAACGTAGAATATAATTTATGGTTTGTCTATGACAACAGATTTGGAAATAGAATCGCTTGTTGAAGGAACAATATTTCAGTTTGAAATAGGAACAATTATTTTATGTTTTTACGTGGCTTGATTGTTTTATCAGGTATCAAGCACCAACGCCAGATGGGAACGTACCCTAATCATTGCGAGCAAATTTTGTTGGGAGCCGAGACTTTGTATGTGCAAATACCTTCTAAAAATTTAAGGCAAGGTAAGGCAGAAGTTTGCTTATAATACCACACATGTTCAAGTGAAGCATGGCATTAGACTGGCAATCAACCCCACCGAGTGTGTCTCCACGTTGTCGTCGTGGTGGGGCTTGCGTGTCTCAATGATCTTGGGGGCTTTGCCGGTAGAGCCACTCATGCCGGAAGGCCTCAAGTGAGAGACCTGACTAAGAGAGACATGGGGCGGAGTCAATGTCATCTGACTTCCGCGAGGGGCGCGCCGTCTGAGGACTTCAACAGTTGTTGGTGTTCTGGACGGCGCGCGTTTCTCTCCTCATCGTTGGAGAGTGGGAAGAGTGGTTCACCTCTAGTACGTGTCTGCTCATCAGACATGACTGAGGTGAAGGAGTGGTCTGGGGACCCCACCCCATAAAAAAGGCAAAGCTGTGTTCAGCAAAAATATGGAAGCGAGTCATAAAAACAAACTACCCCAGGAGGGTACCTGCTGCTCCGCAGTAGGAGAATCCCTCACCGAGCAGAGCTCGGTCAGTCCCTCGTATTCTGGGGGGGACAATGAACGCCCAATATCCAATTCGGATTTTTACCCGTCCTTCGGGGACGCATTGAGCCAGGGTGGCTCACCTACCGGTGTTGAGGAGTCGCTGGGTTCTATTCCCAGTACGTCCTCGGCACCGAAACAAAACGCACAAAGAGTGCCAAAGGCGCGAGCACAATTTGTGCGCCCGGCTACTCCGGTTGCCGTAGAGGAAGGGAGTGATGCAGGGTCGGAGTCCGACGATGCATCTGGCGCGAAGGGCTCTTTTAAGAGCCCGGAGCTCGTGGAGGTGGGGGCTGCAAAGTTCCTCAAAAAGAAGCGCTCCAAGCCAGGGGACGGCCAGGGGTCGTCCTCTGATGGGGGGCTGAACTCGGGCCGGAGGAAAATTGGCCGGCGGGGCGGGGTCCAAGGACGGGGTGGGGGCAGAGGGCTCACCACCCAGGATGCCGGCCAGCGAGCCAGCGAGCCCAGGCGAGCTAGCCCAGCCGAGCCGGCCCAGGGAGCCGAGAGGCTGCCAATGGAGGGGCCCTCTGACACCTCAGGTGGTGAGCCGGACGCCGCTGGCGGCTCCAAGGCGGAGCGAGTCGCCAGCAGTTTTGAGCAGGTCGTGGTAGCAGCGATCAGGGGTGTGGCCTTGAAGAGGATACAAGCCTCCAAAGACAAGGTCGTACCCGCTGCTACGGCCTCCATTATGGCGGCAGCGAGGGCCCTTCAGGCCGGGCTTACGTCGGACGAAATGTCCGAGATGCGGGCGGAGGTCGGCCGCCTGACAGCCGCTATGGAGCTTCTCCGAAAGGAGAACGAGGAGCTCCGAGCGGACCTGGCCCGGCTTCGAAAAGCTGGCCCTCCGGAGGTGCCGCATGGAGCAGTGCAGCAAGGGCAGGGTGTGCCCTTGCCGGCGGAGGACCGGGTTTTGTCCCTGGTGCGGCAAGAGCTGGCTGCCTTCAACAGCCGGTTCTCCGTACTTGAGGGCATTGTCTTGCGCCCCCCGCTAGCGGCGAGCAGACCGGCCACCTTTGCGGCCACCGTGGCTGCCGCGGCCAAGCCTGCGGCCAAGCCTGCGGCCAAGCCTGCAGCCAAGCCCACGCCTCTGGCCAAATCGGCCAGATTGGCGCAGCCTAAGCCCAAGAAGGACGGGACGGCTGCACAGGTGGCGGTGACTCAGAAGGCAAGGGCCCCAGCCACTGCGGCAGGACGGTCGCCCCCCCCCCAGCCTTCTAATTCCTCTCCGGCCGACGCCGAATGGCAAGTAGCCGGGGAGAAAAAGAAGGCGGCTAAGGCCAAAAGGGCGGCCAATAAAAAGGAGAGGCGGCAACGGCGCAAGAAGCGAAGCGCCGCGGCTAGGCTCCGCGCCCCAAAGTCCGCAGCTGTAGTGATCACACTACAGCCGGAAGCGGAGAAGAAGGGCGTGACCTACCGTGAGGTGCTCGCTAAGGCGTGGGCGGCAGTGAACCTGGAGGAGATCGGCGTCGCCGATGGCTTCCGAATGAAGGTCACTGCGACGGGGGCCCGGATGCTGGAGATCCCCGGGGCGGCCAGCGGCCCTACCGCTGACGCTCTTGCCGAAAGGCTCAGGGCGTCCTTAAACGCGGAAGAGGCCCGGGTGTCCAGGCCTACTAAGTGCGCTGACATGCGCATTTTGGGCCTGGATGACTGCGTGACGGCGGAAGAAGTTGTGGCCGCCGTGGCTAGGACTGGAGGGTGCTCTGCCGAGCAGGTGAGGGCGGGCACCATCCGTCCTGATAACACGGGTATGCAAACCGTTACGGTGAGCTGCCCCGTGTCGGCGGCCCAAAAGATAGCCGGGGAGGGCCGAAGGCTCCGGGTGGGCTGGGTATCCGCGCAGGTTAAACTGCTGGAACCCAGACCTCTGAGGTGCTTCCGCTGCCGGGTGGGTAACCACGTGGGAGCATGTTGCACCTCGGAGGTGGACCGCAGCGATCACTGTTTCCGCTGTGGTCAGCCCGGTCACAAGGCCGGTTCTTGTAATGCCACGCCGCACTGTTTTGCTTGTGCGGCGGCTGGCAAGCCGGCCGATCACCGGGCTGGGGGCAAGGCCTGCGCTCCCCCCCCCAAACCCAGGGGCAGAGGCAAGCCCTCCGCCACCGCCGTCACCGCCGCAGCCGCCACTATCGCCGCCGCCGTTGCCGCCACCACCGTCGTCGCTGCCGCCGCTACCACCGCGGCAGGGCCTTCACAGGGGGCCCAGGAGGGGGCTGAAATGGAGTGCCAGTAAATGGCCCCATTACGTCTCCTCCAGGCGAACATCAACCACTGCGCCGCCGCTCAGGATCTCTTGCTCCAGAGCATGGCGCAGTGGACGATTAACATCGCCGTGGTCGCTGAGCCGTACTTTGTCCCGCACAGGGACGACTGGGTGGAGGACCTGAGCGGCTCAGTGACCATTATTTCATCGGCCGCCGCCGGTACCCCGTCCCTTGAGGCCGTCAAGAGGGGAGGGGGTTGCGTGGCAGCACGGTTCGGGGAGATTGTCGTGGTGGGAGTATACTTCTCCCCGAACCGAACTCTCGCCGAGTTCCACAACTCCCTTGGGGAGTTAAGAATCGTCGTCGTCGGGTACCATCCCCTCCCAGTGATCGTCCTCGGGGACTTCAATGCCAAGAACGTGGCTTGGGGTTCCCGGTATACGGACACACGGGGCAGGATGGTGGAGGACTGGGCTCTGGAGACAGGCCTGGTCGTCCTAAACCGGGGTTCTGTCCCCACGTGTGTGCGGATGCGGGGTGAATCAGTGGTGGACATCTCGTTCGCCAGCCCCGCTCTGTCACCGCGTGTCATCGACTGGCGCGTCATGGAGGGGGTGGAGACCTATTCCGATCACCGGTACATCCGGTTTGACGTCTCCGCCCAGACCTCGGGCGCGCCGGTCCGACAGACCCCGAGTGGTCCGCGGTGGGCGCTGAAGCAGCTGGACCGGGAGCTTCTCCTGGAAGCCACGATCGTGCAGGCCTGGGTGTCATCACCGGACAGGCCTGCCGACATCAATGACGAGGCGGAGTGGTTCCGGGAGGCCATGTCCGAAATATGTGACGTGGCAATGCCCCGGGTCCAGCCCGGACGTGCCCGGCGCCAGGTGTACTGGTGGTCGCGTGAGCTGACCGCTTTACGCGAGGCGTGCGTTGCTGCGCGCCACCGGTACTCCAGGCACCGCAGGCTCCGTGTCCGCCCTCCGGATACGGAAGCCATTCAGGCGGAGCTATACGAGGGGTACAGAGCAGCGAAGACTGCCCTCCGAGCAGAGATCCAGCGGGCCAGAGGACTGGCCCGCGAGGAGACGCTGGAGACTCTCAACAGAGACCCGTGGGGACGCCCCTACAAATGGGTGCGAGATAAACTCCGCCCATGGGCCCCCCCGCTGACGCAGAGTCTCCGGCCCCAGCTCGTGGAGGACGTGGTGAGCGCTCTGTTCCCTTCGCGAGGGGAACATACTCCCCCGCCCATGGCTCCGCCTCCTGCGGTGCCAGATGCGGACCACACCGACGACGACGATGCTCCAGAGGTGACCGAGGTAGATCTGAGAGTGGCGGTACGTAGGCTGAATGCCAAGAATACCGCCCCAGGACCCGATGGCTTGCCTGGAAAAGCCTGGGTTCTGGCTTTAGAGGCTCTCGGGCCTCGACTAAGGGGGCTCCTAAGCGCATGCTTGGAGAGGGGCCAGTTTCCACTTCGTTGGAAGACGGGGAAACTGGTCCTCATAAAGAAACCAGGGCGCCCGGCGGACTCTCCGTCCGCTTACCGGCCCATCGTGCTGCTCGACGAGGTGGGCAAGCTCTTTGAAAGAGTAATTGCAGACCGCCTTGTCGGGCGGCTGGTGCGGGTGGGGCCGGATTTGTCGGAGAGCCAGTTTGGTTTCCGTAAGGGGCGCTCTACGGTGGATGCCATCATGCGCGTTCGAGCCCTCACGACGGGGGATGCTGTTGCCCGGGGTGGGGTCGTCTTGGCGGTGTCTCTTGACATCGCCAATGCCTTCAATACCCTGCCCTGGAGTTGCATTAGGGAGGCACTTCGGTATCACCGGATGCCGACCTACCTCTGTCGTGTGGTCGAGGCCTATTTGACGGACAGGGCCGTCATCTACCCCGGTCACCACGGAGAGTGGAACCGGCGAGAGATGTCGTGCGGTGTCCCACAGGGATCGGTCCTGGGGCCGCATCTGTGGGACATCGGGTACGACTGGGTGCTGCGCGCCGACCTCCCTAGTGGCGTCAGCGTAGTCTGCTACGCTGACGACACGCTAGTCCTGGCACAAGGGAGTTCGCATCAGGCGGCGGCCGAACTGGCGGCACGTGGGGTTGCGACAATCGTCGATAGGATCCGGCAATTGGGACTCGAGGTGGCATTGCACAAGTCCGAGGCCATGTGTTTTTATGGTCCTCGGAACGCGCCACTGTCGGGTTCCCAGATAACGGCGGGAGGGGTTCACATCGGCGTCGAGTCGACGATGAAGTACCTGGGACTCGTCCTCGATAGCCGGTGGAACTTCGTGGAGCATTTTCGACGTTTGGCTCCCAGACTGGAGCGGGCCGGGGCTGCTTTGAAGCGGCTCCTGCCCAATCTAGGGGGTCCAAACGCCTCCTGCCGGAGGCTCTACGCGGGGATCGTGCGGTCCATGGCCCTTTACGGGGCACCGGTGTGGGCGCGTTCTCTGAGGCTGCGACCAGCGCAGCGGTTGAACGCGTCCCAAAGGGTCATGGCCATCAGGATGGTACGGGGATACCGCACGGTCTCCCGTGAGGCGGCGAGCCTCCTTGCCGGATTGCCGCCATGGGATCTGGAGGCGAAAGTCCTCGCGCACATTTGGGTGTGGCGCGAAGAGGCGAAACTCCGGGGCATAACTCCGCTGCCGCAAGAAATTGCGGCACAGCGGACGGAGCTCCGGAGGGATCTCATGGCGACATGGAGAGTGCGATTGTCGCAACCCAGCGCTGGGCACGCCACAATTGTGGCGATAAGTCCCCTCTTTGAGGAGTGGCTGGAGAGGCGCCACGGCGTCCTCACCTTCCGCCTGACGCAGGTCCTCACCGGACATGGATGTTTCGGGAGGTTCCTGTTTAGGATTAAGCGGGAGGAAACGCCCGGGTGTCACCACTGTGTGGATCGCCCGGAGGACACGGTGGAGCATACGGTGGAGGTCTGCCCAGCTTGGGCGGAGCACCGCCGTGTCCTCACGGAGGCGATCGGCGGCGGCGATCTCTCGCGTCCGGGCCTGGTTCAGGCCATGGTTCGGAGCGAGAGTGCATGGGAGGCCGTCACCTCCTTCTGCGAAGCAGTTATGCTAGCGAAGGAGGAGGCGGAACGCGTGAGGGTGAGACAAGGTTCACGCCCTCATGCCCCTAGTCGCCGCAGGAGACGCCCCGGGCGTCGGGAGTCGCAAGCCGATTTCCGGCCACCGTAGGCGCGGGCCTGCGGACGGTGAGCGATGGGTAGCTCGCCGTCCGATAAGGACCAGGCCCGGGTCGACGGCGCGTTGTGTTCCACGCGCGCCTCAAAGAGATGTCAGCACAAACTGACGGGGTCCGTCAGGACCAATGCCTGCCGGGGTTGCGAGTTTGTCCGAAAGGGATATCGTGGCCCTGGCACACAGGCAACGGAAGGAACACGGGTGGGTTTTAGTCAGTAAAAGTCTGACACGCCCTCCCGCTCCGCCCAGAGCGGGAGAAGTTATTTGATGATTTCCCACCCAAAAAAAAAAAAAAAAAAAAAAAAAAAGACTGGCAATCAAGCGTCCATCCGAAAGCGATTACCATATCTAATACGTACGTGCCTTCATCATTTCATTGTGTTTAATTCTACACTAATAAGTTCCAATACTGTTAACCACATCAAAGGTCCGAATTAGCATGAGCGGGCACGTTTGAGGGATAATAAAGCGGTAGTGGTAGTCAGCTAGAGTACCTTAGGGGCTAATTTCGCCTGGCAAGTAATGATTATGAGTCTGGCGCCAGGCCTGCAAAGGACCGCAATATGCAAATGATTTTAGCCTTCAGCGTTCAACTGTCCGACGCTCCTGTAAAATAATTATATTAAAATTAACTTCAAATAAGTATTATTTTCTTATAATTTTGTCATAGTCACAAATTAAATCTACTAAAGGTTGGTGACGTACCTAATTACAATCAAATTACGACGAAAATGGGTGAAATTCAATTATGTATGCTACCTAATTATTATCATTGTTTAATTACTTAACTTCACGAAATCATCACGTAAATGGGTTACCCTTTTTTCATCGAAAAGAAATTGACAAATTATCACTTCCCAAACAACTTTCCGCATAATTTAATTTGCCAAATTATTAATTAGCAAAAACGCCAACCTAATGCCAAGTAAAAATGAACGTTTAAACAATAACTTGCTTGCCAACTAGTACTTTTACCAACTTTAATGTAGTCAAATATTTTAGTTGGTAAATACGTATATCTATTTGACACGAAATATTTTTTTTTTAATTTTTTTTTTATATGTATTTTACACAAAATATTTCGTACCGTCAGTTTTCAATTTACCATTTCTATTCCGTCAATTGCAATCTACTAAAGTAATTTTTTTCGATATATTTTAGTCGTTTCTGGCGTAGGGGGTCACAGTTTTAACCTAACCTACGCATTAAAAAAAAAAACCTATTCTAACTAGTTCGGTTCCTGGTAGCCTACTAAAAATAATTAATACAATTATTTGACTAAATTTTTATTGTCTAAAGATTGTTTGCTGTAATAAATCATTTGATTAAAGACCAAAATGTGCCTTAATGACATTATCCTTGGTAATATTCTGCCAAGTAAAAATTTGACCAAATGAAAATGTGCGAACTAAAATCATTCCAAATATTGCATTGGTATAAAAAATGGTTGCTAAAATTTGTTTGGGTAGTGAAATTTTGTCAAAATCTTCTCGGAAAAACGGCAGGATCCCGACCATAATCAAGGCCCTATTAAAATTTTCATGTACCTAATCCCTCAACACAAATGTTAAATACATAATAAATGCCTTTCTTAAATCCTGTCTGTCCTGTAGGTACATTAATTATTCCTTTTCAATTTAATTACAAAATAAGTACACTTAACATAACATAACATCACGCCTGTAACCCCGGAAGGGTTGGGCAGCGGTGTACTCTATAGTACACCCACGTTTCGCCTGTTATGTTTAAGTCCCATGTAATAGGGGGCGAGCCTATTGCCATCAACCGGGCACGAATCCAGACTCCGGGCTGCTACAGAGAAATTCCTGGTGGAAAACCCCAATATCACTTTGTCCGACCTGGGAATTGAACCCCGGACCTCGTGTTCAGCAGTATCGCTTGCGCCCACTAAACCAACGAGGCAGTACAGACAAAATAAGTATTACACTATTATTAGGCATTGTTGACTTGACGTCTCCTCAAACTTCAAGTACTATCATAAATTCTCAATAACAACAAAGAATCACTCTAAACAAAGGATAGATTTATTCTCAACGCTAAATTATTCCTCTTACAAAGATTAACAACAAGGAGAATGCTCCATTTAGACGATTAAGCTTTTGTTAATAAACGCTTCAGACTAACAACAAAAGGGGTGACAAATAATTCGTTTATTTACCCTCTAAAGATAGGATAATCATTCAAGACGACGGTAATTGGGCAGCCCTGAAATATTGGACACTTTTGTTGGTTTTAAGACGCTGACAACAGCTAAAGCGCGGTCACTGTCAGACTGCATACAAAAGAAAGAGAAGCGCGATGACATAACGCTTGTAATTTATTTCAAAATAATTTAAGGAATTATCTATTTACTCAAAAATGAGTTAAGTAATCGAAAATAAAAAACAACCGAGTTCTGCATTCAAATAAGACATTCTTACTGGATTGGAACTCTAAGTAAAAAGTTAGTTTACCGTCAATTTGTATCGAGATTTATTTTTCTAAACGTGTTTTGGTAACAACCAAGTTCTGAGATATATGTTCAATAATAACATATATTTTTCCCCTAGGACCACAAACTATATAGATTTGGCAATTTTTTTGTTTAAGACGGCAAGCCTACTTAGATCATTTGCCTCTTGTCAGCGCCTTAATCACGAGATAACGTGGAGATATTACTGGCTGTTGCTACCAATGATATTATAATTATCTAAAAAGAAGTAGATATGATACCTACCCAACATTCAATCTTCAAAAACGGCACAGTGTCACATTATTAAAAGACAGGTGGAATTAGGACGGCATGTCGTAATTTTCGGGCGTGAAAAAGAGACAAGACGAAGAAAATTAGGCTAATTAGCCAAATATTAACGTGTCACTTGGAGAGCGCGTTTATCCTATCTACCACTTTTTAGGATTCCGTACCCAAAGGGTGAAACGGGAACCCTATTACTAAGGCTCCGCCGTCTGTCTGTCTGTCTGTCCGTCTGTCACCAGGCTGTATCTCGTGAACCGTGATAGTTAGACAGTTGAAATTTTCACAGATGATGTATTTCTGTTGCCGCTATAACAACAAATACTAAAAAACAGAATAAAATAAATATTTAAGGGGGCTCCAATACAACAAACGTGATTTTTTTGCTCGTTTTTGCTCGATATTGATAACGGCAACAGGTAGACGCTTGAAATATTCACAGAATGTTTAGTTATACATTCACTTTAAAAATAAATAATTAAATTAAAATAAAACAAATATTTACGGGGGGCTCCCATACAGCAAACGTGATTTTTTTGCCGTTTTTATAGATAAAAATATAGGTAAATATAGGTACGGAACTCTTAGTGCGCGAGTCCGACTCGCACTTGGCTGGTTTTTACTTATTTGGTTGCTTAATCATTTGGTTGCAACTAAATCTAACCTGTACTATTCCTATATCACAAGGACAAGACATATTGGAACTGATAATGATACCTAACATTAATAGGGGTTGTATACACTTCCTATCTACACATCGAGTGTCACGGATACACTTTTCTTATCAAATCAAATCGAAGTCCTATATTTGCGTAAATTGTGATAGGTACTAAAAGCAAAAGATGTTAAATATAAAATTCAGTGCAGTCACATTCTGCCATGCAATGATGGGAAGCAAATATTTCATGGGTGTTAACCAGTTAAATAGTAACATGCAAGTATAGCATAAAGCATAATAGCATAATCAGTCTATAACAGGGATGGCGAACTTCCATACATCTACGTGCAATTTTTTGGGTTCCGTACCCAAAGGATAAAACGGCAACCCTATTACTAAGGCTCCGTCGTCTGTCTGTCTGTCTTCTGTCTGTCTGTCCGTCTGTCACCAGGCTGTATCTCGTGAACCGTGATAGTTAGACAGTTGAAATTTTCACAGATGATGTATTTCTGTTGCCGCTATAAGAACAATACTAAAAAACAGAATAAAATAAATATTTAAGGGGTCTCCCATACAACAAACGTGATTTTTTTTGCCCGTTTTTGCTCGATATTGATAACGGCAACAGGTAGACGCTTGAAATATTCACAGAATATTTATTTATATATTCACTTTAAAAATAAATAATTAAATTAAAATAAAACAAATATTTAAGGGGGGCTCCCATACAACAAACGTGATTTGTTTGCCGTTTTTATAGATAATGGTACAGAACCCTTCGTGCACGAGTCCGACTCGCACCTTGCCGGTTTTATTTCCAAATAAATATTGAAAGTGTCCATGACGTGCCACCAATCAATCTTTACTTCTTACCTTAAAAAAACTATATACTTTCAGAATAATTCCTTTCATATTAAACAAGTTTTATATTGATTTAAATGAAATAATAAATTAGTGCGACTTCTGCTGTTGCAAACTAGATGACTTAGGTACCTACCGACATTCTTGAAGTGATGCCGTGCCCAAATTATTTTGTTACGTGCCACCAATGGCACGCGAGCCATTGGTTCGCCATCCCTGGCCTATAATGTTCCCACTGCTGGGGACACAGGCCTGCTCTCGTTGACTGGCCGATGACGGGCCGTAATCCACCACGCGGGGCCAGTGCGGGTTGGTAGATGTCACATGTCTTCGAATTTTAGGTTCTAGAACATGCCGGTTTGCTCACTATGATTTCCTTCACCGTTTTGAGAGCAGTGGTCATGAAAGAATTTACACAAAGTAAAGCGCCTGTCTTTGTTCGAACCTAGGACCTACAACTCATACGAGTAAGTGGCGGAGGTTACCACTACTTAAAAACAAATTATACAATAAAAATAAAAAAAACTTTTCTTTTCAGCACTAGTTTTACAAAATTAGAATTGAAATAAGGTCGTCGAAGGTCTTTAAATCAGGTTGTGGCTTCTTATTTTCCATCTCCAAAAATTTTAACAAACGTATATAAAACGTTATCCACAAACATATTCTACCTTATGTGCTGCGTCGCGCCGTGCAACAACCAACTATACGTTAAAGAAGTTTCCAACTTTAAAATGCACCATTTGCTCGAAGCTCTCGTCGACTTTTTAATCTGTTGATCAAACAGGCGGACGGCCGACGACAAATTTATTCTTGCACACAAAGATCTTAATCGCGATGTTTGCTTTTGAGCTTCAGCTCTTTTTAAACTGAAGATATATTTTGCTAAACTACAAGAAAAAATAAAATATAAAACGTTTGAAGTCGAGCTGTGAAAACTTGGCGGAATATTTTTGCGTTCATTATGATTTGCTCTGTTGTGATGGAAAGTTCTTTTTTATATAATTAGAAATAAATCTCTCATACACAATAAAGATACTACTTTAAGGCTTGTGCAGACAGGTGCGACGTGACTCTGGTGGAACAATTTCTATGAAAACTTCACGAACATTGTTATATCAGTGTCGCGTCGCACCTGTCTGCACTAGTCTGTAATGCTACTGTACATGTACTTTAGGTAAATACAAGAATGTCGTATAAAAATTAAAGAAATAGGTACCTAAACTAAAACTATTTTCAGTTACAGTTAACATGTTACAGGAAAAAAACATGTAATCTCATTCTGTCACTAATCGCTCCCAAATATGTTGTCGCTGTCAAAAAGTGTCAAAAGAAAAGAAAATCAAAAGTTGCCAAATTATGATTTGTTTGAGAATCTTTGTTACGCTGTCCGTCAGGTGTGTCATGTATTTTTGCTTTGGCATCCGGCCAAGGCATTGTTATTTAAAAAGTATTTAAAACCACAAACACATGCTTTCCAAAAAATTGCCCGCATGAAATTAAATCGCGTACAATAAATAGCACATTGTGTTACTTGCAACTGACACGGTGTTAAACGTACAATTATGTCAAGACTGATCTGACATTTGGTAAATTGTTGTCATGCATTGACTACAACGAATTTTGGTCCAGTAGTCGTTTTTCTTACGTGTTTAATATTTTCAATCAGAAATCTCCGATTTTCAGTAGAAGTCAAGTTAAAAAACCACGAAAGAAGCTTTTTGGCTCCAAGAAAACGTATCGTGTCAGAAAATCATTGTAGTGGAATGACAAAGAATTTGACAACAATCAAAGTTTTACAGTAACCTAACAAAACAGCATGTTATTTACCGCAGAAAATATCGATTCTTCCAAAATTAACCCATAGAATCTCAAGCTGCAACTGGTTGCTAAATTATTATAATAAGCGGTAGGGTCAGCGTGCAAATTGTGGTGCATTAAGCAAATTCGGTCAAATTAGCGCCGGCATGGCCAGTAATAACTGCGGAGCTCCCAGTCCTGCCAACAGTTGGAACAACTAAAAACATTATTTACATTATTTTGCGTCTTAAACTTGGAATATTTTCTCCAATGTTGTAATCTTCTTTCACTGATTGGCTGTTGTTGTGGACTTTAAAGGAAACTTATGGTTGGTAGTTGTAATTATATTTCATAAATTTTATGTTCAGAAACATTTGTACAGCGCTTCCGCTGTTGCAAGAAAATGATTGTGAAATTGTGTTATCGTTAATTTTATATTGTTTGATTTTCAGTGTTCTTTAGTTTAAACTAGAACAAGTATTTCCGCCTTGATTTTCTACTGTTTTATTTATCTTTTTAATTAAGTATTATTTGTTGGTTTCATTTTTTTTATGTATGATTTTAACATTGTCAGTTTAAAATCAAATAAAAAAATATGTCATTATTGACATATTTTTTTTATTTGATTTTATATTAAACATTATTACATAAATGGGATTAAAACTGATTGAGTTTTAATTACTTACGAAATGACTGTCATATCATTGCTGTAAAATTGATTTTAGCACTAAACTGATTATTTATAAAATTCAAGTTAAAATGGTATAATATTCCTCTCTCAAAAAATAATAAATACCTATTACTGAGTTTTGTTAAGGCTCGTGCAGACTGGCGCGATATCGCGGGCGCGATAGGCATCGCGACCCATGTGGCGCCCACGATATCGCACCAGTCTGTACGAGCCTTTAAACTCACAATCGGCTGGTTCTTCTTCCATTGGTAGGTATCAAATTGGCGGAGTGGTTATAAACAATTTTATATTGTTTGATTTAATCATTTTAATTTCAACACATTATTTAACAGGTGCTATTTATAACACAAAAAGAACAAACGTTGCAACACTTGCACCGTAAATAAAATATGTCCGGCCACATATAATTTATGCGGTCCACATTTTGTGGCGAATTCGTAAAGGGACCGGCGCTAAATGAAACGAAACAACTGTTGTTTGTCTGTGGTGTTGCACTGACGTTGGCAATTTTAACTAATGACGTCTGACGTTTGACGTTTGACGCCAGATGGGGCACACCGGTTGGAGGGAAGTATTTATTGATTTTCACGTTTAGACAGACAGGTATCATCTGCTTGTCATTAGCTGTCGTCTTTTGTCAGTTCTAAGAATGAGGTGGATGCGTTTTTGTGGCGTTACTACACTTAATTGTTTGGTTTTTCAGCATTTTAAATTATTAGTTGTCACAACATTTGGGAACTAAATGTATATCTACGGACTTTTGAGCATTAAACGTGCCACTTTCTACAAAAACTTACAGCCAGTTTTAAATCTAAAGTCTAGATTTTCATCCCTCAAGGATCACGTTTAACAAATAGATCAAAATCTCTGTTATTTCAAAGTCTAGCTTGGTTCAATGATATCGTTCCACAAAGAACTATGTTGTGGAATAATTCTGCTTCGAAATTCAACTGCGGTAGGTGTAGATAAGACAAGTTTGCTTATCTCGAAAAGGATAAGGAGGTGCTAAACATAGAAACCAGCCAGACGGTTCGATGATATACCTATATAGTGGGGACCACAGGGCGACACGATACGAGGATACGAAGATTAGGTTGCAAAAAAAAAACGAAATGAAGATAATTATGGAAAAAACTACTATCCGTTTTAAAAGCTAAATGCAAATTTTAACTGAACAGAAAACATATTACTTACCTGTCAGGTTAACTACTTTTCAATACGACTCCACAGCAAAACCAATTATTTTCCAATTAAAATCAAGGACTTGTCAGTTTTTCCTTGACGTAATGCATTAATAATACCACTTTAATTTTACCCAAAACTGACGTATTAACGAGAAAATTTAAAATTACGGGTTGATGGCTGACAGCGTTTTATATACCTAGGGCTTAAATCCCTTAAAATCCTCATGTGGTTGCCAGTAAAGCCTTGTACCTCGCCAGTTTTGTTCGCACAGGCTAACATAATCCCTAGATTACGAGAATTTATAAAAATGTAAAAAGGACGTATGTATTAATCTTTTATTCGCTTTGTGTGACATTCGTGAAGCGTTTTGTGGTGTGTAGTGTTTAAATTATTATTGTGTATGCTGAAGTTTTAATTTTTATTGTGCTACTAACTAGATTCTGTTAATACACAGTACATTTATTATTAAAAGTGTTGTGATGTAGCTATCTGGTACAGGGATTATGATAATTCTGGTAAAACATATTCAAAACTGACTTAAGTACTTTGAAGAGATTCAATTAATTTAGACGGCGTAGAAGTTAGAGTTTATGTTTTGTTTTTGGTATTACAATATTTTCTTTTAGTCCCTTAATTTACCAACCAAAATAATACTGAAACATTCCCTTTATTTTTTTTTGTTAAGTACTAAATTTCTTTCTAGTAAACCAAAAAAATAAACCGGCCAAGTTTTTGTCGGGCCATGCATAAAGAAGGGTTCCGTAGTTGGGATGAATTTATCCCAAGAACAAACCTAACATTATATCTAGTTGAAAAACATGTTCCCTCATACATTCCAACTGCAAATGTAAGTTTGTACGCACAATATTGAGTGATTTACCATGTTATTTTAAGACCATAGACTTCTTATAGGTTTTTCTGTAGGTAATCTATAAGTAAAGAACTGCCTACCATACCAACTAACTATAATATTCTCAACTCAAACTCAAAGCATTTATTTCAAATAAACCAATTACAGGCACTTTTGAATTGTCAAGGAGTCGGTCAGTCATAAAGATGAAGCTATCCAGTTACCCATTCCAAAGCTTAGTAGGTATAAGGTACCTATGGAGAAGAACGGGCAAGAAACCCCACGGACACTCTTTTAAATTGACATATGGTTACAAAATATTGGTTACATCATTGTGTTGAAATTATATATGTGAGAACGATGATGTATTTTGTTTCCAAATTTCAACTTAATCGGTCCGGTAGATTCGGAGAAAATCGGCTGTGACAGACGGACAGACAGACAGACATACGAGTGATCCTACAAGAGATCCGTTTTTTCCTTTTGAGGTACGGAACCCTAAAAAAACATGACAAAGGCAAATGAATAACTTCAGTACATAACCCCCACACAAACACCGTATACGCGTATAAGTTACCTCGATCCAACATGGCGGCATGATGGTTCCCCTGCAGACATGCGGGAAGCATTGTTTAGAACGTACTTAAAAACTAATCCAGCCTAGTGCTATTAAAACAAAGTACACTCTCGACCGTGACAGCCTCTGATTGGTCGTCCAACGTCCCTTTACAGACATTGCTCATTGTTCTACAAGTCTAGTTCCCCCCACTCTATGTCTGTTTCCCCCTTTATTTTAAAACTACTCTTGTATTAATAAAACTATGAACATTTTGTTGAGTTTGCTTTGCTTTGTAAAGGCTCGATGGCAAATGGCTTGTGTTTTAGAAAATATATTCAGTTCAGTGTTTTTATTTTATTTATATAATGTTGGTTGTTTTACAGGATATGGCCCGTGAGACTACAATTCATATTTCAACTTGATTTGTTTTATTTTGCTGTAGATTTATTTATAGCTGGAAGTTTTAATTTTATCATCGCAGTTTCCACTTTTGTACATAACTGTGACCCCATATGGCTCACTATTTCATTAATGTTATATCTATAAATTTATAATCATCTTAACAAATAGACGAGCTATTAAATATACTGTGCCATGAATTTATAACCACGTTCTGATCACAACTAATTGTATCTGATGATTTACATCGTACCATCCGTCTGTTAGTTAATTCAGTACAATCCTGTTTTAGCACCATCTATTGAAACCGAATATAGGTAGGTAGGTACTCGCTTACTATAGGCAGGTATTTACTAGGTAGATTACAAGCAGATGTGTCTATTTACAAAAATAAAAAAGACCAGTACATATTATAGTGTTGAACAAAGGGATGCGTTCTGATTGGTTAAAAATTCAAGAATAGCGGCATTCAACCCCCTCGCTGCAGTATCAAATTGCGGTCATGGAGCCTGAGTATCAATTATCCAAAATGGCCGCCCAGTATGAACTTAGGGCAAGTAAGCGCCAACAGATGTATTTAAAATAAAATTTTGGTGTGAATTTCAGTCTAAATTTTACTAATTTTATGCCTCAGTAGAATAGTATCTTAAAATTTCTATTTCATTACTAGGTAGGTACTTAGAAAATTTCACCGTCACAATATTAAACGAAAATAAAGAAGGTATCTATCTAGTGTAAAACGCAGCTCTTTTAGAATATTATTAATATTTCTAAAAGTTTTCAAATAACTTTTAAGATTATTTTCACTTTTAAAACCAGCTTTCATTATTGAGGGTTTTGAAAGGATTTTTAAAAGTAAGCAAAAAAAGTTAGGTAAGTCTTATCTGGATTTAAATAACTAAGAAAGATATCTACCTATTCAAAATGTTGAATTATGGAAAGACATTCCTAATCTTCTGGCAAACTCCATACATACTTAATTTAAGTAATAGAGTTTTCAACTTTTTTATATTCAGTAGGAAGATAAAATCTAAAATGTATACAATTTGTGGAGTCGTGGTTAAGGCCTCGTCCCTGATGCACGAGGTTGTGTGTTCAAATCCGGGCAAGGACCAATGTGACTTTTGATGTGAAACATCTATAGACGCACGTAAAACCGATACCTGGCGGGGCGACGCACGCCGCGTGGCGATCAGCCACTAAACACTTATACTGTCTATACTTAGTAGTGTGTAAATGAGTGTGTAGTGCGATGTTTCACATCTGTCAGTCGTCCCGGGGCAACTCATTTTTTTTTTTATGGACTTTTTGTGTTTATCTTAGACATTACTGACATTGACATTGAGCTGTGTGGTGCCGGATACAAAGAATAGCACCATCCTATTTCTTCCCGTGGGTGTCGTAAAAGGTGACTAAGGGACTTAATAAAGAATGGGCAGCAGCGTTCTCTATGCATTTTAACACTATACCGCGATCGCCAACCCGCTTGCCAAGCGTGGCGATTATGGTAACCCCCCGCCCCACCCTTTTTTTATTTTTTTTAATGGAATACTTTTTAGTTGGGAAAAGGCTAGGCAGGTGATGATGAGGATGGTGAAGTAGTAGTGCATCAACAGCGCACACTTAGGTCTTAGTTCCAACGTGTTGATGCCTACCATTCCCGCAACAAACATAAACGGATACACACATAGGGATCATACCCCATTTTTAGGGTACCGTACCTCAAAAGGAAAAAACGGAACTCTTATAGGATCACTCGCGTGTCTGTCTGTCTGTCCGGCTGCCACAATCGATTTACTCCGAATCTACTGGACTGATTACGTTGAAATTTGGTACACACATGAATTTCTGTGACCCCAAACACGAAAGTGTAACGTAAATAAACGAATGTTGATTATGGGGTTCACGTTTGGAGTTTTTTTTTTTTTTTTTAAATAAATTGCAAACTGTACCGTGTGACATATCAAATGAAAGGACTTGTTATGAGGATGCCATATATTTTTTTTATAATTTTAAAATATTTAGTTTTAAAGTTATTAAAGAAAATAGACGAAAATTGAACATTCCCCCCCTTAGCTCAGAAACTGAGACGACAATGTTGAAAAAAATTCAGAGAATAGTTCTATACTTATAAATTGCAGGAAAACCTATAAGAAGTCTATGGTCTTAAAATAACATGGTAAATTACTCAATATTGTGCGTACAAACTTACATTTGCAGTTGTAATGTATGGGAGAACATGTTTTTCAACTACAATGTTATGTTTGTTCTTGGGATAAATTCATCCCAACTACGGAACCCTTCATTGTGCGTGGTCCGACATGCACTTGGCCGGTTTTTTTATATAAGTAGCTAGCAAATTTTCGTTGGACCCGTTCTATCATGAGCTTATATTTTTAACCGACTTCCAAAAAAGGAGGAGGTTCTCAATTCGGCGGTATGTATTTTTTTTGTATGTTTGTTACGCGATTACTCCGTTAATTATGGACCGATTTTGAAAATTCTTTTTTTGTTTGAAAGGGTATACTCCCGAGGTGGTTCCATTGCCACCAAATCAGAATCAAATGAGGGGATCCCATAGAAATCGAGGGAAACCCTCAAATTTTATAGGCAAACATGTAGCGATTTGGGTATTTTTTATAGTAAGTCGTGCATTTGCTCTCGGAAAGCACCATTTGGTGAAGTGGAACTGATGATGGAGACCACATATGGCCACCGGAACAATATAATAATGACTACCCCTATTTAACGGGTTACGAATAAGCAATTTATACACACGAATAATAAAGAGTGGGTATAACATTCCTGACCTATGTGTGAACTTAGGGTTCGTTTTACCACCCGTAAACGTTCCTGCCAAAAGGTAGTGGAACAAGCCCCTTTCAAACAACTTATATGATCAAATATCATCAAATTGTACCTACGTGTGAACCACACATTTGTAATTGTGAACACATAAATCTTCGGTGACATTATCGGTTTATTGAATATTATAAATATTGATAAACGACAACCGAATGTTGTAAACAATAGGTTTATTGCTTCCCGTTTCAGATCATTTAACTTGCACGTGACTTCGGTAGGGTTGCCAAATGTTTAGTATCTATGAATTTATTTATTGATCCTGATGTATAAGGGGTGACGAGTGGGAGATTTTTACTGACGATTATAATGTAACTTATGAGTTTAAGTATAATTCGATTATCAATACTTTAGTAGTTAGTGTTTGAAAATCTTTCTTGTTAAGTAGATACCTATTCGATTTTTTTGCTGCAGGAAAAAAATAATCCGGTATAATAACAGATCAAAACGTGACTAGCCGAAAAGCTTCAGGATTTATAACAAGCTTATTCCTAACTCTTAAAAAGTCTTATCAATTTCGAAACTTGGTCTGTATTCTTTCTTTTATTTTCACGCGTAAGTACATATACTTTTTCAGTGCTGAAACCGAAAGACAAACCAAAATATACAGAGATTTTACCCATAACTCGAACCCCACAGTACCCATACCGAAATTTACCTCGAAATCGTTCACCAAATCAAGCCAAAACGAGATTACGTAAACGTATAACCGCTTATAACATCGTAATGTAACTAAAATTGTGGCGGCTCATCGAATATTTTGTTTATTTAGTTTGCGGCTAGTTCACAAGCGTGTTTGCTATACCGAGCATTGAATAAATAATTATTGGTCTCTTGTTAAATATTAAAATGGGGCTAGATGTTGTACACGAGCGAATTTATATCAATGTAATTGGGGTGGATATAGGGGATGATAATTAGTTGTATTTTATTGGTGTTTAAGTGAATGTTGGTTTGTTAGATGACAAGCCACAAAACACACTGAAGGGGGACAAAATTTAACAAATGAATTTTCATCAAAATATAGTATGGGAGGTAAAAGAGGGGGTATACTTTAATGGTATTCTTGCACGCGTCCGTGTGGTGCCGGACGTAAAGAATAACACCACCCCATTTCTTCCCGTGGGTGTCGTAAAAGGCGACTAAGGGACTTACTAGAGAATGGGCAGCAGCGTTCTCTATGCATTTTAACACCACACTGCGATCGCCAACCTGCCTGCCAAGTGTGGCGATTATGGCAAACACCCACCCTTAGGGCGAGGCCTATGTCCAGCAGTGGACGTCTTTTGGCTGAAATGGTGAATGATGATGATGATCCATGCACACAAGTATACAGTAACGTGTGTTGGAAGATTTTTGCGCAAATTTCTAGATTTGTGTTACTTTCAATACTGGTGCAAGTCTATACTTGCGCAAAATTGGGCTTGCAGAAGAATACATTAACGTGTGTGGGATGACTTAGCACAAAATATATCTGAGAGCAGTGGTGGCCCAGTAGTAACGTCCCCGACTTACGAGTTGTAGGTCGTGGGTTCGAACCCAGGCAGGTGCTTTACTTTGTGTAAATAATTTCATCACCACTGCTCTCAAAACGGTGAAGGAAAAAATCGTGAGGAAACCGGCATGGCCTAGAAACAAAAAATTCAAAAGACATGTGACATCTACCAACCCGCGCTGGACCCGCGTGGTAGGTTTACAGCCCTCTCGAAGAGAGGAGGCCTTTGTCCCAGCAGTGGGAAAATTATAGGCTGATTATGTAGGTACGTATATCCGAGCCATTCGCTGTCACGCAGACGTGCGCTAGTGTAATCTGGCGAAAGTATGTCGTATCGTGTATAGCTACCATTAGAGCGTGTAATACCTACTCATAAAAATGAACAACTTTTACTATGGAACCTTTCTCTGAAACATTAAAAAAACAGCTTTTCCATACAAAAGTACAATCCATACAAACACGATCAAAATGTATGGAACTGCTGTTTTTTTTTGAGTTGGTTCCATTTTAAAAGTTTTCCAATTTCATGAGTAGGTACTACACGCCCTTAAAGAAACTAACTTCTTTTATATGCCACACTGTAATAACGGCACCCAATTATAAAAAATCGTGACCTCTATGAATTCTCGTTACCAAATTAATAAAACCGGCCAAGTGCGAGTCGGACTCGCGCACGAAGGGTTCCGTACCATTATCTACAAAAATGGCAAAAAATCACGTTTATTGTATGGGAGCCAAATATTTGTTTTATTTTAATTTAATTATTGATTTTTAAAGTGAATATATAACTAAATATTCTGTGAATATTTCAAGTGTCTACCTGTTACCGTTATCAATATCGAACAAAAACGAGCAAAAAAATCACGTTTGTTGTATGGGAGCCGCCTTAATTATTTATGTTATTCTGGTTTTTAGTATTTGTTGCTATAGCGGCAACAGAAATACATAATCTGTGAAAATTTCAACTGTCTAGCTATCACGGATCATGAGATACAGCCTGGTGACAGACGGACAGACAGACAGACAGACGGCGGAGCCTTAGTAATAGGGTTCCCGTTTTACCCTTTGGGTACGGAACCCTAATAGGCTCTCTTAAATATAATATTACTAAAATGACTTATAAAATAAAATAAAGTTATACAAGCTTTATTATACTTTGTTAATTAAAAAACTATCTTGTCTAAATAACAAAATAACGATCTTGCTTTTAAGAAATTTTAATAAAAGGACGTGATTCCCAAGAGACCTATAATAATTTTCGTTTTCAGTATCTCGTCTACAATGTAACTGATTGAACTTCTAATAAAGTGCTACATTTGAGCTTTGTTATAGATTCCCTAGACTCTTGAATATTGAAAGACTACAAAGGCTTTGAAAACTTAATACATTAATATTTGTATTTATTTTAGTTTCCTCTCATTTCCTCTCTTCTGAAGAGATGTCACTTTGTAAATCATGGTATCCAATGAGGAGAGCTACTCCCGATATAATTATTCCGCTAGGTGTCGCCTCGTTACTGGTGCTGTTTACTCGTCAAACACCATACATATTTTACGTATATTTAAATGATAATTTAATTATTCAATATAATGCCTGTATGTAGAGAGCATTGGATGACTGAATCGTAATAATAACGGCGTCGGTACACCGTCATCCTGCTGATGAGGAACGAAGAAAAGTGTGGGTCAGAGCCTTACGTCTAAAGAGTTGGAAGCTGGCTTCCAACGTTCAGAAGCTTCGTAATGATCAGTTATTAGACCTGAATATTTTTAAAGCGTGAGTGCCTACTGGTTAGTATCCTTAAAAACAATCAACAAACAGGCTTCATCTTCTTCACGTCAACGCCAGTTGTCGCTAGAAACAGCGCTGGGGCTCTGTCTCGCATAGGGTCACGGGATTTGGGTTTTGCGTGGATGTGACGCATATTTTCCCCCAACTTGTTCTTTCGTGTTTGTGTTTTGTTTTTTTCTTTGCGATATGTTTACTGCAAACAAACTATGTATTTTCTTCTTTCTTAGACTGATAGCAGTTACTAGCTTCATCTGTAGTTAGCTTTGCCTGACACATTTCATCCTCTTTCTTTTATCCCATGCTAGATTTGGCTTTAGCGCCATATATTTCAGGGTCTGCTTTCCTGGTCTTCTCACTCCACTTCACAAATTTTTTACTTCGTCATTAGGGATTTGTATTCTTCCTTACTTTATAGAACGAACAAAGAACACATTTTGTAAAAATAAATGAAATTATGATATACTGAATATTTTTTTTCAGTATATGTGAAAGTTTGTATGTTTGTTACTCAATCACGCTTTGACTGCCCCTTTGGTCTCGTGGTTGCAAGCGCGGCTGCTAAGCGTGAGGTCCTGGGTTCGATTCCCAGGTCAGGCAAAGTGTTATTGGGTTTTTCCATCAACCTGGCGGCAACGTCATTAAAAGATGCCCACCCATAGATAAATATAATGCTTGCTCAAGGATGTATATCTGGTACGGCTCTAATAATCCTTCCTTATCCCTAGGGCACGTTTTTTCTAGCATTATCGCGCCTATCAAAGCTTCGTGCATATCAATGGTCTCTGTAGTCCCATTAAACTTGAGGCTCTAGGGGCTAGTGTGAATCTTTGGGTTTATTCGAGTTATCGAGTCTGATTTAACCACGCTGGGGTCGGTACATTTCATTCATTCAGTCATTCATAGGAATTTCTTAGTAACAGCCCGGAGTTTGGAAGTTGACGGTGTGATACCCCTGTGCCTCGGAAAGCGCGTTAAGCCGGATGGCCGTGTCGTATTGCCGTGCCGTCGGACTATGAGACTGAGGAAAGAGAGAGTGTCACTATAATAAATATCTCCCGTGCTGAAGGCTGGTCTCCGCTGAGATTCGGTCTGGAGGACTATTATTACTACTCAATCACGCAAAAACGGCTGAACGAATTTGTATGTAATTTAGCACACTGATAGCGTGCTATATTTCTTAATCTGTATTATCACACAAGCTACTTTATATCCCGGTAGTACGTTCCCGTGGGATATTTTTCTACATACTTGCGGGCGAAGCCGCGGGCAAAAGCTAGTATGAAATTAAACATCCAAAGAAAATAATGAATTAAGGTATTCGGCCCATTTGCAAGAAAAATATAACAAAGAGGCTTTACAGGGAAAGCCTCTTTCTATACATTTACTTAATTCGTAGAACATCTCTGCCTACTTCGTAGGAATTAATAATTCATACTAATACCTACCTGCTTCCAAGTCCCATTCCTTCTACAAAATAGTTCCACGAAATTGAATAGGCTTACCCTGTAACATGTCTATTATTTTTCCCAAGTCAGTGGTAGGGTGAGCACACCAAATTTCGGCCGTGTTCCTCCCCTATTTACATATGCGAATGTGTGCGGTTTTGTTTCTATTTGCGCTAGTAGGGTGTGTACTCGTAATTACGGCATTGGGACAAGTCCCGAGGCGAGGCGGCCGCAGACAAGGATTTAGGTTTTTGATGCTAGAAGAGGATTGGATTTTTTTTATTAGGAATTTTTGTTTTTGATGTTTTTAAATACATAGGTCTAAATTATTACGGCTTCATTACTGATAACATTATTTAAAACTGGTTTCAACTTTATTTCTACAGTGCAGATAGATGGGTAAGTGCCAAAGTTATCTGATCACAACTTAGTGAAAATCCGTGCTGTAAATTTTGTTTATGTGCCCAACTTTTTAGAGGTACCTACTTAGATATAATTATATATATATATTTATTTTCTCATCACAAATGTTGGTTTGGACAGAAAGTGCTTAATCTAAAGAAATAGGGTTAACATTTGTGAGAGACTGGTGCCCGAAAAAGGCATAAAATACCTGTGTTACAGGTCACCAGGCCCCCCAATACTTAAATATGTACATACTAATTTAGATTAATTAACAAAGTATGTGATGAAGTTAACATTAAATTCTAGGTACATTTAAATATAAAGAAAAAAATAAAAGAAGAAAATGATCTAGACTGGACATACATATTATATGTGATTTAAGTGCGTAAGGGTGTGTATGTGTGTGTGTGTGTGGGAGGGGGTGTGTGTGTGTGTGAGTGAGTGAGTGTGTGTGCAATAGTGTACATTTGTGAAGGAGATAGAAATTTAGCGAATAGGGATCAGAAGACTCTCAGTTGCCTGATAATTGAGAGTTTTAAGCCATTTACATACATTTAATTTAAAAGTCGATCCAAGCATGGTATATTGAGAGTGTTGTATTGATTTTATTACACAAATATCCTCCAAGAAAACAGTAAAACCTTTGTGAGAGAATGGTGCGAAAGAATTTAGTAGGACAGACATTACCTTTCCTTCGCTTATCTTTGAAGAGATTAGGGTCATATTTTATTTCTGTATGTTTTTGCGTATTATCGTGAATATGAAGGTCTGCCTGACTGTTAGAATATCCCAATGTTTATACAACTCAGCAGTTGGATAACGAAAAGGGAGCCCAGCTCCAACCTTGAGAACGGCTCTCTGTGCTCTTTCAACTTCCAGTAGGTGCACTTTTCCTGCTCCTCCCCAGGAGTTTATGCAATAGTTAGTTTAGAGTGCTGAATACACCGTTTTGATAGTCTTAAGATCCGCCACATGTCTTAGTGTCTTAAAAATGTATATCAGCTTACGAATCCTAGTGACGAGAATGTCAATGTGAGGCTTAAAGGTTAATGTCTGATCGATATACACTTCAAGGTATCTAATAACTTCCGTTCTCTGAAGGGGTGGACATAGGCACGAAGAAAGGGCCAAGCTGGTACAAGTCTTCGTGTGAGCAGTAATATTGAGATTTGTGGGTGGCAGAAGATTTCTCCTAGGTGCAAAGGCAATATATTTAGTTTTTGATACATTTAGTGTCAAAACATTGTGTTTAAACCATTGGCATACCTCAACAAAACCATTTTGGGCACTTTGGAAAACCTCTTCCCAACTTTTTCCACTAAAGAATAGCGCAGTGTCATCCGCAAAAGATAACAATTTTCCCAGTTCAAGCTGGATTTGGCATAAGTCATTAATATATACAAGGAAAAGGCTAGGACCTAGAACACTGCCCTGCGGCACGCCATAGTGCACAGAAAGTTCGTCAATAGTCCAATTGTCAATTTTCACTCGTTGCTTCCTATTACTCAAGTAATCATTGAGTAGTTGCAATGGAAGACCTCTGACGCCAATTTTTTCGAGTTTATGTAATAACAATGGAATAGGGACCGTGTCAAAGGCCTTTGCTAAGTCGAGGAACACCGTAACACACTTCTTACTACCATCAATATTAGTAACAATATCGTTAGTGAGTTCATGAACAGCGTCATCAGTTGACCTGCCCGAGCGAAACCCAAATTGCACAGGTGAGAGGAGGGCGTTTGTCTCAAGGAAGTTCATGAGGCGTTTATTGATCAGTCGTTCTAAAACTTTGGACAATGTAGAAAGGATCTAAAATTGGTCTGTAGTTTTTAATGCAGTCTTTGTCTCCTCCTTTATGAATAGGTTTAACAAGAGCTATCTTCATCGCCAGTGGAAAAGTACCAGTGGCAAAGGCCAGGTTGCAGATGTGAGTGAGTGGAAGTGCAAGCAGGTTAACGTAGCGCTTTAAAATTTTACCCGATATCTGATCTACTCCAACAGCTGCACCCTCTCTTAAGTCCAAAAATATTTTCTATGTGCTATTTGATTATTTCAATAGTTTTAGTTTATTTTATTTTAGGAATGTATGATATCCTCGTTAGCTGTCTCTTCCTGTAATCCCTACATCGCTGCCCACCCTTGTCTTCTCTAAATGAACTGGGCCCATGTTCATGGTAATTCTGGGCCTCACCTGAATGTCGATGTGCCAATAAAGGGAAATAGAGGATATAAATATTGGATCCAAAGACTTACACTCCGGACCTGTGGCTTGTTGCTCTAATTTTAATCTTTGGCCTCTTTTCAAATGGAGATAGTATTAGAATTTAATTTTTGGTACAAACAGACTAATGAAGTAAACGTTGGTTGAATTTTGGTCAGCACGTGCAAAGCTTAGTGATAGTGTTTTCTAGCATTTTTTTACAGTATAAAATTAGGCATTGCTTATGAAAACGTTAATCTTATTCGGGACCATAATTATAAGCTGCTTATAATATTAAACCTATGTTTATTGTAAATACATTATTTCTACTAATATTATAAAAAGGTAAAATTTGTTTATTTGGAAGTTAGTATGTAGGAGGAACAACTACTCGGATTAAAAAAAAAAAAATTTAATTACATTTGATAGGTCAATTCTTGAGGCAGGTTATGGGCTATTTAACATCACACTGCGACTTTTAACAGTCGAGAAAAAATAAAAAAAGATCAGAAAGAACGCTAAGCTAAAACAAAGTAATAGTGCGGGCGGGCGATGCCATGCAACGCAATGGGTCGGGGGAACAAGAAATATCACGCGGACAAAGTTACAGGCAGAAGCTAATTAAATATTAAAAAAATACATTAAATAAGAGATTAACCACCAGTTGCACGTAAGTCCATTAAATTTAATTCCCCATTAAAAGAAATGCTGTCACTTTTTGATACGTTCCGTTAGATATAGACAGCATTACTTTTAATGGGGAATCAAATTTAATGGACTTACGTGCAGCTGGCAGTAAGCTGAGGAAACTACATAAAGTAGAATATTAAAATATCTTAACGTAAATTTACGAATTTCAGAGAACTTCCGACGGTGACCAGAAAAGCCACTCTGTAGTACTTAAATATTTTAAATAAGCTACGACTAGTTTCGGCTTAATGCGCGTACATTATTAGAAAATAAAAATGTCCGAGAAAACTATTACACGAAGAGGCACACTACAATCTTGTTAAGTACTGTAGGTATTGTTAAGACATGAAATTCAAATTTCTACAGAGTGTTCATTCATAATATATTGAGTACCTATAATAAATAAACACAAAGCCGAAAATGTTATGATGATTAAACTAAGTAAACCGAAGACATTTTACAAAATTAATCCGAAATAAAAATACATAAGCAGAGTAAATCCCGTAATCGTATTTCTGTCAAATCCCTGTAAATAGAATTTCATCCCCTCGTGTCTTTGTTTCGAATATTGGACGATTTATTAAAGCTTTTTCTTAAGTCTACTTAAGTCTCAATTCGGTCCCACAGTAGTCATTTCAATCAATCAAAGTCCGATTGAAAATTCGATCGCAATAAGAGATGACGAGGGAAGGATTACGTGACTACATTACAGGATATCTCTGAAATATTTTCAGGATTTTTCCTTTTGAGAACCAGCTTCTACTTTTTCGCACGCCTGTCAATTTTTTATTTAAAATATTTCAGATTTCGTATTCGATCCATTGCCTTACTGTCGATAAATAAATAATAGTCTAATGGATATGCGCAATGTGCTAATAGGTACCTAGACTGAAACATTGATCACGATTATTGACTGACCTACTCCACTGCCATTCCCCACTGAATCGCAAGCGTAAAAGCGTAAAGACCCTTAGCTCTAAAGGTGAGCCATTTCACACAGTTGTGGAAACATAAATCTGTAAAACATGAATATCGCTGAAAGGATCTAATAAAAGTTTTGTACGTATTAAAATAATGGAAAAGATGAAATCAATATTTTTAAGTGTAATTGCTAAGACAAAAGAATTATGTGCGCGTACAGTTCAAAACACGTGTGTTTCCATTACCCTGTTATTGACGTCTTGTTTGTAAAACGGTCCTCCGAATATTTTGCCTATTTGGTTGAAATATTGAAACGGTCTCGACAATACAATTTTCATGTGACAATATTGAGTTTGTGGTATTTTGGACAGATTTCAATTAGACATAATTTTACTATCTACTAGTAGGCACATATAATTTTTTTTCAATAAAATAAGTAATCCTTTAAATTGGTTAAGTACCCCTTGAGTTTATCCATTAACAACCACCAAAAAAATAAACTATTATCTTTAAAATACCATTATTAGTTTATACATGTCACCGTGTAAGATTGCGAGAACCGCCAGTTTACAATTCACAATCTATCGGTATCACTTCCGTCAGATTACAAACCGCCGAAAAATTGCAAATCAGGTCAAATGGCTAGGCCAGAACTGTGACCAACCACTAATCAAGAAGTCATTTTTCATAATTACATTACAATTGCGTTTATGTGTTATAAAGTTTTTAGCTGAGCAGGCCTTAATTCCTTTGTCTGTGTTAGGAATCCTTCAACAATATTCAAAATATTCGGTTGTGGTATTCACAATTGAATATTTTTACTTATATTTCTAGTGTCAGCTGTTAAGGCACAATTATAAAACTTAGTTTCACCTGAAGGAGCTTTTTTGTCGAGCTCCAGAAAAATTCAACAAATCTTTTGAACTTTTGAGACGACATTGTCAACACTTTCCATCTTCTATACAAAGCAAGTGTGTTAGTACTGTACTCGCACTACTTACGAGACGAATCAATCTGCCTAGCCTTTTCCCAACTATGTTGGGGTCGGCTTCCAGTCTAACCGGATGCAGCTGAATACCAGTATTTTACATGGAGCGACAGCCTATCTGACCTCCACAATCCACAACCCAGTAACTGGGTAATACTATACCTCTTGGTAAGACTGGTTGACAGACTTTCGGGTTTCTGACGACCCGTAACGACTGTCGAAGATCCACGAATGACAGGCGGGATCAACGGCTTAAAGTGCTTCCGAGGTACGGAGGAGTCTCGGTACGTGAAGATGGTCACCCATCCAAGGACCAACCCCGGCAAGCGTAGCTTAACCTGATGGACCGACCCGTGCGGCAGTTATTACTTAGCCACGTGCTCCTCTTGAGATGAATGACGTATAGAAACTTGACAGCTTTGAATGGCGGTTTGTGGCAGAAGTTCTGCGCTTGACGAACTTTCGGCGCCACGCATTTTATAAGTACTTACTGTCGTATCTAGACGCTGCCGGCCAGCAATTCCGTGCTCAGTGCCTTTGACTAAAAAGTTTTGAGGAATTATGCAACAACATCTATTTATTATTTTCTTTGGAAGACTTACGGCTTTACAAAAACAATTTTGAGGACCTACACCATTTATTGGTGGAATGTGTCCAAAACGAGTTTTGTAGAAATAATTTAATAAGGTCCTTGAATTTGATGAATTTGAATAGAACTGTTATAGGCATGTTCCATAAAATTTTATCCCAACCAAATGGCGACGATGCGAAGGGTTTGTTTAAATTCATGGCCCACGTCGCCAATTGTTTAGTACCCGATGAGACTGACATACGCTATGCGTAAAAGCTCGTATAAACAAATGAAGTAAAAAATGTGAGTGTGTTAATATTAAGATAAGTTTAATATATTATATGTACCTTTGTATGTATTTATTGTATATATTCAAATAGTACGCCACAGACTACTTGCAGTATTTTCTCTCCTTCCCCTTTAATCCATCCAAAGGTGGTCATTAAAAGATCGCTTCTATCGATAAGACCGCCCATTATTGTGTTACCCCTTGTAAAATTTCTACATTTATATCTGTCATTTTTATGGTGTACATAACAAAGAGTATTCTATCTATCTAATTACAATTTTTTTTTTCTGTCTCTTAAGATACAGGTCACCCTAGTTTGAGAGGCAGGGCTCACCCAATTCATGTACAGACCTTGTGGTTACAGCATAACTATGTAGTCTGTCTTTACTCTTATGCGAACCGGTTGTAATCCATCTTTTACCTAATTTTACATATCTATTTTCATCTGTAACTTTTGCAAATTATTATTAACTGACGACTAAATTTACGAAAAATCTAGCCACATCGTCCCTCACAAAACAATGGACACACCCCACGATCCATATCTCGCTCTCAGTGGAAAGCGCGTGCGCCTCGACCGAGCGTGTAGTGCACATGATAGTCATCTACCTCTGATATGCAGTTAATAATGTTACGCGATAAATAATGCAGGTGGAATAGGTACCTCTCAACTCCTGCGTCCTTGTTCGCCGCCATTCAATGCAATGCACTTCCTACCGATAAGCCATGTCTCGTATTAGAAATTGATTTCAGATAATTTATTGTACGCCCGGGGTTGTGTTCTTTAGGGTGCAATACGTTTCAATAACATTGGCTGTTCCATGTTTATTAATAGAATGCGATGTGTGTTTGGCTTCTATTTGTGAAGTGAATGGTGAATTATTGAAGATGTTTTTATCATGGATGTGAAAAGGTCTTTATTAATTAACCGTCGCGCTAATAGGTTTTCTAAGAAAAATGCAGTAAGTAGAGAGTTTCAATGCCATTAAATTTTGGAACAAAGTTAGATTCTCTACCTTCTTTTACATTTCTCACTTCGTAGGTACATATTTTGTGCAATTGTCTGGTACCTGGTATGAGTTGATAAACTTTATATAACCCCAAAAATGCCCAACATATTTTTTTAATGCTTTTGTTAAAATTAACCAGGTTCTTGGTTGATGAATTACAAGACTAATAAGCAACTTTAATCTAACCAATTTTTTTATTTAAATAGTGTTTATTGTACTTTACAAAACTCCGTTCCGTTCTTAGGGTCTGATATTATAATAAAAACTCTTTGTTCATGTGTTATAATTATGTGTGTCATTGTCATTACTATTTCTACAGTTTTTACACTACACTAACTCAAACCGTCTTATTACAACACAAGATTTATATTTTGACATGGCCTAAACCATGGAGCTAGTTTTTGTAATAAGAACGTAACTGTGATTGAAATACCGTTCTTTATACAAAACTGAAAACTTCGTTCGGTACTAAGTTGTCCGTTTCGTATTAGGAACTTTACCATAAACGGAATGAAGTTCGAAATTCAATAATGGGTCCATGGTTTAAACCTGGGTCTGAAGATAAACCTAGTTTTGTAACAAGACGGAAAGAGTTTTTTTCGTTTTAGTCTTCGCACTATATTATTGTGTTGTTATCTAACACCTGAATTGCCTCGACGTTCACATGCCCAACATAATAACAAAGTTTTAGTTTAGCTTTCTAAGAACCCAATTACAGTTTCATATGCAGTAAACAAAACCGTGTTCAACCAAAACCGCATCAAATCATAGTAAGCTATTTACAACGCGCATATTACCATGATTTTTTAAGTGTCCTCGTTTCAAGCGAGCGCATCCTACCGTGGAGAGATGAAGTAGTAAATTATTTGTTTATCCCGGCACCCGTATTTAAAAATGTATAATTTAATATTTGTCGAGTGCCAGACGTAATTTTTCTCTTACTATATGACCCCCATTATAGGTGATTCACGTTTATGCATCATAATAAAAATGCCATAAAATCGCCTTTATTGGCCATCCTCCATGCACGAGTGGTAACACTAAATTAAATTATTCACTGTTTATTAAATTTTTGTTGGCTCTGTGAGCATATTTTAAAATTGTTATAAGAGCAAATTAAATTCATATGCGCCAAATGATCTAGTTTGTACGCAAACTTCGTTTATTGGATTATTTCTGCATGTTTTTATTGTATCGAACTGTTACGATTTAAAAGTATCTGCAGAATATTTATTGGCAAGCTTCACTGGATCTGGTAATATAAAGGAATCTTATTAAATCAATGCAAGTGTAATGGATACTGAAGAATACTTTCAATTATTGGATGCACTGATTTAATTTTGAATTTGAGTAACGTAAAGAGTACAATTAGGTATAATAGGGTAACCATTTTTTACGGGAATAAGGTACTGATAGGTTTAGCATCGGCTAGAGCAGCCATACTCAAAGTATGCTCCGCGGAGCCATAAGGCTCCGCAAACCCTCTATAAGTATAAGGCTCCGCAGAAATACTGATCATAATTTAAAAACAAAAAACCAGACGTACTATATTTTATTTTACTCTGCAACCTGAGTAAAATAAAATCTATTTTAATAATCCAGCATAAAATAAAAAAAAATGAAAATGTCAAGTAATATGATTATTAATAAAAAATACACATAAAACCATTTTTGATTATTTTAGGGCTCCATCAAATATATAATTTTCAAAAAGGGCTTCGTCGCCAAAAAAGTTTGAGAAACACTGGGCTAGAGGTATGACGGGAAAATAGGACTGGTTTTCAAGCTAATGTTTCCTACCATTAGAAATACAGTCGACTGGCAAACCAACGTTCCAGACCTGTCTGTGTATTAGGTTAAGGTTAAGGTTAGTGCCCAACCAGGTGAAAAATGTGACTGGTTTTCCATTACCTAAATACTTTTTCCAAAAGATGCTTATGCATATTCTACTACGCGTGTTGGCAGGCCAATTTATAATTACTCTAGTTTGATACCGAGCTTTTATATCACTAAGTTCAGATTCATGAATTAAAAATTTGGGGAAACTTGAAATACAGACCAGTGTTCGATATCTCAGGGGACTAGCTACCTTAGCCGGATAAAAATCTCCTGCCTTTTTCCGTGACACAGGTTTCCCCTACGTAACGTAACCTTACAAGTTTCTCTCTTGATAAGTCATTGAATAATTTAATAGTTCGTACAGACTTGTTGATGATGCTTAAGATTTGAAGGCTTTAATTTATGAGATAGTTTTTGTAGTATGAGCTATAAATTGCCCAACAATAAAAGTCAAGGGGTTTGAGCATGAGTCAGGCGTACTCAACAGAAACAGGACTTTTATGACAAAATTGCCAATAAATGGAAACCCTAGCTAGTCGGGAGGTTCTGAGCACGCTTCATTTAATTCCTATCGATTTTCGAGGTTCGTTACAAATGCAAAAACTTCTATTAGGCATTCCGTCGCGAGCTTTGGTATGTAAATTGAGCTCTTAAATGAAACAATAGATTTCGGTTTACCCCTGTATTGTCCCACGATAAAACTTTATAGAATTAATCATAAATTAGACACTCCACTGAATTTGTGATTCTGTGGAAGCAGCCTTCCTTCTGTCTTAGAAAGTTCTGCTGTAGTTCACTTTGCTCACAATGGATGTCACTGTATTAAACCTAAAAGGTTAATAAGTTTTTGCAAATTCTGTTCAGAATTTATGTTTTTTTAATTGAATTTTCACGATAGGTACATTAAAACGCTCATTTGGAAATTGTGTGAAAAATGAATGATGGAAAGAGTTTAGACTAAACGATAATGTCGACACGGTTGGCGCAGTGGTTAAGCGATTAACTGCTGCGCTGCGTGTCGCGGGTTTGATTCCCGCACGGAACAAATATTTGTATGACCTACAAGTAGTTGTTCCGGGTCTGGCTGTTTGTTTATGTGAGTTTAAATGTTTGTAAATGCACCCACGATACAGGAGAAATTCCTAGTGTGGGGCAAGGTTTAAAAAAAAAAATGTGATTACCAATGGCTATGATTGTCAAAATGTTTAGTGAATTGGATACGAGGTTTTTGGCTACTTGGTATGTGTATTATAAATTAAGGTTATTTGTTGAAATGTGCGTTTTGTTTGTGCAGAATAAACAATTTTTTCTTTCTTTTTTTTTTTATTACCCACCTTAAATGTTGTATTGGCTCATTTATAGCTGTTATGATTATTATAACTGACGTGACACATCCATAACTATAATTATGACCAATTTATTTTAATAAATGAAGAAAAACAGCCTACGATAGGCTTTTATAATCAAAACTGAACTTGCATGTCGGTAACACAAAGTTAAAATAAATTAATCAACTCTGGTCCCTCTGTCCGAGAAGTTAAGGACCATTATTGTGGCCTAATTAACAACTTTACGACTGTTATACTTTTAATAGGTACTTATAAAGCGCGTGGCATTAGAACAAAGGTGAATGTTTCCTGTGTTTGAGTAACGCGTACAAATATTTCTACTTAGTGGCTTGGTCACAATTTTAATCCGTTAGGCGGCCACTTTGTACTGCGTGACTTGTTTTTGTAAGACGAAATAATATAAATTCGACTGTATATTAATGAAGAGTCAGTAGGATAGAACAATACAAACAAATCTGCTTAGAACAGCTCCTCTTACAATGCTTATGTGAGTATCCGTTTCATGCCTTCTCGACTTAAGAGCGGCCAACCCGTCATACTTTTCATACAAACGCTCGTACGTGATTATGGCGTTGTAACACAGCTTTCTTTGAAAATTTTGTACTAATAGGTATCTTGTGCACTATATCTAGGTTTCTATGCAAGCAAAAAAAAAATTGGAGAAACGAATCCAGTATAAACCTGCAAAACTCTGCTTTTTGCACAAACTAGCTAAAGTTTGTGCAAAAAGCAGAGTTTTGCAGGTTTATACTGGATTCGTTTCTCCAAATTTTTTTTTAGTTCATAAAGTACTCATATATTTAAAAGTAAACAAAACATCATGATAGAAACCTTGTACATGTAATGGAGATTCTAAATGATAAACATTTATTTCACAAACTTGTAAGGCTTACCCAAAAACACGTATTATTTTCTGGAACAAGTTTTATGAAATTTCCGCACACAATTTTGTTGTTCAATGTTATCGCGTTCTCACTTGCTTGTTAGTAGTTCTCTCTTGTGCTGAACGAAACAACAAACGTTTCGACCATGCTCGCGTTGACGATAGACGGACCGGGAAGGGCCCTCTTAAGGTGTTCAATACGTCTATCAATCAACTCAGCATATCGTAGTCCTCTGCTACCAGGCTGCGCCACAACACTCTGTCCTCCGCGGACCGCATCCAGTCTGTCCCAGCCACCGTTTTCAGGTCGTCGGTTCATCTAAAATTTTCATGAATTCAAGACGCTTAAGCGTGGTGTGTGACGCTTCCCAGGAACACCCATGCTACGCTTATGCGTCTTGTACAAAGGTAAATGTTTCCTGTATTAAGTGGTTGAGTAACGGGTACAAATATTTCTAATTAGTGGCTTGGTCACCTTTTAGTCACAATTTTAATCCGGTCGGCGGCAACTTTTTACTGTGTACGTCACACACGTTGTTGCAGGAAGAAATAATATAAACTCGATTGCATAATAATGAAGAGTCAGTAGGATAAACAATACAAATCTGCTTAGAACAGCACCTCTTACAATGCTTATGTGAGTTTATATTATGCATTTCATGCCTATTCGACTTAAGGTCTTCAATTATACGTCTATCAATCAACACAGCCTATCGCAGTCTACTGCTGGATATAGACTTCTCCCAGTCAAAGTCAAAGTATTTATTAGTGTGATTTTTGGTGATCCAGTAGGTAAGTCTCATAGTTAGGTTATGGTAACTCAGAAAACTACCCATTACACACACACACACACATTATACACTATTTAACAATACAAGAATTTAAAATCGATATTACATACAAATTAACAAACATTTAAATTTTTAGAATCCAACAAATTCAAGTCTGTGCCACAACAGTGTCCTCCGCGGTCCGCATCCAGTATATCCCAGCCATAGTTTTAAAGTGGTCGGTCTATCTAGCTGGGAAGCGTCCCACACTACTCATATAGGTGTCTTGAATCCATGAAAATTTTCATTGATACAAATTACAATTTTATTGGTTGGAATTGACATCATCAAGTTTTCTAAATCATTTAATTCGGCGCAGATTTACAAAATGGTTGCGTGAACCATTTTGTAAATCTGCGCCGAATTAAATGACTTCCACAAACAGTAAGGAAGTCATAATTACCAATACAGTTCAGCCAATAGATACAGAAATGTAACTAGCAATAAATATAATGTTAATAACACTACATTTCGATAGAAACCTGGACCACACGCGATCAAAGCGACATGAGCAATAAAAGATCTTTTTTTGGAAATAGCTCGTTCGATTTCTCTGTTTGAAACTGTAGTAATAATAAACATATCAGCACCAGCAGTCAACAATTTACGGTTCACAGGAATTTTAAATTTAGTCCCGAAATGCTAAGTTTTATTTTTAGAACTTTTTTTGTTGGAAAAATATTGCCCTAGATAAAACTGTTGGAGATTTAAAAATGATTGATATTATCAATTTCCAAATAACGAGATTACTCTGTATACAGTTCTGTTTTTGAATTGCTGTGGATTTTAGTAAAAACATAATTATTAAATATTTTTTTGGAGATGTCGAACCAGTGTTTTATATTCATTTTGAACATTCAACTGTTTTTCCTACAACTTATATTATTAACTGCTGTAAAATAGGGTAGTTGGGTGGCTTAATAAAAAGATTTTCTTAGGTCATCTATTTTTAGAGAACCTACAAAGATAAAAAAAATGTACCTAATAGATATCAGCAAAAAATATCGGGTCTCTGAAACAGCGTATTAATATCAGTAATTTTATAATCTACGGAAACAAATACGGCAATCTACCGATACACTCACGTTTTTTCCGAAGATAGAATTTGCGTGGGAATTTCCAACACTATTAATACTGAGAAAATTGGGCTGAGAAACACTAGGAGCAGAAATAAGATAAGCCTATGGTCTGTTTCAAAAGTATCTAACGAAAGTGTAAACAAACCCTGTTCAGTTTTTTCTACGGAGTCACTCACTAAAAGGAATTAATAAAATCCTAGTAAAAAAAAAAACACTAATTAGTAGTAACATAAAACCGGACCGCTAATAATAATCGCGGTTCAGTTGTGGAATTCACTACCGCCTGACATTAGGGACTGCCAAACTATTGCAGTTTTTAAAAGAAGAGTGAAAGAACACTTTAAAAAAAACAAAAAACAACACTACCTTTCCACTTCGTCATAGTTGCATATTGTATTTATTATTTTATACTATACTATATTATAATTATATATTATATTTTAGTGATATTTATTTTAGAAGTATGTATGTAAATATATTCTCATAATGTATGTTTATATTTAAATTAGTGAGTGGTATTTTTTATGTTTTTAGGGTTCCGTAACCAAAGGGTAAAACGGGAACCGTATTACTAAGGCTCCGCCGTCTGTCTGTCTGTCCGTCTGTCACCAGGCTGTATCTCATGAACCGTGATAGTTAGACAGTTAAAATTTTCACAGATGATGTATTTCTGTTGCCGCTATAGCAACAAATACTAAAATCCAGAATAACATAAATATTTAAGGGCGCTCCCATACAACTAACGTGATTTTTTCCGTTTTTAGGGTTCCGTACCCAAAGGGTAAAACGGGAACCCTATTAGGTACCCTATTTTTTGCCGTTTTTATATATAATGGTACGGAACCCTTCGTGCGCGAGTCCAACTCGCACTTGGCTGGTTTTTTATAGATAATGGTACGGAACCCTTCGTGCGCGTGTCCGACTCGCACTTGGCCGGTTTTTTTCTCTCTTTTACTCTTACACACGTTGTCTACATCTCTTTGTCTACTTTCCTATCGCAGGTATGCTGGAAAAGATTTCTTTAGAAAGAAGCATCACCTTTTTACGTATTTTTCTGTTCGTTTCTTCTTGTCTGTGTATAAGTGTGTACATAAACTGTTAAATAAATAACACCAGCCTATTATTGTCCTACTGCAAGGCAAAAGCCTCTTCCCATACAGAGAAGTCACGAACATTAATTAATCACCACGCTTGCTCAAGACCGGTTGGCGATTTCAGACTTATATTAATTATAAGTCCTGGTTTACTCAGGTTGTTTTTCCGTCACCGATGCCAGTAATTTCCCAGACAAAGATATACAATATTTATAGTTTTAGTATATGCGAAACCCGAAACACGTGTCTAGTATTTTTATGCAAAGAATCTTTGTACAAAATTTCAAAACTGTATCATGAAAAATCACAAAGTTATAAGGTTGTTATATTACCGTACAAAAACAGCGGCGCGGCGCCCTCGCGCCTCCAGGGTCATCTTGCGCTCATTGATAATAATTTGGCAGTAGGTACCTAACCGGCGATTTTATTGTAAGTAATTAAATGGTGATAACATTGTCCGACAACTAGTCTTACCAAGGGATATCGGGTTACCCAGTAACTGGGTTGTGGTGGTCAGATAGGCAGTCGCTCCAGGTAAAATACTGGTATTCAGCTGCATCCAGTTAGACTGGAAACCGACCCCAACATAGTTGGGAAACGGCTAGGCAGATGATGATGATGATGATTTTCCATCAAACTTGAATATGTTTGGGACAAAAATGGTGTAAAAATTATTGAAATCGATTCATTCCTTATTCTGAACAAACTATATTCAGGTTTCGCATATACTACAAAAAAATGTTGTATGTGACCTGATGAGTATCTATATCTAAACATGAAACAAAAAAACGATCGAATCGATACTCATCACGCCTAAAGAGTTTCGCTAGCTAATTTAATTTGACCCTATATATGTCTAGATCCCGGTCAAAGCTCTGAACCCGTTTAAAAAAATTGCGTCTAACTGTTGGCCGCAAAATGCACGCACACTAGAATAACACAATGACAGCACATTGACGTGGCGAGTGTAAGACGTAGCTGTCACTCACTCCACCATAACAAAGTTGGCCTGTTTGTTTTAGTTCTCTTGCAGCGCGACACAGTATCTAGACATATAAATAATCAAAGGTCCCAGATAAACTCAGAAAGTACATATGAATTAAAAAAGTTAAAGCACTAAATTTGTGAGTCTGCAAATGGCATCCGTACGTTTTCTATGTCATTTTGTTTTTTTTTTAAATATTTTAATGCCCTGTCTACTGGGACCTTTTAGCCAAGTCTTTATTAAGTTACAAAGTTTGTTTAAATAATGATGAAATGAATTATATACAATGCACGATAGATGATGACCCGCCAGTTCCCCTTTAGTTTCAGTAAAGATGTGGCACTTTACTGAGATCTCACGCGGACTTCTTGAGAGAACTTGAAGTGATGTTGAACTGTTTTGTTTCATTTCCCTACACTAATGCACGTTCACAAACACTTAATGGTTAATAATACACCATGACACAAATTTTAAGAAATAAAACAAAACTGCTAAACATGACGCTTCACTTTCCTGCCAAGAAGTCTTACATTTTTATCAAATGCTTTTCGAACAGACCATACAACCTTATTTCTTGTTCTAGTGTTTCGCCGCCCAATTTTCTCAAGTGCTGTTTAATTTTTTGGAGAAAACATTTTCACTATCATAAGCCCAAAATCCTCCTTTGTTTGTACTCAAACGTTTATTGGCCTCAAGGCCGACTCAAAGTCTAGAGAAACATAATTGAAACAAATTAATAACAGTTTGACGTAACTAACTGAACCTTATCTAAATATCCTTTACCGTAGCTTAATAGTTTCGACCTGGCTTTGATGGGCTGTGGCGGGAAAACAAGCATTTAAGCCTACTTTATTGTTATTTTTATTTCGAGTCCTAGAAATGGTTCTTTCAAAGGATTATATACAGATTAAATTGCGAAAAACTAGATAAGAAAACATATATTTTTCTTTGTTCGTGTCTTGGTTTTAGTTCACGTTTTCTTTGATTCGGTTTCTCAAAAATGTTGTTTTTAAATATTATATTTTAGTCTGTACCTCGACGACCTTGTGAAGGCCACAGGAATCAGCTGGATGCGAGAAGCACAGAACTAGTGGATGTGGCGATGCTTGACGAGGAAATGATGAGTCTGCACCTCTTGTCTCTAAGGATATCTTCACAAACTCTCAAATACTTCAAGTCTACAACTACAGTTCTTTTTAGAGCAGAAACATCAACAAATTCCTTATTAATGAAGACATCTTTCCATCCTCTACTTTAGAAACGTGCCCCCAATTGTAATCATTGCCATTTCCAACGAAATCTATAGCTACTTTCGTACTAAGTTAAAAATGGAGTGTGGCGTGAATAAAGAATGGAATTCCAATCCGCTAAGCCCACGCAATCGTGTTGCTTCTATTTTGCTTTTTAGCGTTCTGAAGCTAAATGCGATTGTTGTGACTCGTACAAGCTTACCATGAACTTGGAACTCGTCATAATTGATACAAATAAAGTGTTTTTTGTCGTCTCGTTTTTTGGTGAATAAACTATTGTTTTTTCTTCCTTTTTAATAGTAGATCGTCAAGAAGGTTTGTGTCATTTTATTATTCTTGTGTCTCCCTTATTTCTTTCGATTTTCCTTCTTTTGTTTACTTTCCTTTTCTCTCTATCAATTATATTTTGTTCTTCATTTTTGTTTTTATTATCAACTTTCTTCGTTTAGTTATCTTTTGCCAAACCTGACGCAGAATCCCCCTTTACTCTTCTACTTCTAATCAAATTATCTGATTGGTTATAATGACTTTCTTATTACCGACAACAGTTAGAATTCCGTAATTACCAATTTTCAGTTACGCAAAGCAAGATAAATCCTAAAACATAGAATCACAGAAGACAAAATAAAGAGACAGTTCCACTAAGGAATGAGAAGTTTGTTAAATCTGTGTATTTGAGTCAGTAGAGCACTGAGCAGTGTAAGTTGTTAGTTGTAGAAGTGAACGATCTAGCTTGGCGCGAGTGGTTTGACTTGACTTGTTGACTTGGAAGTAACTTATTGCGTGGTCTTTGAGTAAAACTGGTGAAATTGTTTCTGAGTTTGGTGGGAGACTCAGATGATACTTGATAGAACTTATTTTTGTAATTGCAGCGTCAAAGTTCGTGTTCGTGTGTTTGCTCCTAGAATTATGTTTATACATGTATACGTTGTTAAAGGAGAAGAATGTTTCATGATAGTACTACTACGTTTTAATAAACAGAGTTTTGTTGTGTGAACCCATGTCGCTCTAAACTTTGTAGATTTATTATGCACCGCAAGTTCGTTATAAAATATGTTTTCTTAAACGATGCCTTGCGTAAGAACATTTATTATTCATTCAATTTCAACCAACTTCTTTCTTTATTTATCCTTGATGCCTCAAAAATATTTTATTATTATTTCGTTAAACATAACGTCACGGAGCTTAGTGAAGCACTGGACAGCTGCGATACTTGGCACACCTATAAATCGTACTTGTCAAGGGACACAGACTAGAGTTTTATCACTATATGCAGTCGAGAAAGCGTGGTATCGCTGCCAGGCGACAGGAAATAAGGGCCAATGTCCCCACCCCCGGCCAGGGCGAGATTAATTCACTGAATAAATAAAAGTCAGCGGATTAGGCCAAAGTCGTTTCCTCCCTCTTAAGCTGACCTCGCGTGCTATTGTGGAAAAATGCCCACCACATAAATAAAATTCGGACGACACCGAATCAAAGTGAAACACACGGATTTGTTGTTTCGGCGAATAATTACGAACGATAAATTACCCGAGGAAAATATTTTGTGGAACTGCCGGATATGTTCCGGCATGAGGGGAAATATTTTTCTCTCTCCTAAAACTTAGATGGATTTTAGTATGGGTAAGCATAGCAAATAACCGGTTCTCAGATGATATACCTTATATTGACGATTTTTTTTTTTCATAAAAGTTTGTATAATATCCTAAACCAGCGAACAAATCACGGACAATGTTTGCAAAGCACATATGTTAAATGTTTAATGTGGCGAGGTTAAACAAAGATACGCGTATGATACCCAGTCACCGGGGAATGGAAAGATGAATCACGAAAATTTGAAAAACCTTTTTAAAAATTTCCCACGTAGCCAGACGTTGGGAGTCATAAAAATTTCAGCTTACAGCTTTCGCGCTTACAAAATGAAATAGTGGTTTGTTTTCAACGGGAAAGAATATTGCATTATTAACTTAATGGGTTTTAACTTATTAACGGAATGGATATTTGGGGTGAATTCGCCAAGTGGGCTGTGAAGATGTCATCTCATATTTGGGAGTTAATACTATATTGCGTTGGCAATAACGCATTTCAGGAAGAGTGGCACTTTAATTTAAGTGAGTACCAAAATAAGTCGCCCCTTCATCGAGGAACACTTTTCCTGGAACAGATAAAAAGGCTGAATTGGGTAATGAACTAAAAGCTTATCTCGATCCAATCTCCACATTCTTTACGTATCTAGCTTAAGAAGGGAGAGTCCTTATTCGCAAGGACTTCAATCGGGTTTCTAAATTACCTTCAGATTACAAAGTATCAATGTGATCTTCAATCTGTCTACATGATTTGATAAGCGTGACTGTAATCCTGGATCGTTGGTATTTTAGTGAAGCAGTGACGTAGAGCCGGTAAGTTCGGAATCTTACCGCGCTCGGCGACGGTACGTACACGGCTCCATGTTACATTACCGCAAATTGCATTAAGGCTTGTGTGGATATTCCATAGTATATTGAAAATGTAGACAAAGTTTCATTGTTGTAACTTTTCAAGGATAAATTTCGAGTAAGTGTATTCAAATACAAAGGATTTTGTTGCTGATCCGGGAATGGGAGAATATCTTACTGTATTTCTACTAGTAATTTAAAATTTGTCTGCTGGAAATGATTCAAGGAGATCGTTGCTTTTCGTACAGTTTTTCAATTTGACGTATGTTATTTTTCTCCTGGGAACATACTTCTTTGGATGGTTCTTGTATCATGTTCTATTCATAGATAGATAGATTTGGTAGGTGCAAAAACTTCGATAAAATTCAGCATCTAAAGATTGAAGGCTCTCAAGTTGTACTTAACATAATAATACGGCGTAGAGTAAAGCAAAAAAGTATATATTTTAACCGAGAAAAGTCCTAGAATATCGCATAAAACAGTATACGGAAGTTTGCTTCGAGTAGCGAAACTTAAAGGATTTGTAGCAAAACTTAGTTTTATCTTGAAAAAGCAAATGTAGTATCCTCATTTTGCCGTTTACTATAAAGGGGACTGATCGAAGAAGTAGAACGGATCATAAAATGGACGTCGCTCGAAGAGAAGTTGGTTCAATCAATCACAGACTAATCGAAAATTCCAACTCAATAAGTGCGGAGAGGCGATCGAGGACGGATTATGTGTCTCATCATTAGATATTACTCGGATCTCTCTAAGAAAGTCTCTCTCGTTGAAGTCATTCATTCGTTTATTTCTTTACGATGAAAGACAGATACGAATAAATTAAATCCGAAATGTAAGATCACTAAAGTTTGAGACGGTAATTGGAAAGTTTCTTAAGATATTCCCTAAATCTGGAGTATTTCTGCCTGTTTAGATTTACATAATATAAACGGTAGGCAACAGAATTCGTAGCAAAATTTGCATTCGTAATTAACATCTATTTTGAAATATACATATGGCTGGCATTAATCAAAACATTAATATTGATATAGAAGTTTATCGTGACATATTTTCTGAAACCAAAGTAAGTCATATTAATATTTTTGATTGTTTTAGCAGGATAAATTTCACCATAGAAATGGTGTGTGTTATAAAAAGTTTTCTATCGATGCCGTAACTTTGAAATGATAGATGGAACTTCCACTGGATAAGTATAAACAGTATACCAACAAAACGTGTATTCTTTTCAGCTTTCGTGAAGGTTACCTGAAGTTAGAAACTTCGGAGCTCACTTAGGAGCTCGTGGCCACACGGGTCGATCCATCAGGTTAAGCTACGCTGGCTGGGGTTGGTCCGTGGATGACCACCTACTCGAACATCTACATACCATGATACTCCTCCGTGTCTCGGAAAGCTGTTGGTCCCGGCTGTTGTGTTATTCGCGGATCTTTGACAGTCGTTATGGGTCGTCAGAAACCCGAAAGTCTGACAACCAGTCTTACCAAGTAGTAGTCGTATTACCCAGTTACTGGGTTATGGAGGTCAGATAGGCCGTCACTCCACGTAAAATACTGGTATTCAGCTGCATCCGATTGGACTGGATGCTGACCCCAACATAGTGAATTTAGAAATTATTACATTCACACACTTAACAAAACCCAAACCCCCTTCCAAACCAAACACCATTTCTAACATTTGCATTACTTTTAACACTCACATTCATTTAATTTATCTCGTTCTGTGGAAACAGACAGTTTGGGAGAGACTTAGCCCAAGTTGAGGCGGTGAAGTTTCACTATTGGAATAGAAGTGGAGTAGGAAATTAATATAACTATCTTAAATATTTATAACATCCCCCTTCTCACTGTAAATGAGTTGGATTCAATCAGAAACTATGATGAAGTGGATATTTCATATACATTGTTTAAGGGAGAAATAAGGTAGACAATAGTGTTTCTATTTTCACGTAGGTAAAGTCGGGTCATTTAATAGTTGCAAGTAGTAGATACCTAATGCGAAACGTCTATGCAATCATCGAGAATAGCAAGAAAAATAAAGCAAAGTCACAACAATCGAACGAGCTGAAAAGCTATATACCAAACAAAAACCCACACTATTTACCTCCAGCGAAAAATCAGAAATACAAATCCTCATATTTATGACGAGCATAATAGCAGATTGTGGTGTTGATGGCAATAATAACTCCATGGTTTTTTGTCCCGTTGGTAGTGAAAGATATTGCGACTAATGCTCAAAAGGGCGCGTACGACTGCGACGTTTTATTGAATAACGACCGCTGACGCCGCGTCGAGGTAGATAAGCGGACCAGAATGTTGTGGCCCCTGCTTTACTTTACTTTTTGTTTGGGCTGAATTTTTGGGAAAGACAGTTTTTTGTCTAAGGCTTTCAGTGCTGTTATAGAAGGATTTGTTGGTGTATTTGGGGGTAATATTTTTCAATTAATTAGACCAGGATTATTGTATGAAGATTTTATTTATTTTACAAAGCGTAGTTTTTGACATTAGTTATGAAAATTGTTGTGGTGGTGTGTAAAGCTTAGAAGTTGTTGGAATAGTCTTTATTAAAACTACAATTTTAAAGTAATGATTGACTCTATTTATCGGGTTGAATCGGTATCAGTATTTTGATGTTTAGTTTGTTGTTGTCTGAAAACTATGTTTTTCGACTTTTACGGTAAATTCTAATTCGAATTAATTTAAAAGGATTTTGAGACAAGCCTTTTATTCTCTTCTCTGTAACCGACTTTTTTTAATTCATGTAATTTATAAATCGTCAGAGCTCTAGGTATATTGGTCGATTGCTAAAGTCAAAAGCAGTTTGACTCGCACCTGACCCTCGTTGGCAATATCAACACATGTGCACGGTTCACTGCTGACACTTTAATTAAAAGGACATCACTTTTTACGATAGACAAAGAAGTAGCGGCAACAGAAAAAAATACGACTTTTATCGTGACAAAGGGCCAAGAACAACTAAATGAAACGCTTTGTTTTTCCCCAAGGCAAAGGCTTGTACCACCAAAATTAATTCTGAACTAAAATAATATTGACAAAACAAAATTTTGTTGTGAAATTCAGTTTCCCAGAATCAGAATACATTTAAGCTCCAGACCAGTTTCCAAGAGTATAAATAAAAACACTTTTATAACTTGACTTTCTTAGTCCAATTCGAATAAGAAATAAAATGAACGCAAAAAGAAAACCCAATATAAAATAAAACATTGAGTGACGTTATTGTTTCGTGTTCTACTTTCCTCTTTATTTTGAACGGCTGTTCTCGAACAAGGAAAACGATAGCGTACTCTCGACTTGAAAAAGATTTAGTCAAAAGATCCATTAAGCACCTATCCAGCTGGATGAGTCCAATAACAAAGCAAGGTGCTTTTTAACAATTTCCTAATAATTATAATCTTCCGCTCTGACGAGCCGGGACAAAGATAGAAATTAACATATTTCTTTAATTTTCAAGTCGACTATTGTCTCAGAAAATTAAACATCGGGTGAACTTAATCGTTAGTCCAGCAATTTGCTGTAAAAATTATGTGGCGTGGGAGCCAATTAGAAGGAATAAAGGTTACAGCGTAGGGCAGCACGAAACGTGGCTTTGTGATCGTTATTTCATCTTAATTACCCTTTTGATGGACTTTTCGAAGGTTGAGGTCCTCCGTTAGGGATTCAAAGGGATGGACTTAGTTAATATTCCGGCGAAGTATAAAAGCGTCAAGGGAACAGTGTGTTAGGAGCACAGTGCTCATAGTACGTCATCGGGTGTTGTTGAATTAAGTGAGGTGAGGTAAAATTAACTTCAAAAGTGCTTCTAATAGTTTATGGTTATGTTCAACTTGTTTCTCGACAAAATGCAACAGATGTTTTTTAAAGCTTCTAATATTGTTAGCATTACTCTCAGTTTCCACTAACTCGTAAGTTTAGGCCCTAAGAAGCCACTGTAACAATAAACTCACCACATTTCACTGATGATATTAAACATTCTCGTCCTAATTATTCTTAATAAAATTAGGCGATACTCATTTAAGAACAATACAACATTTGCGCACACCGCAAATTACATCGCGTTGGTTATGCCTTGCGGTCCTACAACACATTACCGAGATAATGAGTAAATAAATCTAAGGAGACTAGGGCAAAATAACGACAACAGCGCGTTATTAAAAGTTTCACAGGACGCGTAGGCTCTTTAAAATAATGGGCTTGTACTACAAACGCGTAAACGAGAGCGTAAAACCCGGGGTGTTATTATAAAATCTGAATTTCATTAACCATAAATAAGTGGACCAATTTGTCGAGGGAGAGCGTAATTGCGCCCATGTCCACTCTCCGGGCATCGACATCAATATTACTCTTTTTTTACTCAGATCTGGACCCTGGAACTACTCCAATTTAAACATAATTTGACTCGAAATTATTGCTTAATTATTTTCTCTTGTGATAAATATTATTGTAATCGATTCCGATAATAACAGGATACTGATAAAAAGGTTGATATAAATCTTCTGTTATATATTTTGATCATAATGATCTGCATGTAGAAGGGGAAATGAACGGTCAGATTATTAAAATTCATTTCGAACGGACCTACCCAATTTCGTGGTCGCAAAATATGAAGCGTGTCTTGTAAATTCCGAAATGCTAAACTACAGTCATAAACATATAAATGCTGCGACTTTCAAGCGAATCAAATTTTATTTATCCTTGGGGACAATTTCCTCTTGTCAAGCGACGGCCACCCGGCTTCGCTATATAATGAGAAAACGACGAAATCAACTTGGCCCAAATTAGACGCATACTGGCGCGGTTTACATGGCGCTTATAATATTTAAATGGTTGATATTATGGTAATTCCCGCTTATTTCCATGTAATCAACCCTAAGACACTTTATCAGTACCTTGTGCGTGTCAAATGGAGTGATTAAGGTCAATCTGCAGTGGGAGCCCGCGAAATTAAAGTCAATCTGCAGTGGGAGCCCGCGAAATTCAACTAACTAATCTCTTATGGAACAGACGCGCGTTCTTATGGTTCTTAGGGTTGCATACTAGAAAATCAAAACTTTCTCGAGCAAATTTCATAAGAACAATAAACGAAATAACAAAATTTAAATGACCAAATGTTTTATTTAGAAAAAATTTAAAATCCCAATGTATGTGACATCAAATGAACGACTGATCAAAAGTTGCTAGATGTAATTTTAAAATATCAAATCATCAAGAACCGAACTAGTTAGACGACGTTAATAATAAATAAAAAATATGGTTAGGTTAGGTTAAAACTGTGACCTCCTACGCACGAGCCGATCGAGCGAAGCGAGCGGTGCCGCGGTAGCGGCCGGCGAGTGCCAGAAACGACTAGATAATATAGAAAAAAATCGGTTGTCTACAACGCCAATAATCCATTTTATCCAGTAATCCATTCAATCATCAATTTATCCAGTAATCCATTTTGACCTTTAAACGATTTAGTCAATAGTGTAATAAATAATTTAAACATTGATATTCCAGACTTTGGTCAGCTGAACTTTTGATCAAATGACCATCGTTATTTTAAACTTTGTTGATTTGTACGTTGTTCTTTTGAAATTTGCTCAGGAAAGTTTTGATTTTCTAATATGCAACCGTTCTTAGGGAGATGTATTAATGATTATAATTCTGTAAATACATATTTTTTATGGTCGCGAATCATGTTTTGATCAAGATACTACAACCTGACACTGACCTGCAAATTGCAAAAAAACGTAAGAAAATTTGAATTTCGCGGGCTATCACTCCGGATTTACCTTAAACCAAAATGTCTTGATGACGAACACAAAATTTAGGTAGTAGCACCTACTTCTGCATTTTAATTGGTGTAGGAATTCTATAAACTTGGAGGACCATGTGGCTAAATAATAACTGCCGCACGGGTCGATCGTTCAGGTTAGGCTACGCTTGCCGCGGTTGGTCCGTGGATCAGTGACCATCTTTTCATTCCAAGATTCCTCCGTGCCTCGGAAAGCACGTTAAGCCGTTGGTCCCGGCTGTCATTTGTAGATCTTTGACAGTTGTTACGGGTCGTCAGAAGCCCAAAAGTCTGACAACCAGTCTTACCAAGGGATATCGTGTTACCCAGTAACCGGGTTGTGGAGGTCATATAGGCAGTCGCTCCATGTAAAATACTGGTATTCAGCTGCATCCGGTTAGACTGGAAGCCGACCCCAACATAGTTGGGAAAAGGCTAGGCAGATGATGATGAATTCTATAAACTTGTGGTGAATAATATTTTTATTTAAACGATATACGTTGAGTTGCACGAAACAAACATTAGGTTAAAGGAGACTTTAAATTCATGCCATCCCTTACATTTTGTATCAACAAGAAAGTGACAGCATCAATTTACAGTCTCCATTAAACTAATGATGGTATTGTGCAACTCACCGACAGTCTTATTATTAATAGTCACTATTCATTAATTTCACGTTATTTTTAGTAACTCAAATTATCACTATAATTTTTAACCAATTGTTTTTACAAAACAACTCAATTTATTTACAAAGTTTCACGCTGAGCGTGAAGATAACAGTTTTACAATTAATCATTCAAATTGTGAAATATATTTTGTTAATCAAAAACCAAACTGGTTTGAGATCCACATGAATGATTACGGATATTAATATTTCTATGTTTATTTAAATCATTATAACGTCTCTTTTTCTACTTATCTGTTGTTTATTAAGTGTAGTTAACATTTGATGTATGTTCCTCGATAGTATAACTCGATAACGATGTGAAAGGGCGACCCCTTTCCGAATTTCTTCGTCAGTTAAATCATCCGTGACTTTGAGCAGTAAAACTGTAGTTATGTATACTTGGTTCACATTTAGGGTTATTTCCCTTCATTAATAAATAGTAGTAAATTACACGATGAGCCACTTTTCTGTCCGCTAATAGAGGCATCCATTTCTTTATTGTCAGGGATGGTTTTCATGAATTTATATGGGAAACAGAATACGGAAATGTGTGTCCTTTATTTTTACTGCAGTTTTATCGCCACTTATTGTAAATTTGTAAGGTTTTTGTAAGAGATGAACTCCATTGAATTATAACCATTTTAATAATCGTAATAACATTTATGAGTGACTGCTCAGTTTCACCTGCTTGGTGTCTGCATACCTTGCGTGGGTCACTATTAAGCTAACCACATTTTATTAAATTAACCAAATCCAGTCCAGAACATTTTTATTTTACAATTTATATAATTTAAGTATAGTTGTATTTCATATTTATTAAATTAAACTATTCAAAATTAAAAAAATATTCTGCACCAAATATTCAAATCTTCATCATTGCCAGAACATTGATTTAAAGATATATCCCACATAAAATCGCCTATCAAATAATGTGTGCAGCCTGCAGCATGTAAACCGAGTCTGTCGTCAACTGTAGCTGAAACGTTACGTTAGCGCCACGTACAATTAAAGTCATGATCAGTATCTGTTCGCCGAAGAGTTCACCCTAACTTCGGTAATGTCATCAGACGAAAATAATTGTAGACTAAACTGTATTAAGGCAGACGGGAGGCAGGACATGTGCGCTTTAACAGTAACGACGACCGACAATGTGGTAGGTAAGTCGAGAAGTAAGATAGCAGAAGTTTAGTTGAAGTTCTGAGATTTTTGTAAAAAAGTACGTAACAAGGATGCTTGGATGTAAGGATCGTTGCTGGTGGCGTTTCTGCCTACCCCCATGAGGAAGAGGCATGAATGAGTATTAACATAAATTTAAGTTCCTAAAAAATTTGAGAATGGCTATTGGCTATTGATGTGTCGCCAATGTAATCATGATTAAGGGTATATACTACCTCAGCGCCACCTCACTCTTTATCTCGCTCGCGCACTATTCCCGCGGTCACGCGAGCAAGCGAGACAGGGTGGCAAGGAGAAGACTACAAGTCATATTTTAATTTATTTCTTTTTACAGGGAATATAATGGTTATTAAAAAATAAAAAACATAAGACCTGCTTTATAGTTAGTTCAGTTAACATGCAAAGTTTTAATATCTAATTTGAAGTATTTTTTGAATACCAGCGGTTTATTGTTCGGTTGGGAGGTAACTTTGGATTTTTTTTCTAACAAGAAAATTTTATGAAATCGTGTTTTCGTCAAACATAGTACTTAACATTAATCCTCAACGTTACCATATATTTATTTCAAAATTAATGCTGCAGTATTTTCGACATAACCGAGGATCATGCTAAGCCATTTGAGGTAGTATAGGCTCTTAAGAGGTTTTATTTAGCCACTAGTCCCCAGAACAAGGAGGACGGTTACAGGCTGACGAAGCTAATTTTTCTTTTTTTCTTTAATTTTTTTTTTTTTAAAGTTCAAACATTTCAACAAATTATCGTATTATCATGTACCGATCAATCAAATTATTTTCCCAAAAATACATTCTGCTTACGTATTGTAATGTATTAATCGCTGTTCAGCAATAGTTTTTAAATTAAATTTAAAGACAGTATAAAAACTAATCTGCTGATAATCCTGCACAGTGACAAACAACGTCGACTTTCAAGATAACATTTTAAGTATGCTTAAACTTTTATGGCGAAATATTTTATGCTTTGGTGCCATAACTGGCCAAGCGGTAGCAACGATCTTTGATAAAATAAATGACGCGAATTATGCAACTTAGCGCGAAGTGCTTTCATATATGAGTCTGACTTGCCGCAAGTCACTTGCAGGACGACGTTACGACTTGCAAGTTGCCTTTGGGTGGGTTATTTTAAAACTGCACGACGGGGTTATCAGTTCTATCGCGATTTATGACTCTTGTCTTAAAACGCGGAAAATTTATATTGGGATTCTTGAATTCGCTATCCGATTGCCATTCCAATTCGGAATGGTTAATAGTTGTATGGATAGTTATAATGGGAAAGATAAGCAAATTGGTGAAGATAATTTGTCAGGTGTGAGCAATAGTTATGTAAAATATCAGGGGTCTGCAGACTATTAACACAGTAGCAGGTGATTTTTTGTTCAAGCTATTTAATGAACATTACCAACGTGTATCGTCAGCATAGATGCAATGAATTTCATAAACAGCTAGTTTTCACTAAGTAACTACTGAACAAACCTGTTATTGTATATTTCACAATTATGAAATCCCACCCACATAAAATTCCTAGTAACATATCCTATCTGCCTAGCCTTTTCCCAACTATGTTGGGGTCGGCTTCCAGTCTAACCGGATGCAGCTGAATACCAGTATTTTACATGGAGCGACTGCCTATCTGACCTCCAAAACCCAGTAACTGGGCAATACGATACCCCTTGGAAGACTGGTCGTCAGACTTTAGGGCTTCTGACGACCTGTAACGACTGTCAAAGAACCACGAATGACAGCCGGGACCAACGGCTTAACGTACTTTCCGAGGCCCGGAGGAGTCTCGGTATGAAAAGATGGTCACCCATCCACGGACCAACCCCAGCAAGCGTAGCTTAACCTGATGGATCGACCGGTGCGGCTGTTATTACTTAGCCACGAGCTCCTCCTCTTTCCTAGTAACAAACTTGCACTATTTATCAGATAAAAAACCGATAACAAGATAAAAATATGTATCATTACAAAAGGGCGGTAGTCCTGTGGACCAACAGGAAATTATACAGAACCGTAAAGCATCAAGCCGGCACTAAACTGATTAATATGCATTTAATATCCTTCTGTGCTCACGAGATCCCAGGAGTAATTTCTCTCAAATTACCAATGCATTATTTATATGTAAATGAAAATGTACGAATTCCTTTGAGATATACTGTTTTAATGGGTGTAACGTTTTCATCGTTTCCTCTTTTTAACTTTGATCTAAAAATGGGTATAGGGGATTGACAGTCTTTTGTTTTCTTGTTTGAAAGCTTCTGGGATCAATGGTGTGTATGTAAACGATCTACTAAACAATTATTATCTACCATCGACGTGTGTATAAAACTGGTATTTTTTAAGTAGGATGAATTTAAACGGAGCAAATGGAGTAAGTATGTAAGGATCGTAGCTATGTGACGTTCTGTAGTTTCAGCCTACCCTCATGGGTAAAAGGCGTGAGTTTATATACAACATGTCCCAGAATTAACGCACAACCTCTTAAGGGGCCCTTAAGTTTTATGTTTTTTTTGGTATAGTGGTGTGTGCTAGCTAACATAAGGCAAATAATTTAATTTAATGTTGTGTTGCGTAATGCATTTTTTTTTTACATTTTATTGTATGGATTCAAGTTTTATATCTGAACAGACAGCTGTGTTGCTGGGGAGTTTGTTGCGCCACTTCTTATTCCCAGCTAAAGCACTAAGAAGTGGTGAAGGGTGGGCGTTTTTAGGGGACTGTCTTATGTAATTTTTGACGTTCGAAAAGCGCTGATTCTCAGCCTAGTTTGAATAAATGACTTTTGATTTTGTTTGTACTCATCAGTATGAACAAGTTTTAATATGGGACCAAACCTGAAATCACGAAAATTGTAGATAATTGAGCATTAATTAATAATCAATTAAAATCGGGAAATGCAATTTTTTCACCCAACTTTACAAAACTTCGTATATCTCGGAAACTAAATGCCGAGAACTGGACCCTTTTTGCTTGGACGCCCACATGTTGGCTTGGTTGTAGTGAACAGCTGATTTTTTTTTCGCGATTTCAGTTTTGGTTCTGTAGTAAAAGTTGTTCATAATGATGAGTACAATGCTCCTATATGAGGTTGTGCATTATGTATGTTACACCTTGTTTATGTATTTATTTATGTAAGTAATGAGTTAATGATGATGTTCGTATTCTAGAATACCTTTGATTTTTTTTCCCAAATACTGACATTACATAAAAAAAACGGTTTTATAAAGCCTGGCGAGTGAGTTTATGCGTGAAAGCAGTGGTGGCCTATAGTGGTAACCGCCCCGACTTACGATATGAATGAAGGTCGTGGGTTCGAACCCAGGCAGGCGCTTTACTTTGTGAAAATAATTTAATTACCACTGCTCTCAAAACGGTGGAGGAAAACATCGTGAGGAAACCGGCATGTCCTAGAACCAAAAATTCGAAGACATGTGACACTAACCAACACGCACTGGGCCCGCGTGGTAGATTATAGCCCCCTCTTGAAGACAGGAGGCCTGTGTCTCAGCAATGGGAACATTATAGGCATAATATGCTGCTGCTGAGTGAGTTTGCGACTGTACAGCATACCGCTAATTTACATATCGATTTGGAAAAAATTGTTCTCCAAACCTATTCCAAGCACAACGCCAAGGTTATTTTTTTCTGCCAACTGTTGATTTTATTTGATTAAACTGTAGTGCAAGTGCTGACTTTTATAAAGAACACGTGAATCAAGTGTCTTCCCCTTCCTTAACTTATAGTGAATAAGAAAGACGTTATTGGACGATTTCTTAATTTTTTACTTGTAGTTACTTAGCAGTTTAAGTTATATTCCAATTAATTATTAGCTAAAAGGCTTATAGATTGTAATGTAAATAAAATATCACGAATTGTGATACTACAGCGTGTTACGGAAAGGGTATATGCATACAAAGCGGGTGAAGAGTGCTTCTGGTTCAGAATCTCTGTACAAAATTTCAGCTCAAAAAGAATAACTTTGAAAAAGTTTGATATTTTTTTTATTCCTATTCTTTATTAAATTTTAATCATAACAAACGTGTCACCGCACTACAAGGTCATTATCCATTATCTGTGTCTGTGCGCCTAGTACACACACCTCCCACAGCTCTGCGACACGGCGCCGCACCGACACGCGGCGGCACGAATGTATTAAAACGTTTACCGATCAGCTAACTTGGTCTAGTGATGTGTAGAATTCAAATGGAAAAATTTGATTTTTATTAGTTAAATGTTTCTTAACTTTATAATTATGTAGGATTATTACAAAAAATGTTGCCATGTAGTTTGTTATCACCAAAAGAATCCGTGCCTTTGATATGTATACCCTTTCCGTAACACGCTGTATAAAAAAGAAAAAAAGAAAACTTGATTGTAAATGCGTGGCCTTTTTGTTTACGAAATAATTGCACATACGTTTATGATTGCCGTTTATCAAAGGCAAGGGTGCTTTGAAAGCGATGAAGTTTACGTTTAGCTAATTGAAAATAGATTGAAAGCGGTTCTAGCTAAAATTCGAGAAACCTGAGTGTTCTAAGAGAACTTTTCAAGTAAAGGGAGCAAAAAGCTGTCTGTCTCTAAAGCGCTTGATGTCTATTTAACCCGAAAGCAGTCTCTAACTTTTTGTGGTTGTGTTGTTAACTTCAGAATTTCACAAATTGTTGTCAAAGCATGATAATGAAATAAAAACTAGGGTCTCATGTCCTCGGGCGTGGAAACTTCACTGAAAAATGTTGTGAAGGACTTTGTGCTGTAAGATTGTGTTAACTCTGTAAATTATTGTTTATAATGAGAATGTACGCAGAACGTAAAGATATTCTTAAAAGCACTTTTGATAATGGTCTCGTTGTTATTTAAATAGCAAGATTGACATAAAACTTTTTTAAGGCTCCGTACCTTTAAAAGCAAAAAATGGAACCCTTATAATAGGATCACTCGTGTGTCTGTCTGACCGTCTGTCACAGCCGATTTGCTCCGAACCTACTGGACCGATTAAGTTGAAATGTGGTACACATATGAATTTCTGTAACCCAAACACGGAAGTGTAACGTAAATAAATGAATTATAATATAAGGGTCACTTTCGGAAGGAAAAAAAGAACTGTACCGATAGAAGAATAAAATAAATGGTTTAAAAAAAAAAGAAGAAAATTTACTATTACCACCATTAACTCCGAAAGTACTGAGCTTAAAATTTTGCAAAAATCCAGTAGGTACTTAAATAGTTCTTTACATAAAGATTACAGGAAAATCTATAGGAAGTCTATGGTGTTAAAATAACATGATAAATCTCTTAATATTGTGCGTACAAACTTACATTTGCAGTTGTAATGTATGGAAAACAAGTTCGTCAACTACAATGTTAAGTTTGTCTTGGGATAAATTATCTTGGGATAAAAACATGGTAGATAACATAATTATTCATTGTACTCAAACACGCACTTGTCCGGTTTTTTAAATAAAATTGTTATTTTGGTACTAGCTACCTATCTATACTCCTAGAGTTATTATGTTTTAAAGCATTATTCTAAATATTTAAAAACGTTATCAATTAAACACTATAATATATCATAAATCATCCTTCAATATAATAAATCATCCTTCTTTCAAAGCTCTCTAACCAAATTAAAACAAAACCACATCTACTCAAATACTAAAGGTTATTGATCAAACTATGTGTTATCTTTTGTTGACTTTGTCCGATTTGTCACCAGCATCGCCGTCACAGGGCAATTAGTGGGACCACCCAGGACTCGTCAATACGGTGACGCCGTCAGCTAGGACCGGCTAAAACAATTTGTTACCACACAAAAAGGAAGGTAAGCTGATAATTGTAGGCAGTGGGCGTTTTGCTTTTGTTTGGGCCCAAATAATGGTGTCATTCTTAGTATTGTATGTGAATGACATAATGATGTCTTAGAACGATTCAAGATGGTTGACTTCTGCATAGTTCTTTTTTCAAATATGGGAGGTAGGTATTATGGACACGAACCTCTTTTATAGTAGACATTTTATAGTTGGAAATATAAAAGGGATTCTAGTTAAGAAACAAATGAAAAAGCAATAAAATATTGAATAAATTATATTCAAATAGAATAAAGATTATTCAGAGCTTAATGGTTATATTTTATTGAATATAATTTTATGCTGGACAGATGGCTGCAGTAGCCGACTATTACTGCAAATTGAAACGATGCAATTGTTTATTTATATGATACTAAAAATCTAGATAAAGGTTAATTTAATCTTGACGATTAAATAAAGTAATCAGCATTTTGATAGATTCATATTAATTGCTCTCTTTGAAAGGCCATAACGTTTTATGGGCCGCCAATTCGAAGCTTTCAGATTTAAGTAAACTTATTTATAATTTGATAACTGCTGCTCTAATAACTACAAATCTTGATTGCCTTACTTTTTTGATTTTCTTAGATTTATTCTATAAGTTTCGATCGTGCGATTTTCTTGTGTCTTAGCTTTTCCTATTGGCAGAGATTCATCAACAGATAAGGGTCACATCATCGACAAAAACTTGTGCGAACGCCGAATAATCTCGTCAAAGTACAGCGCAAATCTTCTTCATCCAGAGCAGATGGTATCTCACACTGAGAATAATATCCCCATGAGCGATTTCCTTAATTTCGTGAGCGAATCAAGGGGATCGATCCGCCCCGATCGCTAGTTAGTGATAACGTTTATGGACGAACGCCGCTCGCAAATAACGAGTATCTTCTTTCTTTCGATCACGACCAAAAGCTGTATTCGTGTCTGGATGTCAATTGGCAATGAGGCTGCGAACTTTGTCGAAGATACCGCGAGGTCGTTCGATCTTGTTTTTGGTTTTTGTAAGGTGATTATGATAGTGTTGGTGACGAGACATAAATATGTTTGTGGAAATCGCTTCTTTGTAATATGTTCTGTTCTGTAGTTTAGAGTACCTACCTATCTAATATATGTAAGTTCAGGGGCTAGTAAACATATTATATACTTGATATTTTTTTAAGTGCAATTTTCCTTATCGTAGTATAGTTTCAGTTTAATTTGTTGCCTTCCTCCTCTTTTATCCTCGCAAAAGTTAATTTAAATAGTTATCAAATTATGAGAAAATGCACACGAAGTAGTTCTTTTTTTAAATAAAATTTGTTTCGTTTGTTCCCATCTTATATCCTTAAAATTAACGTGCACCCAACAAAGCGTAACGTATCCCGGATTAAGAAAAAACTTCACACCTTTACGTCACCTAAGAAGCCACCACAAAAATCCCTTTTAAAAACAGCTTAAAACTTTTATCGGAGTGACGTGGCATTACCAGTGTGATCCATGTGGTGTGGTTCTGAAACCCTATACAGTGGGTAAGCCATGGTTCGTCGACCAATCGGCTGCGAGGAAGCGGGCTTACCGCGCCGGGGCGAGGCTTTGTGGAAAATGTGTTCGGTTCTTCGGATACATATCACATATTTATTGGAAGTCCATGGTTTAGTTGAAAGTTCTGATGTTATGTTACTCTTGTAGGTGTTAAGAGATAGGGTTTGAGTTAGAAGCGATTTGAAACTATAGTACCTACGTTATGTACGTAACTTTAGTTAAACCCTAGAAGATCATGGTGTGTATGATCATTGATGAATTTAAAATATTTATTTTAAAAAGTTCCAAGATTTATAAAACTTATTATCATGCATATCGGTGTATCGATCAGTCTTTTCCGTACCCGAATCCAAATTAAAAACACCTCATTTAAATAAATAGTGTCCCAAAATAATCGCAATCAATTGACTCCAAATAAGACAAAGGAACCTTCACACATCATTGAACATATTCCACGAACTCGAAATTACTCATACACATTGTTTCAAACACAACCATGTCGGCGCGGGAGCAATTAAGGCCCTTTAAACGTCATACGTAGATGACAGTCGCGGGCTGACGGCGAGGCGTAATTGTCGATAATTCTGTCGTCATTGGGCCTAGAACGGCCCACCCAGGCCCCATCGCGTGTAATAAGGCCACACAGTGCAGCGTTCAAAATAGAGAGGGCTAGACTGTCGTGCAAAATTTGTTTTACTGAATGCCTGTTATTTAGTTGGAAGGAAATTGTAGAATTCAAGTTCATTTTAATTTATGGGTTACTGTGACGATACTGACTGGTTTTGACACGTAACTTAGACCAAAACTATAGAAATTCAGCAGATGTTTTGCGTAAATGCGTTTGCCAAAAAAACCTTTTAATTATCTGATATAGGTATTAATTCATGAGCGATGCTAAGCGCAAGCATATGCGATGTCAAGTTAAAGTGGTCAGATTATACTTGTTTTTCTTTGATTTAGATTCAAGATCAGATATCGTATCACCAGATACAAGTTTACTTAACTTCAAATATATTACATTATTAGTACCTAAGTAAGACTATAAAATTATAAAGTTTTCGTAATTTTACGAGTGTACTTGAAAAAGTTAGCACTTTTGCTTAGTACAATGTCATAGAAACTTGGAATGATTGCAGCATCACGAAGTTTGCTCTTAATTTGGCGTATCAATTCGTCGTAAAATTTTGTAGCTCTCTTTACTATGTACGCGTTACTTTTAAGGTATCAGGGTTCCTCACATAAAAAGTTTTTCTACGAGTTTTCGCTTTTGATTAAGATTGAATACTTCTGTCGATTTTAATTCTGGTCTTAGAACTTACAAATCAACATAAATACTTATATCTTGGCAATTTATATACAGACATTTATCTTTGTTAAAAACTGTGCTTATTTATACATCGTGCCGCTTTAATGGAGACATTAATTTAACACACATAATTATTCACCTTTACGTTTTATGAAAATATTTTTATTTCATTAAACGTTATTATTTATTGATTTATTTCCAATTTATTAAAATAGCATCTAGGAGCAACGCCTGTACATAAAGAACTGTAGCGCAGAGGTAATTTGCCGGGGTCACGGATCATTACATCGCATCAATGAAAATATTAAAACGAATAACGTGCAAGGAGTAGGCGAATTGAAGGAAGGGGAGACTTTATTATTTAGTTTCTTTAAAAAAATATTTTTTTCTATTTATAATTATTTTATCTTATTATATTTTTTATTGATTACTGGCCACTAGCCCTACCCGTGTGTTAAATTAATGTCGCCATATTGTAGCGGCACGCTGTATGTCTACATTCAATAAAACAGTAGGTAGGTATATCTATATAATTATATTTAATTCCAAGCAATAAATAACAATCACAGTAGCAATAAGTCATTCCAATACATTGTTGAAATTTTACGCATCAGTTATTGATCTCTCCAATCGGGAATGTTATACCTAATGAAGTTTTCACACCATTTGTTATCATAAAAATAACCAATAAATAAAAACTAAGCCCGTTGAAGTATGTCTTAAATAGCCTATTGTTTACAAAAGCTGTTAAAGTACCTTCATTTTAACGATTTTATAGCATCTTAAAAAACTCTTTACAACCAGTAGCGTCTTTGCCATCTCCTGACACTACAATAATATTTAATTTGCTCATTAAACTTTAGACTAATCAAATTTATATCCATTTTATTACATAAAACGAGGATGGTTTTAAATTAAAGCTTCAGAAAATACCATTAATTTTAGATTAGCTTCGTTTTAATATTACCTACGCAATTTGAGCGTAGTTTCTTAATGTATCCAATCAGTTTAAATATAACTTTCTTTGATTTAAAATTGATATTCAAGTCGCGTTTTTTTTGGGTTATCATTATTCATAAAACGGTTGCTTGCTTACAAATTCTGTATCTTCGTTGTCTGTGTTGTGTGTGACTAAGATGTAGTTCAATTCATATACAAGTTGAACATATGAACAAGTTACGTTTTAAAGAAAGTGGTTAGTTGTGTTATTTTATGAAGATAAGCCAATGGCATTGTTCTTTATTTGGTGGTTTTCTAATTTACGGTTAAAGATATTTTTTTTCTCAAAATAATTACAAATTCACTTATAGAGAAAACATACATAGGTTTAAACAATATTATGAGCCATCAAGCGTAGCTTAAAATAACATTTTGCGCCACATACAACGTATCGTAAAACTAACATTATAAGTAATAAAAGTTTGCCTTAATAGTTTTGTCATATCAAACAAAACATCAGAAGTAGGTAGTTATACGCAAAGAACAGCAGAATTTTAAATTTAATAGCATCATCTCTTTCCACCAATGGGATCTGACGGAAAAACTTGGTAAGTGTTTCAAGTACGGTCACATCCTTCCTTACAAAAATACTTCTATAGTCCTCAACCTATTCATACGAGCAATCACGTTCAATGATAGAAGAGATGAACGTAACCAAGTCTCTCTCTCACTATGTCTTCATGTATCGATGCGCAGATAGGCTGGGCACTGTCTGTCGCAACGAGTCAAATGCTACTTGATTTTATCAATGGAACTGACATGCTTTTTTGTTGGGAACGATCCTAACGCGAGATGTCTGGGAGCTCCGAAATATATTTAAACCCTGGGTCGTTTCGCAAAATCGAACTAGCAATTTGGGCTGTTTTGACGCATTTTCTATTGCATGAGTTGACCGATAAACACAAGTATTTGTTCACATAACGAGCCTGCAAAGTTCGCAGTACAGATTATTTGGTGACTACAAACATTGTTACACAATCTGCTATAACGTGATACTGCCTTAATCACCAACCTTGGCAAGAGGTTCTGGTGAACACAAACAAAAAAAACTGAACCAATCGGTACAAAAAAACTGGTATAAAACAATAAATTAGGAATCGATACATTGATTTACACTCGTTTTTGTAATTCGAACAAAATAAAGGAACCATGTCGAATCATTGTTAAAATACGCCACGGAAAGCGAAACAAAATTTAAATCGCTATAGAGTTTGCTTCGCTACACGCCGATAATGTATGCAGAAGTTAAGACACACCGATAAAATTGAACGTTTCAAATATTAAGCTCCGTTCGACAACCGATAAACACATGTTTGGTTACGGTCTTGTGTATGAACTAAATAAAAGAAACATGTAAGTAATGATAATTGTTCATCTCGCCCATATCAAGAACACTGTTGCAAACCTGTAGTCTTAAAAACACGTAATTTACTGCATTAAGGTAATTTCATGTCAGTATTACGGGCTAGAGCTGTTTCAAAATTGTACATATTATGTTAATTTAAATTGGATAATGTATGAATTTGACCTTAATAAAGATTATTACTGTGCTACGTAATTATGTGTGAAATTAACTTTGCGATATTAACACTTGGAAGATAGGATTTACGTGGAATGTTTAATGAAAGTGACTCCACCATGATTGAAATCGCTTACAATATTCGTTATGATATGAAAAAAAGATAACATCAGATCTTAATTTTATGCATAGTTTTGTATTGAATACCGAGTAGAAGAGCAATTTTGTAAGGATAGAAGTAAAAATAATGATTCTCGATTTTAAAAAACTGTGTGATATGATACCAGCAGTATTAATTTTCTCCACCTAGACAATATTTTCTGCATCAGTATAGAAATATTTTCTTTTATAGCATTTCACCAGTCCCAGAAAGAAAGCAAAACGGTTGAATACAGTAGACATTTTCTTTTAAATAAATTCTGCGTAACTATCACCTTTACAACATTTTACAGCCGATAAAAGCCGTTTACTCGTCTACGTTCTCATTTATTTTTACAATATTCCCATTTTACGCGACGAGTCTGTATTCGACTGAAATGTTCTGGGAAACAGGGCGCGTTGTCTGTCACATCCAATTGTACGCTGCCACCGTTTCGCAACCCCAACACATAAATTTCGATGCTATCTCCACAACGCTACAGAGTTATTTAAATGTACAACATCACAAAAGATTATTAACGTAAAGTGTCCGATGCGAACAATGACAATGACAACCCTACCCAGTTTAATTTAGATTTCGAATGAAATTCATAGGCCAACGACTCTAATACGAGCTTGTTTCAGTCATTCAGTCAAGTTACGAGTTTAATGTTTTTCGATAGATTGGATTTGGATAGTACTCTCGTTCCAAATTCGAATCGGCGTTTGAACGCTCTGGTAATACGCGTGCTCCGAGTTGAGACGTCGGCTTATATAGGTGTACAGAGTGGAATAGATTTCGAGCTGAGCCCTGCTTCACGCGTTGTCAGCCTGAATAAACTTCCAAATCGATTCCACAGCTGAGAGTGACACCCTTGGATAAGGTTGGCCCGCGACTCGGCGTCTCTACATTTGCATAAAGAATAGAAAGACGAATATTGGATATGGGAGTATCTGCGACAGGGGTTTGCAATTTGCCGTTTTCTTTTTAAAGTATTCTTATTCAAAGTCATAACAATGCATGTAGTGCAATTCCGTAGATTGTTCACGCGTTTCTACATTTACATACGGTATCCAACTTTCATACTTTGAATTTCCTCTGACAGACTTCTGAAAACCCACACGATCGAGTGTTCAAACCGCAAAATGAGTATAAATAAGGTATAATAATAGAATAGAAGGAAGCAACACAGTTTTATTTGCGTGAAATGAACATAAAAATGTCAAATGTTAACATTATCCCGCCCGCAACAGTTTTATTGCAGCCGGCTCGAGTCATTTAACACATCAACCTATTGGGGGTCTGAACATTATTATATTGAAGAGATTTGAGGCATCATATTCGTTAAGTGAGGGTAAAACGATATTTTCTTGATCTCATCAATTTTATTTGAGATTTGGTTTTATATCTTTTGAGCATCACGTGCAGCTGGGTTAACTAAACTTTGATTCGTTGCGTTGGATGGAATACATTGGCATCAGAATAAAATGGAGTTTTCGTGCTAAGAGCTATTGGTTGATTCAAGAATGAATGATTGCCTATTGTTTTGAGTGTTACAACAACTACTGTTTCTGATTTGGTTGCTGATCCATATGACCCATTGTTAGAGTATTTTTTTCCGCCTCAACAATTTTCCTCACCTAGCTTTCAATATGCAACTTAACACAAATTCCTCGAGGCTATACCTTCAGAGATGACTATAGATCAAAGCTCATTTTCTCTTGAAACTTTACTTTAAGTAATAACCCTTAAACCCAACATGTTACGTCCTGAGGCGGTGCCGACACAACTAATGTTGTTGAGCGCAGCCATGCCTGATAACTGTGCACAAATGAATAGGTCTGTGTTAGACATGACGCAACCAACCCAGTGAAGTTGTCCAATATCGTACGTATAATTTCCTTTACGCTATGGAGCACTGCTTTGGTTTAGAATTTAGACCTCCTTAGTCTAACGCTTAAGGTAACATCTATAATTATTGATGTGGGTACTTGTACACTGATCGATACATGGCGAATAATTTTGAAGCTGAGAAATTTCGTATTCTTGAAAAAGATTGCAAAGATATCAGATGATTAAGGAAACTGTCTGCCACAAGCTCCAGCTAAAACTTTCCCATTAGGTAGTCAGAATGATTTCAAATAAGAAACAAAACGTGACATCTTGCTCCCAACCTTTGTTAGCCTAAACAATTACTTGTACTGCCCATGTAAGGTCTATAGATAAATTCATACCCCACAGTTACCCCGAGATAATTATTTGAGTCAATATAGTGCTTTTAGCAAGGCGGCAGACAATCGATCAAGCAGCTGGTCGCAGAGCCGCGTAATTTGATACACATCGGAATGTGGACACAAATAAAATCACTTAGCTGAGGAGTGGCGTCCTGCAGAGCACATCTACCGCTCACTGCGGTGTACAAGGAAACAAAATGCTGCTAGAATGGTCAGCCAACTTTCGGATGCTGATTTTGCAATATACAAAAGTTGTAAAAGTTAACAAAGACGAATAGTTTATGATTTGTTGACTATGTTCATCTTTATACATTTAATAAAAATGTACCGAAGTCTGCACATTTAATATTTTTGAAAAAAAGTAATTGCTATTGGTCGAGGAACGAGTCTACTGCCGAAAATATAGTTTTTAGATTATTTGTTCGTCTGTCTGAAATGAAATCGTTTATTCTGTAAATAGGATATCGGAATCACTTTTACACGTCATATTAAAAAGTAAAAAATAAGCTAGATGTAGTCGACATTTCCTATCTGACTACTCCTGAGAAGAAATGGCGAAACAAACTTTGGATGTATGTTCCGGCTTGGCGCAAAAACGGTTAAACAGATTCCAATGAAATTTGGCACACAGATAACCTATAACTTGGATTAATACATAGGGTACTTTCAATCTCGGTAGTACGTTCCCGTGGGATAATTTCCGACATCCATGCAGGCGAAGCCGCGGGCAAAAGCTAGTAATATTGCTAAAAAAGGTGAAAATATTTAAACAATTTTAAAACTCGTATTTACTTGTGCTGTGTTTTGATAAAACTTTTAATAAAAAAAGGAAAACTATTTTCATAACCCAAAAAATATTTTGTTCCGAATTTGTAACGCTACATTTTTTTTTACTAACACGCTCAATTGTCGAATACGAGTGCCACAGCTGAACTTATTGAAAATAAAATAATACACATCTGCAAAATATCAAAAATCGCTTACCATTTCCAAAGTTCTAGAGTATCCTTTACGTCTTGTATTTCAACAATAAATAAAATAGGATCGGATGCTATTACGAAAGAAATGAAGTCTCTAAATAAACTTCAATTCTCACAGTTGGATTTCCCCCACATCTGTGCGATTAATACGTCATTTTGGTACTATATTGGTATATGTATTGACGGCCCAGAAGGCCTTTAGAATTCAAGTAGTTAGATAAGGAAAATACCTGTACCTGTGTATATGGAAAACAAAATATGTATTATGTCAGCTCATTTCAACTTATTTTATTGCAAGACTGTTTATTTCATTTTTAAGGTTCCGTACCTCAAAAGGAAAAAGGGTTCCGTACCTCAAAAGGAAAAAACGAAACCCTTATAGGATCACTTCGTTGTCCGTCTGTCTGTCTGTCAGTCTGTCAAGACCATTTTTCTCAGGAACGCGTAGAGGTATCAAGTTGAAATTAATATTAAAAAATCAAGCTTCCAAGTAAACGCAATAAAAAATGGCGATATAAGCGACATTATTACGACATATTTCAATACTCGCAAATGAATCAAAACCTACAGGGTATATACTTCCCGTTGACCTAGAATCATGAAATTTGGCAAGAAGCAAGGTCTTACAGCACAAGTATAGGAAAGAGTCCTAAAATTGTAAATTTGTAGTTTTATCACATAAAAAAATATTTTTTTCGATTACGAACTTTTTTCAATTGGAAAATTGACGATGGCGTATATCGATGTATGGGAGAACATGTTCTTCAACTACAATGTTAGGTTTGTTTTAGGGATAAACTCATCCTAACTACGGAACCCTTCATTGTGCGTGGTCCGACACGCACTTGGCTGGTTTTTATTTTCGTCTTTGCTTGTTTTTATCAACTAATACGATTATTTGAGAGTGTGAGTCGAACAGTTCAACTCAGTTATCACGCTGTTTTTATTGGAAATTCAATTATCGCTTTCCACATCTACTTAGTCTATAACTTTCTTTAAGGTCTCTAAGTCAGAGCGAGTGTTGTAGGCTAACTCCGGAAAGATCTGTGTATTGCAAAATAACACGTAGAAGTTCTCACAATGACTTATATTTCTGGAAATTTCAGACTCTTTAAAACGATCTCATTTTAGATGACCTATAAACTAAAGCAGTTTCTACCAGAAGAGCTATCTGCTTACCAAAACAATAACGGATTCTATTTATGTTCCAATTAATTTTAAACGCTAAAGTTGTTATTGATACCAATTAATGTTCAACGGTTTGGGGTTTAAATTAATGTTAACAATATTAAGTTTAAAGTTTAATATGTAGATAAGTTCGTAATGTTTATTATAAAATTAACCAAGTCTTCTCATCCATTCAAGCCATGAATCTGTAATGCTATTATTATGAAGTGCATTTAAAACATAATCAGCCTACAATGTTCCCACTGCTGGGACACAGGCCTCCTCTATTCGAGAGGGAGTGGGCTGTAAATCTACCACGTGGGCCCAGTGCGGGTTGGTAGATGTCACATGTCTTTGAATTTTTTAGTTCTAGGACATGCCAGTTTCCTCACGATGTTTTCCTTCACCGTTTTGAGAGCAGTGGTGATGAAATTATTTACACAAAGTAAAGCACCTGCCTGGGTTCGAACCCACGACCTACAACTCATAAGTCGGTGACGTTACCACTGGGCCACCACTGCTCATTTTAAACAATACTGACTAATGGCTTTCTAATGTTCATTATTTACAGTAGCCACAGCGAAAAATTGTGTATTGCATTCCAGAAATAAATTAAGTAATTTATTTCAACATTTAAAGGCTTGAAAATAAAAAAAACCGGCCAAGAGCATGTCGGACCACGCACAATGAAGGGTTCCGTTGGGAAGAATTTATCCGCAATACAAACTTAACATTGTAGTCGAAAAACATGTTCTCCCATACATCCATATACGTCACGGTCAATTCGCCAACTGAAAATTTAAGTTGGTCGGCTATTACTTGTTAACTTGTAAAGCCTATTTAGCTGTGATAGTTTTCCTTTTAATTTCGTTATATATGTTACGGCTAATACCCGAAGTGCGGCTACACCTAGTTTTAGCCGGTTAGAATTATAGGTCCAGACAATCCCTGTTGGATAAAACCAATTTACCAACAATAGAGGGGATCTGGCGCTCGGCGGCCGCTACCGCGGCACGCTCGCTTCGCTCGCTCGCCTTCGCTTGTTAATGGTTACTGTTCTAACCTAACCCAAATGATTTTACCCGAAAACAATCGGCTCGTACTAGGTTTCACCAAGAGTAAGTGGCTACACCTAGTTCTAACCGGCTAAAACTAGGTGTAGCCGCACTTCGGGTATTAGCCGTAACATATATACTACTGCCATGATTTTTTTTAAATATCCAAAAACAACCATTTCGCTGGCAGGGCACTTAACTCTAACAAAAAACTACACTTTAAAGCTTAATATTACGCAAACAGAGCCCTGAATCGAAAAATGGGTTTTACATGCCCGCAATATTTTCGAACAGCCTATCCAACGATATCCCACACAATGGGACAAACAAGAAAAAAAAATAACATCCCCACTTTACGTCCAAGGGGAGGACCATAAACAAAATTGTTTCATGGTTTTATTCTACCACTTTTTCGGCGTGATTCATATGTATGTCCATGCCAAATTACAGCACTCTTGTACTAAGAGTCTCTGAGCTAAGCTAGGGCAGACAGACAGATAGACAGACGGACATCGCGAAACTATAAGGGTTCCTTGTTGACTACGGAACCCTAAAAATTAATGAAGCATGGAGGTTATTAATTCAGAGAAACTGAAATGGTGTGTATTAGCCGTGGTGGACTCTCGATGTGAAATTTTGAACAGCCGCGACCGTACCAGAAAATTTCGTAAGGGTAAAATAGGGCGTGAAATTGTTCCCCGAATAGGTGGTATTTGTTTATGGGAGGTTTTGGCTCAGAAATTTAGATGTAATGCTCCTGATGTGTTCCGTGAGCTGGCGATGATGTCACATTTGTCACACAACCGTGTACTTGACATGTGTAGGTCCCAGAATATATTCAGCTTTTGGAATTTTTGAGGTGGTGTGTGAGAATTGTGGAAGGAAAGTAGGAATATTTCAGGGGAATTTTTTCTTCATTATGTAACTACGTTATGAAAATTGAAATTTAAGATCTATGTTTTAAAAGTATGAATCTTCTACTTCACCATCATTTACCATTTTATAGCTTTAACATTAGGTACAAGTTACCAATCCTGTTAAATTGCGTGCCATGCGAGAAATCGGTGAACAAAAAAAAAACAATTAGATAATTTATGTAGCAAGACCATTAAACTCACATAAGTATCACTTCCTTATAACGTGAAAATGTATCATGCTGTTGTACTACTTGTAAACAGGCAACATGTAATGCATGTAAAAAGCTTCAACATACTCAAAGAAGTAAATAAAAAGCCTACACGCATAAAATTCAAACGGAATTCCCAGAATACGGATGCACATTGACAAATAGCTGTAGTTTCTTCAGAACAAAGTAGGTTATATTTCGTTCCCACACTGTAAACGTTTATTGAATAAGTAAGCAGTGGATTTCATAGGGAGAGGTAAGGTTTAGACTTGATGCAGCATTTATATCCTTACGATATCAATTTGTTAGTTTCTTTGTTCAGGTTGAAATATGAGGCTACGGAGTCCAGATTGTTTTTTGTTTTGAGTTAAAATTGGAGACTGGAAAGTTTTCATGTTTGTCGTCTGGCAATTTGGTTTGAAGCATGTTTTGGGGAGAGGGACGGAATATAAATGAGGGTAATTTTTATTCTTATGGGTATTTTTTGCAATGGTTCTTGTCAGATTCTTACCTATAAGAAATTTATGAGAATGATTTTCTGCTATTGGGAATAAATTTAGTTGATTACATAATTTTTTCGTACAGTTGAAAATGAAACACCATGTTGTTGTTAAAATCGAGCGTTTAAATTCAATAACATTTGCATCTAGTCGTAGGTTTAAAACTTTAAATTCATATGTAAAACGTGCACTTAGAATATATTGGACATAATTAGGACATTACGTTGGCAAATGGCATCATCACAATGTTCTCTGTCACACATAACGGGCTTTCAAATATATTCCCTCCGTGTCCCGACTTAGTTCCAGCCATGTTGCGACAGTTTTTATCAACATAATAACCGAATATGTATTCAAGTGTGGTGCTTAGTTTTACTTTGCCTTACAACATTTTCATACATACTCCAACAAATTCTCAACCTTACTTCGTCTTAATAGAGCTTGGAAATAAACTTAAAATATCATTGTACAAGTAATAGAATGGTCTCACGCACTAGTGGCGCCGCATGGTGGCGTTTAGTTGCAACTAAAAGTTCCTTGCCCTCATTAGATAGCATAGCTCATAAATGATGCATGATGGTATGAAAACATTCGATATTTATGACGCCATTAAAATATAATCATATTTCCAGTATATAAGAAAGCGCTTAAAAATTATAATTCAAGCTATAAAACTGATCAAAGTGATCTAAGCGAAGGATAAAAGACGTGCTTTGCTGAATATTGTCCGCTGTAATTACTGTGAAGCACCTATGAAGATTTATGTTGCTTACATGAGACCGAGGCATTTTTTATCGCTACGGCTGCACATTTTTGATATACCGCAAAAAAAAATCGTTCCCTTCGATAAAAAAGTTATAAAGAAGAAGTACAAATATTAATTATGACCTTGTGATATTCCCTCGCATTCAAATCGACAAGCATTAAATGAGTCGTCGCTCCGGGTTCGGTCATTCCGATTATCAGTTGGCATATCTTCGTCCGACAACAATGAGAGACAACCCGCTAAATGCGCACTGCAGTTGAACATCTTAATAATCCGCTGAAGGGCCGTGTCGGCGCAGCATGATGCGAACCCAACACAACCGTAATTATTTTTCAACGGAGAGACATTTTACGCAGAAATAAATAATTCCGATGCGCCGAGAAATTACGTCTACATTAATTCGAATGTGCAAATAAATAATTTAGTGCCAACACGAAATTTAATTATTTCGACACAAAATGAACCGATCCAATTTAACATCAATTTTTGTCGCTCGAATTGGTTTAATGCGTGTTCAATTTGGAATAACGTGATCATACTATGACTAGTTTCCCGATACAACACGGAGTTTACTGTTCACAGCCTCGTAACGGGGCAACAATGCTTCGATGTGACGTTTGACAAGCGTCTCCTGTAGAGTTTAAAGTAATTCAACCGGCGGGGACGTCACGTCGATGCGCGTAGAAAGTCAACCTTTACGATGGTCGAGTGAACAAAACAAAACAAGTTGGACATGTCAATGCCCACGCCTTTGGTACGGTAACCTGATACAAGCAGGCGGATACATTTAACACCACCGAGAGGTTCGCAAGCGGTCGCGTCGCGTGAGCGCAGAGCATTAAGCGGAGCGATGAGCGATGCGGCGAGCGTAGGTCGAAGGACGCCGTCGATAGCTTAGCGCACCTAAGTTATTCACAACGACTGTAATCTTGCTGGAGACTACTAGATGTCACGCACGTTTGGTACGTGCTTTGTACTACTTTGGCAAAGCTTTAAAGGTACACGACAAGGTAAATTCAGCTCTTAGATAAAGGTCTACAGGCAGTAAAACATTATCTTTAAGTCTATCGAAACAAATAAAAGAAGCAGTACATTCTGTGTATTTGCAAGGATTGTTTACTGTAAGAATTTAAAATTGTTCTTCAGCATGCTATGCATGGGTTTCATTGATATTATTGAATATATTTTCATCTCTCATGCCACTGTGACCGCAGCCTAACCTACCCATCCGCTCGCCCGTGTCATGAAAGCGGATACTTTAATATCCGATTCATTGTTCTGTTACAAATTTGTCAGTGATCTTTACATTAAACTTTTTCTCTTTTAAAATTTGAGATGGGTCCATAATCCTCGTGCGGTCGGCACGTTGTAAGTAAATCTTCGTCACATAATGACGTTTAGACCACACAAATAAAAATATTAGATATCATATTAAAGGGCTAAGCATCTATCGTAAGCATTATACGAGTGTCGATATTCATTACACTTTATTTTGATTTCTTTGGAAGTTTCCTGTTTCAACCGGTTCAGTTTCTAGACATTATTTTTATGGGAAAGTTCATTATGTATACTATTACGCCAGTATTGTTGAAGTTCGACGAATGTAATAAAATATGAACGTATGATGTGGAAATTAATGCCGTAATAAGCTGATACAATTTATGCGTAAGTCAGTGTGAAAACTATTCAAACATTTTGTACATAAAGTTATTGATGTTTTTCTTTACATCAGTTATATAAGTAAGTAGGTAGATGTAAGTACAATAAAAAAATCTTATTATAAGAGACCTGCGCTTTCCAATATTTCCAATTTCCTCTTTGTTTGTAAACATTCTCCCAACAAATAACAATTTGAGCACAAAAATTCATAGCGCAATTTAAAATCGCTTAAGAATTCTCCGTAATTTTTTTGGCAAATTAAACCTTATTTGCATAAAATAAGAATCGTGCGCGCATAAGGATCTGATCGACCGTAATTACTTATCATAATTATGAATATTTCGCTGCTGTCACGCGACGGGTTGCCTCAAGGCAGGCCTTAATGCTTCCCACTGATGATGGGTAGCGTCCACAGTAACCGAGTCAGACGATAATTTGAGATAATTAACGTAATTCGGCACAATCTCCATTCGAAGAGCATGTTATGCTCAGCTGAACATCATTATGTAGAAGTCAGTTTTAAAATTGTTCGAGATCTAATTCTAACTGCCTTCGAGCAGTTTACACAAATTAGAATTTGCAGGACCTTCATTATTTGAACGCAAGCTTTAAAAATACATGGAAAATGGGTTGGAACAGTTGTTATTAAAATTGCTAGAAATTATTCCACTGTTAACAAAACGCAAACGTCTGCTTTTACTAAGTATAAGCAATTTACTGAAGTAAATTACGTTATTAGAATCTTTCACATCCCACACTTGATCTTCGACTTATCAATAATTTTTCGCTACTCAAGCAAAAAAGTGCCGTTGGTAATTATTGCAGAGGTAATTAAGTTTGATTGCCCAACACAATCTCCCGTTGTGCATTAATGATATCAGTGGGAGAGCCACAGAGCATCGAAGCTCCCATATACGATGTGATCGGAATCGAACAGTCGTACCACGACGACACGCAGGGGACACAGAGTAACAATGCCCAGAGGTGAACAACGATTTACGAGCGTTATGTATGGTTTTTGTTGCATCCTTTATTGACTTTGTTGTTGGGTTTGTATTGAGATTGCGGGTTAGATTTTGTGATTAATTTGTGAGCCATCGTTTTTGTAGATGAGGTTAGGAGAGTTAGTGGTGATTGTGGCTCTTATCAATCATCGATCAATTGGTATCCCTAAATTTGCTAACAAAGTTAAGAATACATCTTTAGTTTTCTTACACTTAAGACGATGCTCTGCAGAAACAACAGAAAATTTGAATATTTACAAATTAACAGATGATATGATACAAATGTAAGTAGGTATTAATAAGGAGCTCGTGGCTAAGTAAAAAAAGTCGCGTGGGTTAATTTAGCAGATTAAGCTATGTTGGTCCGTGGATGGGTGAACATCTTTACATACCGAGACTCCTCCGTGCCTCGGAAATCACGTTAAGCCGTTGGTCTAGGCTGTCATTTGTAGATCTTTGACAGTAGTTACGGGTCGTCAGAAGCCCAAAAGTCTGACAACTAGTCTTACCAAGGGATATCGTGTTACCCAGTAACTGGGTTGTGGAGGTCAGATAGGCAGTCACTCCATGTAAATTACTGGTATTCAGCTGCATCCGGTTAGACTGGAAGCCGACCCCAACATAGTTGGGAAAAGGCAAGGCAGATTGATTGTAGTAGGGATTTATAATTCTTAACCCCGACTTTATAAACGGCATTAAACTAAAAGGCAAAAAATCTAATTGAACTGAATAGCTACGCGAATTAGCTCAAGCAAAAGTCTTATTGGCTACTAACCTAATCAAGATGTGATAAGGCATGCAATAATCAAATGCCTCATGTAATTACGTCATCATAGTATAGCCGATCTAGCCATCTAATAATCCACCATTAGATCAAAATGTCTATTATGGTCCTGTTTGTTTTAGAGTCTTTATCATCACTATTTATCCAGTTGTAGTCGGCTGCCAATCTAACTATGATACGAGTATTGTTTTTTTTTATTTGCAGTGATAACTTCTTTAGGCGCGTTGAGCGATTTATGGTAGGCGAAAAAGTTATGGGTTAACGTTACCGACATATGGCTAACCGCGACACGCGAATGTGGCGGCATCAACACCGCCACATGCGAACTACGGGTTACACTGACGTCACGCAAAATCCTGCATCGCGCAAGCATAATTTACCGCGCGACTAGTATTATATATACAAAATCCCGACATCAATCGCCGGGCAGTTGCTCACCAGACACAACACCCATCTGGTCGGAGGATCCTCACTTTTCTATGGCGGATGAGTGAACTTTACATTCTGTTCTTCATATCCCTATAAACTTATATATATAATGTTATTCCAAAGTTTTCACTTTTGATTTGATTTTTTTTTTTTTTAAAGACGTTGCCCCACACTAGGAATTTCTCCTGTATCGTGGGTGCGTTTACAAACATTTAAACTCACATACACAGACAGCCAGACCCGGAACAACTACTTGTAGGTCATACAAATATTTGTTCCGTGCGGGACTCGAACCCGCGACACGCAGCGCAGCAGTCAATCGCTTAACCACTGCGCCAACCGTGCCGTCTAACGGTCTACTTCTATCGGCAGTCCCAGACTGCCAATTTGTTATTATTTTATCCACAACTAACTACGAACTTCCCTGCAGTTCTTGGCGTTCATCTCACCTGATGGTAAGTGTTGAAATGGCCCAAGGTGGAAGCAAGCTTCACCCTGAATCCTCAACCACACAAGATCTGGCTATTTTACCTCTAACTGCCGAAACAACAAATGCTGTTAACATTGTTGTTATGGCGACAGACTTAGATAAGATGGTGGTAGCTAGCCAGCCGGACTTAGAACAAGCCCTACCACCAACCAAACCGAGCAGGAAATTTTACCCCCGCTGGGAATCAAACCTGGGACCTCTGGGTCTGAGACAGATGGTTTTAATTTTCTGGTGGACTTTAAGTTTGTTATGTACCTATTCATAATCTTTCTGAAATGTGTGCAATATATTAACTGGCAATGTATTAACATGTCTATATCCAGACATGCCCAATATCGTCCTAAACTTGCACTGGTTTCATACATCTCAATTTTGTAGGGTTTCGTACCCAAAGGGTACTGGGAACCTATTGCTAAAGCTTCACTGTTCGTCCGTCCATCCATCCGTCCATCCGTCTATCTCAGGGCTGTATCAACGCCATGGATTGATGATGAATGCCGTTTGCAAATGGCCGCCATCGTAAGTCCCATGGTGCATCTGAAATTATGGTGTCTAAATGAAAACTTAATTGTATCTTTGTAGAGTATTGTTAGTGTATCGAATTTATATTATTATTAAGTAATTTTTTTAGTTCCATTTATTTGTATTACAGTGTTTGTTTATGTATTATTCATTTTTATTTTAACAATTACGCATTAATACACGTAAATATATATAAGTACTTTTTAATTTTATCGATAAGTACATACTACATATTGACTATAATCAGAATCACACATATTATTCTGTGGAATTTATTTTACTTACCCGATTTATTATGTCACACAGGGGGGCGTCATTACGTTATTCCATGGTTTCTGCTGAAAATCAGCGCTGTGACGATAGGTTTGTCCGAAGTCACAGCATTTTGCTGAGCAGAGACCTGTTCTTGCACAGATGTGACGCACGGTTATTGTAATTGTTCATAATTAGTATAGTTTGTTTGTTTCAAAAGTAGTTATTTTTCCACTCGGCAATCGGCATTTTGTTTTTGTTTTCATTGTTTGTTTGTCGACTTTGTTGTCATCACATAGACCATAGACTAATATATATATAATGAGTTTTTATACTAGTAAACAGTTTGTAAATTGTCTTTGGTCCCTGACATCAACCAATGAACAAGATTGTCAAAATGTTTAGGGTATTGGATGCGAGGCTTTTGGCTACTTTGTATGTGTGTTTTTTGACTTTTAGTTGTACTGTGCGTTTTGTTTGTGCAGAATAAATAATTTTTCTTTCTTTCTTCTTTTCTTATCTTTTGAACCATAATAGGTAGACAGTTAGAATTGGTACTACGAGTATGTATGGCCGCTAAAACAGCAAATACAGTTAAAATGTTAAGTTATTGATATCCTCACGTCTGGGGAGTTTTGCTAGCTAATTTAATTTTACCCTGTATACTGAATACAAGAAACGAAAAAATATGTAGTGAACACTACATATTTTTTCGTTTCATGATATTGAACGGTGGTACGGAACCACTCGTGTGCGAGTCCAACTCGCACTTGGCCGCTTTTTATGGATTATTTTTATACTTTGTGATTATGGTTATGAATAATATCGATATTAATTTCCACGTCTGCTATACTGCCTAGTCTCCACGCCGAACGCGCCGCTTCGCAAAGTTCATCAGATAATGAGCACATTTGTTGCGTGTGAAACTAGAATACGATTTTGCACGAAGCTACATTTCGCGTAAGCATCAAAGCGAATGCTTGCTCTTAAACCACGGGCCGCCTCGATAAATCATGTTTCGTTTAAACCATTCTAACGCTTCATTTTGCTGATCCAAAGGTCCGATGCCGTCTTCAGTGGAAAACGTTCTTAACAGCTCTTTTGTAATAAATCCAGGGGAATGTTGCGTTACAACTGCAATAATACGAATCAGATTAAGTGCGGAGTGTATTACCTTTTGTTTAACGTTTGTGGTCTGCCTTTCGTTCGTAATTAATGTGTAGAATGTCAGTGGTGCGCTGCCTGGACATAACATCGAAGGCACGACTTCGACTGTGCTTCTTTTTTCACTATCTGCTGTCTTTGTTGTTGTTTTCTTAAAATAACGTATTGCTTAAGAAAAGAGTAGGTACAGCCTGGAACGCCATCGTGAAAGCTACAATATCTCGTCCTCTGATATTTAAATAAAAAATATTTTCTATTAAGCAGATAGGCTATCTTGAGCCTATTGTTTCCAGTCAGTCAAAAGAGACGAGAATTTAATATTTCATTTGTTTTGTTTAATCTCTAGCTAGAGTGGGGTCAGAATAATTCAGTTTCTTAGATGTTAATTTTGTATTGTAATTATTTTATAAAAATAAAAGCTCACCTTATTGTAATTTTATCTTTGCTTTGTTTGACTATTCAGTGGCTTGGAGAAATTATCTATAATACTTAGATACGAGAGACAAAGCTGAAAAATGTCATTCATGTTTTGCTTTTCATCTAAGTATATGAAGCAAATGATATAAATTAAAAACTATTATCCAAGTTGTAGAATAACAATAAAATTCACAATGGGATTCCCCGCTTTGTAAACTAATAAACATGACTATTCAATCGCATTCAATATGTCTAAAGCGTTTCGTGGTTAAGTGTCTATAAATAGCCACCATATTAAAATGCTTGCTTCAAATCATCAAAATTAATATGTGTAATAAATAACTTAGACCATTGGCGTTCCAGCGGATTTAATGTAAACATACACCACGTAACGTTAAAAATTTATATTCGTCTCATAACTGTCGAATTCTTGTAGTAACAAATTACTGTGACGCGTTGACTTACTGAATGGGCGATGGTAACAAATAGTGGAGTAATTCCAAAGAGTTTTGAATAGAGTCCAATACTATTTTGGTCGGCGAACGGTGATCTTTAAGTTTTTATTTCGTTTTGCTCCGAGATCGCTTGCCGATAGAATGACGTTCCACGGTTCTCCGCTATTGCGAGGTATAAAGAAATGTTTCGGATATTATAAGGTTATATTTAGTTGGAGAAATTATTTGAAGTTATTGATGCTTGAGATTAGGTTATTTAGTACTTTTAAATAAGTTTATGATTTTATAAGAATATTAATCATTTTTGGTTTACTTTTTATATTTGAGGTGTTTTCTTCTTTATGTTATTTACAAGTAGTTGGATCTATTTTTAGGTATTTCTCCTTATTGTGTATTTACAGAACAAATCTAACATAGAGAGATGTATTAATGATATTAGATGTGGCTTAAAGATTAGGAAAACAGAAAGAATAAGCTATCTAGAATCAACCGGGCTTATTACAAAACCACCAAAAGCCAACTTCTGTTACGATTAATAATGTTTACAAATCCCAATTACATGAATAAATTACAGTACACGACGTGTAGTGTAAATTATTAATGTGATTTTGTAGTATACGTGTAAGCAATGTTTACGTACACAAGCAAAATTAACCAACACACAAACTTATGTAACCAAACTAACTCAATAACCACCTCAAAGTACTTTTAAGGTTTCGTCGTACGAAGTTAATATCCTAGCTTTTTAAGCCGCGTGTCCGTGTCCGTCCGTAGTAGTGAGTGTGACTAGGGCAGCTGTGCCCGTTCGCATCTCAATAATGAATGTATTGTCCCGCGGTACGTATGATCTGTTTAAAAAAAATCTAATTAAAACGTAAACAAGTGGGTCGGAAAACGTAACCGTGGAACTTACAAATTGAGTTTTGGTTATTTGAATACTTAAACCCATAATTTTAATTTTTAAATCAAAATATATTATTTCACATAAACCTACATGGGCACTCATGAAACGTCAGAAGCTAGGTGCACGGTTCCAATTGGTCGTTTCCTATAGAGAAGAGCTGAAGAGCCGGCAAGAGACTCCACGGTTACTCTTTTAAAAAATAATTGGCTTTTACAATGTTTTCAAATTACAGTGTTAATAGGTATGCGAGGACGAAGTACCAGGTTCTTAAAAAAATAGAAAATGGTCTGCAGATCTAGTCTATTAAACCTACAACGTTCTCACATTCACAAAAAAAAAAAAAAAACATGCGGTGCAGTCTTCGGGGACTGCCGATAGAAGTGAAAACTAAGTAACTTGTGAATTGTATCGTCGAGCTAGCGTTCGGTGACGATGACGTGAGTTCTTTGATTTTTGTTCACCCAAAAAGTGCTCAACGCGCCTAAAGAAAATTTACAAAAAAAAAAAAAACTATATAAAATATTATTAAAATAATAAAAGTAAACACCTTGTTTATATTAAATCACCCTAAATATGTTTTTCATTTGAAAATTATTGAAATTAACTTTATAACCTCAATTTTCTACGATGATTTTTCAATTACAATTTGATAATGTTATTCAAACAATAATTGTTTCCAAAATTCGTGAGATATAAAGTAGAAAACGTTAATACAGATGACTGTGTTACTAATTCTCTTTAATGATTGATTGCCTATTAACATGACCAGGGTTTGTTTACAATTTCTTCAGATACTTTTGTAACAGACTATAGGTACCTACCAGATCACAGTCCAGACTATTTTTGCTCAAACCTGTCCACGTCCATCATGGAAAAAATGTCCGTGGAGTGGTTACAATGACTGGAAACTTTAGACAAGAGACGTCGATATGTATTTTTCATGACTTGGATTGATATTATAGATACGTGGACAAAAAGTTGGAGCTGGTTTTTTGAGATATATGCTTGAATTCATGACTTAATGAAATTGGCTTTCGTTTTGTCTTTTGTGTAATTTTATTATTTCATAATCTCTTCAATTCTTTGATAAACTTATTTCTATCTTCTATATCAAATGATTCTATTTGTGTTATTAGGAAGATTTTTGGCTAAAGCGATACTTTCTCACTCTACTTTACCTTTAACATATAACAGGACACCTGAATGACTTAAAATCTTCGCCACCCTTTCCATCTCCATACCATTCTAATCCCTCGTCCTACCGGTCATGAATGAAGACACATTTGCCAACGACAGCGAATCCAACGGAGTTATTTGATTTATTCCAAGCCGGGACTATTGAAAACTTCCATCAGAAGTCATTATTTAGCCGCTGTAATGAAGCTGTGCCTGGAATTTTGAGCGGTAGACAAGTGCAAGCATCAGTTCTGGGTCTTTTGTTATTTATTGGAAGCTGTATTTGTATCGCATATGGGAGATTATGCTAAGATCTTGCTCGGTTCAAGCTATTTTCGGTTGCGTAATGTGCGTAATATGTTATGGTGTTATGTTTTCCTTTATTAGAGTCGAGATCAAAATCACCTTCATTATTGTATTATGGTAGATCCTAAATAAGATTTTCTTAATCACTAAACTTGGCAAACGAATTGGTGATTTCAGTAGTCGTCATAAGTAGTGTTTATTTATTTTTGCAGAATAAGTTTGTTTTTGTTTTTTTTTTTGTTATATTTGTTTGTTTCTGTTTTGTGTTTGTAACTGCCGAAATGTGGGTGTACTACACCTCTGCCTAACCCTTCGGGGATTAGAGGCGTGATGTTATATTGTGTGTGTGTATTTTAGCAAAAAAAATATTCAATGCATGTTACGTTATTATAATATTATATTTGTGCTCAATTTTTATGAATAATGACCCCGATGCTAGGAAAGTCCCGTGTTATAGCCATTCATTCCTCCGCTAAGATTATTTTACAAAATTAGGGAAGCTAAAACGTGTAACAGCATCAATAGTGTGTGAGTAAGCTCTTGTGATGTGAAGTAATGGGGTAACTGTATGAGTGTGTGATGTGTGTATGAGTGTGCAAAAAAAAAAAATCAATGCATGTTACGTTATTATAATATTATATTTGTGCTCAATTTTTATGAATAATGATGTGTGTGAGTGTATGATGTGTGTTGTGTGTGTGTTAAGAATTGCACTGTTTTTATACAGCTTGTAGAACAAGCTGTATAAAAACAGAAATTTATGTTTTAAAGCCACACACGTAACTGAATTACGTCGATTTCCAAAGCCCAGTACCTACCTACCTAACTCACGTATTCATGTCAAGGTTGCTTGCATTTTACATTTTCCTTGAAAGAATTGTTAATCTCAGTTTTAATTCACTTACTCATAAAGCACAAAAACAAAACTATTAATTCGAGTTTTTGTGCGCGTGCCTTTAATGAAACGTTTGAGCAAAGTTTCCAAGGAAATTCATTAATTATGTTCTCAGAAAGTTTGGAGAGGACTCCACTTGAAAGGTGAAATTAGTTGTTTAATTTTCGACAAAAACCAGTTGTTCTAATGAAAACGGGTCCAAACCTTTACTAGAGTTTTTTTTAAGAAATTGGAGCACGTAAATTAAAACTCTCTGGCTGACAATTTTACCTTTTTGTGAAAAAATATTTGCAATTATTAAAGACTGCGATTTTCTATCAGAATGCAAAAACTCATCGTATCGCTAAACGATCGATCTTTGACATTTCCATGGTTCGTCGCCGTATCGCGTCGTGATGTCGTGGCGCTTCGAACAATCTTGCAATTTGTGAAATATTTGGAATAGTCCCGGCGGCGGCCACCAACGAACATAGCAGAGGATCACTGGATATGCGGCCCGCGAGCATTAGATACTTCGAATTGGTTTTTAACTAATTGTTAGCAGAATTGGCCGACCACCGTCTAGATCGATCGTGGACACACAGGGTGGACCCCACAGTGAAATAATTAAAATAATTCAATCGAAAGCCAAAGTTGCTTCTTGTGCAGCCTTAAAATTAGGATCACGTAAGAATCGTCTTGATTATATTTGGGCGATGGCACAGTGAGCAAAATTCAAACTGTGTGAAAACAAATGATAGTCGAGCTATTATCTTTTGTTTTACTCTTCATAAACACAAAATGCCGTTAGTTTAAGTGTTAGCTGGTCATCATTAGTAACAAAAATAAAAAAGAACCACTTTAAAAAGAGACCTCATATTTCATTCGTCAAGGAAGAACATCAATAACAAAGCGTGTAATAATAGCACCAACATCACACAGACCTCTTAACCTATTTCTGCCAATCCTGTCGCTTGTTTTTTTGCGGAATTCCCGCAATAACTTAGGGGGCCCTGACACACAAGTGCTTCCAAGTGTATGGCCGTGTGTCCCATGCGGGTGGTCGCTACGTAGACGATTCAATAATGATGCCCCCCTGACGTAATATGGCGGCTTTAGCCACGCAAAAACCGACTTGCCGGAATCATGGGCAATACAATAAACTGCACAAACAAACCTTATGCCGCGGTATCTTTAACTTCCTTGAATTTTATTACGTCATCCTATTCAAACAACCCTGAGGAACAAACTATTATTGTACTAGTCTAATAAAATTACCGGTACCTTCTGTTGCCCTAATAAAATTGGTTCCATAATGTAAACGGTCAGTTGAAAAAGTGACCGGTGATTTTAGCCGACTCTAAAAAATGATGTTTCTGTATTTTCCCATAGGTGTTTCTTACTTTGTAGTAGAACCGACAAAACAATTTTTGATGATTCTTGCAATGGCATTTGCATTTCGGAATAATATACCCCCTTATTTATTTATTTCGGCGTATTACTGAAGTAATAATAACTCAAGGAATAGTTAAAAATAAGTAGGTGCTAAATTATCTAGAATGAATCACTAAACAAATTATTTGATGCCGCAAAAAATATAATAAAACGAATATTATAAAAACTTGTTTCTGCAAAAAGTATTTATAGCAGAGCGTGGTTTCGATCCACGGACCTCTGGGTTATGGGCCCAGCACGCTTCCACTGCGCCACTCTGCTAACAAATTAACACGGTGAAATGTTACTCCTGTATGTAGATAGCTGATGCAATAGCAGGAAATACTAATCAAGTGTCTAGTAGGTACGTACCTATTCAAACTGGAGGTTTTGACAGCGATCCAGAAGCAATAGCTGAGAACTTGCCTGGGAGCATAGCAGAGCGTAATCTCGATACAAGAAACTCTGGGTTATGGGCCCAGCACGCTTCCACTGCACCATTCTACTTACAAGATAACACGGTGAAATGTTAATCCTGTATACATAGCTGATGCAATAGCGAGAAAATGTTGATCGAGTGTCTCGTACCTATTTAGATTAATAATGCCATAGGAAATTAACAAAAAATAATGTTAGCAGACCATGGTTTCAATCCACAGACCTCTGGGTTATGGGCCTAGCACGCTTCCACTGCAGCGGCAAACGGCTTACAAGATAACGTTGCCAAATCAGTCTTCTTTAAAACGACATGTTCACAGAATAAGGTTCATTTTGATTCACATAACCTGAATGACAAACAAAATGAGAAAACAATAACATACTACCCTCCAACCAATATTACCTTTTACTTAGAATATAATAATTATTTTTTGGAGGCGTACAAGATACAATATTAGTAATACATGATTTCGATATACATACCTCTAGGTTACAGGCTCAGCATGTTCCAGCATTTCATTACTAAAAACTTCCAAGTTTCGGAATCTTGGGACAACTTGGTTACTTTGGAACTTTGCCATATTACAAGCCTAGGCCAGCTAGCTTATCTTATTTATTGTATTTAACACTACACGGAACTACGAACGCAGATATTTTAATTGTTCCATTCGCTTTGATCTTCAAGTTTAAGAGTTAGCTAAATGTAACAGAGAAAACAGTTATACTGTGTGGAAGTAATGTAGGATTGCTATTGTACATAACGAAGCGATACTTGACGTAAATATGTAAGTAGAGTGTCGCAGTGGAAGCGTGCTGGGCCCATAATCCAGAGGTCCGTGAATCGAAACCATGCTCTGCTAATATAACTTTTTATTTATTCAAAAAAAGACTTATCAAGTTTTGTTCCTATTGCAGTAGCCATATAAATAGGAGTAACCATTCACCGTGCTATCTTGTAAGCAGAGTGGCGCAGTGGAAGCGTGCTGGGCCCATAACCCAGAGGTCCGTGGATCGAAACCATGCTCTGCTAATATGACTTTTTGTATATTTCCAATAGCAGTTTATACCATGTAAGTATTAAATATTTTGTTTTATTATTATCCTGCTATTGCGTCAGCTCTTGTATACTGGAGCAATATTTCACCGTGCTATCTAATAAGCAGAGTGGCGCAGTGGAAGCGTGCTGGGCCCATAACCCAGAGGTCCGTGGATCGAAACCATGCTCTGCTAACATTATTTTTTGTATATTTCCTATGGCTTGTACTCCCTTTTTAAAAACGTTGCTTAAAGTTAAAAAGTCTTTAATTAAACGTCAAAATATGTACCGTTAAACAGACGCCAATCATAACTTAACTTAAAGCAACGTTTATGAATAAAGAGTTACTTATCTAAATAGGTACTAGACACTAATCAACATTGTCTTGCTATTGCATAAGCTATTGTGTACAAGTGTAACATTTCGCCTTGCTATCTTGTAAGCAGAGTGTCGCAGTGGAAGCGTGCTGGGCCCATAATCCAGAGGTCCGTGAATCGAAACCATGCTCTGCTAATATAACTTTTTATTTATTCAAAAAAAGACTTATCAACTTTTGTTCCTATTGCAGTAGCCATATAAATAGGAGTAACCATTCACCGTCCTATCTTGTAAGCAGAGTGGCGCAGTGGAAGCGTACTGGGCCCATAACCCAGAGGTCCGTGGATCGAAACCATGCTCTGCTAATATGACTTTTTGTATATTTCCAATAGCAGTTTATACCATGTAAGTATTAAATATTTTGTTTTATTATTATCCTGCTATTGCATCAGCTCTTGTATACTGGAGCAATATTTCACCGTGCTATCTAATAAGCAGAGTGGCGCAGTGGAAGCGTGCTGGGCCCTTATGCTATTGCATAAGCTGTGTACAAGTGTAACATTTCGCCTTGCTATCTTGTAAGCAGAGTGTCGCAGTGGAAGCGTGCTGGGCCCATAATCCAGAGGTCCGTGAATCGAAACCACGTTCTGCTAAAAGTTTTGCAACTATTGGTGCATTTTTTGCGGCCAAAGTTAGGTATTGAATTCTGAACACCAGAAAAATCAACATTTTGTCGATTCGTAATCGAGTTCAAACTTAGAACTTGACAGATGAAACAACATTGTAGAGGTGTGTGTCATAATTCTGTTATTTACCAAACGTCGAAATTCAATATACGATATTTTATACTTTTGTTCGTTGATTTTTGTTATTTAAAAATTGATTTGAGGCCATTGGCAACCCAATTACGTTCAGCCGTACCCGTTGGACTGTAACTTTCTGTTATTATTTTGAACATCTGTCAATTTCACGGGACAACGCTTCGGGTTGAAGAAACAGTACCCACCTTGTCAGATTGTCTTTGTTCAACGCTAGTTAAGCGGAAGAAAATAATTATATAGACGAATCGAAGACGACAGGCATTCGATTGGATGAAAAATAATTATCGTTTCTACAATTTATTTGAATCTATTATTAGGTCTACGAGAGAAATAATTTGCCCCTTTTATTCCATTGCTTTTGTTAAAGATAATGGTGCTGTTAACTGAATACGAAAATGAAGTTAAGGATCATTGGTTCACTGATTGTTGAGTTTGTACTTTCAATCAACCAATAAATGAGATCATTAGTAGTTTTATCAAAATGATAGAAGGCTTCTTAAGTTATCGATGTCTTATTTCCATTATCATATCTGACTTAAAATATTGAAATGTTTAAACATTACTAAAAGGAAAATTATGACAGTACCTAATCAACCATTCCAACATTTGTTTTTTTTTTTATAAAAACAAGTAGGTGAGTAAACTACAAAAAAACATTAGGTACTACTTACTCATTAAATTTACATCCGGTTAGACTGGAAGCCGACCCCAACATCGTTGAGAAAGGCTAGACAGAATGAGACATATATAAAAAAATGTATTTAGTTTAACGTAAAAAATAAAATATACTAAAATCGTTGTTTTAAAGGCATGTATGTTTTTAAAAGCCTAATTACACATGTTTGCAATACAGGAAAGCTGTAATTTTTAACATCACAGTAATTTACATTTTGCAGGACATGAAGTCAATAAAATAACTCATTTTACATTAAAATAATAATAGTAATGGCCTCTATAATTACCTATACGGTATTATTTTAGTCTTTAAACTGGCTGTTTCATAGCTATGCAAGTAATACCATGTGGTTAGTTATACTTTCCATGGTAAAAATAAAGTAGTCATTCACATTTTAACTATGCATAATTATTGCAATGTGCAATGGTATAATTGAAATTATTTTTACCCCCACATTATTCAGTCTTCGACATATTTTATTATTTGATAATTTTAAAAGATTAACAGCTGCTGATAAAAGAGGGCTTTAAGTAGTTTACTTTAATTATTTATTAAAACTCTATGCACAAGTAAAAAATACTGTACAAAGGTGGATTGAATGCCTGAGGCATATTCTACCAGTCAACCTTAGGGTGATGCAGACACGGGATAGATAGCTCAGAAATATACTATAAGATACAATAATAAATACTTACACATAGACACATATTTAAAAACAAAATAAACTTTGTCAGGAGAAATAACGACCGGTAGAGGAGAAAACGACTCCAGCAAGCAGTGCTTGTCGCAAGGAAAGGTTAATAATTAATAAATAAATAAATAAAAATAAAAATCTTTTATTTCGGACCCATAGATAAAGTTCATTTGATTAGTATACACACGACTAAGAAACTAGTGTTAGTACTTAAATCTACCAGAAAAATAACACAAACTATTACGGCGTAGTAGACGCCACAGTCAGTGGCATGTAGGCGTATCCAATGTCCCAGTATGGGGCTGTCCCACATATCAGCTATAGTTTTCAGGATGCTGTTGGCAGGGCTTAAGGGGGGAGCAGTTAAAATTAACCGGTTTCCAACCGGTTAGTTTTCTATGTAACTTTAACCGATAATATAAAGGTTTTCGAACATATTTCGTTAATTATTTAATATTTTGTTACAAATTCAATGCTGAAGCTAATATCAATTGTAAAAAAAATAATTAGTATCTTCAGAAATAAAAATTAACCGGTTTACAGCCCTGGCTGTCGGGGCTGGCGCGTACATACACAAAAATATAGTATTATATGAACTTTGACTTACAAACTAAGTAGGTTAATTTACTAAATAAAATTTCGATTCTATTTTTATTTCTTATAATTTTGTTGTAAACTTACGGTATGCAATTATAAATGTTTCTTTATATTCTCTGGGGTCTGGCTGTTTGTGTATGTGAGTTTAAATGTTTGTTAACGCACCCACGATACAGGAGAAATTCCTAGTGTGGGGCAACGTTTTTTTTTTTTTTTTTTAAGAAAAGATTTCTTTATTCATACCAAACTTAAAGTGGGAGATTCATACGAAAACTCTTGATCTTATATCGGGTTTATTTACCAAATAAGACATAATAGCAAGAAAAATGCATTGTACCTTACCACGAGTTCCAATGTCCAACTTTTTCACTTGTAATTTAGGATCATAAGCGGCGTTTTTGTAAAGTACAACGAAATTGCTCTACATAAAATAATTACAACATTCTGTTTGCTCAGTACGTCTGTACGGAGGTAGGTTTTACGTATATAATTTTCTTGTTAACCTCTGGACATCGGGTCTTATTAAGTCATCAGAATTATACCACACCGGTACTTCAGTGCGTGTTTTGTTTTTTAGCAAAACCTGACTTGAAGGCGTACTTTTGAAAATTAAATTGTTTGAAGATCGAGGCCTTCGTAAGTGTATATGTTTATTGAAACATTGGACAGAGTTATAATGTTTAAGTATTATACAAAAAAAAACCGGCTTCCAAAACACACTACAAAGTAAAAAATAACTTTTAATTCAGAAGTCATGTGTCTTTGGATCTGTATTTTAGTTTCTTGCCATCGACTTCCGAAATTAAAGTTATTTTCAAACATTGTAGTGTTTTTTTTGGAAGTCGGTTGTTTTTTTTTTGTAAAAGGTTTTTTATTTTTGACTTTTTAGTGGGGTCTGTTGTTTCGGCCTACTCTTATGAGGAAAAAAAGCGTAAATTTTTGTAAGTAATGATGATTTTCTTATTCCAGAATACCTTTAGTTTTTCCCAAAAACTGACATTGCATAAAAACGGTGTCAAAAAGCCCAGAAAGGTTTTATTAGCACAATTTGGCGACTGGCGAGAGAGCAGTGGTACCCAGTGGTAACAGCCCCGACTTACGTCTTGTAGGCCCTGGTTTCGAACACAGTCAGGCGCTTGACGTTGTGTTAATAATTTAATCACCACTGCTCTTTAAACCGTGAAGGAAAATATCGTGAGGAAACCGGCATGTCCTAGAACCAAAAATTCGAAGAAATGTGGCATCTACCAACCCGTACTGGGCCCGCGTGGTAGATTACAACCCACTCCCTCTCAAAGAGAGGAGGCCTGTGTCCAGTGGGAACATTATAATAATTATGCTGATTATGCAGTGGGTCAGTTTGTAATGTATCTAAGTTACAATTAATAGACTAAAGTCAACTGCTCAACACCTTTTTACAAAATATTGCTTTTCCTGATGCAGGGACGATAATTCTTGAGGAGTTGTTGAGGGCTCGATTTTGAAGTCACCATCAGCTCCACTTCGCCATATGCATTGTGACGAGCATAAAATGCTTAGCAACCATATTAAAGTGCCTGATCGAATCGCAAGCCGTGAAATACTTGTTATTAAGTAGTCCTGTGGTCTTCATCATCACTTAAGCAAATGCTGCTTTCCGAGAACAAACGACGAACATAGGTAACGTTCTACGAGTAGGCAAGGAGTACGTATTATTAAGGCGCTGACATGAGGAAAATGATAAAAATAGGCTTATCTTAAACAAAAAAATTGCCAAATCTATATACTTTTTGGTAGCGGAAAAATATCGGTATGTTATTCTTGAACATATTTCTCAGAGCTTGGTTGTTACCAAAACACGTTTAGAAAAAAAAAACTCGATACAAATTAACGGTAAACTAACCCTTTACTTCGAGCTTCAATCCAAAATATCTGTATTAAATATCAACGTACGGTTGGTATTTAATTAATAACAAGAATGTCTTATTTGTATGCAGAACTTGTTTGTTTTTTATTTTCGATTACTCAACTCATTTTTGAGTTAATAGATAATTTCTTCATATTTTGCAATAAGTTACAAGCGTTGTGTCATCGTGCTTCTCTTTTTTTTGTATGCAGTCTGACAGTGACCGCGTTTTAGCTGTTGTCAGCGTCTTAAGAGGGCCCTTCCCGGTCCGTCTATCGTCAACGCAAGCATGGTCGACAAGCTTGTTGTTTCATCTAGCGCAAGTGAGAACTACTAACAAGCGAGTGAGAACGCGATAACGTTGAACGAATAATTGTGTGCGGAAATTTCATAAAACTTGTTTCAGGAAATACGTATTTTTGAGTAAGCCTTACAAGTTTGTGAAATAAATGTTGGTCATTTAGAATCTCCATTACATGTGCAAGATTTCTATCGTAATGTTTTTTTTACATTTACAATTTATGAGTACATTATGAACGGCCAACGTTCAGGTAAAATTTGAGCAAAAAAGCTGGTTTTTGCAGGTTTATACTGAATTTGTTTCTCCAAATTTTTATTTTTTGCTTGCATAGAAACAGATATAGTGCACAAGATACCTATTGGCTCAAAAATATCAAATAAAGTTGTGTTACAACGCCTTAATCTCGTTCGAGCGTTTGTATGAAAAGTATGACGGGTTGGCCGCTCTTAAGTAGGTGTTTAGTTTCCCTCTGCATCCAAATTCTCCCAGTAACAAATTGCAAACTTACCATGGAAAAAGCTATTTATTGTCATTTTCAAGAATATCCATTACCTACTTTAATCCAGGTTGCTGAGAAAACAAATTTTCAAAGTGAGCAAATTGGGCTAGACTCAGTACCTAGGTCAGGCGCTAGTTTTTAGGTTTCCGTACAACAAAGGAAAACCCGGAACCCTTATAGGATCACTCCCGTTCGTCTGTCATAGCCAATATTTTGCGCCGAATCTACTGGACCGATTAAGTTGAAAGTTGATATCATATGAATTTCTGTGACCCAAACACGGGCGTGTAAAGTAAATAAATAAAAATTTGAATCTTTATTCACTTTTGGGGGGAAAATTAGAAAATTAATAAATAATGTTTTGCTAACTGTACCGTGTGACATATCAAATTCAAGGGCTTGTTTTGGATGAAACAAGGACAGCTACAGCGCTATATGGCTTTCCAAGAATTAATACACCAAAAAACCAGTATATTTTACTCTCAAATATCACCATATTTCAATAAAAACCTGTCGCTTCTAATCCGCCGCAGTCTTCAGCAAACATTTCAATTCTACCCGCATTCATTTAAAAAGCGTAATTTTCGTATTCACTATTGATCTGCCGTTCGTCTATTGCCTTTGTTTTTATACACCCCCATGCACTTTTATTACGGCCTTGCAATTGGCAATGCAGCTGCAATAGGTAGGTACCTACTGTAAATAAAACGAAACGGGTATTTTCAAAATAATATATTGTGAAATACTGTTTTATTTGTTTACGTCACATTTACACATGAAACTTTATTTTGGTGAACTGTAAAAGTGTACTTAATAAACACATTTTCATGTTTCCTTCATATACATCGCCAATTAGGTACATAAGTTAAACAACAAAGTTATTTATGTAGGTACCTACCTATAAGTAAATATTCATTAAAAAAATATTACACTGATATCATTTTCTGTACCGGTGGTGTTTTGAGAGGCTTGTGGCTAAATAACAGCCGCACGGGTCGATCGATCAGGTACGCCTACGCTTGCCACGGTTGGTCCGTGGATGGGGGACCATATTTACATACCAAAACCCCTCCATGTCTCGAAAAGCACGTTAACCCGTTGGTCCCGGCTGTCATTTGTAGATCTTTGACAGTTGTTACGGGTCGACAAAGCACGAAAGTCTGACAACCGGTCTTACTAAGGGGCATCGTGTTACTCAGTGACTGGGTTGTGGAGGTCAGATAGGCAGTCGCTCCATGTAAAATACTAATATTCAGCTGCATCTGGTTAGATTGGAAGCCGAACCCAACATAGTTGGGTAAAGGCTAGGCAGATGTGGTTACAATACCAACTGTTTATTACAGCTGCCATTTGTCATGCTAGCAACGCAATAGATGTCAAAATCGGTTGAACGGACTGTAATAATAGTTTATTTAAATAAGTATCTAATCTTATTTCAAATAGATTATAGTTCCAAAAAGGATGAACACATTAAATAGGTACATCATAATGTCACTACTGAAGTTTTTTTCGCAAGAACATGAAAATAATCTACCTATCTAATAACTTAAGCAAACACGAAGTACAACTTTAAAAAAAGTACAACGTCAAATCCGCCAATCAGTCCGACTGCGGTCATTTTAAATTATGATAATTAAAAACGGCCCAAAACATTTCATATGGCCACATGGCCCGTTACGTTCTACCACAGAATCCCTCCATGCAAACAGTCAGCTCTAGGCCTCTAAATCACGGACCGGACAAACATAATGTATGCTAAACATAATAACTATAAACGCAAACAGTTTCCTTTTTAACGGGAACGCAACTTGTATGTTCTCCATAGAAAATGGTGTTGTATAGTTCTCATCCTTTGTCATCTTTTTGTAATTTATTGCTACCATGCTACCAACGATAAAATAATTATAAAAAACCGGTCAAGTGCGAGTCGGACTCGCGCACGAAGGGTTCCGTACCATTATCTATAAAAATAGCAAAGAAATCACGTTTGTTGTATGGGAGCCCCCTTAAATATTTGTTTTATTTTAATTTAATTATTTATTTATAAAGTGAATATATAACTAAATTATCTGTGAATATTTCAAGCGTCTACCTAATGCCGTTATCAATATTGAGCAAAAACGAGCATAAAAATCACGTTTGTTGTATGGGAGCCCCCTTAAATATTAATTTTATTCTGGTTTTTAGTATTTGTTGCTATAGCGGCAATAGAAATACATCATCTGCGAAAATTTCAACTGTCTAACTATCACGGTTCATGAGATACAGTCTGGTGACAGACGGACAGACAGACAGACAGACAGACGGCAGAGCCTTAGTAATAGGGTTCCCGTTTTTACCCTTTGGATACGGAACCCTAAAAACAAGAATAAAATTAACAATTACAAAACAATTTAAAAATAATAATATTATAAACATTGAAAACGGGCAACACGACACTAAATCGACACCATGTTCCCCGGCCGAGTCACCGAGCTAGGCGAGCTACTCCCTAACGTGCAGCTTAGTGAATCGCCCGAAGATCATGCTGTCAAGTCGCGTTGCAAACACCGACAATAAGCTGTTAGAGCTTCTCCAGAGCCTGTGTACGACTGAGGCCACTTTCTTTCTTATAATCGCATAACAATCATCTGTTTTAGAAACAAACCATAGCCGCACTCGCACAAAATCACAAACAACAGTATTAACATAAAATTGTGACCAATAAAATTTAAACATTTAAAAATTATAAAAAAATATATATTCAATTCAATTCAATTCAAATAATTTATTTCAGACATGTGTCCATAGTGTTAGTATACAAGATAACTTAGACTATTGTTAGTAAACATGAAAATGAATTAAGTTAGTATACAAAATAACATAAAGACTAAGTGTTAGTAATAATAAAAAATAATTAAAAACGCTAATTGGTGTGGATTCTCACCCAGTGGCGCAGCAGAGGGGAGTCCCACCGATCTGAAAACACGCTCAGGAGACTGTTGGTGGCGGTGCGCAGCCGGCCATTCATGGAGGCGGTCCTCTTGCGTATTATGGCGTAAAAGTCATCAGTATGCGCCTCCGCAAACATACCGGACGCACTACATCGCCACGCCCGCCCCAACGGTATCCTGAACGCATTATTATATTGGACACGCAGATCACTGTATGTCCTCTGCGTAAAACTGGTCCAAAGACTGCACGTGTAAAAAGACTGGCAAAATATAATTAATTAATGAAAAATAGCCAAAATAAAATATAAAATGTCAGAATCTATAAAAATTAATATAAGTCACGGTCAATTCTCCAACTGCAAATGTAATTTGGTCGACTATTACTCGTTAACTTGTAAAGCCTACTTAGCTGTGATAGCTTTCCTTTTATTTTTTTAATAAGTTAATAAGTTTTAAAATAATTTAAGTTTTCACAGATCCGCAATCGTTTTGAAAGACCTGGCCAACGATAACACACCATGGGATAAACGAGAAAAAAAATACCATCCCCGCTTAACGTGCAGGGGAGTTACCTAGCTTTTATTTCACCACTTTGTCGGCGTGATTAATAAGAGTCATAAGGAAAGAAAGACAGACCAAAGAGGTTTGGACATAGCGAAACTATAAGGTTCCTTGTTGACTTCGGAACCCTAAAAATGATCCAGATTTGTTCAAGAGTCACATTAATAAAAATACTCTTTGGTGAAATACAGTAACAGAGGTCTTCCAATTTACCTAGAAATATTTATAACGTGACACAGCGCTATACATACACAGTTATAACAAACTACAAGTATTTCAATACATCTTACGACTTATCAAGAACGAAATGTGATGAATGTCATTCTAAACTTCGGTGAATGTGATGTAATCGTTCATCAAGTACAGCTCCTTGAGGAGCTAATTTTGGTAACTGAGATACTGTTTTCATGTGTTTATTAATTAATAATGATCTTAAGATGCTGACATCGTAATAATGGCCTATCAAATAATTACGCACTTAAGTACTTCATTGGGGAACGTTTATTAATACGGGCCTAAGAGTCTCTGAGCTAAGCTGTAGCTGTCTACAGCTTAGCAGACTGGCGGACAGACAGACAGACGGACATGGCGAAACTATAAGGGTTCCTTGTTGACTACGGAACCCTAAAAGTGGAAATAAAAGAAGGCAATAAAGAATAAGGAATACAGTTCAGATCTTCTGAATTTCAGGCTCGCTTTCATAATTATCAGACGTCCCGTATAGAAATGTAGTAGTGTAGAAATAAACCTCTGAACTGTATTCCTTATTCTTTATTGCCTTCTTTTATTTCCACTTTTAGGGTTCCGTAGTCAACAAGGAACCCTTATAGTTTCGCCATGTCCGTCTGTCTGTCTGTTCGCCAGTCTGCTAAGCTGTAGACAGCTACAGCTTAGCTCAGAGACTCTTAGGCCCGTATTAATAAACGTTCCCCAATGAAGTACTTAAGTGCGTAATTATTTGATAGGCCATTATTACGATATCAGCATCTTAAGATCATTATTAATTAATAAACACATGAAAACAGTATCTCAGTTACCAAAATTAGCTCCTCAAGGAGCTGTACTTGATGAACGATTACATCACATTCACCGAAGTTTATTTCTACAATCATTATCGAATTGGTACTTTCATTCATAAATATTGCATACATCTAAAACATTATAGCAATATTCAAGAAATTAAATTATAGAAAGTAAAGAAGAAAAATGTTTATTACTTTGTATGAAGAAGAAACAAAACTATTAGGTCTTAAATTGATTGTTAGTGATGTCTTATCAGATTACTTATTAGTGATGTCTCAGTTGGAACATCGGGTAGGTACCGGAATTAACAGACCCAGAAAAGCCTTTTTTTATGAAATAAAAATCCGGAGTGTAACTAATCTTTATTTAATCTTTTTTATCCACTTTAAGCCGCAAAAACGAATCACAATTATACAAAAATATACAAGGTGTGTCTGTATCTCTATTTCGTAATTATTTATAGTTGTTAGTTAACAGCTAATGGGTACATTTTTATTGCTTTTAATTGTGACATTCGTTAAGATACCAAATAAGGGGGTGTCATAAGTGCATGCCTATATAAGGCGAACTTGATGAGCAGGAATATAAAGTAATAAATTATTATTAGATATAAAATATGACGTGGTTTCGATTTGGCGAAGCCGGATAGGTTTATGATGTCTTCAAACAGCGGACAAAACTAGGTGAAGAAAACTTTTTTATTCAGAGAAATATAAGTGTTTGTAGCAACAGAATAACATTAACCTAATTAATTAACCCAGCATTAGACAATCAAAGGTAAAAACCGGCTAAATGCATGTCGAACCACGCACAATGAAGGATTTTGATTGAAGTTTTGATGAATTTATCTCAAGAACAAACTTAGCATTGTTTGAAAAATACGTTCCCTTATACATTCCAACTGCAAATGTAAGTTTGTACGCACAATATTGAGGGATTTACCATGTTATTTTAAGACCATATAGTGCTTATGGGTGTTTCCTGTAATTTATAAGTCATCATTTCAGCCAATAGACGTCCACTGCTGGACATAGGCCTCGCCCTAAGGGGGGGTGTCTGCCATAATCGCCACGCTTGGTAGGCGGGTTGGCGATCGCAGTATGGTGTTAAACTGCATAGAGAACGCTGCTGCCCATTCTCTAGTAAGTCCCTTAGTCGCCTTTTACGACACCCACGGGGAGAAATGGGGGGGTGGTATTCTTTATGTCCGGCACCACACGGAGCAAAGTAATCTATAAGTAAAGAACTATTTTCTGTTTTTTTTTTGGCTTATTAGTTTCGATATAAAGGGGAGTATGGTTAATTTTAATCTGTTTTCTTAAATAACTTTAAAATTATAAAATATGTATCTGAACACTAACAACAAGCCCTTTCATTTGATATGTCACACAGTATAGTTTGCAAAACTTTTTTTTTATTCTAATTTGCCGCCCAAAAGTGACTCCTATATTCAAAATTCATTTATTTACGTTACGCGTACGTGTTTGGGTCACAGAAATTCATGTGTGTACCAAATTTCAACTTAATCGGTCCAGTAGATTCGGATAAAATTGGCTGTGGCAGACGGATAGATAGACAGACACACGAGTGATCCTATAAGGGTACTGTTTATTTCCTTTTGAGGTACGGAACTAACATGGTTTGTAAGTAAATTGTTACTAACGCTATGAGTCCATGATATTTTAAAATAAATGTTTTATTATTATTAAATTATAAATTCTCTGAAATCTACGTACCTATACAACGTGGAGACGACAATATAACAATAAATTCAACTACGTATATCTAATGACGTTCGCAGTCTGCACACGAAAATTCAATCAAATATATCCAATAGTTTAGTCGCTATAGCTAGTCAAAGATTGGCAAAACCCATAGTCGGCAGTTTATTTGAAAAAATCACTTTTTTAATTTCGATGATAGAATTTATTTGATCGTTCCAAAATACTCTTATGCATTAGTATTGCCAGTGTTTTCATTTATTGTCGTATTGTTGTCTCCACATTGTATACAGAGAATGGTCGGTATTTTAAGGTTTAACAGAGTACCTACGTGCAAGTTGATGCACGTTTTGGCTGCCTGGTATACCCGGACGTGGTGATGCGCCCGTGAAAGCTGAGTAAATTTTGTCCAGTAGGTACCTACGTGTGAAAGTACCTCGCCTACTGACTATATTGCTCAGTAGCGGGGTACCTACCCGGCACCGACTAACCAGCAGCCGGATCGCCTGAAAAACAACTACAGCTCAAATAGTTTACCTTCTTAAAAAAATACCTAGATAATCACAAAGTTAGAATTTTTGCTAAATAAAATCCGAGTTGGTTTTTCAAAGTAAACGGATTAAAGTGTGGTAGCTGGACCCATAAATCTGTAGATTAAACCAACCTATCTGGAGATTGCAATCTTGCGACCGGCAGGCAGTGCCCCGCCATCGATAATTGTACGGATAACCGATATTCTCGAAAAACGTCTCAAAAAGGTCTAGGAGTTTAGATAGACTCTCTATTGTTGAAGTTATACAACTTAAAGTTGGTAATGTTTATTGAAAAAAGTTGTTTGAAGTCTGATGTGACAGCTCTTTGAACTTTGGTCTTGGAAAGGTGTAGGTATAGGAGTCGCTTTTAGGGTGGGTTGAGTAAATAAATTGTAAATATCTATTTAATTTTATATGGTTTTGCCCCAAATTGTCTATAAGGTGTAATTTTTGTAGTGAGATATCAGACATTTTTATAGAATACGGTCATAATAAAACCACCTATACCTATTCATTTGTTTTTGATAAGAGACCCGACATACTTTTCATACTCTACGCTCGTACGTGATTATGGCGTTGCAGTTGTAACAGATCTTTCTTTGAAATTTTTGAACCAATAGGTATCTTGTGCACTATATCTAGGTTTCTATGCAAGCAAAAAAAAAAATGTTGAAAAACAAATTCAGTATAAGCCTGCAAAAATCTGTTTTTTTCACAAATATTATCGAACTTTGGCCATTTATAATGTACTCATAAATTGTAAATGTTAAGAAAAAATTACGATAGAAACCTTGCAAATGTAATGGAGATTCTAAATGACCAACATTTATTTCACAAACTGGTAAGGCTTACTCAAAAACACGTATATCCTGGAACAAGTTTTATGAAATTCCGCAAATTATTTTTCGTTCAATGTTATCGCGTTCTCACTCGTTTGTTAATAGTTTTCACTTGCGCTGGATGAAACAACAAACTTTCCGACCATGCTCGCGTTGACGATAGATGGACCGGGAAGGGCTCTCTTAACGATTTCTTACGACATTACTTGATTAGTAACTTTTATGCGCACGTTGACATAATTACCCATGTAGAATATTAAATTACTGTCAGTGCCCATACATGATAAACTCGATATGGCTAATAAAGTGACAGCTTTTTGACATACCGAGGCCAATAATCATACCAACCTAATAGTTTTTGACAACTTCAGTAGGTAAGTAAGTGATACTGGTCGTTAACTCATGCATAAAATATTCTAATTATAAAATTATTACCAAGAAGGAAAAGTAAATAAAATAAAAGTCTGCCGACTATAAAATGGTCTCCTTAAACAATCCGAGTGCGTTCGTAAATTCGATTGCCATATTGAAATAAATTGCTTGTAATCTTATACCCAAACAGCCAGAAAACAACTGAATGAGCAATATCAAGTTACCCAAGAGGAAAGAATGGTCTCACTTTTTGTCCTTTTGTATATTTTGTCATACGATTTACCTAAGGAAATACGAACAAAGTGAATCGATAACATTACTAACGCAAGCCAAATATGTTGATTGTTTATTCCCATAAATAATATTATGTTTCTCTAAAATAATCAAAACAATTTAATTTTATGAAAGCATTTAAAGGCTTTACGATGGAAAAAAGTTTACGATTGTAATTTTCATATGGAAGTCGATTACCACCATTAGTTTCACTAATTACACGATTTTACAACCACAATTTAGTTTTATGACTATTGGAACATTTTCTATTGGAGGGCTGAAGTACACCGTACCGATGAACCATAAAGAAACTATCATGGCATCCTATAATTTTACGTTATAAAACGCTGTTAGTAAAATTTTGGTATTTTTAAAAGGAAACGTTAGAACAATAAAGCAAAATAAAATACGAATTCGTTCGCGTTTATAACTATCCTGCATAAGAATTTTCAGCCAGTTTATACGAAGTTAAATAGAAATAAAATATTTAGAAACCTCAAAGCTCCGGATTTAGTACTGAAACATAAAAATATACTCAAAATACGGCAAATAAAACACTTATTACCGACTGACTCCCGGTGAATATTTAAAGAAAAAAACCCACAAACTTTGAATAAGGTAAACCGTGGGCGTTCCGACAATGAGCACGTCACTGACTGGCCTTTGAGCTGTCAGCCTCTTGAAGAAACCGGGGCAATTACATTGAAAATTCCCGCAATGCTATCTTTAAGAAAAATAATACTAGCTTTGAGTCAACTGACGTAAGGGGCTTATTAGCACGCCCGCTGTGACGGCCAGTAGGCTCCGCTTTGTCTTAGACTCCGCTACTTTAATAAATGACTTGTTTCCATGCTAAAAAATAATAAATATGCCAGTAATAGCCGACACTTGTAACCGACAAAACTAATGTTATTTGCTGTGAAAACAAAACCATATCTGCCCAGCAATGTTTTAGATCAAAGCAGGCACCTAATGAAGGGGAAATTCTATATTAAATTACTGACGTGAGCTTCTGTTTTATGGGGTGTGATGAGTGATTATTAGAATCGTGTAATGAAACTTTGATTAGACATCAAATAGCGAACGTGAGTAAATTAACACAGAATACCAGCAAGTGTTAATGACATGATGAATCAGTGAAGCCGTCGAAGCACCAAAGCTTGGCGCTCGTGATTGGTCAGTGCGGAGGAGGAGGTATGACCAAAGCCGCAGTAAACCCATTAAGATCTCAAATTACCTAGTACGCCCAAACCACGGATCGTGTGACTAATCGGTATTAAAGGTGCTGTTATGTCTTAATTAAATTATTCTCATAATTTCGTGGTAATTCTGTTGCGGTTGAAGAATTTTACTACGTTACAAATTTTGTACAATGGAGCAGTTTCTGAGGCGAATGAGAGATCGACTGCGTTAATTAAGGGAGTTACACACGCAGTTACATTTTAATGGATCATTTGGGATTACGTTTGCTGTTAGCGGAGGAAAAAATGGACGTTGTAAATAAAATAATAGGCTGCAGAAAACACGAACGATTTAAAACTGTTTGAATATACGCTGAACGCTATGCGAAATGGAATTATGCGGCGGCGGTAGCGGTTAATATTTTAGTGGTAACGGGCTTTTTCTATTACTCATAAAGTAGATAGTTTTGCAAGCTCAACCACGTGAATAGCCGGGGGAAATAAGGATTCCTTCGACCGTTAAATTTACGACTTGTCCCAAGGAAAGCCTTGTCTCCTTCCCGAGATCTCTTTTTATAATTTATTTGGTTTGTTACGACCGCACTTCCCCAGTTCCTCTCATGAAAATGTATGTCCCGGTGGATGCACATTGAAATTTGTCATTCATGAAAAATCTTTTTAAATTATTTCGTTCAGAATTCTCGTTTCGCGGGATCTGAATAGCTTTTTGATTGCGTTTTTAAAGTAAGTTATGTAGTTACTTCAAAAACTGCAGAGCGCAGTAATAAGGGCCTCCGTAATACCTATCATGTGGTCACGTCCAATCTTTTCGGATGGGGACTCTGCTCACAGGGTGTAAAATTTATGGAAATTGCATTTCCGCATTATGTTCGATATGAGGGTGAAATGTAAGTTCACGGTAGGATTTTCTTCAGGAAAAAACTATGATACTGAACAGCCTGTTTATAACGTTACGTAAAACGCTATCTTAGAGGGTATCTTTGTCTGAAAGCTTAAAAGTCCTTGATTTAAAGCTACCAAAAACAAGATCAGTTATGTATTTAATGAAATTCCTCTCATGTTACTACAAGTTAAACGATTATTCCAAGACGTGCTTTAAAATAAACACAACATTCTTGTTAAGGACGTAAATAAAAATTAACTTTACTCCGCTTAACCCTTACTCCGCTGGTGCAATCTCTTTAAAGTTATAACAGGATCATAAACACAAAGATCCTTTTGGTTCTCTTACTCTGTGGTAATAAAAGGGAAACTTCATTAAAGTTGGCCAAAGATACTGGCCAAGTAATTCTGGACTCGCTACAAGCTACCGACGGACTACACCGACTTATAATCATAATATAAATTTGTGAGAGCAAACTATGTATGTGCAAGTTTACGATAGCCAATCTAAAGCTTATGATTTTCTTTATATTTGTATACCTACTAAGATTAAATTATGTAACAGAACAAAGATATCTTTCTTGTATAAAGATCTTGAAATTCTCAAAAATGTTAGTATGATTCTTCATATGAATAGTAAATTTTATTGGAATCATGAACTGTGTTCGAAAACCCACACAATATATTAAAGGACTGTTTCTCAGAACAGCTTCCTAGAGAATTTAACACCAAAATCGTTAAAAATTAGTGTAGGTAAAGTAGTAGGCTAAGTTTTAAGCTAACTTAAAAGTTTCAACACCAAGCAAACTACTTGTTCATAAATAATTAATACGTCAGTACTTATAAGTCTATCATCGAAACGTAAAAAATTTAAATATTCTTTTCTTAGCAAATTAAATTATTGCAGTAATGAATTTACTATCTTTGAATAATTTATTTTGGGAGAACGAACAAGGCCATGAACAAAATACCTCAATGATGTAAATCGTAATAAGAATAATATTTCGTCATAATAAACTATTCTTAGAAACAAGAATATTATTGATATCACCCGCCTTCAACCATCTCATCCCACAATAGGCAGCCAGCGAAGTTCTAATCAAAGTAACGATGCGAGCTCATCCTCCTTTGAGACCGAAAACTCTTTTATATCTTCAAAGAATAGAACGATGGAGCAACTCGCTAACTTTTGAAACACGAGTTTTTTTCTAGGGTTAATTTTGTACGGACGATGTCCGGCCATTTTTGGCACTTCGCATGTTACGTTAAATTGTTTGTAATTAGTGGAATTATAAATTTTCTTGTATTTACATATGCGAATAAAATAGAAAATTTTATTATTTACCTAACTTCGTTTACAGACAGACACACAATAAAAAAACCATTTCAGAAGCGATGACGAGTTATTTAAAACCCTGCCATAGCTGAAAGACAGACATTTAGGTACAATTTTGTTATTTTTCAAACGCTACCGAGGACGCCAACATTAAATGCACCCTAGAAAAGATACTCCCAAGATTGAATCTTGGAAATTGTAAACACCTTTTGACATCGCCATGAATATGAAAACTACAAAACTCATTTCATTTAAAAAATAATGTCATAAAAATAGTTAAATAAGGAGAGATGGCTCTGTTCTTCCTTGGTGTAACAGTTCCATCTTCACAACTGTACATTTTTGAACACAGAGTAAGCTACGAAAGCAGAGACTCACATTTGTCGAATTGTTAATCCGTGTAGCGGTCGTGGTTTATAATTTGATTGTCTCATCTGCTAAAGTCCCATGAGAGTCGAATAATATTGAAAACATCGTTTCTATCTTTTGCTTCAGCATGAGTTAATCTCGTATAATTTGTGTTAATATCGAGAAAGAATGAAAAAAACTTAAATAAACTCCTTTTTAGAATTTTTACTGAAAAGGGTTTTTTATATTAATAGAAGAATAAAAACTCCAAAATAGTGAATTCATACCAAGATGGCATGTGTTCCGAAAAGTCGTTATCATTAAGCATCCATTAATTAATGAGTGATGTCATACCTACAGCTAAACACAATGAAGAAAACACTCTGAGAACAGGTAATCTTGGATGCACAAGGCATAAGACATTAACTTTCTAACAATTGCCAACGCTTTTTCCCTCCCAATGGCACAAGAAAATGCTCCCAATAAGGGAAGGGATCCAAAGCGATAATTGTCACAGTAATCTCTGTGGTTTTAAGACCTGTAGTTGCATAGCAGACAGAACGAGTGAAATAAAAATGCTGAGACTGAAGAAATAAACGAAAGTATGCATTATTATGATGACGATCCCGAACAGGAATGCATGGAGATTCCTTAGATGTACAAAAATTTCAGTTTAAAAAATACACCGCCTAATATTCTCGTTATCTCTTAATATAAGTTGGAGAATCTTAATTGGAATTGTATAAATAACTAACATGGTACAGTTAAAGGGACCGCATTGAATATAATACAGTGGTAGTTATTTCTGAATATGGTTAAAAGTAAATTGATCGTAAAAAATATTCTTTGTTTCGTAGCGCCATCATTAATGACACTTTGCTTATGATAGTAGTCATGAATTCATATGAGAAATGTTAAATAAAATATTAATATCGTTTTGTTTCGAGTTACTTTTATAGATCGTAATGATTCTCAAAGTAATTAATTATAAGGTACTGAAAAAACCACCTTCACATCGATATCTGCAAATGATTTGGAGAAATATTTCTGTGATCGTAGGTACCTAAGACTTAGTAGATAAGACACAATTTGTCAAAATTACTTAGAAATTAAATACCACAACTTTTACACTAATTGCCTATTTTACAAACTTAATTCAAATGTCGACTCGGCTCCACTCGTAGTACCTGTAAAATCAATGAAGGAGTAGAGAACTGCGGTCCCCAGCCTCACCGGTTGCAGGTTTTATGCATACTAGATGATACGCCGGAAAAACATACACAACAGAAGTTATTTTTTATATTTGTTACCGTAAGCGTGAAAATTTACGATCGGCTTTAGGGAACGCATATTGGTTTTCCGCAAATATACGAATGAAAATTATTGACGATTGCTTTTTATGTTCCTCTGTGTTCCGTTACACGAAAAACATGAGGAGTTACTTTTAATTTGGATGAAAGTTCTCAAGGGATTGGTGGTGGATGAACATTTTGGATAGAAAAACATACGGATCGTAAATAACGGTCACAAGCACAAATGACAATAATATTTACACAGGATTAGGTAGAGTGGTTTATGCAATAAGTTGAATGGATGGTCAAGAAATATTCGATAAACTACTTAGATTGATGCAAACACACAAAGGTAGGTATCAGATGAACCTGCATCGTGTGAATTCAAGCGATAACCACAAACACAACATGACGTCTGTGGTCACAAGTTGGATTATAAAGTAAAAGTTTACTGGTGTAAAATTGCAAGCGGTAACGAGTAAACTATTCTAGAACACAAACGTGTTCAATTCCCCTCTAGAATAAGGACGCAGGTAGAGGATAAAATTTTATTAAATTCTCAAATGGAATTTTCGTTCTCAGAAATGTACCCAAATTCTAATAAAACTACGGTATTCTAATTCACAACAAAGTAACCCAAGATGTCTAAACCCTAGAATTTACAAGGGGTGTTTTAATCCAACCGGCTTTTTCGGGCACACATCGTGGATACAATGTCAAGGCCCGGTAGCAGGAATACCTATGTACCCACGTATCACATATATTGTTATGTACAGTGCCGTACTGTCGCGCTAATGCCACAAGTTGTTCCTAAGCCCCTCACTGTTAGTTACTCCGACCATCTTACAAGTTCTAATTAGCCCCCTTGTTTCTCGAAACAGCTACCTACAACGGTGTTCGGTTATTTCTATTACATTTGCTTGGCTTGGCAGTATTGGGATGAAGTAATGTTTGTTACTGCTTACTTACTCGTAGCTTAGACCACATATAATATTACAGATTATTATACCAAAGATTACAGATTAATATTTATTTTATTCAAAATCAAATTATTTTATTTCACATAACACTTACACTTAACATGGGCACTTATGAAACGTCAGAAGCTAGATTCGCGGTTCCAATCGGTCGTTTCCTATGGAGAAGAGCCGGCAAAAAACTCCACGGTTACACTTTTAAAAATTATTGGCTTTTACAATATTTTCTAATTACAGTGTTAAGACTCTTACACACTCACGCGATATCGCGGGCGCGACAGGCACTGACAAAGACAATTCCTTTGTCGGTGCATGTCGCGCCCGCGATATCGCGTGTGTTTGTAAGAGCCTTTATTAGGTATGGGAGGACAATATACGCCCGTCAACAAGTACCAGGTACTTAACAATATAGAAAATGGTGTACAAAAGCTATAGTCTATTAATAAACCTACAACGTTCTCACATTCACAAAATATTAAAAAAAATCTATATAAAATATTATTAAAACAATACACGTAAATAAATAAATAAAAATTAATAAATAACGTCAAATAGTGAAAAGATTACGTCAAGGAAGCATTAAAGTAAAAAGTATAAAACTAAAATAAACATCGTAATTTGGGAGAAGTTATTACCTTTAATGGTTATGCCGTTAATGAGATACCAGGAAGCCACATGTGCAGAAGGAATTGTTGCCAAACTTCCTTGTCTTCAACGTTGTCTTTAATCTAAAAAAAGCATATTATATATGCTTTTTTGATAAGGACACGTTTGATGTGGGTTTTTAACTTTCCATCGCTAAGTTATGTAACCGACTTTGTCAATTTGATATGATATTCATTTGACATGATTCTTTTAGGCCCTAAAAAACGATAAACCCAACGAAAAACACCTCAAAACTATTTTACCTTGGGTTAGATATTATTGTATTTTTAGCCCACAGACAAGAGACAGATAGTTCAGAAACTTGCCACGCGATGGCGTTATTTGAAACCCTGAAATTTAGGGGTTTCAAATGAGTTTATAACGCCATCGCGTTTTTCGTTGGGTTTATCGTTTCTCATTAGCCATAATTAGGATTAAAAAAAATAGTTAAATGCTTTGTTTCATATGCTGTAAAAGTATACCTAGTTGTTATGACACAACAACTTTTTTATGAACTACGTCTGAGATGAAAGATTTTTTATTTTATTTAACGAATTGCTATTGTTTGTCAGCTTTGCTTGAAGCAATTAGTCGTGTACTCATTAGCACAACCAGCTCTTTCATTCATGAAATGAACGAAAACTCGCCATTCTTTGCGACTTCCATCTTAGCTTTACGAAACCAGGTTTTGGTGGCGCCGAGTTATTTAGAGCAAATGTTATACAAAGTGTTATTGAAATAACTGAAGACTTGAAGCTACACATACACACATGACATCACGCCGAAAGGTTAGGCAGAGGTGAACCTATAGTATATCCACATTTCGCCAGTTATGTTTTAAGTCCCATGTAATAGGTAGGGGGAAACTAGTAAAAAATCGACAGTGGAATCGATTACAACGAAAATTAAAAAAAAAAAACAATTTAAATAGTCATACGGCTTAGAACAAACACGACACAACACAACAAAAATGAGATATAAATGATTATTAAAAAATATATATATATGTATATAGGTATTTCAATTTCTTACAATAAAAATTAGTTGGGGTGTCTGAGATTTTAAGTTAGGTACTTCAATTAATAACACTTTGGATAATGCAGGCTTTTATTTATAGTTGGAGTCATATGTGGGCGTTCACCTGTATTAGATACCTAGGTATATACAGGGTCAAATTAAATTATCAACCGCAGGTAGAGTAGTCACTAGAAATATCACAGAAATAAAGTAAAAATCACAGACATGATGGGATTCTGGATATTTAAACACGATACAACAAGAAAACAACAAACTTTTTTAACTCATACTTCTAGTAACATACTACAAGCTGTCGTTGGCCAAAAAAAAAAAAATCACCAAATCTTTTTAATTATTATTTTATCGTGTTTGTATATCTATACTCATCATATCTGCTAAGTTTCGCTGTCTAATTTAATTTGACCCGTATATGACATTATTTTGGCTTATTACAATACTACATAGCAGCTAAGAGTTCCGTGTGGTGCCGGACGTAAAGAAAAGCACCACCCTATTTCTTCCCGTGGGTGTCGCAAAAGGCGACTAAGGGACTTACTAGAGAATGGGCAGCAGCGTTCTCTATGCATTATAACACCATACTGCGATCGCCGATGGCGATTATGGCAACCCCTCCCAAATGTTGGGGGAGGCCTATGTCCAGCAGTGGACGTCTTTCGGCTGGAATGACAGGAGCTTTCCACAGCACCCACGTGTTACTGAAGTGTTTCTATTTATAGCAAACACCGGTGAAATGCGTGTCGGACCACGCACAATGAAGGGTTCCGTAGTTGGGACGATTTTTTTCCCAAAAACAAACTTAACATTGTAGTTGAAAAACATGTTCTCCCATACATACACGGTCAATTCTCCAACTGCAAATGTAAGTTGATCGACTATTACTCGTTAACATGTAAAGCATACTTAGCTGTGATAGTTTTCCTTTTAATTTTGTTAGTACTACTGCCATATTTTTTTTTACATATCCAAAAACAACCATTTAGCTGGCAGGGGCAGGACACTTGACTCTAAACAAAAATTTGCTGGATCAAAAAATGGTTTCACAGACCCTGAATATTTTTGAACGGCCTATCCAACGATACCCCACAATATAGCATAGACGAGAAAAAAAATATCACCTCCACTTTACGTGTAAGGGGGAACCAAAAAAATTTTTTTTTCAAGATTTTTTTCTACTTTGTCAGCGTGATTAATATGTATACCCATGCCAAATTACAGTTTTCTAGTACTAAGAGTCACTGAGCTAAGCCATGGGATAGACAGACAGACGGGCATGGCGAGACTACGGAACCCTAAAAACAGCATGTCAAAGAAGTAAACACGCGTTATATTTTACAATAGTCCTTGTCACGTTCTGACATATATAAGTCTAAAATAGATATAAGTTTACTTGACCATCTTGAAAGTTTACTAATAGTCATGATGAGCGCCATGGCTAAATTTATTATCACTTATATTCTCTATCATTGGCACTCAAATTGACACGATAAATCCTAATTCGACGACCAATTACTGCATAAGTCGTAGATTATGATAATCAAACTAAATCATACATTATTGCCTTTGCAATACCGAAGTCGCACAACATAGTTTCAGGCCTTCGGTATCGCTAGCAGATCTGTTTACTTCATAATTTATAGTCCCCTTTCACTGACGCTTTCCTCTTGTAAGGCGGATAATATGGGGCATACTTGAGTAGCGATAGCAACACTCATCCGTAGTGTATTTATTACGAGATATAAAATAAAAGCGTATTTTTTTGTTCTATAAAAAGCTTTGGCATCAGACTCCATACTTACTCTGATATAAGGAACTCACAGATCCAATTTATTACAATCAGTCGTAATGAGAACATGTAGAAATGTCTGCGTTGTCGATCTTCATTATGAATGTTAATTTAGCTGTATTGGCGGATAGTATAATATTACTCCCCGAATAACTAAGCTGGGTTAGATTATCAGTCTTAACAAGTTTAACCTGCAAATTGACCCCAATTTGTTCAATAAAATCGATCCTCCAGCGAATTGTCCTTCGCCAAACAATCAAGCAAACTGTGACCTCCCAAAAGAAACACTTGTTTTTACGAGGCCGTAGTAAACCTTTCAACGTGGTTGACAATGCGTCGGCTGTCATGGCGCGCTATAAACTGCCGACGTGGTGGACGGATCGCATTTGTCAACAATATAAACCTAAGCCCTTGTTGGTGAAAAGGACCGAGCATCGCGGATAAGGGTTCATTCATCTACTTTGATAATAGTTCGTGAGATTTAGCTGTTCTTTTTGGTAAGATTTTTATGCATAAGAGAAATTAATAAAAATAATTACAACCACTGTGCATAGTATCCATGATTCTTCTTTACCTTCTGTGGTAAATATGGTGAGAGTCTTACATAATTAGGACATGTTCTTTTACATACTCACCTAACTACTAACAGGTCAATCAATCTGCCTGGCCTTTTCCCAGCTATGTTGGGTTGGCTTCCAGTCTAACCGGATGCAGCTGAATACCAGTGTTTTACATGGAGCGACTGCTTATCTGACCTCCACAACCTAATAACTGAGTAATACGATACCCCTTGGTAAGAGACCGGTTGTCAGACTTTCGGGCTTCTGACAACTCATAACGACTCTCAAACATCCACGAATGACAGCTGGGACCAACGGCTTAACGTGCTTTTCGGAGTCTCGGTATGTAGACCTACTGACAGGTGGTTTTATAAATTATTAGAAATTAGTGGTGCCATGCTACAAAAGTGAAAATAGTTGGTTGGTCTCATGTGTTCTGATATCAGAAGCAGTTGAGCCTGTAGCCAAATTGCTTTTGGCAATTAGGGCGCTGTTTGTATAAACTATCCAGAATTAGATTTTACACACGACAACAACGTTAGGAAAACAGTAGCAATCAATTACCTTATGTAGAGTTTGTAGGCGTGCACCAAAGTAAATTTAATTGGAATTATATTATGGCATGCAACAAAATAATCGCGAAAACCCACACGCAAATTAAGAAAATAATCGATAGTACCTATACCCACTGCTCTAGAAATCAAATAAAACATTAACTACAGTAAATTTCACGAAAAAATTAAGTAAGCGTTCTTGTATCCTTATTATTTAAAATATATTTTTAGAAGGTGCGAATTAATTGCTCATATGCAATAGTGATGATTACGTTTGTCCAAAAGTTTTCGGAATGAAGTTTCTTGCACTAAGCCATATTAACAGCATTCAACCATAATAACGCGATGATTGTTTTCAGTAATTCTTTGGAACAGCTAGCACCAAGAATAGATAAGTAAGATACTTGCAATATCTTCATAGTGGAGCTGTTATAAAATAATTAAACAAAATTATAATCAAATAAAATTGCTTTCGTTGACAGCCAATTTCTACACTATTGCTCGTATTTTCCGTGTCAATTGAATTTGAACCCTATTATACAGTATTATAATGTCAGTGCCTAAGATCCTACCAACATAATTCCGCCTAAGCCTAACCAACTAGTTAGAGCAAAATAACAGTAAAGCCTGTACATAACTGTAGCTCTTCAGTAAGTACGAAACTAATAACTTAGGTCCGACAGAAACATTCGTCCTGGCTCGACCGTATCGAAATTGTGCGCAGTTACCTCAGGACGGCCTCGTCTAGACAAAGTCTGCCAAGAGGCTGGGAGATTAAAGACAGCGAGATGAATAGAACGAGCCTAGATTCTGGAGAAAGAAAACGAAAAATGCCTTTACGTAAAGGCTTGTGCGCTGTCACGAACACTGTATTCTTATTTAATCTTTTTGCTCAAGGGGTTCTGTGCACAGCTCCCTCTCCCAATGTATTGTTTCTTCTGCCATCAGCATTCGACGGTGAAATATTACCAAGTATTCTCAAGATTGTTATTTATGGTCAGCTTAAGCAAGCATAAATTATCTAAGTTGCCCTTAAGGTTTTATAACTTAATACTTTTTGATGAAAATTGTTTCAGCTGTCCTTCATAAAACCTTATATGACCAAATAAACTATTATAAAATTAAGAATTCATAAACACCATCATAAAAAATGGCGTATTAATAGTTGATGCGGCAGCCATTAATGTTATTAATACTCGTATGGCTTCACGATGCGAGGACCATAAAGTTGAACAAACGAGAGAGGCGGGATACTTTTTACCGCGTGGGTTCCCATAAAAACGCAAGCCCTGAATTAGCTCGATTCTTTGTCACCCCTTTTGAGCAACCCTAAAATTTTTACTACCACCGTCTTTGTCTAACAATAACCACTACATTCCCATCCGTTAAACTGCATCAAGGAAAAACAACGTGAAACCGCCCGAGATGAAACGAGATAGAATAATGTATATGCACTAGTACAGAGAACAGAGAGAGCGGCACACGTAGTAGTACGAACGTAGCCATGGATGGGTGCTTTGTGCCGGGAGGGACGGAGGCTAGGGAAAGCTAGCGTGCGAGCGAGACGGACGTAAAAATTAACCAACAGAGGGGAGAGGAACTGAGCTTCTTCAAGCGGGGTGGTTAGTCCGCATTCGACCGCGTCGGCGGCAACGTCGCCTCTCGAGGAATATTCCGCCGGAAACGATTCGAACTGTGAAAAATATTTTCCAAGTGCGATTTCATACTGTTAACGTTTTGTGTTTATTTTAAGTTTTTTATTGATATGATTCGGCCTCCGCTGAATTTTGGATTTCGGATTTCAACATTGGAGCAACAGAATTTCGTATTACTATAAAGTACGATGTTTTTGTGACGAAAAACTTGTAAGATTGGAATTGTAAACACAGAAGAAAAATCAAGGAAAAGTTATGAGCGATATTTCGTCGCTTAGGTTAATGTGCCGGTTATGATAAGCTCGGAGCTTTGACCAAACTTGGATTTGTCAAAAGAGGAATACCAAAGAAAATGTGTGCCAAAATGTTATTTTATTGTTTCTCCTTGTTTACCCTCATAATGTCTTGGATTGGAGTGTCGGCTGAAGAGGAAGTGTCATCTCCGTTGCGGGTAGCACAATGCAGAGCAACATGTTTACAAAAGGTAAGGAAACGATAAATTTCGGATTTAACGTACACTACATCGGGTTTGTCTGACCTTTAACCTAGTTTTATTTTGGAAGGATAACTCAAATACAATGCATTTTAGATATGAACGCAACTTTCCAACAAAATTGGAGTAGTTGTCAGAAAATTGTTGACTTGAATCAACTTTCATGTCGAGGCTCTTCAGGGCATCCCTTGATCCTTTGCCCGAGCGCTGTTCCGTCTGTTCTGTCGTATGTTGCGCCATACCCATGCATTGGAATGTCCAAATGGAGTTTCTATACGATAAATGATTACAACCTACACACAGCATAGTCTTTTGATCGTACTACTGAATAATACGCAGTAAATATATAGTATTATCACGGTGTCAGCAAACATCGACATAATAAAAATAAAGAGCTACAGCAACTGAACCATGTGTTTGAAAGAAAGAAAGATGGTACCTATAATACAGCTGTCAAAGCTTTTACAAATAACAGTCAAAGAAAAGCAAGAGACGCAATTACAGAGCTCCCTCATTGTTCAACAACTGTAATAATTGAAGGCATTTGAAAGAAAACAAGAGAACAAGGCCGTGATCCAATTTGATTGTATTGACTTTTCCAAATTACTTATCGTTGAACCAGATCTTGAATGAACTTGTAATCAAAATCGAATCTTGTATGGAATTAGAATACATAATAGAATGGAAGTACCTTTTTGTTCGTTTTTGAAGCAACGTTCATACGTGTTAAAATTTCACGGTTTCCAACGTACCTACTACGCTGCGATACTTGAACCTTTACACTAGTAGCACTTTGTGGGATCTTTATGGAAATCAACATGGCTCTATTGACTGACAATACCAAATCCAAAGCTCCAATGACATAATATACCACGATTATATGCTTAGAGTGGTTGATTAAATGTCAATCAAATTGTAGTGACATGCGAAAGATGGGCCAAATTAATTAATTCCTATCGAGGCCTTATTGACAAGTCGAGCTTTTTGTTTATTTGCCTTCTTAAAGAATATCCATTCTGCAATTCCGACTTGAATTGACTCACGCAGATTTTAATTTTTTACCTAACCAATGTAAAAACAGCCACATTGATTTCAGTTGCACAACCCTCTCACAGGATATTATGTTATTGATTTCATTAAGATTCTTGGATGGAAATTCTTTGGTGATAACAATTTAGAAGTATTGCAGCTAAAGGCTCATACAGACTCACGAGATATCGCGGGTGCGACAGGCACCGACATTGAAATTGTGCTACTAGTATCGCGTCGCGCCCGCGATCTCGCACCAGTCTGTACGAGCCGTATACTTAATACTGGTACTGGTACTTAATATTGGTATTGGAGAACACATCAAACAGTTGTTTGCTCATTTATGGTTAACACCAAAAAATTAAGAACCTACATAGAGCCTAGAGTTCATGATATTTACTTTTGTACCATCAAAATTCGAATATGTTCAAAAAAAGTATGAATAGAGTTTTTTGTATACTTATGGTGTATTGTTTTTTAATTACCCTTTACCACATTCAATTGAATATTTACATCAGCATTAACTTCGATACACCTTCAACTTCTAATGCCCGCTCTAAGTAGGTCTATATGCAGGATCTGTCAATCATTCTCCAAAGAAAAATTGTGGAAAAATCAACAAAAGCCAAAATCTGTGCATTTATGGCACTTTTATGGAAAAGCATTGAGCATATTTTAAGCATTGATAAGTTGGATGGTAAAACTGGTAGTGGTTTACTACAGATAGATCAAGAACAGATGAATAAAGACAAATTTTACGTTTCCAGTCACAAAGTCTTTATATATCCCAGATTCTGATTGATTTTCTATAAAAAAAATTAAAGTATCAGAATAACACCAAACCAAATTCCGTATTATTATCAATTAGCAACAAAACCAAATTGTTCTCTTCGAAACTTATCAATATTCGAACACCATACCCTTAATAATATATCGATCAGTATTTACAGATAGGATTTATCTAAACTGGTTGCATTATTTATTCGAATCATTCAGAACAGGTTGCCTGCTGGTTATCTGTGCGCGGACCATGCCTCCATAAACGTAATTTGTATCGGCTATCCCCTTTAAATTGGAATAAACTTATTTGTTTCAGCTCTCCACTAAGAGATAACGCCATAAATTATTTTGTGGGTAATCAATTTCTTGGTTCAGAAAAATTTAATTAAGTTATTCTTGTATACGTGCATTTTTTATACGAAATAAATATGAAATTATTTATTATGGTGATCATCGAAGTACACTGTCGAAAAGCGGAAGAATTTATATTAGTCGATTAATTCTGAAATTAGATTTTCATAAAACTGCGTTTTGTATTTAGAGAAGAATAAAATGAAGATAGAATTGTTCGCCGAGCCCATATCAAGGAATGTTTAGATAGTGAAGCTATAAAGAATGTATCTAAAGAATAACTTATCAGCTGCCAATAAATAGCTTCGAAGTCCATTAACTTTATCAAACGAGGACCACGTTTCAAATCAGATTTCAATGGAATCATAAATTAGTAGTGTCAGCAACGTTAACTATTTAAGTACCACGAATACATGAATCAAATTACTTAGATTGAAAATGCCTTCTTAATCGAACCTTTTGTTGGAGAAAATTGATCGCATACAGTGGTATCATGGATGCTATAGTATGTTACAGTACGCGCTAAACTTTATGAGCTCAGAAGTTGCACGCAAGTGGCCTAAAAGTATATGAATAGCTGATTATTTTAGTGATGAACAAATCAATGCTGTAGGTAGGGTATTAGGTACTATAAAAAATATTATTTAATGTTATGATAAGTAATTAGCTATTAATATACTCAACTTAAGAGAGCTCATAAAATTTTGCGCGTACTAAGTATCTTTTTAGTCTTAATTTTTAACACATTTTCTTTAATTATCATCATTATCATCAGATCACCGTTGTAATGCTTCACATGCTTTTAAGCAATGGTATCTTGCATTTTAAGCAATCCCAGTACATATTATTGTCAGAAAAAGCCTGAAAAGAAAAAAAATACCGGCCAAGTGCGAGTCGCGCACGAAGGGTTCCGTACCATCACATCACACTAATATTATAAAGGCGAAAGTTTGTGAGTGTGTGTGTGTATGTTTGTTACTTTTTTACGCTCAAACGGCTGGACTAATTTTTATAAAATTTTGTATGGAGGTAGCTGACACCCTGGATTAAGACATAGGCTACTATTTATCCCGATATTCCCACGGGATCGAGACTCCGAGGGTTCCGTACCATTATCTATAAAAACGGCAAAAAAATCACGTTTGTTGTATGGGAGCCCCCCTTAAATATTAGTTATATTTTAATTTAATTATTTATTTTTAAACTGAATATACAACTAAATATTCTGTGAATATTTCAAGCGTCTACCTGTTGCCGTTGTCAATATCGAGCAAAAACGAGCAAAACAATCACGTTTGTTGTATAGGAGCAAAATTTTGAGAAATATTTTTTTTTTTCAGTTTTTTTAGTATTTGTTGTTATAGCGGCAACAGAAGCCTTAGTAATAGGGTTCCCGTTTTATCCTTCGGGTACGGAACCCTAAAAACCAACCACGCATGATTTTGGGTCACTGACGAATGTCGGCGACCCAAAATCAGTAACCGTTTTGCTAAATATCGAATTTTTTGTTTAGCGAAGTAGCAAAATTATAATCCTTTAACCCAAATTCGTCATGAGACCCGCACACAAGCAGTATAATCTATTCAGTATTGTATTATTTGTTGAATTTTTGCGATATATTTTTATGATTTCAGGTAAGATCGCTACAAAAAATATTTGGACCCATATCATGCACATCATCTACATTTCAAAAATCGACATCTGCTGCTAATCCAGGACGTATTTACTGCGATCACGCTTCAATTTTTTGCAGACCTAATGCTTTGCTTTTAGTAGGCTTTTTTGTATTAAATTCTACCTGCGACAAGGGCACAATGATCTCCATTTTTTCTTTTTGTTTGTGAAAGATGTGCGTGACGTTGCCTGGAGGCGGAAGGATAGGTAGTTTATTTTTAACATTATTAGGGTACGTGAGGAAATACGCAAATTACTTAACTATAGGCTTAGAAATTGGCCGCCTACCTGCCTTTGTACCAAATTGTAGGCAGGAGTGATCTTATAAAATTAGATTTTTTGCTATATGGGTTGATTTGTAAACGGTTTGCGTTATTAGCCATCGATAAAAAATAATCGACTCCATATTGGGATAACTGCAACACAAAAGACTGCCTAAGACAAATGGAAGCTGATTTTAAAAATCTTTGTAACTGTCCCTGTAAAAAATGCAGACATTGACGGGCTTCGCTGTCGCCAGAAACTATTTTCTCCTATTGTATCTCATTGAAACATGGTCTTTTTAAAATATATTGGCTTGTTTTTTTTCGTTTCTTCTTTTTTTGGGTAGCCTTTTTGTTAGAAGCGTGCCTCCCTCGATGGCAAGTTGGACTTTGGGAACACGTGATGAATTTTAAAACGTACTTTAAGTGCCAAGGTATAGATATGGCTATGACTATATTATGGCATGTAAGTTGACTTGTCATGTAAATTTTATGTGTCGTTCCTTTATAAAAAATCGTTTTGAATACTTTCATGTTTGGGAAATTGTTATGGGATATGTATGCTTAGAATCAGAATGAGGTCTTTTATTATTTATTTTACATTCATGTCTGAATTTATTTTCCTCAAAATATTTTTATTTGGCGGCATGGTATTTTTTTTAAATAGTTGTGTCAATCTTTACTTTGATTGTAAAGTATATTTTTTGTCTCACACGACCTTTGGGGACTGTGTTTTCATATCCGAATAAATATAACCTATATACACAATTTAAAATCAGGTCATACCATTTTCGGTAACAATTTTGTCGAAACCATTAGCTGATTGTTGGCACAGTTTCAACGTTTTTGAATCAACAAATTTTATGACTCCATTTTGTAAATTTTATTGCACACATTTTAAGTTACCCAAATATTTTAACCGTCGTACTGTACTTAAAAAAAGAATAATGCCTGCTTCACCTTGAGACCTAAAACATTGCAAAAAGAGACCATAAAGAACGGGGCCGGGTGATCGTGAAATAAAATCTCGATTAGAAATTTAGGAACGTTCCGGCCCTTCCCTTACGGTCCCTTTTTGAAGTAGTCACTCCGACTTGGAGCATTATTATTTTATCGTTGTTCAGCCATGCACAAGAGGTAGAATAAAAATTTTGTTCGAAGTTAAAATAGAAAAAAAAACATCTCAAGGCTTCGGATGCACGTCCTCGGGCCACGCAGCGTTTAGAAAAAATAAACAAGAAAGTCCACGCCGAAATGACCTGCGTTTTTGTCCACGCTTTGTTTTCGTTTTTGTTACGTTTGAGTTCATTTGGAAGTAGCCGTGTCTGCTGCTTACTGAATTAACTTAAATTGCCTTCACTTTTTTGTATTGGAGAAAATTGCTTTAAGTTCCTTTTGTGGTTACAGTTTTGGTAGTGGTTGACACAATTTAACAGGTTGTAATTCCATTTCTTGGCTGATATGAAGTTTTAAGGACATTACAAATACAATTTTATTATGATGAAAGATTATTTAATATTCCAAAATGTGAAAATAAATTATATAAAATTGGTAACTTGACTTGAGTAACAACAGAGTGCATAGATAAACCAGCGAGAAAGGTCTTTGGCGTCTTGAAGACTGAAATTTCGCTGAGCTCATAACAATGTGAAAAAGGCTAGCGTCGCTCGCGGCGCGGCTCGCGCTCATACGGCCTCACCTCGTGAAGGGTGGCTTATCCGGCAAGCAGTCGTAATAGAGCCGTATACTAGAGCAGACGATTAATGATTCATGACCCCTCGTAGCGCAGTGTCATCAATATTATTCTGTTTGTATCCAGCGCGTTTGGCCCACCCTCGCCCGCGCCCTGTTCATACATAAATAAGCGCGACACGTCGTCTTCTCTGATTACATCGCACCGATGTAGTGAGAAATAGTGTAGTCGGATGCTGAGCCCGTCTTTTGTTCAATATATTCCCTAGAGACACCGAATGAATAGTTAACACTGTATGCTCAACGTGCATGTTTACGGTTTCGGGTTTCTCTTAAAGATTCAAGATAAGGAAGGTGAAGGAATTTATTCGTTTGGTGGCAATAAGCTGATGTTACAATCGGCTTTAGTGTGAAGTTATAGGTTTCAAGTGACTTTGATACGCATCGTGTGGATCGTCGTCGTCCTCTCGCGCCGCCGAACCAAAGATTTCACGGAACATAAAATATTCAATACAAACATATAAAAAAAACCTTAAAATAATAAATCTATTTTCTCTGCCATAAACTCTGATATGGCGTTTGCAGAATCATACAATATTTAACGTGTTCTTTTAGTTTCTCATGATGATATGATCTCTTTGTAGAGACAAAGGTAAGAGATTACGTCTATAACTTAATTTTGACGCTATGATTGCTTATTGGCCGCTCATAAGTCAATATTTTAATATTCCGGTGCCATGTGACAATAAAAGAAACACGTCGTTACTAGAAATTACATGACGTTCTGTTAGTCTTAAAGTAGACGGAGAGTCTGTAGTCACGCGATACAGCGATAAAGCACGCTTCGAATAAACTAAGTAAAACGTGGACTCCAACTGGATTCTAACGCAAACACTGATTGATACTGCTTTGTGGACTTTCTTGATAGCTACTCGATAATAATTCTCTTGATAATTAATTAAGAGTCTTATCAAAGCCTGTGTCAACGATGGAATTTTCATAAAACAACAAAACGCTGAAATCAATTTGTTCAACGATTATTGTATCGAAGATAATGAATCTGCAATAAATCGTACTGAAGTACCGATCGTAAAATTACCTTTGGCGATATTTTGCCGACGCGTGTGAATATTGTAAATGTTTATCAAATTGGAAATTTCAGATAGTCAATGACAAATGACCTCTTGATCACCAAAAACAAGTCTTAATTTATTGGGTATATCGGACATTTTTAATTTGAGCCAGAAATGGTTGGGTAATTTGGTACTATATTATTTGTTGGGTGGGGTATCCATCGCTGTTAAAGCTCGGCGCGGTCGACTCGACTTGTACTGATAAATGATGCGTTCGCTACTGCTACACCGCTTCGCTTTTAATCCTGGCTCCACCATTGTGTCCCCGTCCAATTTTTGACGTTAACCGTTTTCTTCCACAAACGACACACACGTTGTTTAGGTCGGTAAATAAGAAATTAATGATCCTTTCCCATTTATCTCTGTATACAATCAATCAACCTATGCGTGCTATCTAATGACTCCTATTTGCTTATCGTTTAATGCGGCGCTTTTACTACAAAGGGACTTATGCTGTCAAATACTACGTTTTGTTCGAACACATATTTCATAATTATGGTTTCTTTTTACGTTTTGAAAATCCCCTTAGGTTACAAATTACGATCGCTCATAAACAAAGAAGTAAGATAAACATTACAACAGTGATGTGAAGATTAAAAATTATGAAACAGTTAATCAGTTTTAATGGTGTAGTGTGGCAGAGCGGCAGTTTTGATTACATATTTAATGTTTCAGTAAACTATTTTACAACGTTCCGTAGTTGATTGGGATTCGATTAAAAGCAGCTGCCCTCACTAAAGGCGTAGACTAAGCCCTACAGGCTGCGATGAAATGGAGATAGTTTTAATGCTCGTAAATTTCATTCCGAGACTCCGACGTCCGATCAACTAATCACTTTCGTACGGGTATTTGCGCAAGTTTCAAAACGAATATTTGCACTCAAAATATTTTGCTATTAGTTGGAAAAAGTGTTTGCCACGTGCTCTATTTCAGCGGAAACTTGAAACCTTCCATATAACACTGAATACCCAATGTAAAGTTTTGATATTTTCATCCTCTGTTTTGTTTTAAATGAAAAAGATACTTACCTTATTCTTGTAGTGCCCGAACACAAATTATAAACAATAAATTACAATTCATTTTTAAAAGGGACTGTAATACCTAATTTGGATATAAAATTACGTCATTTAGTATGATAAATAAAGACAAAAGCTTCATGGTTCAAGAATTTTGTTATTAAACAAAGCACAGTAGGATGTCTGCGATGGGCGGAGCCTTTGCGTACGCGCAAGCAAAAACGTTTCCCCCACTTTAATTCCTTCCCCACCCGGAAGGAATTAAAGTGGGGGGAGTGATTATTAATACCCTAATTAAAACGTTTAAATTTTAAAAACTTAAATCGTTAACACAAAAAAGTAAAAGTAAATAGGCATAATTCCGATCGATTTGTTTCCCTCAAAAGTAAAGGTGTCAGAATTGATGGTGTTCCGAAAATTCCGGTTCGTCAGAACCGCCCCAAATCTCTTTATCTTGGCATTAATCTTTTAAAACCCATAAAACGAATCTTTGGATCTTACCAAATATTTTGTACGAAATTGATGGGGGACCGTCTTTTATCTAGAGCTCAAATCTATAATACGACGATCAAAATTCCTAGAGGTGTCGATACAAGCCAGGAGTATGTCACAGATGTAAGAAATTGTACTTTATTATAGCTTATTTTTAACTTTAAGGGCCGTAGTTTATTTGTATAGGAAAAGGTAAAAAATCGTTGCGAAGTCCAGTTATTAATTTTACTGTCGTTTTTATTACTCTGAAAGACATTTATTTTCTGAGTCCCTAATTAATTTTACTGTCGTCTTATAAAGGTATAATACGAATATATTTGCATAAAGGTAGAAATACGAAAATATGGTCGTTTGTCGGTTCGGCAAGTCATTTAAAAAGTTTAAAAATAGAAAAAAAATATGCAAAAGTAGCAGGGTTGTAGACTACAATCCCACGTACAAAGTTCCTACGTCCTATAGTTGTTTTAAAAATAGTTGGGGCATGTATAACACTACTGTACAGCCACTTAAAGTGTGAAACGATCATTGGGGGCTCGCGTGGGTCGCGTCGCAGTTGGTATTCTTCGTACAAAAAACACGAGGCACCCCGTTGTTTTAGAGCTAAAAAAATATTGAAATATGCCTCTTTATAGAGTTTTTTATGTTAAACGTTGAGAGTTTTAAACGCCTTAGCTTTTAAAAAGTACAACCCGCGGTGAACGTATTTGTGTTAGGTAACAAATTCAGATTGAGATTTTTATATTGAATGTTTGTTTTAGAAAATTAAAATTCAATAATATAGGTATGACTGAATTTTATTTTGATTAAATCTAATATTTCATGTGTATTCGATAGATAAAAAACACATTTGAATAAATTCTTTTATGCATAAAACGCGTAAGGTAGCGTTTTAAATTAAACTAGCATGAATAATTATATTATATTAAAGTTTGTCATACAAAATGGGTTGCTTCAATTTGGGCAGATGGTTGTGTGTGGAAATTAAATCTATTCATGTGAATGGACAGGAAACGACAATAGAATTAAGTCCGCTCTGAATATACATAAAGTCAGTTCCTTCATCTATTTGTCTGTATGAAGCTGGGCTAAATATGACTAGTAGTTCTGCAAACAGTAGACCTCGCGAGCACAAACTTTTTACAACAATTAATATACCACTAAAAGTTATTTAAAACGGGATATTTACCATGTTTTTTTGTTTTCAAAAACACGGTAAAGAAAAATTATGAGTAAAAATTTGTAGGCCAGCTACAAAAATTAACTAATAGTTTTTAATTGGCAGACGTAACTATGCAGCCTACTTTTTGTGATGAGAAGGTGGTCTCAGGTGCTCCATCAATCCCTACTTAGTAGTTAAAGGGATGATTCCACTAGTAGAAATCTGAAGCGAGCAATTTACTGCATTTTGAGGAGCTATTCTGCTCATCACGCCGAAGATCCTTATTAGATCTTCACCAAATTTCTATGAAACAAACTTAAAAATATAACTTTAAAAGAAACCATCGAAATCGGATCTCATAAGGCGGAGATATCTAGTAGCCCCCCTTTTGCCCCTTTTTGGAGGAAGTACCACCACAACGATAAATCCTCGATAACGAAAAGAAATCTATAAAGTCGTAAAATCTGTATACCAAGTTTAGTTCAGATCAGTGACGGAGGAAAGCAAATTTTGCTAGACTTATATCAGAGTCGCTTCGCTCTCTCGGTCAAATATTCATTATAGAATATGTATTGAGTCTGGGCCTCAAAAAAAATAACCAAATTTTCAAATACTTTCCTATTAATTTAAAAATTATCGTACATCACGTCATTATCATCTCACATGCTTGTAAAGTTACAACAGGTGCGAAACGTTTCACTAACTGTTCAAAGAAGACTCATTCCCAAATTCTTCTCATGTAGATCCACTAAATCACCACCTAATTTTAAATTTCCGACTCATCTGAGTAAACACGTTCTATACGACCGGCTGGAACGTCGAGTAGACTAAAATACCGGGGTTACTGTTCAAAGCCATTCGTCTTAGACTTGCCTGTCATGCCCAATAGCACCCATCAATGTTCCGTGTATTTGGCTGAAGCACGTAACACACTTATTTTAGAATCTTAAAATAATATTGTTATTTTTCTTCCTCTTCAACTATTGTCGTATTAGCATCTGGAAGTTGACGCGTTGCGACACTGACGAATTGTAACTTTGAAATCGTATTTTCTATTATTTTCTTTTTTTATGTCAGCAGCGTTGCTACCATCCAAGTTTTCTTCTTTTGTTTTCAGCTAATAACATTCCTCTCCTGCCAAAAACGTACAGATGCAGTGAATTGCATTTTTGCTCAGTCTAAAATTAAAGTAAATTTGAAAATTAGGATTCAGATTGATTTTTCTAGTTGATAGCAGTGTGTTTTTAAGATTTCATAAATTTTTCTTGAACCATTTCTAGAAGAACTCTAAATTGATTTGATATTCAGTTTGATTGGAAGCTCGATAGAATAGTACTTAGCTTAAATTATTCCCAAATCCGTGTATCTGAATGCGAATATAATATATGATATACAGGGTTATTTTTAAGTCCTCAATAACCTCTTAAGGGGTCATTGTACTCATCATTATGAACAACTTTTACTATGGGACCAAAACTGAAATCGCGAAAAAAAAACCAGCTGTTCCCTACATTTGTGTTCAAATAATTTGTTAAAATGTAGGGAACAGCTGATTTTTTTTTCGCGATTTCAGGTTTGGTCCCATAGTAAAAGTTGTTCATAATGATGAGTACAATGCCCCCTTAAGAGGTTATTGACGACTTAAAAATAATCTTGTATATATATAATACCAAAATAAAGGCGACTTTTTATCTCGATGAATGTGAATGAATATTCGTGAAAACTATATTCTTGGAGAAGAAACTTAACGAGCCAATAAAATCTCTAAAGTGTCTATAAACTCATCGATTCAGAATCGAATTAGCTATTTTATCCCAAATAATATCGATTTCAATGGTGTATTTATTAGTGGTACAGTACACGGACAGTTTTATTATCACGGCCAAGATATTTTAACGAACCAAATGTATGTCTAAAATAAAAGAGGAACACGTCGGGACATTTTTTGTTCATCGGACACGCCATTTCAGTCACAATCGTAAATTTTATTGAAATGTCGCAACAGCGATCGCCGCACGAGATGTCTTGTCTCCGGGGACGAATTTATGCGTAATTCGTAAACAAATTGACGTGTTCGGGACGTACTTTGAAAGGGACCCCTACTTGACGCATCTTTTTGAATATTTACGAGATGACTTGTACATTTTGTAAACTTTCACGTTCCATGTTTTATTAACCGCTACACTTGCGCTTTATCAATAATTTCTTAATATTATTGTGAATTCGTCCGTCTTTAAAACCGATTTAACGTATCGTTTGCACTTTAAGAAATGACACCTCAATGCTCCTTCAGTCTACTTCGTATGGCTTCTTAAGTCGTAAAATGGTATCACCTTACACAATAGATGCTATTGTCTTTTTATAAGGAATACTGTATTTTCATTTCAAGATTAATTTGATCTTTGTGCTTTGCTTGGTTAGTTACGATATTGAAAACTGAATCGTCTGTTCGGGTTTTTTTATCTTTAGTTTTACCTTTCTCGGTTAAACTTAGTTTCCTTTTAAGCTGCCACTTGGTTTAGCTATAAAGTATACACTATACGAGTATTTTTGTGAAACGTTTAGCTACGGCATAGTCTATATCTGAGAGCCTTTAACTTAAGTTTACGTGCTTCGGAAACTCCGAAGGCGACGGTATTGTAAAGTTTATTAACGAAGGGAAAAAACCTCGAGCGAAACTTTACAGAATGCGGCAATAAACTTTTTAATTTGTGGCGAATTCAATCAATAAGAACAGGAGAAGTGTCGTAAACACGGCCGTGGTCGGCGGCGCCCGCGGTGCAAGTGCCACAGGTTTTCTTAACATGGCTTCCTGCTGTTCAGTGTTGCTATCTAAACGGCTATTAGTTACGTTTTACGCGAAACACGCCGGGCGTTCCAACGTGTTTATTCTTAATTGACTCCTAAATATTGCTGTTTTTGGCCATGAATCGTGTTAATCGGACATATTTATTTGAAAGCATGGAAGCGCACTCCCTAAGTGAGCCATTCGTACACAGTTTTATAGCTGCGCATGCGACGCTCCTCGATACAGTTCCGTTGCTTGTTAATTAAGGATCTGCGGCCACTCTTTATGGTAGGCAATAGTCACAACAATAATACATCTCGAGCAGTCGCGTTTCCTTTCTCAGTTGCCCGAGGACGCATCTTGGCTTATCTGATGTCGTAAGGAGTATCGGGGGAGGCTATCGGGCTGCGTCAGACGTCTGTTGTCCTGTTCGTATTATCTGCACAGTACACACTAAATAAAAAGCTTTCCGCCGCTCGTCGCAGCGCTCACCGCGGACACCCAAGTCTTTCTTCCCGCTGCCCTTTATCGCACGTAACGTGACAATTCTTTTATCCCCAACACTTTGTTTCCACATAAATTACTCGACTGTTCGGTGCTACCGAGGATTGCTTCGGCTAATGTCACAACTCGTGGATTTCTCCCTTTATTCAGTTTCGTTTTGCATTCCGCCAGCTGTGTTTGCTCATTGTCTCTTCGCTTTAAATTAAAAAAAGATTTTGTTTTTATTCTCGCTGTCTTCCTCGCCCACGACTTTATGTGACGTCAACTTTGGAATGAAGTATTCTTATTGTTGCGCCGTGAAGTTTTTACGCAACGTTGGATTGCATAAATTATTTAAAAGGTTTTATTTTAATTAAACGGGTGAAGGGGGTATTTGATCTGCGTATTTCTTGTTTGCGTATATAATTTGCATAATATGGCTTGCAAAGCTGCAACGTTGTAAGGTGGATAATCAGAGAGTCATTGACTCGATATTAATATGGTGGCGATTCAATAGCAGGTTTGTATAATTGTCATACAATCCGCTCATATTCATGATCATGCGCAGGTGGCGTGCGCTTGGACACGCGCTGTGATAACCGAACAACTTGCACATATTACGTACTTTGACGCAAGCTGACATTTTATTTGATAGATGAACGTATACGATGTATAGGAACGTGAGTCGTAAAGTATTTATTGCTTAACTTAGCGTAAAATTCCATAAAATTTACCAAGATTAGTTTTCTTAGAAGTAACCGAAGACCTTTGTAGTTTCAACCGGTACTGTGGTAATAGAATATTAACCTGGAGAGTCAGCAGAGTGTACACTAGTGTATTTGAATATCGTTCAACCTGAAACCTCTGATGACCACTAATTCCTATTCAAAGACCCTTTACCCGACACATTATTAAGGGAATCTGTCCAAGGGAGGCCGAAGTAACAAGTGCCTAATCTCCTTGGTGGTTACATCACGGTTCGATGTCTCACGAAAATTAGATCCTTTACTTCGTTGAACTTCGGGCGCCCTTTCGAAGGTATGCTGGTGTTTTTGAACTACTCACAATAAGGGAAACTGATACAAGTAAATTATAAAGGTAGCCCGTTTCAGTTGTCGTCTATGTTACTTGATGATATGTATTTTTATCACTAATAAGCACGCACTTGTCATTTGAGGCCAATTTATTTGGTAAATTACCAAAATGGCTTCGGGATGGGCCGAAGCCATTTTGGTAATTTAGCAAATAAAATACACTACATAAGAAAATAAAAAAAATACCGACTTTAATTACTATAAATAAAGGGGCTTGTGGATAAGTAATAATAGGCGCAAGAGTCGATTGATCAGGTTAAGCTACGCTTGCCATGGTTGGTGAATGGATGGGTGACCATTTTTACACAACAAAACCTCTCCGTGCCTCGGAAAGCACGTTAAGCCGTTGGTCCCGGCTGTCATTTGTGGATTCAGGCTGTCATTCGGGGAACAGTCCTTACGGGTCGAGTCGTCAGAAGCCTAAAAGTCTGACAACCAGTCTTACCAAGGGGTATCGTATTACCCAGTAACTGGGTTGTGTAGGTCAGATAGCAGTCGCTCCATCATTCCTCCATCCATTCTAGTGCTCCATCATCCATTATAGTGAATACTAAAATTGTAATTATGGCCACACTATTGAATTAGGAAATCCCTGTAATGATAGTGATGATGGCTTAATAAATAAAAATCTAAAATACTGGTATTCAGCTGCATCCTGTTAGACTGGAAGCCGACCCCAACAGTTGGGAAAAGGCTAGGTAGATGAATTATTATAAATAAACATCTGAAATAATAACCACCATCGCCACCAGTCAGTCGGTTACGTCAACAGTCGCCAGAAATCGACTTTTCTAAACAAAAACGTTTTATTCCTCTTATTCCTTTACATTCAAGTTCCCGACTTGAACCAACGTACTTTCTTTAATATTGGTAGGTTTAATAATTAGTCAATAATACACCGTGGCATTTAATCGTCTTACGACGGCAGCCCACTTCATATATCCAATGACTACCAATCATTCATGAAAGTAAAAAAAAATATTTATTAACATTTGATATATTTTGTTTTTTTTATATTATTCATTATGACGCATGATGTAGTTTGAAACACACTTTTATGAGAGCCTTGCACTCCATTCCGCGCCGCCTTTGGAACGCAAGGCTCGCGCCACGCTCGTAACAGGGTGTTTCCTAGTACGTCATGCGAATATTTTTTATTTTTATTTTATCAAATGTTAATAAATATTTTTTTTTACTTTCATGAATGATTATTAGTCATTGGATACATGAAGTGGGCTGCCATTGTAAGACGATTATAATGCCACGGTGTATAACATAATAAAATTAGGAGTTGCTTTGTCAACTAATGCAGAAAAGCAGAAGATGTAAGAGAAGCTATAATGCAAGAGCGAGCGCAGTGAGCTCGATCCCCCGTCAGCCAGGCAGGCTACCTGGTTGGGGACTCGGGGCCCTTAGGCTGGCTGGCTGCGTAGACCCCGTGCCTGGCAGGCCTAGGTGGAAATCCGGGGCAGCTACTAAGTCTCACCATAAGCAGACCAGATAATGTAAAAAAATTCTATCAACCTAAAAAGGTCCGTATATGACCAAAACACATAATAATAATCATGTTACATAGACAGAACCAATAGTAGGTATGCGCATAAGCACAATAATCAGTTACTCAAATGTTAATCAATAGGCACATAGACTATCAAATGATACAGTCCAACTAATGATAAATGATCAGTATGATCACACACAAAAGATCAGGCAACTGCTCTGATCACTAGACCATTTTTACATTTCGTGGACAAAAACAGACGTTACTGTGCGTCTGGAAAAGTTTATTTAGTGATTAATCTTCTCATTAGGACTTTTGCAGTTGGGTGGACAATTGACCACTAATTTTTTTATAAAAAAACTGATGGTATTTTTAGCTAGATGAGCAAACTGATTGTTTAATGGTACCTGCCTATATTCAGTATTGGAAAATATAAGGTTTTTTTCTTGTCAAGTCTGGACTCTATTGAAATTCTATGCGCCGATGATGATGACGTCACTACAATTAGTGTTTAAACACATTTCTTTTCTTTTCAGTAGTATGACAACAAGGAAGGCATTCCTTTGTATTTTTTTTTTCCTTTGTCATTCATTTTGTTTTTATGTTATTGTTATTTTTACCAGAAAAAACAACAAGCAATGGAACAAAAACAGAGCAACAGCAATAAGTAACGCGTCCATACATCATTGCTGTCAAATTTTCTTGTAGCTAAATATTTGTTCAGTAGGTGTATCGCAGCCATTAGATATGTATTATTAGAACCATCAATCATTTTAACAAAGCGATGTGCTTTATAAGTTAAGATAATTATAATGAGACAAGAGCTTCAGATAATTTTATGGTTAAGTATTTTCCTGTTTCGAAATCATGAGGTTCGGGGCTTACGGGCAGGGACCATTTTGGTTACCCATTGAAAGGGTTTTTGATAGGGTTTTTCTAAGCGGTTAATCAAACACCTAAACGATATGGGTAACCCTTTGAACGGCTTAAATAAAATTTTGGTTACCCGTTGAAAGGGTTTTTGATTAACTGCTTAGAAAAACACTATAGAAAACCCTTTCCATTAAAAGGGTTTTCGAAAGGATTTTTCTAAAATGGTAACCAAAATGGTCCCTGGGTAGAATACAGATATTGGTAATGCTACACGTGCTGGGCAGTTATTGAATGGGTTATCATGTAACCCTTTCACTGGGTTTCAAGTATAAAACCCATTCAATGGGTTACATCATGATAAAGGTAACCCATTGAATGGGTTACCCCTTCGAAAGACTTAACTCTTAACCGGGGTTGTACGTTCCCTGCTTACGAGACATGATACAATATAAAAAGGCATCATGCTCAATAACAGTACGTACAACCAGAATAAAGCCAATGACTTTTTTCTGGATACTTACCTAACTTCAACTATCTAATTTGAAGAGTTTTTGTGAACAATGTTGTAATCAAAAATTATAAAACTTCGTTCAAAATAATTATAAGAAGCGTATAAAATTGTCAATAGAACATTTTGTCTAACTTGACAGCCGGAAATTAGATTTTTTGGAATATAAATCGGTCAAATTAAACTCTTTAAATGAGTACAGCTTTAACTACTTACGTGGTAAATAATCTTACAAAAAGGAGAACCCCATAATCATAGTTGTTGAAATCTCCACAGAGCAGAGGCAACATACAAAGCAAATTGCAATTTACTATTACAAAAGCAAATCTCCTGACAATACTTCAAATCTTATTCAATAATCCTAATCCCATAACCAGTGTTAGAATGGGACCTAAGATAACGGTAGAATCAGTGCATTGACCTGTATAAGCCCAGTTCACGCTGTAAATGAGTACTAATAGTAGCACTATGTATAATAAGCTATGTCTGAGACCAACTTTATATACTTGTATCCACTTCCTAAGTAGCGACGCAGCGTACATAGTGATTAAGTGCCCCACATGCAAAGTCGACTTTAATAATACGCTTATGATTATAAAATTGCTGAATGCAAATTGTTTTTTTTTCATTGCTTCTTTTCTAACGTTTATTTGCGATACATCTGGCCGTTTCTTCTTTACGTTTGGCTAAGCGTGCGGGAAGTATGCAAAGGCCTACTCAATAGATCTTGTTTTTTGCGGTGGTAGAATAACTATGCCAATCATATAAAGAAGGGTGGATATGTTTGAAAGGAATCAAATAGCTCTATGATATTGTGCTTACATTTTTGGATGATGTTTTGATAGAGGATGTGATTTTGGAGGCAAAAAAAACAGTTCCTGGTTAGGAACTGTTCAGTTTTAATGGCTGAGATATGTCTACTTGCTTAAGTAGACATTTATCTCAGCCTTTAAGACTTTCTCGGTTACGAGAAGGAGAGATTATAAAATCGATCCTTCTGGAAAAAATGCTTGTGTTTGCCTCAAGTACGTTCTAATAAAAGGAAATGTGTTAGCTAATGCCCACAACGGATGTGCTCACAACCGCTTACCGCTAGTGCAGTATTTAAACAAGATGTGTTCCCTTACATGTGGTTTCAATAATACCACTGCAAGTGCACTTTAAACATAGAACCTATATAATACATTGATAAACTCTAACTGGTTCTACTGTTATGTTTTGGGTTTCATGAAACAAGCAGGATATTCATCATCATTGATAATATTATTTATCCCTTAGCATTCTATCGAATGAATTCAACCGCCTTATCTTTTGCTTCATCACCTTAAAAGCATTCATGGCTGGTCATGAGCATGGTCATAAACCGTTTCATGAACATGCATGCATGTGCATGTGTAGGTATTGCCAACATTCTCGGCTCATATATTCAAATAAATAAAATTTAAATATTTTGTAATTTGAAAATAATAGCTTTTTACTAATTGCATAATTGTGAAAGTATAAAATGTGTTCGTGGGCCGCTGGGACTCGCCGATGTGGCAGCACTGGATGTGACTACACACTGCGGGTGGACGCGTCCAGGGCTTGGCATAAACTGGCTCTCCTGTGCGGTGCCACTGTGTGATTTTTATTTTATATATATTCCTGTGGCTATGTTTTTGTTTTTGTATGTACTAACAATAGCTTTATAAGGTTTTTTTTGTGTTACTAACAGTATAATTATGGACTTCGTCTGAAATAAATGTCTTAATAATAATATTAATAAACGGTACTTGTAACAAAAAAAACAATTTTTAAGCTCGCTGATGTTATAAGGAATAACTTAGGCTACTTTTATTTTAGAAAAACCCTCACGACATCATAGTTTTACTTAAGTAGGTATAAGAAAAAGTATGCTTACCTGTTTGTAAAGTATCATTTTTCAGACTTGAATTTTAAGGCTTTAAACAGGTGTTTGAAGTCTTAAAAGTCAAAGTCTAGGTTAAGCACACAGCTTCAACTACATGTAATTGAGCCAAAAACAAACAGACAATCAGGATAATATATTAGAATAGTAGGTATATTTATTACTACGCCTTATGCCTAAGGCAGGGTAAATTTTAATACGGCAGCCGAACAAGATACAACTTAATTTAATCAAAAGGCACAATCAAAATCACCCACATAATTGATATAAATCGGCATACATTGAACTGTATCGGGTATTAGTATCTAAATTCTATTATAAACGGTACAAGACAGCAGAACAGATCTTTGCATTAAGAGATCTATTTTATTTTATTTCTTCGAATTCTGATGGACCGGAATGCATCAATCACGAAGAAATCAGTTCCAATACAAATGTATTATCTATTGGATCTGATCCATCTGTCAGAGTTCAATCTTCTAAATGGATACCAATATGTATGACAGCTCCAGTTTTTGTACGACCTACATGAAGGAGTTACGTCATAGGTTGCTTCTTTTTTGTTACTAGCCTAGATTCTAGACGTATTTTTGAAGATGCACTTAACATTTTAGACATACTGAATTGCAATTGATAGTTATCTTCGATGCAAGATTTTCGAGAAAAGCTTTCCTTACTTTAAGTGTTATTCAGGGAACAAAGGGTTTGAAAAAGTATGTCGACCCTTCGTATCCTTTGATGCTTACCTTTTACCTTAGAATATTCCCACTAGAGTACGAAGGTTGGGTTTAGGAAATTTAAGATACATGCACTAAAGCTCAACACATACAGGCAGCGGCTGCGGGTCGGGCGCGGGCCAGGCGCGGGCCGAGCGCGGGCCGAGCGCGGGCCGGGACGGCCGTACTGCTGCCGTCCCGACCCGCACCCGATCCGCACCCGCTGCCTGTGTGTGTTGAGCTTAAAGCCCTCAGATGTCAAATGCAGAATGTACGTCTTCTAACAGATCTTAGATGAATATTGTTACTTAGTCCCTCATCATCATCCGCCTAGCCTTTTTCCAACTATGTTGAGTTCGGCTTCCAGCCTAACCGCATAGGCTTAATCAGTCTATAGGAACTGCTGGGACACAGGCCTCCTCTCTTCGAGAGGGAGTGGGCTGTAATCTATAACGCGAGCCCAGTGCGGGTTGATAGATGTCACATGTCTTAGAACTTTTGGTTATAGGACATGCCGGTTTCTCCACGATGTTTTCCTTCACCGTTTTGAGAGCAGTAGTGATGAAATTATTTACACAAAGAAATGTGCCTGCTTGGGTTCGAACCCGCGACCTACAACTCGTAAATCGAGGCTGTCAATCTAGTATTTTCATTTATTCATGTATACCTATTAATTTAGTCACTCATGACTACATGAGTGACAATGAGAACTGATATAAATTCCAGCACGTTTTTTCACATCTGCCTTATTTTGCTACAAATATCTAACAAATGTATTCTTGTTACAGGTAATTTACAAACGTCTTCCTTAGCAACCATTGATCACAATTGTATAATGTAACTAAAGTAAGTAACCGCACCTATGAATGGGCATCAATTATACGTAACTGACACAAGTCAGAAATAAAACCTCTTTGTAGTAGAGGTATTCGACGTATTCCTTGTACATCCGAACCTTTTATAGAGCGGAAACTGTACGTATAGGTCGCAACACAATCGGGCTCACAAAATAAATCGTGGCCATTGAAAGTTGGCAAAAGACACGTTCTAGCGTCATTTCAATAAAAGTTATTGTATTGAAAACTGACAATAGGTAGAGGAAGTGATGTGTCCTGTATGGTGGCAAGTGGACTGTTTATAATTTGTCCATTGAGGGCATGTAATGGAACGTGTCCAGTGGCCGCCAAAGCTATTGTTCGCACACAAGCGACCGATGCACTTCCTTTCTAATTGGCTTTTACACTACGCCCAAATATCCAGATAAATAACGTAATTGATGGAAAAATTGTGAATGAATAGCGGTTACTGATACGGTTTTTGTATCGTTTCGGGGATCGACCATTGTTGACGGATAAAAGAGTTCGCAGTATTACGCGCGGTAGACCGAATATCCGGACAGTCGGATACCATCTAAATTTCGGTAGTCACAACATTTTCGAAGACGTTGCGGGTAAATCGACCCATGAATCGCTTACAAAAGAGGATAAGCGAATCTTTGCAGGGTCAGTTTGGGACAATATTTCCATCTTTTTATCATTTCATTCTAAAAATATACAGGTAGTATCCGCATAGTTTTCTGCTCTAATATGATTAAAATAGAAATATTTGGTTGCCTTTAAACTGATAAATTGTATATTCCCATATTGTTTAGCTCTACCATTATTCCATATTATAAACTTATGTGGCATGTTATCTATTAAAATCAATAAAACCGCTGTTTATTAGAACGGTTTGCATAACAATAATCCCTGATGCGCAAAATAATGTCAAAACATTCCCCTCTAAGGAATTTTCTCATAATCTCTTCTCAGTAGTCAGATTACAATGGCTACCGCGAGAATGCACGATAGCTAATCGCATTACGTCTGTTAATAATTAATTCCCCGATATTTCATACGCCATGATAGACGTTATCTCCAGTCCCATCTGCATCTGATACATTGAGTGCCTTACTGCTACCATTTTACAAAGATCTTCCATGACCAAACGATATTGTATTCCAGACAATGTAGTTCCGAAAGGTCATCTTACCCTGGTCAGTTTTTACTATCGGCGTGGCGGACTACGGACCTCCTAGTGGGTCAATCGTTAACTGTTTATGTGATTTTTATTGCCGTTTGTGAACTATATTAAAATGCTCTATTAAAAGTCTAAGCACGATACGTCATGATGTAAGTTTACGATCTGTATGGAACGTTGCTAAATGTCCATAATGGCTTCATTTTGTATTTCATCGCGTTTATGGTGTGTTTGGGCATTTTTAAGATGCTAATCAGTGGATTCTGTGGTTGAATTAGTACATCTCAACTTTTTCTTCTTCAGACCGCATTTTTACATTAATTAACGTGGCATCCTCTGGTTTGACCATCCATATATGGGTAGTCAATCAAACGAGCCACGTTTGGACTCTGGCAATCTATACTAAAAAAAGATAGAATTCCTTTCGTATCACATGATGCAATTTCAATCTAAATCTCGAATTCTGTAAATCCAATCCAAATTTCGTATCAAAGCGTTCAATATCGCTGTCTCCCGTAGCTCGAGACGTACTCTGACGTCACAGCACCATTTGTCAAGCTGAGCCCGGCGTTGCACTGAGCTCGACTTATCTAAGAAAGCTGGCTTTACTTCCATATCACACTGAATATCCTGACTCGATACGGCATCGAGGCGCTATACAGATTTATTAGTCTATAATTTATGAGACCTACTTTATAGCCATTTTGACGTTTATTCGAAAATAATATTGAACGTGTATTAACCACAAATATAATGCAGAACAAAACTGAAACTGTCTTATTACAAAACAAGGTTTATCTATAGACCCCGGTTTAAACCATCGTGTCAATTTTTTATATCGAACCAGGGGGTCTACTCCGAAGCGCTAAACTGAAGTATCGGCCGAATGTTTGGTCGTTTCTTTACTACGGCTAACTATCGCTGACAACACGAAGAAAAAAGAGAAAAAGACAGTCGAAGGGATAAGCCAAACTCAAAACTGTGACTTGAAGTCCGGTATGGACTCAAAGTCAAAAAAGGAAACTGTGGAAGTTATAAAACGGCCGAACATTCTGCCGATACTTCAGTTTTGCGCTTCGGAGTAGACCCCCTGATTTCGTATGAGATAAAGTTCTTTTTTTTGCGCCGTAGTCAGTGATAGTTAGCCGTAGTAAAGCAACGACCGAACATTCGGCCGATACTTCGGATTTATGTTCGGAGGTTTCATTCAGGTTTGAAATTAAAAAATGACACGATGTTTTAAACCTGAGTCTAAAGATAAACCTTGTTTAGTAATAAGGCCGTAAGAGTTTAAGATTATGTTAGTTTAGTAAAGGATAATAAATTGCGGGCACCGATGTGTTCACTTATCTTTATCTTGGCCTTAAGTAGGCAGACAAAATTAAACGATTTTGTATCTCTGCCTTAAATGGATTGTCTTTGCTTTACGTTCACTTGTTAAATTATATATAATTTGAGTTTCGCTACTATTCGTTTTACTGGTTTGTAATTATGGGGTAGATATTTTACAAGTTACTGTTAGCAGCTGACCGTTTTAATTTTAAATTGGGATAATTGTACAGGTAACAGCTTTCTTCTAGGGTGTCCTCAAACGTAAATCCAAATTGGAAAACATTGAAAGATTATACTTATTACAGTTTAAAAAACGACATTGCCAAAATGTAGTTGCGTACCACATTTAAGACAAATACGGTGGATGAAAATTTATATAACTGGGTTATGGCACGTTGCCAAGTTACCATCCATTTACTTGCAACAGCGACCCTTACCCTCGGTCGGCTTTTACAACCTGTTTGGGATGGTAAGCAACTCGATGTATTTTATGTAGGTTTTTTACTTAGAGAATAATGTCGAAGAAAGCTTAAAGTACTAATAGTAGCTTCTTCTATCCTTGTGAAAAAATAACAGGCCCGTTTTGACATTTACTTGAATCGATCGAGTCATATGGTTACTTCACTAAATAGCGACGTAACTTAAATCGATTCAAGTTAAATTTCAAAACGGGCCTATTATTTTTTGATAACTTTAGTATAAAGTTTTTTTTTTCGTAACATATTTAACATAATGCCTATATTTCCCCAGAGGATTAGGCAGAGGTGTAATAAGGGGCGAGTAATTAAGTTAATTCCTCAATCGATACGTCACAGATAAAGGAAAACTCTTTGGTCAATCTTAACAATAGAAAGAAGCTTCAAAAGGTTGTTTGTACTGTCATTTAAATGGACGGTGATTGAAATTACAGTCTGTAAGAACCATATAGTTTATTTTAATTCTTTTTTGTAGCCAACTTACATATATATATAAACTCACGCCTTCTTCCCATGGGGGTAGGCAGAAACTATAGAACGCCACCTGCTACGTTCCTTACATACTCCTTTCGCTACGTTTAATTTCATACATCTTTTTAGGCAACTTTTTTTTACTAAATAAGTATATTTAAAAAGTCCATACTCATCTGTTTAATTTTAACATCAGACAGCAATTAGACTGCGTCGTCATAGATACAGGAAACATATTTAGACAAAAAACATGACATGTAACGGAAACTTAAACTGTTGTTCATTTTAACTTTTAAATTCTTCACACGATTAGGGTACAAGTTCAACAATAAAGCCTTTCCATGTTGTATTAGAAGCTTCACTTATTTTTATGTTCGACATTTAACGGTTACTCGTAATGCGACAGTTATGTGGTAGAAACAGTGACGTTATTGTCCACAGGAAATACTGTCTACAGTTTTTTAAACATATGCCCATCGTTTGAAGTTTTATGACCAGTTTCAAGTAGTGGAATAATTATGATGGTATAACTAACATTGGTTATAAATTAACTGACAAAATGTTACTTATCTCTGGCTAACTCTTCAGTAATCAGTACTCATATAAAAAATGAACAGCATACACAATTACTTAAGAGTTAGATGACCTGATAACCTGTTGAAGACAGGGAATGGGTGGTAAAGGTGGAGTACCAGGTGTTGTGGAGCAACATATGAGATGTTGGAGTAGGTAATAGAAAGCTGGAAATATAAATAGAGTATTATAATAGATCTTTCGTGCAGTGGAAGCGTGCTGGGCCCATAACCTTAAGTTGGAGTAGGTAATAAAGTTATTAATAATACAATAACTTGTTTAATTGTATAGCTATATTAGTACTTTTAAGTAGAGATATTTTTTCACACGTGACATATTATATTTTTAAACTAAAGAACAACACTTTACTTTTTCTGTGCAGTAGTTGCATGAGGTTGTATTCCGACAGGAGAGGCCTATGTCCAGCAATTGGCTGATTGATTACATCATTACTAGTTGCAGGTACTGAAAATACATCCATTTGCCTGCAGCTAAGATGCAGTAATGTGACGTATATAGCTTTAGTTCATCTAAAGGGCAAACGGCGTATAATGTTGTTTATTAATCACACTAATATTATAAAGGCGAAAGTTTGTGAGTGTGTGTGTGTATGTTTGTTACTTCTTCACGTTCAAACGGCTAGATCAATTTAGATAAAATTTTGTATGGAGGTAGTTGACACCCTGGATTAAGACATAGGTTACTTTTTATCCCGATATTCCCACGGGATCGAGACTTACGCGGGTGAAACCGCGGAGCGCAGCTAGTTAACAATAAGTACGTTTTCTCAATCACAGTATGGGACCACATCGATGTTAATAGACTCGTATTATTATTTCGAATCGTTCTATTTTTGGTGATGTTTGTAAAAGCTTTGAAACTGAAATCAAAGCACATAATCGTGTCTATTTTATTAATTGTACTTATCTCTACCTAGAAATCGAAACACAGGTCAGTCTGTTTATGACAATCGCAACACATTTTCTCAAACAGAACTAACAGAAAATCCTCCTACACCTAAACCCAGTTCTTATTACTAAGATAAAGTTGGCCTAGACATAGATAAGCATAGGATACACGAGTATAAAGTGCTGGCACTAGGCAAAAGCATTTACTTAGTCGGCTTTTGTTTTTGCTGATTTAAGTACCGTTTATACTCTAAGTGGCTAGTCAGACTCTGTAAGTAGATAATCTTTTTTTCTCCTTTGTTTCCCCTAATGTTCTCAAGGAAATTCTCTCAAAAGCCTTTGTCCGATATTTATGAAAATTCTTTGGAAAGAAATTGTATTGTTACACTAATTATATTGCGATTTTGTAAAGAGTGTTCGGACCTCGAGTTGTTTTTATTCGCTTTAGAAACAAAGAATGTTAGAAATACATTATTTACTGTATAATTTTTGAAGATTATTATGAAAGCATTGATGTTATAAACATAAAATTATAGATTATGGAGACTTTAAAACTCAAATTATAACTGATACAGATTTTAAGAAATCATAAAATATAATGTAAAATACCAATTTTTGAATTTGTTAGCTAGACTGTAGTAGGTATGGTGACAGATTTCCGTAAAAAAACGAAAAAATTTTTGATTAGCAAAATTTTGAACTTAATATTACATAACACTGTTGTCTTCAATTTCTCTTACAACAAAGTAAACAAAGAAATTGGTACGTAGGTAACTTAATTAGCAAAATGGCCTAAAGCTGGGAATTACGTGAGTTATGGTTAAGATCTTCTACTTAATGACTAGCCTTAGCAAGCTTATACCTGTATGAGTACAAGCTTAATGTACCTGAGCCTTACATAAGCGGGGTTACATGTCCGTGACGCAACTCATTTGACATTTAGCTCTAGCACGCTTACATGCCTCACCTGCATTTCAACCGTCCAGTCTCCAACGCAATCCAATTTATTCTCATCAAACTCATCACAAAGTAGTTTTTTGTCCAGCACGATATCGTCTCTAGAATATTTTAATTTGAAAGTACCAACATAAATAAGAAGCTATTACGTTTACAAACGACCGGGCCTCGGCTGGCGTGACCACGCGACAAAGACTCAGGTAGCATCGGACCGCGGCCTCTCCTAAGTAAATTGGATACCAATCGAAGCGTGACGATTTTATCTTATAAAAAAAATTCTTACCCTTTCTTTAGTATCTTTACGTAATTCTGAGCACACAATGGACAGGTCTTGGCGGTTCTTTCTTCTCATAAAGAATAATATTCTGATATTGTGAATAAATGTTACGATACTGCCGAACGTCTGCTTTTATTCGCTGCGTTGGCATCAGACCGTTACGTAGCTCCAGATTCGCGATAAAAGAAAAAGAAACCGCTCCAATTTCTAATACAGTTTTTAAGGAAAGTACAATAAAGAATGCAGTGGACTGAATTCAAAGAACGTTTTAAACTGGAATTTAAGTGCGATAGGAAAACAAAACACTCAGATATTGTTGACCCACTGGTCCTATCTTCGGAAACGGTTTTTAGGGCACCGTGTTATATTACAATAATGATTAGCACTTCCATAAAGTCAAGCTACAAAGCGTGCTGCCCAAAGATTTATCGCGTTGCAAGTAGAGCGAGTATACCATCACCGTAAATATCCGCCTTACGCTTCCACTTCCTCTGAACTCCTTTCTATTGATTTATAGCGAGGGTTTTAAAAGCTAACTTTTTGTAAAGCAACTCCGGCCAGTTGTTTCCAACTGTCTGCAGCATCTGGCTTCTTTAGTTCAGTTTTTACTTGGCATTTTAAGAACTTTGTCATTTTAAACTTTGTACGTAAAATGATTTTAAGGGGCGCTCAAAAAGTTCGGTGCGACGTACCTACCTGATGGCAATCTGTGCAGTACAACATAAATCACAAAGTTCAATAGATTGAAGAACAAATGCGCACCGCGACAGATGAATAGTAAATGAACTATATTTAATCGACTTAGCAATGGAAAGTTTCATTCTGTTTCTGCGTCTATAAATCCTTATTAATCCTCATTTGGAAGCCGATTCAATAAGCAATAATGAAAGACAAGACCTATAGGAGTAATACCAAGGGGCACTTTCTAGCTCAGTGGTTAATATTATAAATCAAATAGTCGTGTTCTTGTCATCAGTGCCGCAATATCAAAGCTCGTTCTAGATAAACCGGGCTATTTAAAATGTTGGTTTGTCGACAGCGATTTAGCATTAAACGTGGGCCTACACAAACTTGTTGGTTGTGCTAAGCGACTGGGGGCGAGTATTTTGTATTACGGTTACTTGTGCTATCTTCATGTCAGTTTATTTAACTTAACACTAACTTAATTGGCTATAAATTAAGCGGCTGCAAGTTAGCCAGTTGCCGAGTATACGGTATGCTTTCTCGTCTCGTTAGATCTTCCTATGGTAACTGGGTAAATGCGGAAAATTTATGTATGTATTGTACGTCCCCGCGGTTAGCTGTAATAAATACTTATTGTTTAGAACGCCACCGGTTAGTTCGGATTGTATGAAAATTTAAGCCCGTTTCAAGTCTCGTGACATTTATGTGACTGTTACGAGTACGTAATTTCGTGCAATTTGAGACTACATTAAAATTAATGCCCGCGTTGAGAGAAGTACATAAGCCATTTTGGTACCTGAATTTTACATTCATTTTGTTATTGATGCAGGTAAGTAAATATGTACGCAGGTATCCAGTCTCTTCTAGCAAATTCTTTAAATTGACATCAGTACCCAAGACAATCGAATTGGCTACTAATAATTCTAGTCTGGTTATCCCATGTCACATAACCACGAGTGCTTTGCACCACTGTAATTGGCATTCCAAATTCAAAACGATCGAATCGATCAGATACCATTTTGCAAATCACGTCAAAGCTCAATGGAAGTTCACATTCACACGCACAAATGCCAATGTAGGGGTACATAGTATAAATGATTCATAAGGACATGTACACACTAGCATACTGATGCCTCCCCTAGGCACTTGCTAACACAAGATTGTTCCTAGTCGCTGGAGCTTAAAACAGGTGGAGTCACAATTAGCGGCAAAACTAGAGTACCTAAGTGTCTGATGTACGCCCACCTTTGCGACGCACGGGATGTTAGTTTGTTAAGGCGCAGTGATAACAGAGTGAACTTTAAATTTTTTGTATGCCTGTTTTTACCAAGTTGTATTGGGTTTCGATATTTTATGATTACACTTGTTTTTATTGGATACTTACAATAAAATTGTTTTTTGGTTTATTCCAATGTCATGGACTGCTGATGCGTTGTTAAGCAAAGTATTTTTATGTAAATCCAGGCCCAACTAAGTGTTTACGCTTGCCGAAACACGTAAAGTGTAAAACTCTACATTATAAATAAACGTTTTTATTGTGACCCATTGACAATGTGTATAAAATTACCATACCCATGCAGATTGCAGCTTAATCCCCTGGAGAATTTCTAAGTAAGCCATTTACATTTTGAATGGAGGTACTCGGCCTTAATAGGTCTACATAGCTACACCTAGGAAGGATTACCTCACTTCACGCACTCCTGTTTACCCTACGGGAAAGAGAGGACTTTATAGTGTTTGTGTCTCTCTCGTGTAATTCTTTCAGCCCTGTTTGTCTTGGATTAACGCATGTCTTTGCTTTTAACGCTACTGTTTGTTCGGCCGCCTACATAAATATTTGTAATACTGTGCGGCCATTTACTAGCCCAGTTATGAGCGCTTTAATTGCTCTTCTTATTTTATGCTTTTGAAATATGGTCTTTGATAATTTTAAGTTATGCCGCCGATCGTAAACGCACTCGTAAAAAACGTGTGCTCCATTTTAGTTCAAAATGTGTAGCGCAATCTCATTAGAGATCATATTCGATTTGATATGGGTTAACGTTCTCATCGGTGGCTTAGATCAAAGGAAGTGCCCTTTAGATTGTAAGATCGGCCTAAGTGTTTCGTGCAACTGTACATTCGGACTAATGATATCTCTATGGTTCACGTTTCTGATCGATAAGTACGCTCGTGAGCAAAATACTAACTACATTATGTAACATAGTCTTACAATATCGTCTATCGGTTCTAAGCTACAGTAGTAAGCTCCCGTCTCAAAATAAAGTACTTCTCTGAATTATTTTTACGATTCGGTGTAAATAATGTTACTCATTCGTGATCGGAATTTACAAACGCGCATTTTGTTATTTCAGGAATGGCGTCGATTTAATTAATCTCTCACGTTACTTTCGTTTCTACGTAATGTAATGCAATAAAGAAATAACAACACGTTTATGAATAAAATGCCTGCACTAACTTCTGTTCAACATTGCACGGAGACTAATGCGGCAAATGTAATAAAATAACGTCGCAAACGCTAAAATAGTGAAGTTTCCTGACATTATTTTAGTTATATTTGACATGGAATAACCATAAAATAGAAATAAACTGATCGCATCTAACTCAATGTAAGCAGTATAAACGACACGTCACAACTTAAATCAGATACATAGCAAAACATAACCATTTCTGAGACCTCTTTACGCCTCCACTGTACTCTACGGTTGCGGATAATTTTCGCATTGCGGCAATCGGATTCGGTGCCGATATCGCTTCGTAACGGTCCTTGCATCGAGACTGCATTCTACACGATTTCCTTCTAACTTGAATCTTGATTATACTTTGCTTTATCTGAAATGAGTCCTAAGAATGCATTATGTCTGTAAAACAACAAACAAGACTAGATACTTTGATCTATAACGTTTCCGACCGATTACTGTAAGTTATTGCGATTTGTTCATGGATAAAGACACCACAAGAATTCAAATAGGACTGGAAAGTCAATTTGTCAGATTACGAATGGAGAATGAAACAAAAAATCAAAATTATTTTGTCAATCGAACGTCAAAGAAGCAGGCAGCGGTCAAACAATCAAAGATATTTTATATTATAGATTACTCCGATTGAATCATGGTTCGTTAGCAACCGCAGCCATGCGTACATCTGTCGCATGGTCCACAGAACTTCTGAGACTCACAAAAACCGACAGCCTCAGCCCGAAAAGGATAGCTACATATGATACTGCCATTGGCTGGAAAGGGACGACATTGAATCATATTATCCCCACGGATACAAACAAGAACGTCCTTCGGATTCGATGAATTTCGAAGAAAAACCTTATTTGGTTTAACAGACATTGCATTAATCAGAATTCATAAGCCGTCATGAGCTATATTGTCAACGCATTTTCTTTTGACTTCGTGTTCTATAATGTTAAGTTATTTTTATTACACCCACACGTTGTTTATTGTGTGGGCGTATTGTTTTATGAGCTTCCAAATGTTCCAAAATTAGTCAGTAATCCGGACATCCAAACCAAAGGGTTCTCCGAAACTAAACAGGACATTATAGTTTCGTGTAATCCTTTACACGTCTTTATCTCAGGCGGAGTGATTTGTGACCGGGATTTGATACGAAATAGATTTGGTATTAGTTCGTAATTGTTGGTATAAGACAAAGAGCATTGAACTTATACTATTTCCTCTTTAGTAGCATTCACATAGATTTGAAAATGGCGTGCGCATATAAGGGGTGAATTGATGAGTCGTTTTAGTCATTTTTAAGCCAATTCAAGCCTTATAAAGGCTATTGTGGATGACAGGCTTAATAAATTTGGAATTTTATAGTACTAACGAAATATTGTTTTTGAACGCAACTAATTTTAAAACGTTTTAGTATGCCATAAAAGTAGCTATTCTACTTTTACATAAAGTCTTATAATTTATTGCCGTTGTTTCATAATGTCAAATAGAACGACGTCGTCTATAAAAATCAGTATTTTTATGATAAGAAATCAAATAACAAAGCGTTTTTAGATAATACACTGCATCATTAGATGTTCATTCCACACATAAATCATTGATCGCTATCTGATTTGGAATATTTAATAACATAATCGTCCAAGAGAGCAATACCGGTAGATCGGGGCGAATATTGAAATGCGGGCCCACGACCACTTAACGTACGAAGCCAGTTTTCTTGTTGGAAATGTATGCTATTGTCTCCGGTGAGATATAAAATACCGATATGACCCTACGACGTCTTCGTTGCAAGAAATATTCAAGGGATACGGCCCACACTTTTAATAGTGGTTACATCATTTCCACACAATGAGAGCGCCGTCCACACCCATTCTCTGTCCGTATGATTTGAAATTATAGCACCGTTTTATTTGCTCTCAGCGCATTTATATGCGGTCGTGGAGCCGCACAATGTGCCACAATATTATATGTTAAGGCACCTACATACATAACACGCATCGGTCGGCTGCAAGCGATGTGTCGCACATGTGTCGCAACGCCCGCTCGTGTGGGAGGCAGAATGAAGCAGTAATTTAATCCTTGATTGTGTTCCCATTTAATTTATTCGCCGCATGATCAAATTTGGTACGTGTTTGTGACCATTTATATCATTGTTAGGTCGACAGTGGCAGCTTGATTTAATTCTCCTTTCTACGGAGACTTGCGGGACATTATCCCTATATAAATGCACGCCTGGATGAGCTGTCCAAAGTGTTCCGTTTCTCTGCAATCATCGCGAAATTACAGAGCAGATGCAAAGATAGGCTTGAGACACTGTATTCAGAAAAACGTTTGCTTAACATAACATACAATTTTATTTCCATACATAATCATTATTCTAAGGGTTTACTTAATGGCATGGCGTTTTTCATATTTTAAGAACCAATTGTTTTAAAAGCCTAAACTTAACTCTGTGGCGGGCGCCAATCAAGATATCTACCTCATAATATACATGATCCTTATACTTAATACTGGGGCAGATTTTAGATCGTCTTGGTATAATTTAAAAATAGTTTAAGGACTGCGGCCTCGTATCATCATAATTATAGGCGGTCCGTCAGAGAGGCAATGGGTATAAAAAGTTAATGATGCTATAATATAACATCAATAAAGTAAATTGGCAGGATGTGTTCATAATAAGTAAATGGGTCAACACTTTGCTCGGAGTATAATATTATGTAAGTAACATTTTTGTTTTAAACTATTCTGTACAGTTTTGTCCAACAAGGATTTTTATGTGCTTTGTTCCAAAAGTGAATAATGAATTCCGTCTCACGTTTTCCGACGACTTTGAAACATTTTATGGTCTTGTTCTAAAGGCAAGATAAAATTGTTGTGGTCTGTCAGGCAATCGCAAAAAGTCGTACAGCGAATGGAACTGATGGAAATAATAATGTTGATACCTCGGTCCCTTCTACTCGACGCGACGTGCGAGAGCTTTGCGAGTCCATATGTCATGAAAAATTCATATCTTCGTTGGTACCTAATGATGTCGATGCCATCTTTTATTGCCGCCGGGGACATATTTTTCATTAATCGTATATTATGATACTACATGCCCGCGATACATCGAGTACTTGACGCCTTAAAAGAAACTAAATAAAATAGGGGTATCACTAATTAGAAGACAGGTACGTTGATGTACGGACATGTAGACCTTTTTAAATTGTAAGTTTGGTTTTTGTATTAAAGCTGTTCTATATTTTGTTGTTGTAATAGATAATACCCTTCTTATTTTACAAGGACTAGATACATAATCAATTTCTACTTAACGATAAAAAACAAAGCAGTATGGTCGACATTTCCAATCGTTTCCTAAATCAATTTGGACCCGGAAACCCAGACCGCACGAAAATTTTATAGAAAATGTATGTCTCATCAAATATTTCGTTTATTTTTATCCTCGACTTCAACTAACCTACTTTCCACTAAGAACCTGAAACCGAACGGGACTGAAATTGAATTTCTACTTGTAAAAACGGACCGGTAATAGAGTTTACCTACAGCAGATCAAATAAAATAGCAACTAGAAGGGAAGACAGGGTACACAGATGCCTCGGTATACTTACCCACACCACATACTGTATTAAAGCCTGATAGTTTTGACCGACTTTTATTGGGAAACGTTAAATTGAATTGAAAACTGCATTAGAAATGGTGTGGTTATCTCGGTCTGTGTAAGTGTCTATTTTGATGGAATTGAAACTTTCTAGGGTTAGTGTTTCATTCTATGTTTTGTCGTTTGGTGAAGTTGTTATATTGAGTTATTTGATGACATGCACATCGTTTTCCTTTGGCACAAAAGATGCTTTATTTACATGCTTTTGTAGTTAAACTTTTCCATCACTATTAATATGCTTAGAAACAAATATATTTTGATTGTGATGTCAAAGAATAACATTCACTCATAGCAAATTATACTCTTATGTAAATAACAAAATATAACCCAACTTTACCAGAGCGTATTCAATAAATTCTTTTGCTCCATCAGTTTAATCGTAATCCGCATCAGGCACTAGGTTCTACCCTTATTTCTTGTTACGCTCTTCAACTCTTACAATCTGTTCTGCGGAGAAATTTCATTTTTTCTTCGCCATTTGGCGCGCTAGCTTAGATTGTATTTTATCTTTATGCGAAATCATAATTCATGCTGTTTTTGCCTCTTTCGCCAACGGAGGCTGTTAGGTGTTTAATGTTTTCCTCCTACCTAACTTACATGCGAATGTCGCACTCACCATTGTTTATTGTAGTCGATAAGATCACAATTTCTGCTACACTTTAATTGATGCCACCTCTATTTTAAATAAACCTCTCTTCTATTTATAATTTCAATATTTCTTTCGCAATACAAAGCGATAAATCAAAAGTTAATCAACTACCGATTGCACAAGTGATTAATCTCGAAGATGTGTCGTTAGATTAAAGGAGAAAAAGTTGTTTACATATCATATTTCGTAAGTCACTGGCATTTATTTTGTACGGACCTCTGGTTTGACCCCCAAGAGCGCGCGCTCGCTACCCACAAAACAAAATGATAAATGAAGATCATCGGTAGTTGCGCGTTACATAAACGCTGATGGATTGATTGTAAACGACCGTGTGTGCCCATCGATCGATTAGTTCCTGTTCGGCCGCAGCCTCGGGTCTGACTTATTGACGATTATCTTTAATGGATTTCGTAAACTCTTAAGTGTTGGTATGCAATATCCTGGCTCGCCTTTAAAATGTAATACATCCTTGAACCCTAATTTTCTATTCAGATTAACGGTTGACTCGAAATAGCTATTAAGACGCGTGTTAGAACGTTTATCGGCTTCTCCTTTTTTATTCCTTGATTCAATTTATTGGCTTGTACGATATTTAAATTCTTTCTGTAAGTATCTAGCGTTCAATCTCTAAGTGATCCGTTTTTGGGGGACGTTATCCGAAGTCAAATACGAAAGATTAATTAAATAATATTCAATAAGCGTTGTTTGATTAACAAAAGGGTAATCTGCGGCGGCATCTAACACAAATACGAGGCCACTCGACGGGCTGTTTTCAATCACCGTCATTCGTTATTCACTCACTTCCCTTTGCAGTTGCCGAAGTATATTCACGTCGTTTTGTTTTGTTTAACTTTCATAATTCAAACTCTCAAAGGCGAAGTCGTGCGATACAATACTTGTAATAATTGAATCGGTTAGAAGTTCGTTGTTTACATATTTGGAAAGGCGAAAGTTGATTATCCGTTGTTTCACAAAAACTAGCTGAAGCTTAAAAATAAAGTAAAACTATTAGTCTCGATCGGAGGTGCCTTCAGCATGGTATCTTTTTAATTCACTTGATTTATGAGGTCTATTTTTAAGTCCGGGAATAAGAATGTAGTAAATATAGCGGGTGTTTTTATTGTCGGCGCATTGCGCACTCAATCTTGAGTGTATTTTTTGTTGTCATTAGTTGACGTGAAATAACACTCCTGAGCTGTATCGTGGTAGAAAAAAAAAAAAAATTGTGTGAAAAATTACGAAGATTACATCTAATAACGGGTAGATGGACGGAGTCGTTTGATGGTCTCTGCCACAGATTGGCATCATTAGCCGCAATGATAGTGACCTAAAAGAGTAATTTTGTTTTCCTTTGCCACTCTTTGTTCACTACTTGCTTTCTAAAGCATTAACTTTATGGGTTAGTTCTAATAATTACAGTCGGAAACAAAAGCTTGTACATTCTGGAGTTATCGTTCTTGTGTTATGTTATCTTAATGTCAATAATAGCATCCGGTAAGGAAATAGGTTATTTTAATGTCAGTCATTTATTTAGATAAGTTTTTTAATTAGCTATAAGTACGTTTTAAAGATAACGCAAATAATTCTTAAATTGTTAAGAATAAGAAGCCTTTGAAAAATGTGAAAGAATGTCGTGCCAAGTAAATTACAAAGCCAGCGTTTGTTTTGACTTTGTTGATGGTCGTAAATAATTCAGTAACTAAATAAAAATTCATTCCTCTCACCAAAACAGCGAACATAGAATCTGACACTACGCATACTATAAAACATATTTACGGCCCATCAAGAGCCAATCGCCGGACAAAAATATTAAAAGCACACAAATCGTCACTCTCCACATAAACTGTTCATCACGACATAAAAACATTTGACATTTAGGCCACTGCACTATGGTTCAACCTTCCCCAGCCATGGGCTATGGCATATCAGGCAATTAAAGCGACCGTCCAGCCGACGGTAAGCAGATGCCCGTCACTTTTATCAAATACATTAAACTGGTTGCTCGACTCGAACATTTATTTCCTTTTCTTTTTGGCCCGCACATAAAACCTCTCGGAACACTGTTCAGATAACGAGTAATGTATTGGTCCTCCATCGAATAATTAAATGTCCCTTTTATATTGAGTTTGGCCGAAATTAAAGTGCGATTGAAGCGCTAATTAAGCGCTTTAGGTTTTGTTTAGTGGTTTGATGGGGGGTGATGTGATGACAGACCCTATTATGTGGATTTGTTTTCATTAAAGGTTGATTTGATTAAAAGAGGATTAGTTATCCCAAATCGCAAAAGAATGGGACGGTTGGAAGGAGAAAGGCTGCCTCATTAGTGCCTTATGTTACGTTTTGTGTAATGTGTCTTAGTTTGAGTCCTATAATATATCCTATGTTGTATTCCACTCCCACTGGACACAAAACAAAAACAACAAAAATAGTTGCGATTTACCATTCCTCAAATCATGTTCTTTTAGTGAGTCGTTCTCATAACGTGGATAGTAACGACAAATGCAAATAATTCATTTACATAAACCGCACGTAGCGATGATTTCCAGTTTTCTTTATAAGGCAAAGAAAATTACTTTCCTATTCAAGCTGAAAATCATCAACTAACTGCATATTGGGAACCATAATAATATTATCTTGTGTTATTCAAACGTCAGAAATATCAGTACTTACTTTAAATTGTATCTAATTAACAATGATTTTAACTACATGCTGTTCAAATATTCAAGTAGATATTAATTATTGTTCTTTGAGATTTGGAGTTTGCTCAGGATTTTAATTTAACTACGTAATAAATACTGTAAGCCGATATTTTATAGTTTCTTCGGGTGTCGCTGGTACTATAAAATGGCCGGAACACATGATATTTAAAAAAAAAATACCTAGCGATGAATTTTAACAGCCCACTCTACATATTAAACGCAAGCAATATAATTATATTATTGAGTAATAAAAAGTTTATAATCGTTTGAAAATCGCCATATTTTTTGTTAACTTTGCTATTTTAATCAAGGTGGTTTTGATTAATTTTTGATGTTTGTTCACAGTTTGCAACGCCGCGGCCAGGCGGAGAGTCCTCGTGTTTGCAAGGCCCCGACTGTTTTATGGTGAGTGTTCAAAGGAAATGTTCTTAGATTGTTTAAAACTACAGCTAGACACATTAAACCTAACAATCTTCAAGAATCTTACCAAGAAACTCCTTCAATAACCTGTAACTCGCAGGTATAAGTATTATTTAAAACAGCAGTAATAAGATATTATTGCATAATTATCCAATCATGAACTATTGTTACTTAAACTCGAATTCGTTAATTAACTTCTATTTATAGAAAGGGAAATAAATAACAGTTTCCCTTTCCACTTAATGTATCATGCTTCATTATTGAAAATTAATTTTATCATTTATACATTAGAGGTTAAAATAAAATCATTTTCAATAATGAAAGTTATGACTGATAATAAAAAAATGATTTTAATAAAATATCATTACCACAGATTATAACAAGTAGATATAAACCACCATAAAGTAGCCCATAAATAGGAAGCCACTTCAATGATATTAATGATAAATTAATCAATTATTCATACGATTATACAAAGCCATTTCTGGAAAAACATAGCTTTTCAATTAGTGAACAAACAATTCTCAAGGCTCAGCTGCTTGAAGGCAGCAATCATAATATATTTTACTAGCGTCGCAAAAATACTAATTGTGAATATTAAAATCTGCAGTTTCCAACAATTAGAGGCTACTATTCAGGAAACTCATAAAGCTTTTCTAATTGGTTTCGCCATAACATTTAATTACGAGTTCTCTCTTTTAACATAATAATATATTTATGATTGTAGAATTTCTAGACATTCCTGATGCTTCACGATCATTTTATGTCTGGAGCTACTATTTTTCTGAATTAAAGGCACGCAGTAACCATAAAGTTAAACAGCACCACCATGGACGAGACAGTACAAGCTTCCATATTAACTCGTTTCAAGCGACTCTCTTTATGACAAAAGCTGTAAAGTAAACTTCAACCATTTTTGAAACCCATTTCGATTTTAGTAGATAGTTCTTCTTATGTTTTTCAATCAGTGTTTAAAACGTCAGTATCGTGACGAAGCTTTGTACCGGTTTTAGTGTTTCTAAAAGACTGAAAATAAAATGAATGACTTTTTGCTACAAAACATCTGTGGGGTTAGTGCTAAAACCAATAAATTCTCACTCGGAACGTGGATTCCGACCTTTTGTCAATACCAGTAATTAATAATCGTGGTTCGCCCGTTCTTATAATTATTAAAGCTTACCGAGGCGAGAGCAGCGTCAAGTTAACGTCAACTTCAACTAATGAGCGTTTCCAATGACAAATGCTGCATTCGAAGCGACGCAGTAGTCAAATTTGGCTGGATGTGGCGTTGTCCTGGGGATTAACCAAATTAATTTATTGCTTACAAAACGTAAAATGAATAAGGATAAAAGTTTCCAATCAGAACTGAAACACGTAACAGTTTTTTTTTAATGTGAAGGTTATGGAACGATTGAAATGCTAGTTTAGAATAAACGAAACAGTTTTTGCTCCAAATATAATTTTCAATAATTGCTTATCTGTTCTTAATAACACGTTTTGGCTGTCTGAACATAATTATGCTATTCATATTACAGTGTCCGTGTTTCTATGTCAGTAACGAGCTCGACCCAATTCCAGAAGTAATGACAAACGACTGTATCCACACTCAAGTCGACGACCACCCGATAACGCACACTAATTTGACAAAAAAGATTCCGTTTGAACACACTCTGCCTGTCTCTGGGATGAGCATTAACTTTTAAATTTGTCTGTGTCAGTACACACTCCTCACTCGTCGTAATGACCGACACGATAATAAATCAAAGGAGTTCAAAAGACTAGTTTAATTGTGACGAATTTGTGATGTGATGGTTTTGTACAACATGCGTTTGTTGTTGCAGTGTTGGGAAAATTGTGAGCTTCTGCAGTCCAACTACCAGATTTGGGGAGCCATCTGCAACGAGAAAGACATTTGTGTAAGTTTACAACTTCATACAATTTCTTAATTATCGTTTTTACGAGCAGTAGAACTAACTTTACCTTTGTTTACAGTTCCCTGGATGCAAGATAGCATGTGAATTCCATTCGGAAGCGGCGCGCGCGTCTCAAACCCAGCCTGTCATCCACACGAAGGGCGAAGGGGTGATGCGTGTGAGTGGAGCGCTTGCACGCTGGCCCCCTCCAGCCCCCCGCGCCGCGTCCCGCCCTGTGCCCCTCGTATACGTCGTCATGCGACGTGCCGCGGAAGGCCCCTGGCGGCAAATTATACAAACTCAAGCCCTAGCAACGAGAGTACCTTCAAACAACGAAGGCGCCCTTCTGCGAGTACTTGTTGTCGACCCATTAGGACTCGTCACCATCTACAGTCCTGACGAAACTTGGGTAGCTCATGATACAAACACTTCCAACCACGATGAACACAAGTGGACACTCAAAGAAATATCTCTTATCCACCAAAAAGTTCTAGTTATTGGTGAAATTGCATGGGAACCTAGAATAGCACGCGGCGTATATTTAGTTACTTGGGAAGTTGACGGTGGAGGCCTAAAAGGCAATTTGTTTACGGACTCCACCAGAGTTACTCTATCATTATGGCCGGACACGATCTATCACATTCAAGTGGAGCTTGTATCTCGCACACCGGGTGTTGACAATGAAAGGTCAGAGACCATGACTATCGATACCAGCAGAGCTCAACGCGTTTCAACCGAAAGCGTTCAGGATGTTCAAGTGAGTGAAGGAGACCGCCTGATGTCCGTTCTGGTCAGCTCTATGAGAGGGGAACGTGTGCCAGAGCGATCACCTGACTCTGAGCTAGTACTAGGCTGTTTGTCAGCTATGATTGCGTTTGGATTGGCTGTACTAGCCGCGGTGTTATGGAGGCGGAGACGACGAGGAACCTTCCCAGGAACCAATGTTTACATCGGTTCGTCGTCTGTGCTAAAGCGAAAGCTTGTTGAGGATTTCGCTCCAGCCGCACACTGTTTCCAGCCGGTGCTGGTGCCGGAGACACCGACCAACGATTCAGTGCCACGGGACGTGGTCGTGTGACGTCACAGCTTCGATATGCTGTCGGTGGAAGACCGCGTCTTCAGTTCCTAAGCATTTGAACGAACTCCCTAAAAGACAAGTAGTTCGAGTGGAAAGAAGTGCTGTTTGTGATACTCTAAAACTCTTAAAGAGAGATAATAAGTGAAAGTTAAATTGCATTTATTGTGGAATGTCGTGTAACTTGTTACGTTGTAAATTGTAATGGACTTTGGAACACTGTATGTAAATGCTGCTGTAATAAAAGTTACTCGTGTAATTTTGTTTGTACGTAGAGTTAGGCGATTGTAAATTAAAAAGTTACTACTTATAAATGTATTTATGAAACACAGTAAGGTTAACACCAGAAAAATTAGTTATGTACATATGTTAAGAAGGAAAATAGTACCTAAATGATAATTTTCTAAAATATGACTTGATTTATATACTGCTTGTAAATAAATAACTGTAATGCGTGTACCGGATTTCGATGTTCAATTTCAATTCGTTTTGTATTTCTAAGGAAAATATCGGGATCTACTACAAGAGTATGAAATATGAAGTTTCATTTTAGATTCCCTTGAGTTTTTGGCTCCGGTTTGGATCAACAAAAATATTATCTTTCAAATGGAATATAAAATGAAATTTAAATTTGTTTCATGATATTGTAGTTGACTGTTATACGGAATCAAGTTTATTAAACTAATCGGTATAAATATCTAGAACTATTTTTACAACTAGTCCTTATTATCGTTTAGTTAAAACATAGTTATTAGATATATTTTACGATAATAGCTTTGATGAGGTTCTAACTCATTCTAGTGAACTTTACGACGTCTTCTTCAGCAATAAACATATATGTATGTATTTGTAAATAATGGAAACATTTATTGTAAAAACATAACAGAGAAATTATATTTTTCTTGGCCTATGACAGATATTTGTAGAAGTTACGGGTGGATGTATCGGTTAAGGTTTTTTCCACAAATTATAAGTTATGGTTCTAATGCGATATTCCCCTGATATTGTCTCTCAGAATCTCATATACACGTAATATTACGTATATCACAGTGTAGTGTCATAATTATTTGTTTAAAGTTGATGTTAGCCTTAACACTTGTACTTAATAACTTAAGTTTCGTTTCGTAGTGCAAAAGTGTAAAAGAGACCAAAATTATATATAATTTGAAACAAATTTTGGTTCTGTGACAACCAAAATCCGAGTAGGATGTAAGTTAGGAGCTTAATTAAATTTATTTATTTTTTTGTGATTTATTAGTACCTTCACTCGATTTTGTAAATAAACGAATTGCTATAAATGACGACGCTGATCTTTATCGTGTATAAATAAATATGTCTGCCAAATTACAGTCGTGTTTTAATATATCGACAGGGTTTCCATTGACGGAAAAAAATAGATGTGCTATTGTTCTCATCGTCTTTGGTTTAAAATACTGCACAAAGAATCTTTCCAGTGCTCCCGGAACGACGTCTGTATAAAAACTAAATACTTTGGTAATTTATATAATTTAGAGTGGAAGGAAAGAATGACGGCTAACGAACGGTTCTGACACCTTGAGCGAGATTACCGAACTTTTTCATTACATTCTCGAAGTTTCTTGACGATTTATAAACGAGTGTTGGGAAATTACCGTTTTTATACGATGATACTTTAAGGCATCGACGACTTTAATATTAGCACGTATTTCGGTAAATGCCAACGAGTAGTTTTAGCACACTGTGTAGTTTTCAGGTTTCTCGACATTTATTCAACAGATTATTTCATAAGCGGAGAATCGTGCTGTGTTTTTTTTTTTATAGGACTAGTGTATGTATACAAAATACCAAACAATGGTTTCGAATAGACATAATTTCCTTTCATAATAAAAGGCATCTACATTTATTCATAGCGCGCTTTAGCAATAAATGTCATAAATACAATATAAAAATTCAATATCGATATTAATTTTTAATACTTTGTGGGTTTAGCGGGAATTTGTCGCTTGAATAAACATCAATCATTTCAAAGAATCCTTTAAACAAACATTGAGATTTAACTTCGGTTAAAGGATACCGTTGGGGCCGTCTAGCCTTCCCGGATAAAACGGTACTATTGTCTGGGGATTAACGTCAACGAATTTGTTGTCAACAAACGCCTGATCAAACAAAAAGATTTGTGCCTCACACAACCAAGGTACCCCCCTATTCCAACTATTGTCATCCTGTCCGTTCCAGCTTAAATACTTAACCAATATTTTTTTTTTTAATAATGGGACAACAATGAATTCTGTTTTTAAAACGCGTCGCTTCAAAAAAACTCCATCGGCGGGAGACGCAAAGAAAAATCCGAAACAAGTAAGTAATCGTAAATTCCGTCCTATCTTTTAAAAAGCCAATTACGAAGTTTGAGTTTCATTAAATTGAGAAATCCATTAAGCTAATCGCTAAGTTGGGAGCCACCGACGTGACGATTATGAAAAGGTTATTCCGGCATGCAAATGTGAAGGCATCTTAATGTAAATTACGTGTAAGTGGAAGACAGAGTCGGCATTCTGAACTATAATAGACGACTGCATCCATGGATCCCCATAATTCACGTCGTAAGATTAGATATAGGCTTTTTGTTTTCACATCGTTAAAGTCGAATCACGGTCGTTTTTTTATAAAGAGGCAGTTTAGATAGTCGCCCTTTTGGTATCGACTTCTAGTTTTTCTCATTCGTTTTCATTAAGAAAGAACTTATTCAGTTTGGTTTGGAAATCTATGATTATGGTAACGTAGGGCCATTTATTTTAGTTACCCATTTTATTCTTGGCCCGCGGTTCTAGTATAAAGCATAGGCTCATAAATAACGAGGAAAATAGAAGGTGAACGCTTCCAAGAGTATCCTTTTGGGAGCGAGCAAAGCATTCTTTTAAGATTTATTACAGAACTTGAGCACATTACTTATTCCTTATGTGCCTTTAGAAACGATAGTCCCTTAAATGTAGACATTTTTTTGGTTCGTTTTAATTCATACTGATTGGTATTCATTTTGTGACTATAATGTGTATGATTTACTCTTCCGTTCTATGGTACTCTCATTCTAGCTTCAATACCCAACTAATAAAGGCACACATTAAAAAGTAGATACCTAATTTTCAATTGTAAATTTAGAACCATGATGTATCTAACTAGGTACTTTACTACCTATACAAAAAAGATCACTATAAATAATTCTAGCACAAAATACTTATATATACAAAAATCTCATAAGTTACAAGGAAAATTGCGAGATAGCAGCTCAGTCCCGATCCCCAATAACACAACATGTTATGCTCCATGATCTAGATTATCCCGCGATTACAAATCCCTATTCCACGTCAATAGACAACCTAACTTATAGTCAGAGATATTGCAATCTGGATATTTTAAGTTGATCGTATCTAAACTGCCGATGCAAAGCGAATGTGTGGGACAGACTTTCTTGTTAACGACCTACAGTACAACTATCTTTTATGTAACTGAAATGTTGTATGATACCGAAGGCTGTTATTTAAAAGCTGGATGTGTTACTATTTTAAATTATATCTGTAACTCTTCAGAATAGAGTGTTATGAATATTGTTTGGTGTTTCTAGCTCTCAAACTAGATTAACAAAATGGAGTTAGTGAAAGTAATTCAATTATTTTTTATCGCTCCATTCTTGGCGATAACAGGCATTCCAATTGGTCACTAGGATAACGTAATTGAATTTCTATTTCTGATGCGCCTTAAAATTGAATCTTTTGTTAGGTAACGAGTAGGTAAGCAGCAAATCTTGGTCACCGATTTAACATAAAAAGCTGGAGACATAAAAAATAAATCGATGTAGGTAAATAATCCACTTTATGAAAGAAATCTACTTAAGACTCACTACTCTTCTTTTTCTAGTAAGATTGATCGTAACAAATCTGATATCGTGGTAGAAGAGACAAATGTTAAAGTGGCCAGACAGTATTACATGATCTACGTATAAACAAGATGGATGTGGAAAGAACAACGAGTAAGTATCGTTGTAAGTAAATCGCGTTCTTGTGTTCGCAAATCAGCGTGAGGAAAAGGATGGTATAGTATCTACAAGATGGGACCAACATCCTAATCGTGGAAAATAATCAGCTGTCCTCTATAAAAAGCCCTTGTTTTTCAAACTGACAGAACCGATTTTAATGAAACTTCATACGAATAAGCAGGATACAAAGTTCTAAACAGTTAGTTAAGAACATTTTCGAATTATTAAAAAACAGATAACTGGACATCTCTGTTTCTATCGAAAATTTAAAATCGGTCTGTAACACTATTTTTTGAAAAAGTTCTTAACTAACTTTTTAGACCTTTGCATCCTACTTGGGCTTGGAAGTTTGTATGAAATGCTGTACGTCGTAAACGCTCTTAAATATACTTAGTAGATATTTGCACACCTTTTTAGGTAGGATATGGTTTAAAGAACTTTTTTATATGTCACAATGACATGTGCCTTATGTACCCCTAATCAATCAAATAAATGATTTGATTTGACCTCTCGACCCGAATGTATAGGATACATTCCTGATATTTTTTTCGCAATTACGATGCTGGACCCAAGGAGAAAGTTGTTCAGTTTGATGGTCTGTACCACACCCTTAACTATGACCACAAACTTCTGATGCACGCTGTTAAAGCTTCAATAATGACAGCTTAGTAAGGCCATAACATTTCATTTTCATAATAACGACTACAGGATACTACCACAGGATGCATTAGCCCTTAAATACTTTAATTACAAAATATCAATGCAAACGCACATATTAAAATTTTAATACGTTCTCAATAAGTCTAGTTTAGATAGGACGGAAACTTCCGTTATGCGATTACCTCTGGTCTTAATGACTGTCAGATGGACATTTCAAGAGCTCGAAGCGTGGCTGTTTATCTAAAGCTGCGGTTTGAATCTAAATACTAGCAGCCGTTGTATACCTATGGAGGTTTTATGTTTAAAAGGGAAAATAGTTACCTACATACTTCAGAGTAGTTGGAGGCTTAGAAATACTAAGCAGAAATCAACATATAGACGTTCTTATACTAAACCAATTATTCCGTGGTTTAACCACGCGGGGGTCGGTGCATTTCATTCATAAAAATAACGTCAATATTGAGTCCCATGAACCCCCCATGATGTATTGTATTTGGTAGTGCTCTTTATACTAAAGAAAAAATTAGCCTAACTAATTAAGTTACTTCAAAAATAACTTAACTTTAGTTAAGGATAACACCTATTTCGCAAGTCACAATTTTTGTGTAAACACTAACCAAATTTTTGTTACAGTTATGTACACATTTCTTTCAGTGTAATGCCCGTTTTCACTAACCCTAGAATTAATGTCCTAAATGTAATGACTAACTCGTATATTCCAAAGCGTCGGGATTTAAAAACCCATTATTTTACTTACTTTAGGCATTACATTCAGGTGTGCGTTTAGTGTTAGCGTAAACGTGCATTAGCAATGCAAGCAGACTTATAAGTTCATCTTTCAAGAAATTAGTCAGAGGAACATTGACGAGGAAAAATAACAAATCTGTTGGCAATGTGACTTCAATAGACTATAGACTTTGATTATTTATATTTATCTAGATAGTGTCTCGCTGCATAATAACTAAATATAACAAACAGGCCAACTTTGCGAGGCTGATGTGCGTGACAGCTGCGTCTTAGGGTCAGCTCAGACCGAGACGCGACGCGACGCGACGCTGCGCGCACACTTTAAAAGAGCGACTCAAAATATAACTTTATTTTCTACACGAAAAGACACACTTTTCATTGTGAGAATTTAGAATACGTTACACCACGCAGCACTACGCCTCGTGATGCCTCGCGGCGTAAAGCGACGCATCGCGATTCGCGACGCAGCGGTGAATCGCCGGTACGCGCGGCGTGCAAGAGCGGCGCTGCGCCTCAAGAAGCCGCGCGACACCGCGAGGCGCAGCCGTACGTCGTTCGCATGCGCTTGCAAATGGTAGACTGCGGGTGGACGCGGGGCGGGGCGGGAGCACGTGGCGTATGTAGACACGCTCCGCTGCGCCGCGCAGCGTCTCGCTGCGCAGCGAGGCGTCGTGTTGCCAACGATTTTACTATGCGCCTCGCGACGTTGCGATGCGTCTCGCGGCGGCGCGCGGAGCAGCGCGAAATCACTGGCCTCTTCCAGTATCGTCACGTCGCGTCGCGTCTCGGTGTGAGCTGACCCTTACACTTGCGTCACGTCATTGTGTTATTCAAGTATGCGTGCATTTTGCGGCCAAAAGTTGGACGCTTTTTTTTTCGATGAGTTCACAGCTTTGACTGTATCTATCTAGGCATATTTATATCTTTGAGTGTAGATATAAACAGGTGTAATGTAGGAAGAAAGGGCAATGTACCTACTTATTCAAATTTTAGATCTACTTTCCTTTTAACTGTTAGTCATAATTGTTATCCTAATTAGCGATAAAATCGTCAATTTCATCAACAGTTCCGTCAAAGGTTTTGTAAATTATTCTCTTCAAAATGTCAGCCCTCCTCTCAATCAAAGACGGCAATTAAGGATTGGCAATATTAACGAAAGGTCGAATAAATTCTTAAGAATTGAATGTTAATTGATGGCAAGCTCTCGTGGAGCAATTACCACCGGTCTTAGCGACTGTCAGACGGACATATCAAAAGCTGCACGTCTGCTTATCTGAGCTCGCCAGAGTGCATTTATCAAAAGGAAGCCGTTTCACACACCACGTTCCGTCGGAAGGTTTGTAAATGGATTATTGGATGTATGGAAAGTCAAGCAAATTTTTACACATGGATACCATACTTAGTTATAACAAAATCTATCACGTAAAATAAAAGAGTTAGATTACTTATTAGTCTAACGATTGTAATCAATTTATTATTAAGAACTTCAGTTCTTAGATGGTTTGGTCATGTTGAGAGGATGAATGAAAGGCGACTAACAAAAAGTATTTACAAGGCAGAGGTGGACATATAGTGACCTAATGGTGATGTTCTTCAGAAAGTTAAGTTGCGTAGTACTCGCACCAGATGTATGAACGTAAACGAAGCAAAAGGAGTACCTATGTAAGGAGCGTAGCATGTGGCGTTCTATAGTGTCTGCTTACTCCTATGGGAAGAGGGCGTGAGTTTGTGTATGTTAGTTCATATTAACACAAGAAAAAAAAGTGGAGCTTTGCCTTTACTTTAAAATTTTGATTACAAGACATTTATTTTTCAGTGGCTATTCTAATTTTTAGATATTAGTCTAAATCAGACAGATCATCCAGTGATATTAGTCCATGTAGGTACCTACCCTGTTGAATAGAGCTATCATATTGTCTTTGTTTGGTATTTTAGATTAAAGACCACACAGGGATTCCAATAGACCAACCTACAGTTAAATCAATATTGAAGACAAAAACGTTTAAAAGTAATTTATTGCATTACAAACTGTTTTTATGACTCTATTTTGAAGAAGGTTGACGAACATAAACAGTGAAGATGAACAATTTATATTCAAACGTTTGAAACGACATTTATTTTATGGTTTCCATGAATCTTAAACTTGCGGATTGCGTTAGTACATAAAATCAAAACAATCATGTCCTTTTGATGCAAAAAAAAAACAGTTAACATGTTAACATCTCAAACTGAAACAAAGCATTTATTTCAATTAAACCATTTACAGGCACTTTTGAACTGTCAAGGAGTCGGTCAGTTAGAAATATGAAGCTAGTTGCCCGTTCAAAAACGTAGTAGGTTCCTATGGAAAAGAACGGGCTAGAAACTCCACGGACACTTACTCTGACTTATAAATTAAAATATTGATACAAAGTGTTGGTTACATCATTCATGTTGAAATTATACATGTGAGAACGATGCAAAACGTGAAAAGCGTCCGTGATAAACAGAATTAAACAATTCAAAACTATATCTAGGCAGATTCAGGAAAATTAATTCATACGCAAATTAACACCCACGTCAATTTGTCGCGTTATAGCAATTTTATAGTACAACTGTTAAAGAATGAGAATTGTGATTTAAATATAATTATGAACAATTTAAGTTGGTAGTCACTATGCTTAACAATTATTTTCCCTAACTTTTTAATGCTCTGTTTTTATATTTCAATAGTTGACCCTAACCCTAGGGAAATACCAATGAATTGGGACATGATGAAGATCCTGTCGAAATAAACGAACAAAATTTAATCAAATATAACATTGGGAACAAGTGCTCAATTTGTACAGCTGGTGCCTATAAACTATTGTTGTATTGAGTCACATTTTTTACGGCTTCCAGTCTAACCGGATGCAGCTGAATACCAGTATTTTACATGGAGCAACTGCCTATCTGACCTCTACAACCCAGTTACTGGGTAACACGATATCCCTTGGTAAGACTGGTTGTCATACTTTGGGGCTTGTGACGACCCGTAACAACTGTCAAAGATCTACATGCTTTCCGAGGCACGGAGGAATCTTGGTATGAAAAGATGGTCACCATGTACCATCCATGGACCAACCGCGGCAAGCGTAACTTAACCTGATCAATCGACCCGTGCGGCTGTTTTTACTTAGCCACAAGATCCTCCTACCTACCGTTTGAAATATTTCGTGTGATATATGATTATGAATTATGATTGTAAAAATATAAGGAAATATCTAAAATTGATACCTATTATAGGGAAAGAAATTCTTTGACAGTTGTATGAGATGGCTATAACACGAAAAATTTACGTAGTGTCAATTTGATAAACAATTAATTGACTAAACATTCGGTAAATTGGCTTCTTAAAATTTTCCATACAGGCTCGTTTTAGCACAGCATCCAGAACTTCTGACAGTTTGATAGGAACAAGCTAGCTAATGTGAAGGGCCTTTAGCCCTCCGGTGCGCCGGCGCAGTAATGGGCGGCTGTCAACGCGTGGGCGATCGACTAAACATCAGTTGTACATACAAGGTAAATATTTGTCTTCGATATAATTACTGTAATTGTAGAAGACGTTGACGTGGAGTTCATTAAATTAATTGAAGTGTAAATTAGTTTATTTATTTGAGGTGCTAATGGCCAGGTATTATAGTTCTGCGCAAGAGTTGCATCACTCTGCAGTGAAAAATGGACGAGGACTTTAAATGGGTGCTAAAAGGTTTTAACATCATCCTGATACTAGAATTCGAAGCCTGTTAACCTTTTTGTAGCAATTAATATTTTACAACAAATACTTTTTTTTTTGTGCTGATTGACACTGTTACAACACAAGTAACTAAATTATTTTGTTTCAAGTAGGTAAAACCATTTTTCGAGATATCGCCAAGCGGTTGGTCGACTTTTCGCGTGACCATAGGGCTGGCCTATTTTTTTGCCCAAGAATCAGCATCGCCATACATCTTGGCAATGCTGCCAGCTTTTTGGGAACTTTCCTGTTTACAGCGATGCGTACGAATTTTTTGATGCCCTATGATTGTTTTTCTTCTTTTTTATAAACATGTACTAACCTATATTATTATTATTTTAAGTCTGTTAATTTATATAGGTAGGTATTATGTAAATATTGTTCCCAGTGATTGAAGACTTAGGGTCTTCAAGCAATGCGTCCTGCCCGTTATGACATACGGTGCCGAAACGTGGACACTGACAGTCGGACTGGTCCACAAATTCCAGGTCACTCAGCGTGCTATGGAGCGGGCTATGCTCGGAGTTTCTTTGAAGGTTAAGATCGGGAATGAAGTTATCCGGAAGAGAACCGGAGTTACCGACATAGCCTGCAGAGTAAGCAAGCTGAAGTGGCAGTGGGCTTGCCATGTTTGTCGAAGGACCGATGGCTGGTGGAGCAGACGAGTCCTGGAGTGGAGACCGCGTATGGGCAAGAGTAGTGTGAGGCGCCCCCCATCTAGATGGACCGATGACCTTAAAAAGGTGGCTGAGACAGACTGGATGCGGAAGGCGGACGACAGGATGTTGTGGCGCAGCCTGGGAGAGGCCTATGTCCAGCAGTGGACTGCTATAGGCTGAGTTGACCTGATGTAAATATTATATATTATTCCAAAATAAAAGTAAAACCAAGTCTCTAACAGGTTTCGAAATGGTTAGACTAACGACATGTGAATCTACTTGACCACTTATACAAGTCTATAAACCCCTAACTTGATGTTTAAGTTATGCGGCAATACTTAACCTACTTCACATAATCCAAACAAACCTAACGAAGGCTGTGAGTGTTTGTTCAATGTGTGTTCTTAGTTGAAATATTATCAACATTTCCCAAGGACGTCTAGTCTAGTGTTTGGAAAATGCCGTTCTGTAGACTTGTAAAATAAACAATTTCAGCATAATACGTAGGCAAAGCCAAGGGAATTAGTGGTTTATCAAATTGACTACGAACTTAAATTGAATTCGAATCACACCTGTTATTCTTTGACAGTTTTTGAAAAATATGACGTAGTGTGTCAATTTGATAAACGATAATTCATTTATCTGACTGCACGTATCAAGTATTACAGGTACGTAGGTATCAGCAGATGCAGCTTTTCCACAGAATAATAAGAGTTGTAGTTTAAAATAGTGATATATTATACCCCATACCATCATCATCATCTTTCATTGCTTCTCTTTTTGAATCTACAAAATCCTGAAACAAAATATCAACGAAGAACATTAAACATTTGGTATAGTATAGGTATATTTATCATTTTAGTTTAAGACTTCGCATATTCATATTTTTCTCTTCTTATTCTCACACGCTATTGTCTACATTTCTTTTTCATTTCTCCTTTCGCAGGTCTGCTGGAAGAAATTTCTTAAGAAATAAGCAGTACCTTTGTACTAGTATTATAATTATGTCGTATCTCTCTGTATTTTACTGTGTGTACATAAATAATAAAATAAATAAATAAATAAACAATAAATACACTAAGCCAAAATCAAAGGTTATTTATTCAAACTAGGCTAAAACTCAGCACTTTACGAACGTCTAAATAACATAACACAGTCCCCCAAAAACCGAAGGACCGATGGCTGGTGGGGCAAACGAGTCCTGGAGTGGAGACCGCGTATCGGCAAGCGTAGTGTGGGACGCCCCCAGCTAGATGGCCGACGGCCTTAAGAAGGTAGCTGGGACAGATTGGATGCGGAAGGCGGAGGACAGGGTGTTGTGGTGCAGCCTGGGAGAGGCCTATGTCTAGCAGTGGACTGCTATAGGCTGAGTTGATTGTTTGAGGCCCCCAAAACGCCCGCCCTTCACCACGTCCTAGTGCTTTAGCTGTGAAGAAGAAGTGGCGCAACAGTTTACTCAGCAGCACAGCTGTCTGTTCAGTTAGAAAAACTTGATTCTATACTATACGAGTAGTATGCAAAATAGTTACTATACTATAGTACATTACGCAACACAAAATTTAAATAACGCCCTTTACAACATTATCCCAGTTATTTCTGAAACTAAAAATACGACACTGATGCTCCCTCCACTATTCTATAATACACAAAATACAAAGCTTCCACACTATTACCCCGTCACTCGACGAGGGTTAGCGATTATATCAGAAGAACCTGTAGCCACATAGTCATTACTCTTCTAGATAGGTACCGATATCTGCGGTACTTATGAATAAACACTTACCGATATTGAATGCAGCCCGTTTACGCCTATCATTGGGGTTGCAAGCTGCCATGTTCGATTTACCCAACACTCAATGTAACTGGTAACTGCCTGTGAATACTGGAATCTTGAATAGATATAGTGATTGTCACTAAGATTAGATTGCTTTAAATAGCTTAAGAGATGTTTTATAGAGGTGTTAGGATCCGGGTGCTGAATTATTTTGTAATTGTTTAAAATGAATTAAATCTTCGGAATTTATAGCTATGGTAACTGTGCGAAACGCACCCATAATAGCCACAGAAATTCTAGGGCTTCTTTATATACGAATGGCAATGTTTAAGACCATAGACTTCTTATAGATTTTACCTTAATCTACATATAAAGAACTATTTCCTGTATTTTTTTTCAAAATTTAGGATCAGTAGTTTCAGAGATAAAGGGCGGTCAATTTGCTCAATTTTCATGTTTTTTCATAAATAATTTTAAAAGTATTTATTATAAAGTTATAAAAAGTATCTAAAATCCTTAAAACAAGCCCTTTCTTGATGATTATTCTTAATATGTCACACGGTGCAGTTTGTAAAAATTAGATTTTCATTTTTCCAGTTTGTCTACCAAAAGTGACCATATTCAAATTAAATTTATTTATGTTACATGTCCGTGTTTGCGTCACAAAAATTCATATGTGTACCAAATTTCAACTTAATCGGTCCAGTAGCTTTGGAGCAAATTGGTTGTGACAGACGGGCAGATAGACACACAAGTGACCCTATAAGGGTTCCGTTTTTTCCTATTGGGCACTGAACCTTAAAAAAAAGAAAAAGTTTATTGTCATGGAAACCCGTGCATATAAGAAACATAAGTTAACTCGCACAAATTATAGGTACCTAAAACTAAATAAACCTACGTGTTCTAAAGTAAACTTATTCTGTTAAGGTCTACTAAACAAAAACCACACACAAATTAATGCCACCACAATTTAAGGGTAACTTTCTGAAATGAGGCAACCCACAGCAAAACACTGGATCCCGTCGCCAATCAATCAATAATTCGCGGAAGCCGGGAATTATTTCGAAATAACTGTTTATAACCATTTAGAAATTACATACTGTTGCTAGATCAAATACGAAGGAAGCTCCTCGAAGTTAATTATCGTCGTGTACCTGCTTCGACGAAGTTCCTGTGTTACGTCGAGTTTCGAAGGTTTACATCGGAAGATATTCTTTTTGGTATTTTACTAAATATCACCGAAATTGGGTATGAATTAAATTCTATAAAACGTACAGATATCTTTGGACGTGCTGTGCAGGGATTTACTTGAAGTAGATGAAGGTATAGGGATGCGGGAAGCACAGAAACGGTCGAAGTGGCGGTGCTTGGGGGAGCCCTATGTCCAGGAGTGGACGTCTTTCGGCTGAAATTAAGAAATGATGATGATAAATGAAGGCGGAAGGAAGGAGGAACACGTAATAGGTACTTCGTTTATTTTGGTTTGTTTTGATTGTACAGCGGTAATTATTTACTGTAATTATTTTTGGGATACAAAATTACCTACATTAAAAATGACAAAAATTTATTCAGTAAAAGCATTTAATTCAGTTGCACATTGTATAAATACTACTACAGTTATTACCTCCGTATTAGTGATATGAAGATGAAGTGAGTATACAAGAAAATATAACTAGGGCTAAATTAACACATTTCCGAGTGTTGACCATATAGTGTTTAGCTTGAAACCACGCAGAGCTAAGCCATGTTAGGGTTAAATATCGCGCTGGCACGAGACAAATCGCTTGCCCATCGCTTGCGATCATGATACCAACTTGTTTTAGTTGACTTCTACAAGACATAACTTGCACGGAATTATAAGGTGGAATATATTGAGTATGTTTTTAATTTTAGAGTCTGACCATCGCAGTTTAGGTGTTCTTATTTAAATGAATATCAAATATATTCAGAATTTATAGCTGAATATAATGTCAAAAGAGACTATAAAGTTTTTTTTAGCAAGGACACATAAAATTCTAATAAATCATAAAAGATAAAAGAAAAGGATATAAAATCAACAGCTGTTAAATTTGCTGAATTAAATGAATGCTAACTCTATTGTTACAATAGAAATTGCTGCCAATAAAAACCTCAACAAATCCTTTGAAGAAACTACTTAAAACCGACCGATTACCAAGTTTCAATTAATTAATACCTTTGCTACTGGAATTTCTAACTGAAATCAGCATCCAACTTCGATTTCGATAGCTGAACTGTTGCTTCCAAAGTTGAAATTACGAATAGTTCGTATGTTGTTGAATGAGTACAACAGGTGGCGTTACCGGTTAATTACGATAAACAAAACCGGTTATAATAATTAGTAAGGGGCGGTAGTGGGAGGGGCACGCCGCTGTCCGTAAAGGCGTGGTCGCTTTTCGGCGACTCAACTCATGTATAATTTAACACGTGGACTATGTCGTTACTGTGAGCTTTTATGGTGATATCCGATTTTGTTTGGCTCTGGGATTTTGTGGGCAAATGACCTTAAGCGACTAACACAAGCTCTGAGAGCAAATCTTGAAATGGAGTTTGCATACAATGTCTGTCAAGAATAGAAGTTTCGACCTGCATTTAATAAGCCTTTATATATTTCACACACGTGAATTTAGTTTGTCATAAAAGGTTGATCAACAATAAAACTCTTAGAAGGATCATCAAACCACGGCTGTCGTCAGGTCGTCATACAACTTTTTATCACATCGTAACACTCAAAACCTCTTTTTGCTTAGCTATGTAGGTACAGCAGTAGCTTCATGTTATACTACATTACTTTGCAATGAAAAAACAAAAGAATAACTCCATATCACGTAGCAATCAGCGCACAATTTACTAAACTCTACTTAGCTTGCGATGCGCGTGCGTTGATCGTGCGTACTGCGCGTGACTCAATGGATGCATTGTGGACCAATGTTGGAACCATCATTTGATTATAATTTCTAGATGGATATTGTGGAATAAAGCCTAGGTTCTGAATATTAAAAAAAAAATGAGTTCCGTCGCACATTTATTTTTATCTATCGACACTCATAAATGTCTTGTATTAGATAAAGCCTGGAATTTATAGATATAATAAAATTTAAATAGGCACTTCAGAGTTTCGGCTGTCCCAAGTGTTTCAATGATAAAAATATTCTAGTAGTTAGACTTCAACTTGTTTGTTTTTGCACAAGCACAGCATCCACCACAACATTTTACTCCAAGTCCGAATAAAAATAAATTTAGTGAGCTTGCCATACAACATACCAACTCAATCACCAACATTTGAACCAATCTCATGTCGGCTTACTACAGCTTTAATAGTCTAATTCACTTGCAAGTCCCGGCGGCGGAGTTTTTGTGACAAACTAACGTTCGTGGTGAAGTTGTGAGTTTTATTGTGTACGTGACGGGGCATCTGATAGCCTGCATGCATCCTGTATACACAATGTGTAGGTAAATAACATTGTCGTGGGTCATGGAAATATAGCACTCAAATAAAAATGGAATATAAATGAATGACCAAGAGTTGGTGAGTACAAGAATTATGAGGAAGAAGAAAATATGTCTGGATTAGGCGATCCAGAGAATGTCATATAGTAAGCAACTAATGTAAAAGATTTTTCTTCAGAGCAAGTATTAAAGTCGAAAACATCTATGTTGTATAGCTATAAAATGCATCAACACGATATACTCTGGAGGGCACAATCATGTTGATGCACTGTATCTTGTGGCCAGAAATTGACGTTCGATGAACTCATTAAACGTCACGGTAGAAACAAAAGAATTAAATATTTCTATAATATTATATATCCGAAATCTGAGAAATACAAAAATATCATTACTGCTTTCCCCTCGAGTGACCCCCATGAACAAATTCAAATAATGGCACTCTATGTTAGTCATGTTACATTGCACCAACGACCAATAATTTTCAAAATTGAGATTGATTAGTTTACAATAGAATCTGCAAATGTGCGTAATATTATTATGAAGTCATAGGGGAACGACCATAAATGCTTATTAGGCGATCAATCACCCCGTTTCCATAAAATGACTGACTTTCCATTACAACCATGAACTTGTCCATCCATTATCATTTAATATACGAAACACAAATGCCAAATGGAATCATTAAACTTGAGGTTCTATTACAAGCATGTTAATCCGATAATTAGAATATACTTAAAATAGGGATGTATATTTTTCACCTCATTAAAACATTCGTACCGTACGAACTCATTTCTCACAACGTTGGTAGAAACATAAAATCAATTACTATTAGTTTTAGAACCAAGACAGTTCACAGATAAAGCGTAAGTAAATTGCAACATGCAGAGAAACAGCCTACACATTTTTCAGAGCTTGCCTTTAGATGGTATCAATAATTGGCATATCTGTGAACCGGCACACGGTAGATCATTTAATTTTCTTAATAATTTTCTATCGCAGAGCGCCTGCGGCAACGCGCGCCGGTCTAGCCTGCTTCTCGTTTTATACTTTTTTGTAATACAGTATAATCAATCTCACTGTACGGATGTTTAGGCCAAGATGTAGTACATGCGATAATGTGGTATAAATTGTTTTGATGTGACTGTTTATATATACTATCCAGAAAATAGTTTTTAGTTGGAATTGAACATTTTGGTAGACTATCTCGATCTCATAGCAGAAAGTTTTGATATATTCTTACTTACTATTAACACAATTATAACAGAATAACAATTTTTATTGCTCTTTTATAACCCGTAAATCTTTCTATGAGTTACATTATAGATAAGGGTCAAATGCAATACCTGAACCCACCTCAGGACTTTCTAACATATTCTTAAATTACAGAGAAAAGCCAACATATCACATGTCGCAGCCAACCCTTGCATCTCACCTCACAGTTTACTGCACCGGTAATCTGAATCAGTTGCGTCGACCAGTGATTTATAGGAGCCGCCCGACATCCCAGCATTCCGCTTTGTTTCAACCCGCAATAAAGGTAATTTCGTTATAAACTATGGACTTCCATAGACCCTGACTGTACCTTTCTATTAGCGTTACGAAAATGTATATACATATATAGTCCAACCTGTAAATTAACCTCATTTTGTTTGGAAACATGGTTTTATTATTTCAATAGCTTCTGTTGTGATTACCGCTAGATTTATTATATCTTCACTGACTTCTGAATTAGCAATAGTTTCTTTATTAACATCTTTCCATCCAGTTTCTCTAACAAGTTGAACTAAATTACACGCAGTATCTATCGCAAGTACGGCAGCATCATTCAGATTGTGTGTAGCAATAAGTACTTGCATCTAGATGCTGTAGCAGTGACAGGTTAGTAATCCATCGGTTGCGAGCATCACAGAACTGGTTTCTGCAATTGACTCTTACAACTTGTGCGGGTTAACAACCATCTGAAACAGTGCTTTCTTTCATTTCTAGATTAGTAGAATGTACGTAGAGAGATCTTTTTGCTACAACTACTATTTGTATTTTAACTTTTTATACATAATGACGTAAATAATGACACAAATAGTTGTGTCATTATTTACGTCATTATGTATAAAAAGTTACAACAATCCCAATCATGATCTATGTCATGAAGAAGCTTTTAAGCTCATCAGTCCGTCGAAACACCCATCGTATAAAGAAGGCACCTGCAAGAAAACAAAGAACTGGATGTATATTATAATAGATATAAAGGACGTGACTAACGAACTCATGAGACATGTTTCTATTTCCCCATAATGCAGGTGTGTACCTATTTAGTACAATATGAAACTTATTATCTCCGCTTAATCTATTACAGGTGCTGCAATGGACTGAATGACAGTATTGGTAAATCGTATTAATGTCAACTGTTGCAACGAATTGGCATTTATGAACTGATACAATTATATAAATTGCGGTTCTATGACAAATCACGATTTACCAGCCTTCCGTTTGTTTATCTGCAAAATGTATTTTGTAATTGCACGTTTCTTACGGAGCGGTAATAAATAAGTCTCATGATAGATTATGATTATAAATTAAATTATGAATTCGCGGAACAATTTTGCTATCTTCTCAACTTTACAGTTTTCAAACTTTGCAAACCAGTAATCTAAAGTTGATAACAATATCCTCTAAATCATCATTAACTCCGATGATATCAAGAAAATGGCTTCTGTTCATCTTATTTGCACAAAATATCTATCTTTCTTAGCTTCTTGTATCGTCACTAAAACAAGTTTTAATTTTATTGTTTAAATCCATTAAGATAAAAACAATTAAGACTCACGCTAAGGTATCAAAAACAAACACACATCCAAACAATATGATATTAAAATAGACTTAATTACGCCTACGGTCCAAAATTAACATAATTAAGGATCGATGAATAATAGACCTTACTACCTAGGATTTTAAGATAGGAATAAAGTTAAAAGCTTTGACTAATAACCTAACATACAGGGTGAATAAATTGTATCCAAAGAGGCTAGCATGCAGTTAAAGTTAGTGAATGCTTTTAAAATCAGAAACTACAAAAATCGAATAGAAGATATATACCCCAAGACAATAAGTCTTGGCCAGTAAGTTGTTCAAGACTAGGAAGGTCGGGGGCAATTCTTTTGTGTCATGCAAAGCATACTTGGACTGTTTTGACAAAAGACGCCCCTGTTGTAAAAATATAGGTATACCTTGACTGACACTCCACCAGTATTTCCGTAAAGGCAAAACTCAATCAAAGTGTTTTACAATTTAGGATTCTGAATCAATATACAACTCCCTCGTTTAAACCCGCTTCAGTTTAAATGTCGTCCTGTATATATCAGTGGAGAATGTTTTATTCAATGTATTGAATCACTACAACCTAATCTTAATTGGTATGGCAATTCCGAGCATAATTGACATTAAACGATTTATAGACGCCGACATCATTTAATGCCATAATATAATGAACATTTCAAAGAAAATATCTGCTAGTAGATATGTTAATTACAAACTGTATATGATTAATACTTAATTCAGAACCACATTATTAATGCTAATTAGTCCAACCATAGTTTACGATATAGCGATCTAGAATTTTATTATATGATCCAGGAAAAGTAATAAAAATATAAATATGTTGTAAATAAAAAAGGTGACATATTAACAATCTAAAATCTTAGATCTGAAATGATAAAAGGGTATAATGTGAAGTTTTATGAGGCATAAATATATTTTTCCACTGTCCGAAATTGCAATAAATAATTAGGATTATAAATTATTTAGTTGTTTATGTTGATAGAAATGATAGGGTTAACAAAACTTAAAAGCCAAGGCCAAAGGTTTCTGCTGAATTTCTTCACGTAGAATATGAGTTTTAGAGGTAACCTCTGAAACTAAATTCAAAGAATATATCGTGTTCAGTTGAGATTAAAGTAATAGTGGCATTGTGCTTCCCAAAAACAACTTCATGAAGATAAATAGAAAAATACTCAGTATTGATACAGATGATGATGACACATGATGAAACGAGTATATACGAAAAACTTTCACTAAAATCACAATAAAAACATCGGAAACACGTGTAATAAAGCTATAATCATACCCAAGTCATTTACGTAATGTTGAAAAAACCTTAATTATTTCAGAGCCATAAACGGAAAATAGTGGCACTTTAATTAACCTATATGGTAGGTACTAATTACACATGCACCAATTTCACTGGATTAACCAAATTTGAATTGCTTATTAAGGTGATTGACATGAGCTTTAATCCCTTACATTATAAGTATAATCGAATTAACCGTGAGGCGGTAGATAGGAAATTTAAAATGCATATATTTTAATCGTGTCATAATCAGAACTATGATCTAATCTTGATAAGAGTGGGATTGACGCTTTTATGCGTATATGACACTCTAATTTATTCTAGTGATCCTGCTTTAGTAATTCCGACTGTGGTACTCAAGCTTGTACGGATTAGTAACGCTTATCATAGACGTCGATTAAGAATTGATAACTCACTCCAATGGCCTCGTAAGAAATGCGACACTTTGGGAAACTTGCAGATAATCTAACATCTACATCCTACTACTACTAATGAGCATCTCTGTGAAACGATTTTATGATGCCGTAAAGAAGCAAAGATTTTTTTATTCCCAAATTAGCATAAAAATAAAAAAAGCATTAAGATTTCGACAGAATCTACAAGGGGTAAGACGTCTATTATTAAACTTTAGAGGACTTCCTGATCCCAACTGTAATGACTTTGTAATATCGCTTAAAGATTGGTGATATCTATCCTTAAGTCAAACATTGGCTCTACTTTTCAAATATTGGAACAAAACTTGGTACCTATTAATTTTGGAAAATCATTATATTCCGACTCTCTGATTTCATTATTTTAATTTCCAATCAGCTGTGTATTATGTACGTATACCAACAAATTAACATTATCTGCCATGATTACGGTAATGTTATTATCGACAATTTGTGAAAATTTGCGTAAAATAAGTATACGAATCGCTACCTACATGGAATTATTTCCATGTAGGTAGGTCCTTACAAATAATTAAGTATAATATTTTGTCATTGATCAACAACATTACAATTAATTCGTAAAATTAAGTTTATCATTTCCTAAAATCATTTAGTTACTACGACCTATACCCATAAATATATTTCTGTTTGCAAATATCAAAAATTTTAGTCGTAAAAACTGGCAGCTACATTGTGAAAAGCTATTTTTTGCGGGCAAGCCGCGAGGCGCGAATTGTAATTTTATCCAGAATTTAAACCGACACACACCACAAACTGTTGTTATATATGTTTTATAGGTTCTAGCACTTGTTTCCAGTTCGTTTTGCATAGGAATATACAATATTTGTTTCTACGATTCATATGAATGTTGGTTATTGCACGCTGCTATACGTATCCAAATCCTAACAACTCTACGCACGGTATTTATTCTTTTTAAATAAAGCTTTTGGTTGTGCTTATTTTATTAGGATTTTCATTGCACCCAACATTTTTTATTGTGTTAAATATATTTTCGACAAGACACCTCATCTCAAAAATATTCATCTGTCTTAATATAATTAAGATTTCCACTAATTGCACAGTATTGAATTTATTAACATCAACGGTAGTTTACCGTGCCATTAACATACTACATAATTATTATTATGGAATCTGTATCATCCTAAAAACTAAAAAGATGATTGACATTTGCCAACTTCACAATTTTGTTATGATCAGTCAACAAAGCCGCAAAAACAGTAACAGAATAAGGCTAAATAAGCTGAATACAACAATGTAGTTTTGTTGACATAAGAAAGAGCACGTTTTTCATTGGATTCGTTGGAAAATAAAGGCCAGAAGGTAGCCTGAGGCACGTGACAAGGCGACAAAAGATCGTCCGACAGGTATTCGGCGCGCTCAAAATTGGATAGTAATCGATGCGTGAAACTATACTTATGTCAAGGGACATAGGGCTCGATAATTTTGAAGACATGTGGTCGCAGGATAAGGTTTTGTAGGGCAGATTAGACGAGAGCATTTCGGAATGCTGAAAATATTGATAGTTCGTCACTAAATGGTCCATCTAAGTCCATACCAAGTGTGGTCAAGTTTGCACTTTTGGATTTATTTGTGCTTTTGAGACGATGTTAGGCCACTGAAAATGGCTAGATATCATGAATTTTTTAATCAACTCTTATCAGGGTCTGATTATGCCTGGAGCTTCAATAAGGTGGTGCCATTTTTTTAATTTATGGAGTTTTGAAGATCAAAAGACGTTTGCTCCGTACAATATTAATAGGTACCTAGCACAGTTAACCTGGAAGCCGATCCCACAATGCTTGGGAAAAAGCTACAATATAGAAACATATTCCTGAACACGAACATAAAGTTTGTTAGGGTAATTTTCAATCATTCGCTCAGTATATTGACATTGACAAACAATAGCTAATTGTTGGCTATTGCAAGAGTTAACTGAGAAACGGGTAAATAACAATGGCCAAAGCGATCACTACTTATGCGCAATTGAAATGTTTAAGCTCAAAACGTTGTAACTGTGCGTCGGATAAACCTTAGGGAAATTACCGCATTTGGAATGCTGATCATCTCTTAAAGAAAAGGGAGCACTGTGTGGATGAAATATGTAGGTATAATTTTTATGAATCATGTTTGCATATTTTAATTAGTTTATTCTGTTTTGAGCACAGTAGGTGTTTTTTTATTGCAATATAATAAACACTAAAAATACTCCTGGTGGTGATTTGATATGATTATAGACGTTAATATATTTATCACATTTGAAAATATTCATTTTATAACTCATAATTATTACACACAAAAACCGGCAACTCGTTTCTTCTATTGAGTCGTTAATTAAGAATATTCCATCATCATCTTTCTCATTTGCCTGGTGTTTGTAAACCAATTCGTTTCGCAAACTTTTTTGTTTCGTCCTCGAAATGGAAACTTTCGATTAAAATGATAATTTATTCAAAGTAATTAGGGTTTTATAAGCGGGCCGGCCGTGTGTCCCGACTGAGAGGGTAATAAGAAGTTGGACGGCATCCGCCTTCGGACTCGCCTTTATGCACAAACGAAGGTCATTATGATCGGATATTCAATTTACCATTGCGCTGACTCAGCAATAATTTACTTTTAAATCGAATTGTGGCGTTTGAATCGAATTTTATGGCTTAATACCTGCTGCTTGTTTTATGTGGTTCCACTCGTAACTTAAGGACCCACTGCGATTCTAATAAAGCTTGTGCTTAGATACAGCACGGTTCAGTAAAGTTTGCGTAATAGCTTTACGAGTTTCTTAATTAATACATACATAGGCACATCTAATAAATTGCTTAATGTAATGTGAGATTTTGTATTGCCGAATTGGATCATAAAATCTCAACTTAGTAGACTCATAGACATTTTTTTTAAATTAAATCACCACTTAAAGTTTCTGGTGTTAAATTAAGGTAGATCATCCCGATAAGAAAAATCTGATACTTTTAACAAATAGAAACAAAAATCAAATCGAATACAAACACACGCGTAATTCGATCGCATCTTTAAATCTCCTAGCAATTTGAATCTTCGTTTTCTACCTCATACAGAGGCGTGGGTGTATCTCCGTATCAAATTAAATCTGTAACGCTTTATGCAAAACTTATTATTCATAGCTTAGAGCAAACTGTAATAAAAATGCTATTTTTCTCGTGTTAGTGACTTCATAATTTTCTTCGGAACATTTTGTTAGCACCTTACAAACCTGATTGAGCGTCAGGTTTTTGAGCAAAATGACATCAACATAGCAGTGTCCGTCGAGCAACTCGTCTCTTAACATAAATCGAATGATTTTATGACTCTAGCTGCCTATAAAGATCTCCAGTTTTGCCGTTTGACTAATTTTAATTGCTTTCCGGTTTTTACACCCTACGCTTGATCGGGGCACTGTATTTCACGTACATTTTATCGTTTTAAAACTCAGCCGGTAATAATTAACAATACAACAAGGCTTCGATGTGGGTCGTAAATAAACAAAGATTTAATGCAAAAGCCACTTTACAGTCTGTTTGAATTCGCTTTATTTGATGCGACGCGCTGTGACTAAGCGTTTATTTACATTAACTATACGTTTACCGAAATATCACTGTTACCAGTATCTGGGAATGCTTTTATTTGAAGTATAAATAAACACACTATGGTTTTGCAAACGTTGTTCAGGTTGTTTATTTTATCAAGCAAAATGCTTGGCTTACCTACTCCTGCTTCATACATTTGTGAGCTAGCACTGCTTAACTGTGATACTATTTGGGCATATGATATGTCCTTCTACCGTCATAAAGCCAGCTCTAAAAAGATCAAAACGTAGAATATTGCGACGCTCACAAGTATAACGACGCAGTCAGAGCGCAAGTCTTAAATGGTTAATTTCAATTTGTTACCAATCAGACACTCAGTCGATACAAATTATGCGCATATATTTCACTTGTCATAACGAGTAAAATCTCTTGCAGTTTGTATGGTGGGCGTGGCTTATCCGGGCCGTATCGAGTGCTATCGTTTTGATATGACAAATTCAAAGAGGCGATTCATATTTTATGCATTAGGTATGTTGGCTATGCGTCTATACTGCGACGGCTGTATTCTTGAATTTAGAATGTTGACAGCATTTATGCCCATTTTCTTTACAGCGCATGTGTAAGATCTTTGAGTTATGGTACGAGAGAATATAAGTACCAATAGTTATAATATTGCTTTGAAGTCAGTTATTGAACCATATAAATAAATGCTGCATGAAATATATTATGTAACACTAGAAAAGACTCAAAAATCAAAGAAGGCACCTATCCGAATGTGTAATATATATTTATACAAATGGTACCTGAAAAAGGTTGAACATTTGGGACAATCAAATAAGCTAGGAGTAAAAAACCAAGGTGCAACAGTCAAATCCACTGATTTTAACCGTAATCTCGAACTGTGACACAAAAAAAATGGAATCCAAGAATAACTCTCTAACAAAAACACAAGTAGGCACGTAAGTACGAGCTTGCTGCGACCGGATCTCTGTTTTGATTCAAGACTTTTATAAATCGTTGTTTTACTGTGATATATTGTTTCTAAAACGTAGATGTTTGTTTTCTGTATCACATTGTATTTTATAAGCAGATGGTTTGTAAGATAAAGGTCAGATGAATGTGATTTGCCATCGCCATGACAGTCAACTTTGAATGTATATGTGCGGTGGATAACAATAGTCGGGACTATCTTTCATTGTCATGCACGTGTCGTTAGGATCAGTAAATTCAATTATGATTCCTCAGAACTGGAAAATAATGCATGATTCATAATACGCACGTATGGTCACGATTTTTACTGGTAAGAACTAGAATTTGATCACGATGCCCGTACATTGTTCTATGTAATTCTTATAAATTGCTTTTGATTATGTATGTTAAGTGTACCTACTTAGAAAACGCGGCTTTATTCAGTAAAGGCTCCCGCAGACTGGCGACGCAACTTCATAGAAATTGTTCTACTAGAGTTGCGTCGAGACTGACTGATGAACTAGCATAGGCATAAGTATCATCATCATATCAGCCGAAAGACGTCCACTGCTGAACATAGGCCTCCCTCAATCACCGCCACTTCGACCGGTTCTGTGCTTCCCTCATCCAGCGGATACCTGTAGCCTTCACAAGGTCATCGGTCCACCTTGTACGAGGCCTTCCAACACTACGTCTTCCGATACGCGGTCGCCACTCCAAAACCTTACAGCCCCATCGGCCATCAGTTCCGCGAGCAATGTGCCCTGCCCACTGCCACTTAAGCTTGGCAATTCTTTGGGCTATGTCGCTTATGTATAATCAGCCGAGAATGTTCCCACTGCTGGGATACAGGCTTCCTCTCTTCGAGAGGGAGTGGGCCGTAATACTCGTACACCGCGCGGGCCCAGTGCGGTTAGTAGATGTCACATGTCTTCGAATTTTTGGTTCTAGGCCGGTTTCCTGATGTTTTCCTTTACCGTTTTGAGAGCAGTGGTGATGAAATTATTTACACAAAATAAAGCGCCTGCCCGGGTTCAAACTTCGAACCCACGATCTACAACTCGTAGGTCAGGGCCGTTACCATTGAGCCACTACTGCTCTGAATCTAGAATGAACTAACCTTATAATTAACCGTTAAATCTTCGAATTTCTTTTGCTATCACTTCAGCCCCATAACATCCTTGGTTGAATTGAGTAATGAATACTTTTAATGACTATTTATTATACAGGGACTTCGACGCGTAAACTTAACCATGAATTCAGCACATGATTCGAGAAACCCTAAGACATACATTTTTCGTTGATTATCAAAAAAAATCCTGCTGTTTCATAGAACACTGCAATACTTACACGGTCAAAATGTATGGACCAGCATTTTTTTTTTAGATTCAGAATCATGTACCGATTCCCAGGTTGCGCGTCTATGCCCTGCCACCCTGTACTTGACTGGTCTGATGATGAAGTTCGAAAATGTTCTGTAAGTTATTCTTGAACGATAAATCATTTTACTTAAAAAATACTGCCATTTACTAAAGTTACTCTCTTTCTTTTGTTTATCTGTGATAGATAAATGAAGATCTGTAGTGTAGCACATTATTTGTAAAAGCTTGTTCACTATGTGTCTTGTAGCTTCAGGGACTACCTACTCCGTTCTAAGAATACTGATACGATTTCATCCCTTGCTAGTCCTTCTAGTGTGTAAGATAAGATTACCTAACTGCTTTATACGTTGCTCAAGATAAGGATTGGATTTGGTAGATAATCTTGAAATGTAGGTTACATTCATTTCTTCGGAGACTTAAAATGTTTAGTAAAAGTGGCCAGAACAGAAAAATCTATAGGACGCAGAAATGAAACAATTTAAATGTTTTGGGCTGTCTTTTTAGGGTTCCGTACCCAAAGAGTAAAACGGGAACCCTATTACTAAGGCTCCGCCGTCTGTCTGTCTGTCTGTCCGTCTGTCACCAGGCTGTATCTCATGAACCGTGATAGTTAGACAGTTGAAATTTTCACAGATGATGTATTTAAAAAACAGAATAAAATATATATTTAAGGAGGCTCCCATACAACAAACGTGTTTTTTTTGCTCGTTTCTACTCGATATTGATAATGGCAACAGGTACACGCTTGCTAAATATTCACAGAATAATTAGTTATATGTATATTCACTTTAAAAATAAATAAATAAATTAAAATAAAACAAATATTTAAGGGCTCCAATACAACAAACGTGATTTTTTTGCCGTTTTTATAGATAATGGTACGGAACCTTTCGTGAGCGAGTCCGACTCGTTCTTGGCCATTTCATCATCAACATCATCATCATCATTTCAGCCGAAAGAAGTCCACTGCTGGACATAGGCCTGTCCCAAGCACCGCCACTTCGACCGGATCTGTGCTTCTCGCATCCAGCGGATTCCTGCGGCCTCCACAAGGTCATCGGCCCTCTTGTTTTTGATATTGAATACAATAATAAAAATGTTCATTGTTATAAAACATTAGTTTGTGAAAGTTGCGCACAGAAATTCAATTTTAGTTTGATATCAAGTTTAGAACTTCGAACAACCGATTTTATCAATTCATCGTTACCGCAAAGTTTAATGGAATCTTGTGGTCTTAATAAAAATAATTACACTTTACAACAAAGGACTTTTAGAGGTTATAAGTATGAGTAATCTCAGATTTTTAAAACGAAACGCTCATTTTTAAGCTATCAAATTCATAAATCAGTTTTAACGCTCAAGAATGATTGATGAATCAGTCTTGGTGTAAAGATAGTATAACTTAATGTAATATCACAAGACTTAATCACACTTAATAAAGTGACTTAGAAATGACACATGCACATTAGATTTCAAATATGAATTTTAAAAAGATCATCCATTTTAAAAACATATTTAAGTGGCCAATTAGCTTTTTAATAAATGTTCACAGATGGAACTCGAAATTTAAATTATAAAGCGTTTCGAATTTTAGAACAGTAATTAGAATACGCTCGCAAATTGTTGCTGGATTAATTTGTGAGCTAGTTCATAACTGTTGCTTCAACACTAACGCCTTAATGACATAGCCAGATTGACGTACAGATAAGTCTTAACAAACCTCCGCAGTTGCAAGCCGTGCTCATCATTTATCACGGATTTATCATAAGATCGACGGCACTGAGATAGACGAGTCAATCCAGTCAGCTTCACGAAATATGACGTCACTGCATACAATTTACGAACGTCAATATCGACGCACAGAAGCGGAAAATTGTACCTTTTTTGTACGCCCACATTATTCTAGTCTAAGCTTCATTTTGATTGTGTATATAAATTGTATTATTTTATAGACTTCCGTGGTAGTAATGGCAGGTGAACTGATACGGGTAATTGATGATAGGAAATAATAAAATATAGGTTTCCACAGCGCAATTTGTAACAGTCGATTGAAAGCGATGGCGAATTCGTATTCTCTAGACTCAAAGCAAGCAGCTTGTCATTAGCAATGCACTGTGCCAATGTTTAAAAATCTGTTCGCTATAAAGCTTGTATTTTCAACTATTTTCGTTAACATGTTTTATGCAATGAATTCTAGTTCGTGTTTTGCCTGTTTATTTTATTTCCCACTGGTATTCACTATAGTAATACTAAAACTGAAAATAGTTTCAGAAATTCAGACGCTTTTGCAATTACAAAGCTCAATACAATAAGTGAGCCGTGATGGCGTATAATAAACCTAAAACTTCTGAACGGCAAATGAACGTTATACCGAAATCTTCTAAGAACCACCAGAAATGACGTGAAACGTATCTAATTAGGGTAGCAATTGTTTATTGTGGAGCTCCACAATAGAAGCGAGTAGGTAAAAGTTGGTCCAATCGGAGCGGAATGTTACCACATTAAGATTATAATTTCGCTTCATTCGAGAGCAATAACTGGCAATAAGGTCCCACTCACGTATTGCTGAGAGGGCTAAAGGCACGTGTTTTTCGCATTATTGGCTGAATTATTATAAAGGGAACAGACGTGTGGTGTGGTAGTCTAGGGAAACTGTGCTGCGAGCGAAACAATTGCCGCGGAAATAGCACGTTCGACATTTTAAAACGAGGTGAAATGAGCCGCAACTTTGTGAGTCGTAACTTTATGTTGAACAGTCGCTGTTGGAAGTGTTTAACAGTATTAACGCGTCTTAATATGGAAAAAGAGGAAATACTGATATTTATTTTATATCGACCAAAAATTCTTTGATTCTTTGTTTGTTTTTAATAAAACTGAAATGAGAAAAAACATGTAGGAAACAGATATTCCCATTTTTTTTAATAAAATTAAATAATAATAAAATTTAATAATAATAATTTAATAATACAAAATACTTTCTGATATTATTCATTTGAAACTTTATGAATCTGGCATTACACTGATCAAACAATGAGAACTTTTCAACAAGTTGAGTATGGACATTTTTTATTAAATATCATTCTAACATGTGAAACACTGTGTTCCAAATCTAAACAATGGGTAGGTTTAACCATTTCCATATTATAACATCTAAGGGACAAGAAATATTAATTCATTCTTTCTTTTATTCTTCGAGTGCGATGTTGTAGACACGTCCAAATCTTGTAAGATCACTGTAGAACAATGACTGTCCGGAATAAAAAATATATTTTGATCAGTTATGTGCTTACGTTGTCCTTTTTTGTAGGAGAAATTTCGAATAGACGAGTCCACAAATCAAGTTTTTTCATAATGTTTTTGTGCTCTTAGCTATCATTCATCTTCACGCTGTCTCAAAACAAAGCATTTCATTTGTTCTTGCAAGCTTACATACATATAAATTTGCTTCGTTCATATTCTACAAAGCTCTCAGAAGACCAGTGGGTTAAAAATTTGGGATTAAAAAAAAAAGTGCATCTTGGAAATTTTCACCTCTCCGTGTCCCAAATTAATATTTATGACCGCGACACAAACAAAACATGGCCGCATTAGTATTCGATCGTGCTTTAAATTTTAGATTCGTAAACCGCTTTATCAAAAGCAATATCGTCTATGTATTAAACATTAGGTACCTAAGTTTTAAATGCGGTCGAAGTAGGGGCGTTTTACATCGAAAAGTTTGTAAGAACCTCGGAATTTTTGAGACTAATAAGTGTCGTAGCAAAGCCCGCATACTAAAGAGACATCCCGTGCATGGTAAGAGGAACTCGGAGGGAATATAAAATGCCAGTATCTACCTACCTATCATTTTAGAGGGTGCCGCTGTCAGAGTGTTTAAGATAACCCAGGACGTGACACCTATATCAAAGCGTTCAAATGTACCTAACGTGTCAAAATTCTTAAATAAGCTCAGACGACGCGAAAATTCGGCTTGTGAACTTTTAACCCAAAGCCCCTTTTAAAAAATATTACCGGAGAACATGACGAGAATTTCAGACACGCAGGTGACGGAAAGGATATGAAATGAATATGAAAATGTTGCTCATTAGCTATTTTTTCACTAGGTACGACTCAGAATTGTTTTCCTGTATATGAATACGAGAAGGGTTGGGGATCAACTGGTAATTTATAAAGTGATACCTGCCCTCTGTTGTTCAAATTCAAATTCAAAAATTTATTGCTCAACACAGTACATAATAAATAAAATTTCCAGATGTCAAGTGAATGCGCAGTCCACTGTGTTGTACCAATTCAGGCATGCAAAATTCATCATTAAAATTATACAATATCAATTTCATAAATTACAAAATAAAGTTAACACATAATTAAGCACATGTTCGCATAAACATGTTCAATGTCCTACAATAGTAATTAAGGCAATATTTCTATGCAAAACGAGTTCAGCGCTAGTTCTTGAAAGGGTCCTAAGGTTCTAACAACGGAAGTTATTATTCTAATCTATTCAAGGAAAGGGTCATAATAAAAGCGCCGGAATTAGTTTCTAAAATAACCAGCACTACGTCTGTAATATCAATCCATATGATTAGGTACACCTGAACTGGATCATGTTCTTAGAAATGGTCAATTAGTGTGCTGTGACAAAAAACATCCTGCCATAATGGGATCTTATCGCTGGCGCTGATTACACGTTCTCTCCGGCAACAGAAGGCGATGCTATTAAATTGTCATTAAAGTCACCTCAGTGTCATCTGCGACGTCCGTTTTCGTGGGACCAAGTTTTTGTTGCAGTTTTTAGTTTTACATCGCTTCCAAATCTCATTTGGCGCGCCACCGAGAATTTTTATTGCATTTTAATCGTTATCTCCATGAAACAAAGTCTTTTTGGTAGTTTCTGAGAGGTAAATAAAAGTTTGTCGGGTTTCGTTAATGACACTCGATGTAATTTGATGTAAATTGACCGCCCCGGCCGACAGGAGCGGCCACGCAACATGTCAACTATGAAATTGTTACCTGACTAATGTTTAATTTTGATGTGATTGATGTTTTGGACCTTCACTTATAAACTTGGTAATACAGATTAGTTTGATCGTAGAATAATTTGAATATTCAAACCAAAATGCCGGCCATTTTCGTTAAAAAAGAGGCAACGAATAAATTATCTTCTTCCAAATCAGATTAAGAAAATCGATGATCTCGTTGTTCGCAAAAGTTGCAGGAACGGTAAAATTTTATTGATGACTTTCATGGTAATTCCACGGGCTGGTATTACGGGGTAAAGAAATTGCCTTGCCAACCTCCTCCATTGCGTAATGGTCGATGTGACCGCGATATCTTAATAAGTGGTTCTTGATCAAGTACCTTCGAAGAAGCCTCAGGCTTTGCATAATTGTTAAACGTCTCAGCATCGTTTCAGATACGCAGAGATGGTAACCATTTACCCTATTATCGGGCCTTTGAAGAATTATCACGATTCGATTCTCGGAATAAAATTGTTATGTTAAAACACAAGTCTCGGTTATTATGTTATCTGAAACATTTTCTTTGATGTTTCATAGATTGTAATTTTCAGATATATGGCAGAAAGCTTTACGTACTAATATTATTACATATATTCCTATTTTTATTACTATTATATTTAATTATAGAGTATTACTATTACTTATATTTTGTAGCTATGTTATGTTGCTCTATCTTAAAGATATTATCAGAATAAATTAAAAAAAAAGATCTTTTGTGTACAAGTTTTGTTCTACTAAAACGCGATTGTATTCTGAACTTGGTCCCAAAGTCATTTGAATTTCAGAATATCAAGTAGGGGTCTTTTGTTTAAAACTGTGGGATATAATAATCAATATATATATATATATTTATATATAATTACTAGTAATTTTATATAGGTACCTACTTAAAAATATTCAGATCTTGACTTAGAAATTGGGCACAACTTTCTTTAACAAATTAATATTTAAATTTCAAGCAACATTAGTCTACTTTTAGCAAATTCGTGAAAATAAAGGTTCAGCAATATAGTTACAAACCATCTGAATTTTAAGCCTTCATTACCTTCTCTTGCGTTTAGAAAATTACACACGTCTTCGAATAAAGCTTTGTATTAGAGCCTCTTTCGTTGACTTTGCTTGTTCATGCTTTACGTGAAAAAATTATCTACTGTATTCACTAGCTCACTATAAAACTAGTCTTCAGATAAATACATGTCAACTTAGGTTCCTGAAACATCTCTACTCCATTTTAAAAGCGACAAGCTTGGAATCTCTTCTCGTCACTTCTTCGACGGATAGCTCCTTCAAATGTTATACCAATAAAATTAGCCACGAACGATCACAAATCTCACGGTTCCTCCTGCTATCGTAAACCATAAATAAAGTTTCCGCTCGTGCATGACCGAGTTTTTGCTCATTACAACGCAAAACTGAATAAGCTTCATGGTTGCGGATAGCCAAAACCGGCCAAGTGTTGTCGGACCACGCACAATGACGGGTTCCGTAGTTGGGATGAATTTATCCCAAAAACAAACTTAACATTGTAGTTGAAAAACATGTTCACCCATACATCGATATACGCAACGGTCAATGTTCCTACTTCATTTTAATGTAAGTTTGTAATAGCAAAAAGAAAAAAATGTTATAAAACTACAAATTAACAATTTTCGGACATTTTCCTTTACTCGTGCTGTGAGCCCTTGCTTCTTGTCATATTTCATGATTCTAGGTCAACGGGAAGTACTCTATAGGTTTTGTTTTATTTGCGAGTATCAAAATATGTCGCATAAATCGCCGTATTTTTTATTGCGTTGACTTAGAAGCTTGATTTTTTAAGAGCTCCAAGGGACCGTAGACCTACGTATTTGAAATTAATTTCAACTTGATACCTCAAAGTGCCGCAAGAAATTGCGGCACAGCGGACGGAGCTCCGGAGGGATCTCATGGCGACATGGAGAGTGCGATTGTCGCAACCCAGCGCTGGGCACGCCACAATTGTGGCGATAAGTCCCCTCTTTGAGGAGTGGCTGGAGAGGCGCCACGGCGTCCTCACCTTCCGCCTGACGCAGGTCCTCACCGGACATGGATGTTTCGGGAGGTTCCTGTTTAGGATTAAGCGGGAGGAAACGCCCGGGTGTCACCACTGTGTGGATCGCCCGGAGGACACGGTGGAGCATACGGTGGAGGTCTGCCCAGCTTGGGCGGAGCACCGCCGTGTCCTCACGGAGGCGATCGGCGGCGGCGATCTCTCGCGTCCGGGCCTGGTTCAGGCCATGGTTCGGAGCGAGAGTGCATGGGAGGCCGTCACCTCCTTCTGCGAAGCAGTTATGCTAGCGAAGGAGGAGGCGGAACGCGTGAGGGTGAGACAAGGTTCACGCCCTCATGCCCCTAGTCGCCGCAGGAGACGCCCCGGGTGTCGGGAGTCGCAAGCCGATTTCCGGCCACCGTAGGCGCGGGCCTGCGGACGGTGAGCGATGGGTAGCTCGCCGTCCGATAAGGACCAGGCCCGGGTCGACGGCGCGTTGTGTTCCACGCGCGCCTCAAAGAGATGTCAGCACAAACTGACGGGGTCCGTTAGGACCAATGCCTGCCGGGGTTGCGAGTTTGTCCGAAAGGGATATCGTGGCCCTGGCACACAGGCAACGGAAGGAACACGGGTGGGTTTTAGTCAGTAAAAGTCTGACACGCCCTCCCGCTCCGCCCAAAGCGGGAGAAGTTATTTGATGATTTCCCACCCAAAAAAAAAAAACCTCAAAGTGTTCCTGGGAAAAATGGTTTTGACCGACTGACAGACAGACAGACAAATACACTAGTGATCCTATAAGGGTTTCGTTTTTCCTTTTGAGGTACTGAACCCTAAAAAGTAAATAGATTACATGAAATATGTACATTATAATATCACGAACAAAGAGGCTGAGCATCATTACAGACAGAACTAAAAAGCTCGATTTAGCCCAAGATGAGTTCTGGCGAATCATACGTTGTAGTTTTCTTTGCGATTTTATTACGGATTGCAAAAACCTTCCGTAGGTTGCGATACTCGCCTCGTGAGTGATCTTCAGTTTTTTGTACTGTTATGGTTGATAACTGCAAGTAGAAACGGGTTCTGCAGTGTGTCGTTAAAAACAGTGGCTGTGTCATTACCGCGATAATTAATTTTATATTTAATATGTTTTACTTTTATGGTTTATTTATTTGGGTTAAGGGAGCAAGGTAGAAACTTCGTATTTAAATTGGTGTAGCTTCCTGGTATCAGATTTCAAGTTCTGGGTAAATTAATTAAATCCATACGTCATATTTGAATGGTTTCATCATCAAAATGGCGGAAGTGGAACAATGGTTTTATGATGATTAATAAATTCCAGATAGGATGACTAACGGTAAAAATATTATTATTTTACGGCAAAAAAATAATTATTCCTGCATAATAATTTTCTTAAAACTACTTAATAACATAACATCACGCCTTGTTCCAGAAGGGTTAGGCAGAGTAGGTACACCCATATTTCGCTAGTTATGTTTAAGTCCCATATAATGGGGGGCGAGCCTATGGCTCTAGACTCCGGGCTGCTACAGAGAAATTCCTAATAGAAAAACCCAATAACACTTTGCCCGACCTGGGAATTGAACCCAGGGCCTCATGCTCAGCAATAGCGCTTGCAACCACTGGACCAACGAGGCACTTAAAAAGCAAGCGAGTGAGTTACTTAATTCACATACAAATATAAGCTCTACTGAGTGCTTACATAAAATAGTAATCTGTGATTTAATTTGTGTATACTTCATTCTACCATAAAAATAATAGCTGTAAAACATACATATAAACTATTAAGTATTACGTTTCAGTAAGAATAAAATGTACTTAATACCTGTACCTTACAAATAATATAAAATAATATTATTTGGTTGAAGTAACTTTAGACAATTTACTTTTAAGTTAATAATATTCAATTGATTCGTAGAATTTAAGGCTGCGGGTACACAGGTAAGGCGACAGCGATACGGGGCGATATAAATTAAACGATAGTATTTTTGTTAACAGCATGCGTAATTATTCGTGTTGCATTTTTCTTGTGCTGTGGCCTGTGCCGCATCGCGTCACCATGTCGCCGACGTCGTCGCTTCGGCGGGGTCGACAAGCACATCGTCGTTTTGGTAATGTTACATAATTATGTAACCGTAGCCTTAGTAAACAATATTAGAGCCACGATTCTGACTTTCTTTAAAAGTCGTTAATTGTTACCAAGAAGTTTATTTATTTATTAGGAACAATTTAGGTATAACTTAACAAACCTATCTACGAACTTAACCTAACTAACTAACAAATTGATCATTGTTGTCTGAGTTATTATTGTTTCCTTTATTTCATTAAATAATTACACATACATTATATTTTTAAATATTTGAATATAAAAAAATATATAAAACATTTAAAAATATAAAAAAACCGGCCAAGTGCGAGTATAACTCGCGCATGAAGGGTTCCGTACCATTATCTATAAAAATGGCAAAAAAATCACGTTTGTTGTATGGGAGCCTCCCTTAAATATTAGTTTAATTTTAATTTAATTATTTATTTTTAAAGTGAATATATAACTAAATATTCTGTGAATATTTCACGCGTCTACCTCTTGCCGTTATCAATATCGAGCAAAAAAATCACGTTTGTTGTATGGGAGCCCCCTTATATATTTATTTTATTCTGCTTTTTAGTATTTGTTGTTATAGCGGCAACAGAAATACATCATCTGTGAAAATTTCAACTGTCTGACTATCACGGTTCATGAGATACAGCCTGGTGACAGACGGACAGACAGACGGATAGCCTTAGTAATAAGGTTCCCGTTTTACCCTTTGGGTACGGAACCCTAAAAATAGTAGCCCACCGGTTTCGGGAACAGGGTCCAAGCTACGCCGCGGTCAGGGCTCCAGAGAGAGGAACCTCCTAATTATTATTATTATTATTAACAAAAGACACGAAGATAGCTGCTAAAGTAAAATACTGTGGCGCAGCTATCAGCAGCTATCAATTGTTACCAAGAACAATCATGCATTAACCGAGCCATTTTCTCAAGCGTCAGAAAACTGAATTTCCTGGAGGTTAAATTAAATAATGATTAGGTTAAGGTCGCAGGTGACAATGACTAGGATGATAGAACTTTACAACATAGCTTGCTTTGTTATTATTTTAATGTATTTACCAGTGATCTTAAGTTATACTAAGATAGTGAGCTTTTGCATTGATATTGCTCTATATGGTTTCCCAAAAGCTGTTGATGATAGACCACAGTAATTTTCTGGAGTGAGACATTGTTGCATCATTTAGCTCCCTTCAAAATGGTTTAGCTGAATGATGCTGATCCATGGGTCATGTTCGTGAACGGGCGCTGTCAGTTGGGACTGGTCATTTCAACATGAATGATGTAACCAATACTTTGTATCAATATTTTAATTTAAAAGATTGTCCGTGGAGTTTCTTGCCCGTTCTTCTCCATAGGAACCTACTACTCTTTGGAATGGGCAACTAGCTTCATATTTCTAACTGACCGACTCCTTCACAATTCAAAAGTGCCTGTAAATGGTTTAATTGAAATAAATGCTTTGAGTTTGAGTTGTGACAATGTCTCACTCCGGAAAATTACATTTCTCGGGGAAGTATTTTTTGGATGTGTCCAAAAACTACTTCTACCCAAGAAATAATGAAAAACTGGACGGAAAGTCAATCCATTCAACATATTATTTGTTTATACAAAATATCCGTTATCGTCGGAATACTCCGCTCCCGGACGGTCAATAATAACAGCAATTGTATGCCGCCCCAAGACTTCCCGCAAACGACGCAGTGTTTGTTATTACCGGTAAACTAACTGTTTATCTCTGTTTTATTATTCTTAGAAGTTGATCATGGATTTATGGGCCGCGTTTAAAGGCTCCCGCAGGCAGGCGCGACGCGACTCTAGTAGAACAATTTCTATGAAAGCCTCGTCGAGTCGCACCGTCGTTTCGCGCCAGTTTGCAGGAGCCTTAAGGGTTGTTGAGTAGTTATGCAGTGCCTAAGGCTTCGTTAGTACGATTATCTTAGAAAACTTTAGTAAAGGTAATGAATAGGAAGTGTTTAAGTTGTTAAAACTGTGGTGTTGTTTCAACTTATTTTTCATCAAAATATCGCAAGGTGGAAATACAAATCAAGTAAAATTTTTAGGCATGTATTTAATGCGGCAACTAAGTAAAATGAATATAGGTTTAAAAAAAAAATAGAGTGGGTACCATATATAATGGATTGGCAGCTAATAAGGAGTATCGTAATAAGTATAGGTAGCATATTAATATATCAGTAATAAGCTCCGTTTTAATTTAAACTGGCATCGAATTTTTGTTTTGGTAACTGAATTTACCAACAATAGAGGGCATCTGGCGCTCGGCGGCCGCTGCCGCGGCACGCTCGCTTCGCTCGCTCGCCTTCGCTTGTTAATGGTTACTGTTTTAACCTAACCTAACCCAAATGATTCAATAACAGTAGATGACTTTGCAGCGATTAAGAAATAATATTTAATCGCTGCCATGTAAATTTTTTTTGCAGCAAATAATTAGTCGCCCTTTAAGTTATTAGTCGCCTGGAAAATTATTATCCAAATTTTTATATGAATAAGATCACAAAGGCTTCTACATACTAGCGCGACTTGTCGCGTGACGCGACACCGGTAGAACAATTTCCTTCAATTTTTCATAGAAATTGTTCTACCGTTGTCACGTCGCGCGACAAAGCCTTAAAATTTCCGATGCCTTTAAACAACTTTTAGTAGATTGCATCTTGTGGTAACTAACAAGTGGCGGCGGTGGTGGTGGTTAATACAAACTGCAGATGGTGCCTAAAGTACGTTAATAATGTCACTACCAAAACAAATAAAATCTTACCCCAAAACAATCTTATCATGCAACTGACATCATCTAATATTTTTCAAATACTACCCTACTTAGATTTATTTAAAATAACTCATAAACGAATATAAAAGGGTGACACTGATACTCCCTGCTGTTTCTTTATGTTTAATGTTATTAGGCCGAAATGGTTTCCTTTGAATCGGATCAGGACAAGCCCTTTTCATTGTAAAGCAAATGATAATGGTAATGGTTGGACACCATGTTGCGCTTTATTGTGAATCATGGATATTAGAACACATGGAAAAGGCGTCGGCCAACAAATAAACGCCACAGTAAAACCCATATGAATTAATTTCAAAGCAAAGCTGCTCGTATACCAGTTTTTGGTCGTAGCTTGAGTAGACAACCGACCAGAGCCATTTATAATTTTATGTTGATATTATTTCCAACGAGAATTGATGAATGGACGATAAACTTCGCCTTTTGTGTACAAAGATAATCGTGTAGTTAATAAATTTACACATAATACAACCACTGACAAGACCACAAAAACTTTATATTTCTTACACATGTATTAATGGTAAATTGATGTTGATTGACATATCATGCTATGAAAAAATGTATAGATTAATCTTTTAAGAACCGGTAACATCGCATGCCCTTATCGGCGAGCGGTTAGGTAGCTGATGTCCTTGATGGCTGCCTGTCTCTACTCAGTATATAATTGGATTAAAATAAATGTGTGTTTTAATTGCTCAATTGTTTTCATAGCAGATATTTTTTACCGTTGACAGCAACTTAAATGTTATTCCAACGTCATTGTGAGTGACATTACATTGGCTATTAATATCAATACCAAGAAATATTTTTTTGTAAAGTATAACTTATTAAAATGATAATATTACGGCGGGAATATTATAGGGAATGCTGTACTAGTAGATATCCTTTTGTACCAGTTTCAATTATGTTAAACCCTGTGAACATATTGTATTAATTAAATTAAAATACTGAAATAACTTGGCGTCCTAGAAGTTTTTCTTGAAAACAAATACATCCTCTACGTATTAATAAACATTAAGCTATTGGCTCTCGTTTCTCGAAATTCGCCCTTCCAGAAATTGTTGATTCTAAGTCACTTCCAGTGACAGGACGTCACTGTTTCCCTCGCATTAGAGTTGGAAGTCCATACGACACTAACATTCGAGATAGGGCGGTCGTTATGTAGATAATTTACTGGGGAAATGACTAAATAAACACAGATATGAATGATAGAGCCTCCTGTCGCCGTTCGGGGAACGAGGACGGTAGATGGGTAAACTCGAGAGCTGATTGAGTGGGGATTTCGATACTAGATGTGAATTTAGACCGGTGACAACTCGATACCAAGTGTGTAATTACGTTGTAAATGAATGAATGAGTTATGCTGTTATTATTGCCGTCCACCCGTTAGCGCCACTGGGCTAATGCACAATACATTGTGTGGGAAAAAATGGATTGGGATAATCATATTTGATATTTTAATGTGTGAAATATAGTTTCAGTTGGAAAATTCCAGCCATAATCTTATTTGAATGGACACTTTCCAGACCTAGTTCTTTATCAACTACCTATAAATATACAAGGTGTAATTTAAAATACTAATAACATCATAAGGGGTCGCGAAAAAAATCTGCTGATCCCTACATTTTGAGGCGTTAAGCAAACATAAATTTAGCGAACAGCTAATTTTTTTTCGCAATTTCAGGTTTGGTCTTATAGTAAAAGTTCAACTCAACAACAACCAACCAGCGATCAACTTTTGACATTGTTAGTGTTTTACCAATAACCCTGTATATTTTTCAGCAGATACCTTGAGAAGTAACTAAAATAACGCCAATGCATACCTACTTGTAATTTTGGAATGCCAATTTCAATTGTTTTTTTTTATCTGAGTTTCAGCGATTGTATTATGGGTGTGCTAAATAAAACTAAATTTATTATATTATAATACTAATAAAGTATTGGACTAGACAAAATCAAACTGGTTGCTATTTTAATTGTATAATTTATTATTTTTATGACATTTATTTTACATTATGTGATTACCTTAACTCACACACTGATATTATTTTTTTAGGAAAACGTTTTTTTTTTTAAATGTTTGTAAATATGTGAGCACCATGTATCTATCACATAATTAATTTATCTGTCATTGCTTCATTCTTAATTCTTTTTACCTATTGTGATATAGTAATGTTATTTTAGGTGCATCGTCTTTACATATAGGTAATTATATATACAAAACCTACACAAAAACCCTACAAAACCCACCGGTACCCACCGGTTTTGTACCTGTACAAAATATTGTAAAACATTTTAAAAGAGTAACAGTAGAGTTTCTCGACCATTCTTCTCCATACGAAGCTACCTTTTAGAAGGGGCGACTAGAAACTATATGTTCGGCTGTATGTTTGTTTGTTTTTTTTTATGTATTTTCACCGATTACTCGGTCAATTGTGGACGGATTTTGAAAATTATTTTTTTGTATGGAAGGGTATGCTCCCGAGGTGGTCCCATTGCCACCAAATCAGAATCTGATGAGGGGATCCCATGGAAATCGAGGGAAATCCTTAAATTTTATAGGCATACCTATAGCGATTTGAGTATTTTTTATAGTACGAGTAACTCGTGCATTTGCACTCGAAAAGCACCATTTGGTGAAGCGGAACTGTTGATGAAGACCACAGATGGCCACCGGAACTACTAAATAATAAGTATTTCACCGTTGCGATTCGATTAGGCACTTTAATATGGTTGCCAAGCAATTTATGGTCGTCAAATTTTACGTACAAAAGTGCCTTATAAGTGGCTATTTGAAATAAATAATTTGACTTTGACTTTGATTGGTCTAGTGGGAAATCAGAAAGTCACACCAACATAATTCTATATCTCCGAATTGTATTGATTACTCAGTTACCCTTATAACCGCAGGTCACAGGCAACGCTATACAATATTCGCACAGCAATAACATAGTTACTGGTCGAATTGTAAAGCTGAGAGCGGCATGTCGCCTGCAGTACAGTTGTGGTTAACCGATGCGGGTAGACGGAATTCTGAATTCTGACATCTGACCGTCCATAACTTCGCAAAATCCGATTATAAGTGTATGTGTCCGTGTAAGAGTTTGAAGCGTGAATCAAAGATGAAAGGTTAATTTTTTTTAAAGAGTTTGGGACCTAAATAACATACTGACAGACAGTAATAATAAGCTGTGTGTATTTTACCAGAGCCCAATTTGTTCAGTTCAAATGGTTTGCTTCTCATTAGCTGCTAGCTTGCTACATTATAATACTTATTATGAGATGAATTATTTCGTGATCAAAACTAAACGAACACTTTCGATGAATCCTAAATTACACCTCATCAGTTATTTAGTGTCAAAATTACAGCAACACTATTATGGACCGTAATGTCACTCCAATTTTCATTAGTTTATGTCAGATTACACTTAGGTACTGTACGTCAATTTGAAAACTCGTGCAGTTATTCAAAGTAATTTATCAAATAAAAGAAATACAAATCAGAGCACGTTGAATAATTTAAATGCACAAGTTTTTTCACCTTTGCAATTTGACAAAGTAAAACATTCACTTTATCATGTCACGACTTTGTGTACCTAATTTAACGACGAGATGACCTGAGGTCTACGACCTCTGTGTCTGAGGGTCAAAAATCTAAGTTGTGTCAGCACTTCAGTATCATGTTAACTAACTATATAATATGTACTGTGTAATTTGTAATGAAAATAAAATGCTATTTCTAAAACATACCTACAGAAAATATTAATATTTTTTTAAAGCTGGAAATTGGAAGAACTTTTTGATGTTAGCTTTAAAAAAAAAGTTGAATTATGATTTTTTGAATGTCTTGTGCTTGCACAACTGAAATAGCCCAGACAAGATTACATGATAAAACCACAAAATATTCTACGGTAAGAAGTAGACAGTTTGTCTTTCTGTCATAAATTGCATTAGAACTGCAGAACTTTCCATGATTATAATCCACTAGCTGCGCCTCGCGGTTTCACCCGCGTAAGTCTCAATCCCGTGGGAATATCGGGATAAAAATTAGCCTATATGTTAATCCAGGAAGTCAACTACATCCATACAAAATTTTATCAAAATTGGTCCAGCCGTTTGAGCGTGAAGAAGTAACAAACACACACACACTCACAAACTTTCACCTTTGTAATATTAGTGTGATTAAACCTCCTGTGAGCAGTGGTGGCTCAGTGGTAACGGCCTCGACTTAGGAGTAGAATCGGTAAAAGGCCGTGGGTTTGAACCCAGGCAGACATTTACTTTGTGTAAATTATTTCATCACCACTGCTCTAAAAACGGTGAAGGAAACATCGTGAGGAAACCGGCATGTCCAAGAACTAAAAATTCGAAGACATGTGACATCCACCAACCTGCACTAGGCCCGCGTGGTGGATTACGGCCCACTCTCTCCCACAGAAACAGGAAGCCTGTGTCCCAGCAGAGTGAACATTATAGGCTGATTATGTAAACCTCCTGAAATTCAAGTTATCAACTCTTTTTAGGGTTCCGTACCCAAAGGGTAAAACGGGAACTCTATTAGTAAGGCACCGCCGTCTGTCTGTCTGTCTGTCCGTCCGTCTGTCACCAGGCTGTATCTCATGAACCGTGGTAGCTAGACAGTTGAAATTTTACAGATGATGTGTTCCTGTGGCCGCTATAACAACAATACTAAAAAGTAGAATATAATAAATATTTAAGGTAGATATTTTCCCATACAACAAACGTGGTTTTTTGTGCTCGTTTTTGCTCGATATTGATAACGGCAACAGGTAGACGCTTGAAATATTCACAGAATATTAAGTTATATATTCACTTTAAAAATAAATAATTAAATTAAAATAAAACAAATATTTAAGGCGGCTCCCATACAACAAACGTGATTTTTTTGCTATTTTTATAGATAATGGTACGGAGCCATTTGAGCGCGAGTCCGACTCGCACTTGGCCGGTTTTTATTAAGGATGTATTTGTGATTTAGATAGTATAATTATTGTTTTCATCGATATTGCAGCATTATATATAAATAGATGCTAGGTATTTGATATCGTTGTGTAATTGATTGTTTCAGTTAGGCAATGATGAATGAAGTACCTAATGATTACATTAATTTAGGTGCTAATCAAGTTATTCACAATCCATAAGGTATTAGGAAATGCAAGACCGCTGACAGATCTCCCACCAATCGCAGTTACCATAATGAAATCTGTGATTACTTGAGCTTAGTTTACGAGTGCACTTACAAAGCATCATTTAGATTTAGCACCTTAATAATTAGAATTAAAGTTTAATTTTGTTCGAGTCATTCGTAAATTAGCAATCCCACGGAACGATAAATCCGACAGATAAGAACTATTAGCCGTACCAGTGACATTTCCAGTATTATGAAATTGCAGAAAATATAGTGGAAACTTAACTAAGTTCCTGCCCGTAAATGTTGTGACGTTAAAAATTTATTACTTCGTGAAATGCAGGTGCTTAAATTATTCCGGAGAGACGGCAGAAAGACGCCCCCATTTTCATACAAGTCAACGGAAATTGTTTGTCTAAGTCGAAAATTACACTTTAATTTTGACTTTTGACCTTTCCTCGGTATTAAGACGAATTTTCGATGGCAAACAAACTGTTTCGTATTATTATGTAAATAAAGTTTGAAAAGTTTACTCACATTACGAATAATAGAAAATTTTATTGGTTTCCGTCTAAGAAACAGATTGCTTTTTTACGGGCTTTCAGTTAAATAAACGCAATTCACGAATGGTCAGTTAAAAAATATTGAATTATCTAAATTAGGAACAATTTGTTACCGCAACCAGTACGACCAATCACAACGCCCACTGGGTCACGTTGCACAGTGCGCTACCCAATACTACCACCACGTTATATCTTGACGTAATACCTGTATAATAAATAATTTGATAATAACTTTATTTGACCTTTCTAACTATAAGCATTTAGGTTAGAAACGCGGCCTATAAACTAGCTAACGACTTGTTGTAACGAGTCCTCTCGTACCTAACATTAAATTAAACTAGTGACATTTATATTAGAAACAATTATTATGGTAATTGAATCTGCGACATACAATGCAGCTGTTGTAATAATAATATGTCTATTGTATTTAGATATATATTGTATTTAAGCCATGATAATAATCTAAAAACAAATCGTATAGAAGAGCAAAAGCTAAAAGGTAGCAGATGAAATCTATAAAGTAGGTAAGTTAACTTCCTTAATTCATTTCGGTACTCTTTTTTCAGCAAAAGCTTTATTAGAAAGTGATCCTGAACTTATAGATAAAGAAAAAAATATTTATCTATAAGTTCAGGATCACTAAAGCGGTCAAACTGCTAAGACGACCAGTCTTAGCAGTTTGACCGCTTTAGGAGTAGAAGGTCCTGGGTTCGAACCCAGACAGATGCTTTACTTTGTGTAAATTATTTCATCACCACTGCTCTAAAAACGGTAAAGGAAACATCGTGAGGAAACCGGCATGTCCAAGAACTAATAATTCGAAGACATGTGACATCCACCAACCCGCACTAGGCCCGCGTGGTGGATTACGACCCACTCGCTCCCACAGAAAGAGGAAGCCTGTGTCCCAGCAGAGTGGGAACATTATAGGCTGATTATGTAAACCTCCTGAAATTCAAGTTATCAACTCTTTTTTGGGTTCCGTACCCAAAGGGTAAAACGGGAACTCTATTAGTAAGGCACCGCCGTCTGTCTGTCTGTCTGTCCGTCCGTCTGTCACCAGGCTGTATCTCATGAACCGTGGTAGCTAGACAGTTGAAATTTTACAGATGATGTGTTCCTGTGGCCGCTATAACAACAATACTAAAAAGTAGAATATAATAAATATTTAAGGTAAATATTTTCCCATACAACAAACGTGGTTTTTTGTGCTCGTTTTTGCTCGATATTGATAACGGCAACAGGTAGACGCTTGAAATATTCACAGAATATTAAGTTATATATTCACTTTAAAAATAAATAATTAAATTAAAATAAAACAAATATTTAAGGCGGCTCCCATACAACAAACGTGATTTTTTTGCTATTTTTATAGATAATGGTACGGAGCCATTTGAGCGCGAGTCCGACTCGCACTTGGCCGGTTTTTATTAAGGATGTATTTGTGATTTAGATAGTATAATTATTGTTTTCATCGATATTGCAGCATTATATATAAATAGATGCTAGGTATTTGATATCGTTGTGTAATTGATTGTTTCAGTTAGGCAATGATGAATGAAGTACCTAATGATTACATTAATTTAGGTGCTAATCAAGTTATTCACAATCCATAAGGTATTAGGAAATGCAAGACCGCTGACAGATCTCCCACCAATCGCAGTTACCATAATGAAATCTGTGATTACTTGAGCTTAGTTTACGAGTGCACTTACAAAGCATCATTTAGATTTAGCACCTTAATAATTAGAATTAAAGTTTAATTTTGTTCGAGTCATTCGTAAATTAGCAATCCCACGGAACGATAAATCCGACAGATAAGAACTATTAGCCGTACCAGTGACATTTCCAGTATTATGAAATTGCAGAAAATATAGTGGAAACTTAACTAAGTTCCTGCCCGTAAATGTTGTGACGTTAAAAATTTATTACTTCGTGAAATGCAGGTGCTTAAATTATTCCGGAGAGACGGCAGAAAGACGCCCCCATTTTCATACAAGTCAACGGAAATTGTTTGTCTAAGTCGAAAATTACACTTTAATTTTGACTTTTGACCTTTCCTCGGTATTAAGACGAATTTTCGATGGCAAACAAACTGTTTCGTATTATTATGTAAATAAAGTTTGAAAAGTTTACTCACATTACGAATAATAGAAAATTTTATTGGTTTCCGTCTAAGAAACAGATTGCTTTTTTACGGGCTTTCAGTTAAATAAACGCAATTCACGAATGGTCAGTTAAAAAATATTGAATTATCTAAATTAGGAACAATTTGTTACCGCAACCAGTACGACCAATCACAACGCCCACTGGGTCACGTTGCACAGTGCGCTACCCAATACTACCACCACGTTATATCTTGACGTAATACCTGTATAATAAATAATTTGATAATAACTTTATTTGACCTTTCTAACTATAAGCATTTAGGTTAGAAACGCGGCCTATAAACTAGCTAACGACTTGTTGTAACGAGTCCTCTCGTACCTAACATTAAATTAAACTAGTGACATTTATATTAGAAACAATTATTATGGTAATTGAATCTGCGACATACAATGCAGCTGTTGTAATAATAATATGTCTATTGTATTTAGATATATATTGTATTTAAGCCATGATAATAATCTAAAAACAAATCGTATAGAAGAGCAAAAGCTAAAAGGTAGCAGATGAAATCTATAAAGTAGGTAAGTTAACTTCCTTAATTCATTTCGGTACTCTTTTTTCAGCAAAAGCTTTATTAGAAAGTGATCCTGAACTTATAGATAAAGAAAAAAATATTTATCTATAAGTTCAGGATCACTAAAGCGGTCAAACTGCTAAGACGACCAGTCTTAGCAGTTTGACCGCTTTAGGAGTAGAAGGTCCTGGGTTCGAACCCAGACAGATGCTTTACTTTGTGTAAATTATTTCATCACCACTGCTCTAAAAACGGTAAAGGAAACATCGTGAGGAAACCGGCATGTCCAAGAACTAATAATTCGAAGACATGTGACATCCACCAACCCGCACTAGGCCCGCGTGGTGGATTACGACCCACTCGCTCCCACAGAAAGAGGAAGCCTGTGTCCCAGCAGAGTGGGAACATTATAGGCTGATTATGTAAACCTCCTGAAATTCAAGTTATCAACTCTTTTTTGGGTTCCGTACCCAAAGGGTAAAACGGGAACTCTATTAGTAAGGCACCGCCGTCTGTCTGTCTGTCTGTCCGTCCGTCTGTCACCAGGCTGTATCTCATGAACCGTGGTAGCTAGACAGTTGAAATTTTACAGATGATGTGTTCCTGTGGCCGCTATAACAACAATACTAAAAAGTAGAATATAATAAATATTTAAGGTAAATATTTTCCCATACAACAAACGTGGTTTTTTGTGCTCGTTTTTGCTCGATATTGATAACGGCAACAGGTAGACGCTTGAAATATTCACAGAATATTAAGTTATATATTCACTTTAAAAATAAATAATTAAATTAAAATAAAACAAATATTTAAGGCGGCTCCCATACAACAAACGTGATTTTTTTGCTATTTTTATAGATAATGGTACGGAGCCATTTGAGCGCGAGTCCGACTCGCACTTGGCCGGTTTTTATTAAGGATGTATTTGTGATTTAGATAGTATAATTATTGTTTTCATCGATATTGCAGCATTATATATAAATAGATGCTAGGTATTTGATATCGTTGTGTAATTGATTGTTTCAGTTAGGCAATGATGAATGAAGTACCTAATGATTACATTAATTTAGGTGCTAATCAAGTTATTCACAATCCATAAGGTATTAGGAAATGCAAGACCGCTGACAGATCTCCCACCAATCGCAGTTACCATAATGAAATCTGTGATTACTTGAGCTTAGTTTACGAGTGCACTTACAAAGCATCATTTAGATTTAGCACCTTAATAATTAGAATTAAAGTTTAATTTTGTTCGAGTCATTCGTAAATTAGCAATCCCACGGAACGATAAATCCGACAGATAAGAACTATTAGCCGTACCAGTGACATTTCCAGTATTATGAAATTGCAGAAAATATAGTGGAAACTTAACTAAGTTCCTGCCCGTAAATGTTGTGACGTTAAAAATTTATTACTTCGTGAAATGCAGGTGCTTAAATTATTCCGGAGAGACGGCAGAAAGACGCCCCCATTTTCATACAAGTCAACGGAAATTGTTTGTCTAAGTCGAAAATTACACTTTAATTTTGACTTTTGACCTTTCCTCGGTATTAAGACGAATTTTCGATGGCAAACAAACTGTTTCGTATTATTATGTAAATAAAGTTTGAAAAGTTTACTCACATTACGAATAATAGAAAATTTTATTGGTTTCCGTCTAAGAAACAGATTGCTTTTTTACGGGCTTTCAGTTAAATAAACGCAATTCACGAATGGTCAGTTAAAAAATATTGAATTATCTAAATTAGGAACAATTTGTTACCGCAACCAGTACGACCAATCACAACGCCCACTGGGTCACGTTGCACAGTGCGCTACCCAATACTACCACCACGTTATATCTTGACGTAATACCTGTATAATAAATAATTTGATAATAACTTTATTTGACCTTTCTAACTATAAGCATTTAGGTTAGAAACGCGGCCTATAAACTAGCTAACGACTTGTTGTAACGAGTCCTCTCGTACCTAACATTAAATTAAACTAGTGACATTTATATTAGAAACAATTATTATGGTAATTGAATCTGCGACATACAATGCAGCTGTTGTAATAATAATATGTCTATTGTATTTAGATATATATTGTATTTAAGCCATGATAATAATCTAAAAACAAATCGTATAGAAGAGCAAAAGCTAAAAGGTAGCAGATGAAATCTATAAAGTAGGTAAGTTAACTTCCTTAATTCATTTCGGTACTCTTTTTTCAGCAAAAGCTTTATTAGAAAGTGATCCTGAACTTATAGATAAAGAAAAAAATATTTATCTATAAGTTCAGGATCGCTAAAGCGGTCAAACTGCTAAGACGACCAGTCTTAGCAGTTTGACCGCTTGTAGTGAGTGGAGCATATTAGTATTCTGATAAAAAAACACATTATTGCTTTGCTACCTAACTTGTGCCACAGTAACGATAAGTTGCTTTATGAAACTTTCATTCATACAGAATCACCGACTATCCCTGTAAATAATGTATTGCAGATATAGCTTCAAATAATCGAATATGTCGGCCGGACGTCAGTGCAGCGAGGCCGACGTACTGCCAACGTGACGTCACGTGCAGCCTACCCGCCTCTCTCCTGCAGTTGGCAGATGGTAAAATTGTACTTAATATAATAATAACGTCTGTCCGATGCCTCATTTCAACTGGGCTATTTTAGTGGCAACTGAGTCGAGATTTTTATTAACCTCGACAACGAAGAGCTTAAAAATTATTCTATAAATGGTCAGTTTTGAGAACCTGTTTTATAAATCATCTTTGAATCTACAAAATATTTTTAGAACGGCGAGAGAACTACAATGATTGATGACTCTGGATGTAATGATACTACGTTTAAGAAAAAGAAAAAGAGTCACAAGATTCTGATGCCATAGTACAGTTAAGATTTACTTATAATAAAAACAGTGGTATAGCTACACATCTCTATTTTGAAACGTGGAAAAAAGAGCAAAGTAATATTAATAGCCATATTAATTATTCATGTAAATAAGTTAAGATTAATGGAATGTTAGCAGTCGATAGATATATAACGAATGTTCTCTCTACGTCCAACCTTTGCATGTTCGTATGACGTTATTGGCTCCCGAATGATTTCGTTAATGGATACCACGTTTTAACGATCTTTTAGCTCTTGAATAGACTATAAAGGAGATACGACTGAATTTATGACCATTGAGACGTTACCTTTAATCTGCTACTCTATTAGTCCCATGCGAATTCTAATGTATTTTATATCATGGCCCCGTTTTAAAGATCAAAGATTATCGGATTCATTAAAATGGTTATTAGGCTTAAAAGTTTTACCCTACTTCTTGGGAATTTATGGACATGAATTCAGAACATTAAACATGAAAATATTTAATTGGGTTTAGTTGTGCTTGGAAGGCAAAGTACCAACACAATTGGATTTCAGCATCAGTACAGAGAAAAAGACGTAAGCATCTTTTCCAGGTTGAATTCAGGGGATTTTGAAATTATTTAGTTATTTATTTTATAATGTATGTACACACAGTAACATATACATACCTATATGCCGTGTGGTGCCCAGTGCCGTGTGGTACTGGGTTCCGTGTGGTGCCGTACGTAAAGAATAACACCATCCTATTTCTTCCCGTGACGTCGTAAAAGGCGACTAAGGGACTTATACTAGAGAATGGGCAGCAGCGTTCTCTATGAATTTTTAACACCATACTGCGATCGCCAACCCGCCCACCCTTCGTGGCGATTATGGCAAACCGGTTATATACGGTTTGGGGGAGCCCTTTGTCCAGCAGTGGACGTGTTTCGGCTGACATGAGTAACATACATAGAGATATGACATCGTTATATTTTCTTTTCTTTCTTTGCATACGACTTGCAATAACGGCGGAAATAAGCTTAGTTTTAGAAAATCGCGACTAATGCTTCGTATCGATAGCCTACAACTCCTTGAAAGTCACAAACTCATAAAACCTCCTGATTAACACAAATTGCAGTTTTAATAATCACAAAAGCAAAAGCGTAAACAGTATTCCATTTTTCATCATCAAGCAACTTTATGTAGCCGTTCTAAGCTCCAGTTAAATAAATAACCGCAAAATTCAATTCAACAAACCGTTATAAAATAAGCTGCAGGCAACAAAGTCAAATCGTTTTGCGTGGTTAACCACAACGCTCTCTGTCAGGTAAACCATGGATTTGAAAGTTTACGTTTAAACTTAAAGTTCTCGGTTTGAAACCGAAACCCTTCAATATTTCAAATAGCGCATCAATGTTTTTAACCAACTATTTGCATACCTACCTGTTGAACCTCAGTTGAAAATTCTCCCCACATTGGTTCTCTGGGCGTGAAACGATTTTGTTTCACATTATTTCTTGTATGTTTGAAATGTGCTGTCTATATGTCGCCGCAATCACATTGGATAAATATTATTGAAAATAGTTTCAGAATTAAAATTTTCGTTACCAAAAATGAAACTGCATTAGTAATGAAATCGAGCTTAATTAATCGCAATATTCCATGATTGGTTTGGAATTGTTTTTGTTGATCGAGCAGTACTTATCTATCTATTGAGACCTGTACTTTTTGCACTTTTGTGTTATTAAAACTTTAGCACTCAAGCCCTCCTGCTTTGTTTTTTGTTTTCATTCAATCACCTCTGTGGGTTTTATTTGACGCGGTCTGTCGCCCTCTGACAAAAAACTTACTTTAAATTATTGCCCGCTATATGTTGCTGAGCTCATCTTATAACGTCCCCCGGCTATCCCTAATACCCGACGAAACCAATTTGAATTCAATTTAGCTTTTTTTCGAGCAAGCTTTTGTTGCCTCCGAGTTGTGTTTACCTTATTCGATTTCTATAATTTCATTCATAACAAACTGGATTTGGGGTTTGAAAAGCCCATCGGGGTTGACAGGGGCGTTTGAAATAATATTCTCTTTGATAAGAACCGGTTTGCAGCGGGACAAGTGGTGGGGTCCATGCTATCGGGCCATAGATTCAAATGGGATTTGTCAATGTGAAGTGACAAAAACTAATTATGTCCCACAATGAGCCGGCTAGGGTTAGGGATTCGACGGATGGATACGATATCGATTTCAACAATTGATTGGGTTTCATTGATGACGTGTGAATCAAACGGGAGCTGATTCAGCCAGCTTTTATTGAATCGAAAATTAATTCGAGAAGGAAAAGTGAAAGGTAATGAAAACGGAATATGCCAACATTTTAGATGGAGCCAACGCCGCTTAAATAATCACAATATTAAGTTAGAATTAGGATAAGTAGACTAGACTATTATATATTATTAGGTATGTAACTAAATAGTTAATAGTTATTGCACTTTTTGAACACAAAGTAAAACATTGGTTTATTGTAAACCATCGTTAAAAAGAAACATCGTAAGGAAACACAACATTTGGATTTTAGTATGATGGCGTAATAAAATTCAAACGTCTGTAATGACCTGAAAACGGAGGAAGGTACTTATATTGGAAGATAGCTATCGGTGCATTGTGAATATACACTCAATATTTAATAATATGTTATATTTTATAGTACTTTACTATAAGATATTTCCTCTAAACTACATACTTATTAAATTAAACAGTAAACATGCTGCATACGGTCCAACCGAGCTAGAGTTCACCAAGGCTAACATTTCAAGAATTTGAATTATTCAATTTCAACCCATATAGAACGGCAGTATACAGCAATAAATATACTTTTTACATCCATGTAAATTTATGTAGTAAATTAGAATTGAATTATAATAGGGAAAGTGTCTAGATTTACACTATTAAACAACTATCACAGCAGGAACAAGCTCTTAAGAAGAAAACTCTCTATAAAGCGCAAACAAAATTATGAAATTCAAATGAGAAAGCACATAATTCTCGTTATAATGTTACGAATAGCGTTTGATAGAACGTTATAATATAATCATTGGCGGTCAAACATCAGCATTTGCATTTTATAACACCATCAAATATTTATAAATATAAATCTTTAGTGTGAACCGTTACAACATTTTTGTCAATTTGTTCGTAGTGAGGTTTCCCGCTGGGAGTTTAAGACATCACAAACAATAACACGGCGGCACCCTACGGATACTTATTGTTTCACCAGAGTAGGTAGGTACTGATTATATCTCATCTCGGCGCTAATAGACCATTGACAGGCGGCTCTTCAGCATTAATTGGAAATAACAATGTATTTGTCTTTAGTTTGTTTGTGTTTATATGCTAGTGACAGGTTTAGATTTAATTATAAAAAAACCGGCCAAGTGCGAGTCGGACTCGCACACGAAGGTTTCCGTACCATTATCTATAAAAATGGCAAAAAAATCACGTTTGTTGTATGGGAGCCCCCCTTAAATATTTGTTTTATTTTAATTTAATAATTTATTTTTAAAGTTAATATATAACTAAATATTCTGTGAATATTTCAAGCATCTACCTATTGCCGTTATCAATATCGAGCAACAACGAGCAAAAAAATCACGTTTGTTGTATGGGAGCCCCCTTAAATATTTGTTTTACTGTGTATTTTAGTATTTGTTGTTATAGCGGCAACAGAAATACATCATCTGTGAAAATTTCAACTGTCTAACTGTCACGGTTCATGAGATACAGCCTGGTGACAGACGGACAGACAGACAGACAGACGGCGGAGCCTTAGTAATAGGGTTCCCGTTTTACCCTTTGGGTACGGAACCCTAAAAATCATGCGGACAGGCTTTGGGGACTGCCGATAGAAGTGAAAGCTAAGGACACGGAGGTATATCTATGTACATAAAACACAATATACATATAGCTCATGGGAAGCGTGCGGTGACGATGAGGCGAGTTTCACGCTTTTTGTTCACGCAAAAAGTACACATATATACACAGTATACATATTGCTCATGGAAAGCGTTCGGTGACGATGACTCGAGTTCCATGATTATTGTTCACCCAAAAAGTGTTCAACGCGCCTAAAGAAGTTTTCACTTCAAAAATTGATGGTTTTCCAAATAGGTTCTGAGGATGAAATTTTATGATAAGCTTTTTCTTTCTTAATTTTTAATTTCTCTCTTCTTTTTTCTCTCTCTTCTTTTTTAATTTCTATCTTTCTTTGTGTAAAGTAAAATAAGATTGATATAAAATTCTATATAGTATTCAAATCAAAAATTTCTTTGTTGTTATTATATCGTGTTTTTATATTTACCCTTTCAAAGCTTCAATTTCCAATAAAATTCTAAGTTAGTAGACCACAAAATTAATTGTAGCAAAAAAATAAAGAGCACCATTATTTTCTGACTCAATGAATTATTATTATGAACAATAAATACCATACAACACAAAAATAAAATATAGGTAGGCACAGTCATTTATTTCTGCTCGCGGCATCTTTTCTGTACATGTATTTTGCAAATTGGTTTTTTAATTATGTCTCTTTTATACGTCTAATTTAGGGTTAATCCGGTTCTTTGTACCCGTTGCCTCGAGCACCATATTGCCCTTCTATTGTACTCTTTATTAAAGGAACCCCATGATCATTTTCGTTTCCCGTCTTACGTAAAACGAAGGGTTACAAGATGCTATTCAGCATCGGAATCTCAATTTAGTTACTAAACAAGGTGTCTAATACACAGGATATTACAGAGGGGTGGCTTGAAAGGCTCAGTCCGTTTGCTCCGTAGAGTTGTTTGCTTATTGCCTGTAAACTACTTAAAGGCACTATTGAAATCTTTTCTCCCGATTTGTTTTTATTAGACGCAGCGCCTAGACAATCTCTTTACTGCTTTGGATCAGTGTAATATAGATTGAAATACAAATTGCGCCGTTACAATTTAGTACACATTGCTCTAAACTATGTCCTATGTATGTACTCTGAGTGGATTCATTTTAGACTCTGACTATATTTCACACTTAGAATGTCACATGATGTTATGAGGATGTAATTAGCAAACCAATTATAAAAATAAATGGTGCTTCCCTACTTTTCGTGTGGTCTGAAATCCGGAATATGCAAAGACAAGACGAGAACAGATCTACATACAAGACTCAATAGTTGTAGGGTACACTAAACCATCTTATGAAGCATATAGCCTGGAATTTAAACCAGTCGAGCTTAGAATTACAACAGTTCCCAGTCTTCTCCTAGCCAATATCCGCGAGACAGTTCATTTCAAGCAAATGTAAATTCCGCCGTAGTCCCAAGCATTTATCCGTAGATAATCTACGGTTGAACGCTTACTACGAGACAGAACCGGTCCGTAATATACCTGAGTAATATAAATAAACGATTACGATTCACAGCTATTAAAAGCAAACATTATAAATCAAATGGGGAATAATTGTGCTTTGTTTCGCCCGGGGTCAGTGTAATCAGCCGTTTGCTCTTTATATTGTATCAGAACCTCCAACTTATTACATATTCATTTTTATATGTATACACACGCTATAAATTATTTTATGTACACATTTGCCTCTGTTAAATAACCAAATTGTGTAGTAAATTAATGATTAATAATTATAGACTTTAAAATTGATAGCTTTTTTCTTTGATGTTTTAATGAAGTTTGGGAACCACATTTTCTAGTTTAAATAGCCACTGGGTGCTAATTTCGTTATATTTATTGCTTTAAAATAGTAATATTTTATGATTGAAGCTATTCTGATGATGATTCTATCATACTACTTTTGCAGTTGTCAACTTTCGCAATGGCCACTTTCTAGGTGCTTTAATATGGCACCCCATCACGACCCCAAGGAGTCATTTGATCTATCTGTCCCTATAGTGAGATCACCATCACCATCATTTCAGCCACAATGACGTCCACTGCTGGACATTTCCCAAGCACCGCCATTTCAACCGGTTGTGGTATTTTGCTACAAACAACACATTTTTTATTGTATTTATATATAAGCTGCTTTTAAGCTGCTGGTGTATCCAACAATTCTTGTTATAAATTTATGTTTTCATGATTCATTCTTGTCATCATATCATGTGATGTGTGTGTGTGTGTGTCATGTCGTGTTGTTATTGTTGTTTTTTTTATCATATTATTATGACACTCACTTAACTCATTTTACATATGTTTGAGCATTGATACCGCTGAAAAGCAAAACTTACTTACTACTTACCTAGTTACTTACTTACTTAATTACCTTTGACTGTGTTTACATCCAAAACTGTATTTTAGATAACTAATTTTCTCTTTTTCTAAATCTTTGAATATTTTTATTCTTTGATATTTTTCATTATAAATTGTCATCTGTCAGTTTTCTTTTTCTATGCTATAAAGCTAAGGCCAGGTCTTCATTGTGAAGCTAGTGTTCTAAGGCTGGATACACATTGTGAGCCGTTTTATTGGTTCTGACCGACAATCAAACATGAAGTAATTTGAATTATGTTTGTATTGTTTAAAACATACTTCCAGAATATTTGACAGAATCTATAAAAGCGGCCGACAGACCTGGCAAAGTTTCAGTTTACGGTAGTTTGCCCTCAGTTTACGGCAATTTGCCCTCTGTTTACAGCAGTTTGTTATAAGCTCATGTGTATTAACAGAATCTACTAAATACAACAATTTAAAAAACCGGCCAAGTGCGAGTCGAACTCGCGCACGAAGGGTTCCGTATCATTGTCTATAAAAATGGCAAAAAAACACGTTTGTTGTATGGGAGCCCCCTCAAATATTTATTTTATTTTAATTTAATTATTTATTTTTAAAGTACCAACTACCTGTTGACGGAACAGAAATACATCATCTGTGAAAATTTCAACTGTCTAACTATTACGGTTCATGAGATAGACGGACAGACAGATAGACAGACAGACGGCGGAGCCTTAGTAATAGGGTTCCCGTTTTACCCTTTGGGTACGGAACCCTAAAAACTAAACGTGTGTGAATTCTGTGACTTTCTCCCTCCGATGCAGTTGCTATAATATATTATGAATGTGTTAGTTTTATAATTTTAATGAACGTGATTATTTTTTTATTTTATTTATTATTTATGATTTCAAAAACAATGTGAATTGTTCCTTAATAAATTTGAATTTACTTGAATGGCTGAGACTATGGAGGACCTCAGTACAATGCTCGATGACCTCAGTAGAGCTTATGAAATAGTGAGTCCTAAAATGAACATGGACAAAATGAAGTTCATGTCAAATGCCCATGCAACACCTACCCTCATGAGATCGGAGACCTACACTTGAAGTTGTGGACGATTATGTTTACCTAGGACAAACTGTCCAGTTAGGTTAGGTAGGTCCAACTTCGAAAAAGAGGTAAATCGTCGAATCTGAGTCGGCTGGGACGCGTTCGGGAAGCTACGTAATATCCTCTCGTCTTCTATACCATAGTGTTTCAAGATGATAGTCTTTGACCAGAGCTTGTTAAATTGACAGTGATGACCTATGACACAGAACGTGATCGCTCACAACGGGCTGCATTAGAAGGCTACAAGTCACCCAAAGGGCAATGAAGAGGGATATTCTTGGAGTTTCCCTACGTGATCGAATCAGAAATGAAGAAATCCGGAAAAAACAAAATCATTATTATTAAAAATTCTGTTTTCTTCTTGGGATATCTAAAAGCTAATGTAATTCTCTTTTCCAGAAGCTCCTTGTGTTCCTGAGAATCTGGGAATTATGGATAAGCTTTTTGGCGTCACGTGAAACCAAATGTTTGCTTTCACGTGACGCCAAAAAGCTTGTATGGAAAAACCGTATTACGCTCACGTTCTATCTCTTTTTCCAGAGTAAACAGTTGTAACAAGTACTAATATTTTTTTCATATGTTCCAGAACGTTGAAACAAATATATCTTCACACAAAATGAAAAGGAATATAATCACACACTCGAAACACAACTTGCCACTTGTTATTTGAATTCGCAGACAGATAAGTCAGTCGACACCAAACTTGGATATTGGTTGAACCACACTACTTACTAACGGTATCCCTTTCTTCATACTGCTAATAACTTCCTAACTACTCCTAACAATCCAGCAACTAAAGTTGAGTGTATAACAAGCCACAATTTTCGCAAAATCATTATTCATGGTACCTTTCAAAAGATAATTAACGTGAACAATGCACCTCTAACAAGACGACTTTCTAATACATCCGAAGGTGTTATAGTTTCACGGGAATAGTTAATTAATTCCCAAGTAATCCATAGCGTTGATCCACTGCGCTAGGTATCTATTATCGTATCTTGATCCGATATTGAGATTGGTAAGTCAATGTAACAGGTATAACAGGCGTATAGCGTGAAATAGCGCTGTGACGTCTATCGGTCTTGATAGCTTAAAAAAAAAAAAAAAAAAAAGTAGTAGAAGAAATTTTGAGAATGAAAAAAAATAATTTGTACCACCTTATTGGGGGAATATTTATGTAGAATGAAGCTGGTGATGAAATAAGCTTGTAAATGATAGAGAGTTCACAAGATTATTGCATTATTTTGATGGTAACAATGATGTAGCTGCATAGGCATGCATTAACATCTTTAGTTTAAGGTGAGTGAATAAGAATAATTTATTTGCTGAAAATATAGGTATTACCAGTTTGTAAGAGGTTGGTGGTTTAGGTACAGTCCATATTTTGCCTGTTTAGGGAATGCAAGTTAACTTTACATTAATACCTAATAGGTACTTATTTTACTAAGATATTACACGGAATATAGAGAAAATATCTATTAGGATTTTTAAAGTAGAAAATAAAATTAGGATTTTTAGTGCCTTAAACTAGTTATTCAAATCTTTAAAGTATTGTAAATGGAAAACCGAAGGACTGATATCCTTATAAATCTAGATGAGATATAATATCGTACTAATCGCTCTCTTTGTGTACATTATATTAGTCAAATCTTCCTAAAACATCCTCATTGTACTCGTATCAATATTTTTGCTCATATTTATTTAACCAACACATCCTCATCAATTTCTTTGTAACAAAATTAATATTGATTCTTAATTACTTAACCGCGCGTCCAATCAGCCATCAACTTCCAAGTTATCGCCACATAATTGCTACTTTTAGATTCACAGTAGCACTACGTTAAGCCGAGGCTATCTAAATGTCACCTTATTTAACTTTAACACCAGGTTAATTGACCATAAATTAAGTGCTGACTTAAAGGTTCGCCAACTCGCTTGTTCCTCCTTCCCTTACATTTAGCTACCTTTAATTTAACACAACACTTTGTGCTCTAATTACGTCCATGTTCGTTTTTGTTTTGTTTGGAAACCATTTTTCTTTTTCGAAATTCTTTTCATTGTCCTCTTTTTTTTGTTTTTATTTTTATTTTTGACACTATGACGCCGATGACGCGTCACCTTTTTTTATTGCTTACTATTCAAAACTCTTTTTTGTTTATATGAGAGAAAAGGTTAATTTGAGTTTCATGAATTGTTTGTCGCGAATTTTCGAAGTGTTTCGTGTCACATAAATAATTCAAATTAATGTGACGTGTTATTCGCATAAGATTGAAAACATTAATCACATCAGTTGGCATAAAAAACAAGTCAATACGTTCTGCATCACCATTTTGAAACGATTTCTTGGAAGCGTTTCATTATTACAATAATGTTTTAAGTGTTTCGACCAAAGTCTATAAAGTTATTCAGATTAGATATTTTATGCTTCGTTAATTAATAATTTAATATTTTACGATAACTTTTACGGTGGTTTTTACTATCTAGGTATTTACTAATGTCATTAAAAAATACCAATTTCCTTTACTGAACATTTTCTGTTTCTCCCAATTAAATTATAAGAATAATGAAGGTTTCTTAAGTTGGCCTTCCGTTTGTCCAGTCGAACTTTGGTGTTTTACGATTCTATTATCTATAATGAGCTAAAAGTCTTGTTTTCCATAAAAGGCTGTATCGGACTAAACTACTTCAATTGCAATTTTGAAACATTCTGAAACAACTATAATAAGCTTTAAGTCAACAAAAAGCACATCTACAAGACTAAGCTAATGCGAGCACCCGCACACTAATGCTTCTTTCCTGTTATCTAACAAAGCCACCTGTCTCGAAGCATTGACTTTGTTTGTGTCGCGACCCGTCCCATTCTAATTAGCTTCTGTAACGACGAGAGACAGTCCATTAATTATAACAGAAAACGCGGTTTGATCCGTACAAACGATGTTGGAAAAAAGTTACAAAAGTTTAACCTTACAACTGAAAATTGGGAACTTTGGATCAACATCTGCCACCGACTTACAAGCGCGGTTGTTTCAACTTTTTGACGCAGCGTGTCTAGTTTTTTGCTACGACTTTTGATGTGATAGTTAAAAATTTTGGTGATAAGAAATCTGGCTATATTTTACACCTATTTCATCTTAATTCTGATTCAAGAGAACATGTCTACCAACATTTTAATATGACCACAAAGTCCAAATTACTTATTCTCGAAAATCCTTTCACGCAAAAATTTTTATGTCAACCTTTAAAGATGTTTGCTCTCAAAGTAGCGTTCTTATTCACTGATTTTATTAACAATACAATAAAACACATAACTGCTACCTGGAAGACGAGGCAATAAAATCAAAAAGGTATCATATCGTAATTAAAAGTGACACGTGAATAAAAACACTTTATTAGGCAGTCTCAGTACGAATATGGCGGCTCACCGTGAGTCAGGAATAAAATTGGTAACGGTTAGTATGCAACAAAATTAAGTTAATCGTTTTCATCGTCATTGAGAAGAGGAAAGTCATCTGCCTTATTAATTGCGTTAGGGAAGCGTTCTTCATATTTGTCTTAAGTTTAACGAAGTTCGTCTCATGAACTTAGTTACTTGAGACTGAAAATTTAATTACAAAATTCTTTGTTGTAGCGGTTTGGTAAGGGGATCATGAGTTTCATAATGTCTAAGACGATCTTAGACCAGCTGATTGCCTAAATCTCCAGGCTAGTGTGGCAAATAGTACCAGCCTTTCATTGGGGTTTTTAAAATGAATCCAGCATTCTGTTTTTTTTTACAGTACTTTTTCCCCAGCTGCGTCAGTCACGAGCTAAATAGCTATCTAACGATTGCGTGTTGCCCATTCTCAATATTTACGTTTTTAACCCAATTAATTCCCACCTCCAAAAAACAGGCAGCGTATCAATTTATTCGTGCATTTCCACAATTTATTGTAACACCAGTTACGCCACTGTTTCCTAAAAAAATATCACTGTATATAAAATTGTGACAGCTGGTGATTTACGCCCGAAACAAAATCTCTCATGAGTTATGTCCTTTTAAACGCGACACTTGCTAACAATGCAGCTTTCTCTTTGTCTCTCTACGTAGGCGTCTAGATTGTTTAGTGCCTTATGCTGGTATGATGTATGGAAACCCGACTTTTGATGTCACATCGTTATATTAAAAACGTAGAATGGGTTTTATATTAGCGCGTTAAATAAAATTTGTGCAAGGTACAATGTGGAAATATTCGTTTTTGAGTCATTATTTGTCTTCTTAAGCCTGTAAACCACCCAGTATTACATGTATGTTTAATTCCTACACGTCATTGTTCCGTTCGTACTTTTTTATTCCCTTTTGAGGCGTTATCAACATCAGCAAGAATAACGGTTACAGGTGATGTACATTAAAAATACTACATTCTGATAGTAGCCAGTCTGTTTCCAAATAGCAAGTATTGAAATGATGAAACTATAGACAAACCAAGGCAAGTATTGAAATGATGAAACTATAGACAAACCAAGGATATAAATATGTCAAGAAAGACAGTCAAAGCTGTAAACTGGTCAAAAAAATGCGTCCAACCGTTGGCCGCAAAATGCACGCACACTAGAATAACACAATGACAGCACAATGATGTTGCACGGGTGTAAGACGTAGCTGGATGAGCTACGTCTTACACCCGTGCAACGTCATTCTTACAAAGTTGGCCTGTTTATTTTAGTTCTTTTGCAACGCGTCACTATCTAGACATAAAAATAAAACAAACAACAAAGAGACAAACATAAGGTATTTCAGTCACCATTTGATAGGAGACCGTGTAGACGCCAGAGAAGACATTGCCATACCGTCCGGAAAGATAAAAATTGCAAAATAGAAATACTTTTTAAGAGGCTTCTGCTAAATGGTCAGTAATTCATACAATACTGGGTGTTGTATCAAGATACATGCATTATGTATTAGCACTAAGTTTAATAATTATTAGGAATTATATTTTTTCAACTGGCGATCCTTACTTAGGAGAAGTTTAAGTCATTCAACGTCAAGATGTTCTTTTTGTGACAAAGCAAGAAGTAAAAAAAAAGGCAAAGCTACATGACACCTCCATGACACAAAGAATAATTTAAACGAACTGTCACATCAGTTACCTTGGATGCGACATTTGCACTCGTAATTATTTTATTTTCTGAGCGCAGACACAATCGCGTCTACGATCAACGACATATCGCGCTTGACGTTCGAAATTCAAAACAATAATAAGTTGGAGTTCCTTTATTTTTTTACTGATAAATTATTCATATCATAATCCGAGTGATGGGAGCGATCGCGGGACCGCTTTCCGTCGACTCATCCGACAGGTCTAATTTAATGCGTGCATTTATTATTGGTAATGGAATTAACCGAGCCCGATTATCATATGATTTGATGGACGCACTATCTCCCGATCACTGGTTCGTGCCGCACACTGCACTTAAAAAAACCGACTGGGGCCCACAGACGACGTGGTCATTACGGCTAATTATTGTTATCTTTATGGTAGCAATCGGTCTGCCGTGTTCGTTTAGTGCCCGTCTTTCGATAAAACGCTACTTTATAACGCGAATTCGATGTCATTTTGTGTCCCCAAAAAGGTTGAGAGCTTTTTTCGGGCTAACTATCATTTGTGTCGAATTTAGTTTTTGTTTTATAATGACAGAGCGGCGCGGAGTGCTCGGCTCGATTGTACGTTACCTTCATTATTTGCGATGATACGGATATTCCTGCTTATTTCATTAAAATTATCTAGTGGTCTTTTTTCCAATTATAATCGAATTAGGTGTTTTAAAGCACTTTTTCTTTGTGTGTGCCCGGAAGTCTAATAATCCGTGTTCTCATACTTGGTTGACTCTGACATGTAAAACCAACAAAGTGTTCGTTTGAAACATTCAAATGTTTGAGCATTCCAGTCACATAAAGTAATCCGTTCCAGCGTATCCATTGTTCATATTAGTGAGCGGAGCGTATTTAGTCACGTAGCTGTACTCTAAAACGTTTACATTATGTACGCGGATGGCGGAAAATGCGCATAATCTAAGTTCCACCTGCTTCAGAAAGATAATCCTTTCTTTGATTTTTTCTCTCTCTCTTTACACATGAAGAAACGATTGTGAACATCAGGGAGACCGTGACAAAGAGGATAAACGCATTCAATTTTTAATGTTTACTCTCTCTTGAGGAAAAAACATCGCTCTACATAAATTTTAATACGTTTTTTTTTAGGCCGTCGTAGACTTCTATTTCTTTTGGCTTGGCAGTGGAATTCCAAAATGACATAAAATGTTAGAAAAAGTCAAATTTTAAACTTCCCATTTTCTACATAAATAGGTAAATTAATGCTTAACCAGAGCAGAGATAGTCGTCTTTAGGCGAATCTAAATAAGCGGAAAAATGCTCAATTTGGCTGGCTAAGTCGAGCACCTGCGCTAGACGTGACCGCTCGCTGCAACGTAGAGAGGGCGCAGGTTGAAGGAAATTAAAAAAGAAAGCCTGTTTAAAGAAGTTATCCTTTATTATCTTGAACGTGCTTTTGAAGTCACGTACAGAAAATATGTTTGAAGCTTTGTCCTAGATGAGTTTTTGAAGCTGCATGATGTGATTTATTAAATTCAAAAAAAAGAAAAAAAAGGTCAAAGGTTTATTTTTGTAATAATTTATCGTGTAGTCGCTCTCTCTAGCTTTTTTTTCCACACATCCCCACGCTCGGAGAGTTCCAAGTAGGTTGGAAAAATGGAGGAACAAATTAAGATACAGTTAAGCACAGATGATAAATCAAAAAGACTTAGCAGTGGAAATAGGATCTTTGGAGTTTTGGAGAAGAAGCATCCTTTTATCCCTACATAGGAGAACATTGGGTTGTTAAATACATGACAGCTGTCACTGCAATAGAATAGACTACTCTTTATTATATATGTTACGGCTAATACCCGAAGTGCGGCTACACCTAGTTTTAGCCGGTTAGAACTAGGTGTTCGCTGCAAAGTCATCTACTGTTATTGAATCATTTGGGTTAGGTTAGGTTAGAACAGTAACCATTAACAAGCGAAGGCGAGCGAGCGAAGCGAGCGTGCCACGGCAGCGGCCGCCGAGCGCCAGATCCCCTCTATTGTTGGTCGAAAACAATCGGCTCGTACTAGGTTTAACCAAGAGTAAATGGCTACACCTAGTTCTAACCGGCTAAAACTAGGTGTAGCCGCACTTCGGGTATTAGCCGTAACATATACATCATTTGTATCAAATGTAGACATTTTACATAGGGTGACACAATGGGCGGTCTTTTCGATATAAGCGATCTTATAAAGACAACCTTTGGATGGATTAAGGGGCACTGAACGATAATTGCGAAACATTGGTACTATCACGACTTGACAGGTGGATTGTTCAATAATAATGATTCAGGTAAAATATATATAGACTGCCTCGTCGGTCTAGTGGTCGCATGCGCGACTGCTGAGCATGTGGTCCTGGGTTTGATTCCCAGGTCGGGCATAGTGTTATTGAGATTTTACATTAGGAATTCCTCAGTAGCAGCCTGGAGTCTGGATTTGTGCCCGGTTGATGGCAATAGGCTCGCTCCCTATTACATGGGACTTAAACATAACCGGCGAAATGTGGGTGTACTATATTACACCCACATTTCGCCTGTTCAGGGATTACAGGCGTGATGTTATGTTTATGTATATATATATAATAATTTATTAAAATGTTAATTCTTTATTCCTTGCAAAAACGACTACCTACAAATAATTTCGTAAATTTTTTACCATAGATATACGCTTCCACTAGTACACACATAACCATACAATTCAATACTTTATCATCAGGACACTGAGAACTAATCACATATCCCAAATCAATCAGCATTCACGAAAAGCGATAGGTCAAAAAAATAGACCATTACACTCCTAAACATTTGGTAGTTGGACGCAAGTGTGAAGTGATTAATCGATGTTGGCGCTCACATGCGACGGGGTGTTATTTTGGAAAGAATGTGAGGAACGTGCTTCCTCGCTGACCCCCCAATGACCCCCATTCGACCCCCCTGCGTGAAACAAATACGCGATGCGACCATGCTGGCCATTCGTTACTGCGATCTCCCATTTGAATGGTGTAGTGTCTCAATTCTGTTTTGTTTTTGGTTCGACAGTTTTGGTACGTTCTGTTGTGAGCTTTTTGGTTGTAGTGCCCTACTTCTGAATGACAAAACGGGGACGGTTACTGAGAAATGTATTGTGTGCGGTAAGGTGTTATTTTGAATAGAACGTTATATCACTAATTGAAGTTTATCGGAGCCAAAGGCTTTACTCGGTTCTTGCTATGCAACACTCTTGCTTGAAATGGGCATATTTTATTGTCTTGTAACAACACTTCTTTTAGAATTTATTCTTAAAGGTTGTAACCCGATTCTTTTGCGTTAATCTTCTTGATTCAACACTCAACATCTTAATCTAGATAGACTTATCAATTACGGGATCTACACTATAACTTCACACTACCATCTGTGGACATATCACCGCATTAGCATTTCAGACCCGCTTTTTAAATCACCACGCACAATATCATCTTTCACAGCTCAACGAGAGTTATTATATCTTCCAAAAAAGGGGAATTTCGCATGAGAATATTTATAATTTTAGTCCGAAGGTTCCATTGTGCATGCTTCGAGGAAACAGGAAACCATTACGGCACCATGTGCTCGGTGTCATACCAGTTTCGGTGATACCTTGCGTCATTTAAATGTCTTTTGTGTGACATTTTTTTTTTTAATATTCGCAGAATATTGTTGGAAGATGGGATCCTCAGACTTGTGAAGGTTATTTATTGCGTTGAAGAAGATCGTGGCACACGTGCTACGCATGATTAATATATTAATATAGAAAGGACGTAATTTTTAAGATTATGAAAGAGGCCAGATGCAAGCATCAGTTCTTCAGACTTTCATAACACTTTTCATACGTTAAGAAATAAATCTCATTTACATTCAATGCACGGCTTTAAGTTTTTAAATGGCAGTCACCAAATTAAACTTAGCAAGTAATTTGCGAATCAATTTTCAGTATTTTCAACACAAATATTTCATCAACCCTGATATTGCTGAACAATTTTTAAACACAGTTTCTACTAGATTTTTCTGTTGCGTTTTTAATATTTTTCAGCTCACGTGCGCTCTTTCAGTATCTAATGAATTTGTCCCAGACGATTTTAAAATAAGCCCTGTCATCGAGTCACATGTTTTATATAAATCGTGCTCTTAACGACGTCGGCACATAATAAAATTTATTTTTTAACGGCTTTATAGGCTTAGATTTGTAACTTTTTAACACCTCAACATATTTAGGGCTCATTTCAATACACGCGTGTGATAATGTCGTAAACTAAAGTTTATTGCGTGGATATAGTGTTATAATTAGAATTAGTAAAATAATTATAGTGCTTTTTATAACTTGAAGGTAGGTTTTATAGTTATATATAACTCAATTATTGAGTTTCGAAAACTGCTTTGAAAAAGAAGAGAAGTTAAAGCCTGACCTAATATTCTTATCAGAATCCACAGGGTATTATTATTTTTGGATACACTGGTTTTTTATGTTCAATTCTGGACTGAAAGTTTTTATAACACGAGTATTTTTCTACCACACTGTTATAATAAACATCCTTTCCAAATTAAAACACGCACAATTAAAACATTCGTATTATTATACCAGAAACATAATGAAAACAATTAGTTCCCTCCAACAAGTCTCACGTCAGTACAATGGTGATACCAACGCGTACAATCGTACATCCGGACACAAAATAGTTAAATATAACGAGTCATTACTTCAACCCCTTGATACACACCTTTTGTGTCACAATGTAAAGGTGAAAATAGACTATCCTATTAGCAGTTCAACAAAAAGCCAATTACCAAAAATGGTGCAATTTCATTTAATTTTCGCGGCCATCAATAGGATAACATAAGATAATATTTATTTTGTAGAACATGAGTACAGTATGAAGGTCGTATAATTAATATGACACCTCATATAGATGATATGATGTTTTGCCATATAAGGCGTACAAAATTAGATGCACTAGAATAAATCAGGCGCGTTCGAGCCCTCACGATGGGGGAGTGGCCCGGGGTGGGTCGTCTTGGCAGTGTCGCTAATGCTTTTAATACCCTGCCCTGGAGTTGCATTTCTACCTCTGTCGAGTGGTCAAGGCCTATTAGATGGACAGGGTCGTACGGACGGACCGTCATCTACCCCGGTCACCAAGGACAGTGGAACCGGCGAGAGATGTCATGCGGTGTCCCACAGGGATCGGTCCTGGGGCCGCATCTGTGGGTCATTGGCTACGACTGGGTGCTGCGTGCCGACCTCCCTAGCGGCGTCAGCGTAGTCTGCTACGCTGACGACACGCTGGTCCTGGCGCAGGTCGCATCAGGCGGCAGCCGAACTGGCGGCACAGGGGGTTGCGATAATCGTCGATAGGATCCGGCAATTGGGACTCGAGGTGGTATTGCACAAGTCCGAGGCCATGTGTTTTATGGTCCTCGGAACGCGCCACTGTCGGGTTCCCAGATAATGGCGGGAGGGGTTCACATCGGCGTCGAGTCGCCGATGAAGTACCTGGGACTCGTCCTCGACAGCCGGTGGAACTTCGTGGAGAATTTTCAACGTTTGGCTTCCAGACTGGAGCAGGCCGGGGCTGCCTTGAAGCGGCTCCTGCGCAATCCAGGGGGTCCAAACGCCTCCTGCCGGAGGCTCTATGCGGGGATCGTGCGGTCTATGGCCCTTTACGGGGCACCGGTGTGAGCGCGTTTCTTAAAATCGCGCGGCTGCGACCAGCCCAGCGGTTGAATGCGTCCCAGAGGGTCATGGCCATCAGGCTGGTACGGGGTTACCGCACGATCTCCCGTGAGGCGGCGAGCCTCGTTGCCGGACTGTCGCCATGGGACCTGGAGGCAAAAGTTCTCGCACACATCTGAGAGTGGCGCGAGGAAGCGACCGGAACGCCGAAACTCCGCTACCGCGAGAAATTGCGGCAATTTTTTTGGACATTCAGCAGACATTAGGGGATGATGCTGTACCCTTTTCTACGGTTTGTACTAAGTGGCTGAATTTAAAAGAGGTAGATCAAGCTGTAGAGATGACCCGCGTTCTGGGCGGCCTTCAACTTCCGTTACGGAAGGAAAATGTCAAAAAGGTTGAGAATCTGATTTTGGAAGACAGAATAATAACTATAAAACATATAGCTGAGATCCTAAAGATATCATTTGGTAGCATACGATCCATTTTAATTGATTCACTGGGGTTCAAAAAGTGTCGGCAAGATGGGTGCCACGAATGTTAACCGACGAAAACAAAAAGCGACGTTTGGAAATTTCTAAGCGTAATCTCGAAATGTTCCAGCGTGATTCGGATAATTTTTTCCATCGCCTTGTCACCATGGACGAAACGTGGGTCCACAATTTCGATCCTGAAACTAAGAGGCAAAGCATGTCTTGGAAACGACCGTCCTCTCCATCCATTAAGAAATTTTGAGATGCTCCTAGCGCTGGCAAAGTTATGGCCTAAGTGTTCTGGGATAGTGAAAAATTCTTTTTATTTGATTACACGCCAAAAGGCCAAACGATTACAGGACCCTATTAGGTATGCAAATTTAATCCCAAAAGTGCGTGAAGCGATTAAGGAAAAACGTCGTAGAAACTATCGTTGGGCGTGTTGTTTCTGCAAGATAACGCTCCTGCTCATCGATCGCAAGTTGCGCTCAACGCAATCCGCTGTGCTGGCTTCAATCTCCTTGACCACCCATCATATTCTCCGGATTTAGCCCCAAGTGATTTTCACTTATTCCCAAAATTAAAAAGGGACATTCGTGGAACAAAATTTTACGATAATGACGCGGTTATGGCTGCCGTAGAAGAGTTTTTCGAGAGTCAAGAAAAACATTTTTTTTCACAAGGAATATGGAAGTTAGAAACGCGTTATTCTAAATGCATTGCATTGGAGGGAGATTATGTTGTTGTAGTTATAAATTGAAGACCTTTTTGTTTTCGTCTTTTATCATTTGTCTGTGGTAATCTTTCAAAATAAAAAGAACGTTGCAAATTATTTTCACTTATTAAATATATCAGGTTATGGGCCTAGACTCACAAAATTCTTTCAAATGAAGTGAAAATAATAATAAAGACAGTTAAAGTAAAAGTTATAAAAACAGTAGTGCAGTTTTTGTAGCTCAGTGACTACATTAAAATTCGCAACGTTGACACTTGGTCGTGCCGGTAATAGTGTGATACAAAATCATCAGCTAATCTTCATCAGCTGAAATGTCTGCACAAGCAATGACTCTGATCGAACTGAATGGATAATTATCCCACGTGGAGATTCACGGTTCAAACATATCTTGAACATGAGGAGTTATGGAGTTTTATCACCTCAGTTGAAAAACTTGACCCAAAATTAGACACGAAAGCTAAGTCAAAAATCATTTTATTAGTTGATCCTATTAACTATATGCACATTCAAGAAGCCAAAACGGCGAAAGAGGTGTGGAACAACCTGGCTAAAGCTTTCGATGATAACGGTCTCACACGGCGTGTTGGTTTATTGAGAGATCTTATCACTACAACGTTAAATAGTTGTCAGAATGTCTAAGACTACGTAAATAAAATAATGGGTACTGCTCATAAATTAAGTAACATCGGTTTCTCTGTGAATGAAGAATGGCTTAGAACCTTATTACTTGCTGGGTTACCAGAAATGTATCAACCGATGATAATGGCACTTGAGAACTCCGGTTTGGCAATTACAGCAGATTCTATAAAGACAAAATTACTCCAAGATGTCAGAAAACCAGACACTGCTGCACTTTATGTCAATAAAAGTAAGAATAATTATGCGCAGAATGCCAAACAAGCTCCAGATAAAATTAACAAACCTAACAAAGGTCCGAGGTGCTATGTATGTGACAAATACAAGTACTGTAGAAACAAACGTAAAGAACAAAAGGCAAGTGAGAACTCCGGCTATGTGGCTGTATTTTCTGCAAGAACGACAGAAAATGATGATTGCTGGTATAGCGACTCTAGAGCATCAATGCATTTAACAACGCACCGTGACTGGCTTTATGACGAAATACCATCACCAGTGAACACAATTAAAGTAGCTGATGATAAAAAGCTTATTGTAAAAGCATGTGGAAAAGTGGATTTCAGTATTGTTGACAAAAATGGGAAGTCAAAAATGATTCAAATACAGAATATTCTCTTTGTTCCTGAACTAGCTACTAACCTTCTTTCTGTAAGCCAAATCATAAAAAAACGGCTGTCAAGTACAATTTGACAAAGAAGGATGTCAAATTTTTTACAAATTTTCTGAAGAAGTAGCAACTGCAAAATTAATAAACAATATGTACCGGCTAAATACAAAAAGTATTCCAGCATACATATCTGCAACAAAAGAAGATGATTGCTACCTTTGGCATCAGAGAATGGCACATTTAAACTTTGAAGACCTGCACAAACTATTGGAAAATACTGGTGTGAAAACGGAAAACAAAGATAAAATAGTATGCATATCTTGTTTGGAGGGAAAGCAAACAAGGAATTCATTCCCATCAGAAGGATCCCGAGCAAAAGCGATGTTGGATCTCATACACTCAGACGTATGCGGGCCGATGGAGGTTCAGTCCCTTGGTGGAGCAGACTACTTTGTCACATTTATCGATGATTTTTCGAGGAAATTATTTGTTTATTTAATTAAAAACAAGTCAGAAGTTTTTGAAAAATTCAAACAATATAAAGCACTAGTTGAAAATTAGCTTAATTTAAGAATTAAGACTCTCCGTACAGACAATGTTACAGAATATCTAAGTAATGAGTTTCAATCCTTATTAAAAACTTGTGGAATTCAACATCAAACATCTGCACCTTGTACACCCCAACAAAATGGGATGGCAGAAAGGATGAACCGCACCTTGCTAGAGAGAGCTCGTTGTATGCTCATTAATGCTAAGTTACAGAAGCAGTACTGGGCAGAAGCAGTGTCGACAGCAGCTTATATAACCAATCGCTGTCCAACAAGAGCTCTAGCACACTTAACACCCGAAGAAATATGGACTGGAGAAAAGCTAAATATTAACCATCTAAAAATATTCGGATGTGAAGCAATGGTGCATGTACCAAAAGAGAAGGTTAAGAAATGGGACCCGAGGGCAAGTAAAATGATATTTATTGGTTACAGCGAACAGACTAAAGGTTACAGGCTTCTAGATCCTAAAACAAAGAAAGTATTCATAAGTAGAGATGTGATATTCATAGAAACATCAGTTGCGAGAAATTGTACTATGCTACCATTGTCAGAGTCAGTACCAGAAACTTCTAAGAATAAAGATGATTCTATTAGTAATAATTTGAATTTACAAGAATCTTTTGAACAAAGTGAAACGAGTGATGAATCTTTTCACTCTGATGAAGGGTCATTATATGAACCAGAAGAAATAGTAGATATAACTGAGATAAATAATAATATAACAACAAGATCTAAAACTAGAATGATGAAAAATGAAGGTAGTACCTATATATGTAGCGATGAAGTTTCAAAACAGCAGGATACCCCTCAAACATACAGTGAAGCTATATCAGCAGATAATGTCAATGCAGAACAGTGGAAGCAGTCTATTAAAGATGAGTTGAATACACATGCAGAGAATAAGACTTGGCAATTAGTGGAGAAACTACCAGGTGTGCGGATAATTGGATGCAAATGGGTATTCAGAATAAAACATCATCCAACCGGTCCGATATATAAGTCAAGACTATGTGCCAAAGGCTGCTCACAGAAACAAGGCATAGATTATACTGAAACCTTTTCACCAACTGTAAGGTATGATTCCATTAGAGTGTTATTTTCAGAAGATGCTCAGCATAATCTAGAAATGGCCCAATTTGATGTGAAAACAGCATTTTTATATGGAGATGTAAAATAAACCATATATATGACCCCACCAGAGGGTCTTGGATCTCCATCAAATCTGGTATGTAAACTTAACCGTTCACTTTATGGTCTGAAACAAGCACCCATGTGCTGGAATCATAAATCTGATACTTTACTAAAGAAATTTGGTTTTGAAAATAGTCATTCTGATAGATGTGTTTATATTGGAAATGTTAATAATAGTAAAGTTTACCTTTTATTGTATGTAGATGATGGGCTCCTACTATCTGACTTGAGAAATTCATTAGATGTTGTCTTGTGTGAATTGAGAAATAATTTTGAAATGAAAATATGAGAACCAAAGAATTATGTTGGACTGCAGATAGAGAAGTCGAAAGGATGTATTTTCATTCACCAGACAAAATATGTTGAGCGACTATTACATAAGTTCAATATGCATAATGCTAATGGCAGTAATATTCCAGCTGACCCTCATACGACACTAGAGAAATGCTCTGCAGTCCTGGACTACAGTATTCCCTACAGAGAGGCTGTTGGATCCCTAAAGCACCTGGCCATAGTAAGCAGACCTGATATTATGTATGCAGTCAGTCTGGTGAGTAGATATCTCAATAGTTATGATCACACACATTGGAATACTGTCAAGAAAATAATGAAGTACCTAAAAGAAACTAAAAGTTTTGGTTTATGTTATAAGTCATCTAAGCATAACATAGTGCAAGCTTATTGCGAAGCAGACTATGCCAAAGACACATGCACACGTCGTTCACTGAGTGGTTATGTATATATAAAAAATGGAGCTGCTATAACATGGGCAACACAACATCAGCAGAGTGTTGCTTTATCAACTACGGAGGCAGAATTTGTGGCTGCCTGTGCTGCAACTAAAGAAGCTTTGTGGTTAAAAAAACTTTTAATTGATATAAGTGCATTTAAACAAGATTCAGTGTGCTTAAATATAGACAATCAGAGTGCGATCTGTTTAATTAAAAATGTGGACTACTTAAACGCTGCAAACATATAGATGTCAAGTATAATTTTATTAAAGAAAAGTATACAGAGAAAGAAATTGATTTGAAATATGTTTGTACCAACGAGCAATATGCTGACTTGTTTACAAAGGCTTTACCTAAAGATAGATTTATGTATCTTCGAGATAAGATAGGAGTTACTAATGTAACTAATTAGCTCATATTGCTTTATGTTTTTATTAGTATAATTTTGTGTTTTGTTTGCAAATGTAAGAAAGTTGTCTTTAGGTATGAGAGTAAATTTTGTTTGTCATATTAATGAATGCAAGTGAAGTCTAGGTTGCTTAATTATATCTTTAAGTTATTTTCATGTTCTTGGTTATGTTATAAAGAAAGGCTCCAATTTGGTAAGAGTGTTGTAGTTATAAATTGAAGACCTTTTTGTTTTCGTCTTTTATCATTTGTCTGTGGTAATCTTTCAAAATAAAAAGAACGTTGCAAATTATTTTCACTTATTCAATATATCATATGTAGAAAAATAAAATATTTTTGCTTAAATCTTTGCATTTTTTAATATTAATTCCAAGAATTTTTTGATTCATAATAAAAAATAACAACATATATTTTACTTATTTATCATCTAAAAGCTGGTTTGAACAGCTTAGAGATAATATTTGGGATATTATAAATTGCATATCAAATAAATAATCGCCTATACATACTCATCATTTATATTCTTTTTTACATCAAATAACTTACTTCACTACAAATAAACTAAATGTTTAACAAAACTCAAACTGCAGATAATTCGAAATTATACATCAATATAACATTACTTTTTTCCTCATAATGCAATACAGTTAAATTTATTTTTGTACAAAAATACTACATACATAGCATAAGTACTGACTGCACAGCAAATTTTCCATATTTCATAGCAAAATAACTATCCCAGTCGCATATTAACCAGTAAGTATAACAAAACCTGTTCATCATATTTGTCTTAATTTTCAAGAAGCCATGCTCGGCAAATTTAATGATTATTATAACAAAAAAATCCTTTTACATTGCATTATTTCTAAAAGCAGAACAAATTAACTGAAAAAAGGTTCGCTCGGTCTATCATTTATAGACTGCACAGCAAATTAACCAGAGCGTATATACATTCTTTGCCAGATTGAATCATTTGGGTTAGGTTAGGTTAGGTTAGAACAGTGACCATTAACGCGCGAAGACGAGCGAGCGAAGCGAGAGTGCCGCGGCAGCGGCCGCCGAGCGCCAGGTCCCCTCTATTGTTGGTAAATTCAGTTACCAAAACAAAAACTCTTCATCAATATCCAATTTAACTAAATTACTATACGTTTAAATACTACCCTTCAATAAATTACAATTTTGTATCTAATTTTATATTTTTTTTCCTGATCTCATTATGTGGTAATTAATAAATAATAAGACGACTGTGACTAATAAAATGCTGTTTTATTTAGAAAAACTGCTGTACATAATATAAAAATAGAAGCTGTATTTAAAAGAAAAAAAGTTAACATGTATAATGTGCATTTAGATTATTAGCTGTGCATTGATGAAAAAGCTTTTGCTTTAGGAAAAATCGCTGTACGCTGCGAAAATAAATTGTAGTGTGTTTAGTGATATTTTGAGTTGAATATTTTGCTGTGCAATCAGTAATTTTGATGGGAATTCGGAATCTTATTGCATAGAAAAAGGATATTTTTTGATTTGCGTTTAAATACTACCCATAATATTTTACATACAAATCTAAGTTCAAATATATCATCACGGACCATATTTTTGGAAAAATCGTTTATCAGTTCATTTTTCTGATAGGTTTTTCCAATACCGACTAAGGTTTCAGCGAAGGCCGCCACCGCCGTATAAAACCAAATGCACCACTTCACATAGTGATTTTCTCATTGTCGTTTACTCAGCAACTGGTAGCTTGTAATATTATTTTATATTATATAATAATTATATTATAATTATTAACAGTTCCGGCGATGAATCTTATAATAAAGGAACATTAAGGCTTGTCCACACTGGTGCGATATCGTGGGCGCGACGCGACTCTAGTAGCACTATTTCTTTTTCGGTGCCTGTCTCGCCCGCGATATCGCACCAGTCTGTACGAGCGTTTATAAGTGTTAAAATTGAAAGGTTCAAAATATAATAAACATTTACATCAAACTGAATGGATAATTATAATATAAACACTATTATTGTTCTGGTTTGTATTAATTAACACCATAAGCATATCTTTTGGATTTAAGTTTCATGCATGTACTGCGTTGATTGACATTCGGTTCAATATTTTATCTGTAAACGTGGAAATATTAACCAGAAACTTTATTTACGACCGATTTTTCAATCGTTGGATAACTATTATCAAAACACATTTTCTATACAAAAGCCGTCAAACCGTCATATTTATTGCTCAGATAAAGTTATCTGACGATTGCAAAATCAGGATCTTAAAGAATTATCATTGTTGTATAACACGTCCACAAAATTGCTGGCTTCAGAAAGGATTACCCCCAATTCTTTACTCTGTTGTTTCTACTAATGATGCTCTATACGTAGTGACTTGAGCTCAAGAATCTATCAGGTACATTTGTGATAATCTCATAAAGAGTTCACAGTCGATTCACCCAAAATTTCATAGCAGCATAACAAATGCCCCAAATTAATTGACTCGTATCGTAATTTAGGACGCAGCGGGCGTACAAAAAAAGAAACGTCCGGAGGCTTACCGTAATCGCTGCGTAAAAGGAACAAGTGTAACAGCGTCCCAACATTGGCTTGGCTCGGTCCATAGTGTTGTACCAGGCTTCCGTGACCAATCGTGACGGATAGGGCTAATTTATCACAGCGTACTTCAATTTTATAATAACGTGCAGGTTGCATGTGTGACTGAATATTCTATTACTACGGCTGCTCGATTAATCTTCAACGGTATGTTATTAGTGTCTAAGTTCGATTAATGACTGTTTGTTAAGTGATCGAGTGGGGTTTTTTTCAAGTTTACCATTTCGCTTTAGCTTGAATGTGGTTTTAATAAAAATGTGGTGAATAGGACCTATTTTATTTATTTGTGCACAATTTATTACCTAAGTTTACGCTGTTGACATTACAATATATAAGGCCGCCAGTAAAAGTCACAATACCGGGGGGTATTGTGACTTTTACTGGCGGCCTTATATGGCGGTACTATCAAAAGTCAATTTTAATAAATTGATTTCTTTTTAACTGAAACTCCGTACTGGAGTTCTGAAAATCCCGCAATCGCTATTAACATAACATAACATCACGCTTTGTGTCCCCGAAGGGTCGAGCAGAGGTGTACCTATAGTACACCCACATTTCGCCAGTTATATTGACATCGTTATTTATTTAAAGACTTTGGAAGTCTTACAGCTAAATACAATGGTGATAATAATAACAGTATGATAATCTGACAGCCAATTACAGGTCTTCACGTCTAGAGCTTGTCTGGTATAAAAGTACTGTGGAACAAAATATACACACTGCCAAATATTGCAAAAAAAAAAAAAAGATCATCACCTAAAATATATAAAAACTAATATAATTGCGACAGGTTATTTCCTCATTATATATCTTTATGTGTTCATTTCACAACTATAGGTAGAATATATCTTTTTTTAAAGCTCTAGGAAGTACAATCCGATACAAAAGATGGAATCTATTCAAAAAAGAAAAATTAAAAAGAGATCATCGTCCTACGGAATTGAACTTTCTCGTTTTATTGCACTAATATATAATTATACTGATGTCATAATCCGTCGTAATGGTAGCGACGGATACCATTCAACTTTGCCGGTAACTACAAGTTCTTACTGCACCGACGAACCAAGTTACACAGCCACAGAGTAACGAACAACCGCAGAAAAGCATTAAGATACTGGAAGTTCTGTATGTAGAGTAGTAAGACATTCTATTAAACTGTGGTTGTAAGTGGCTTAAGCTGTACTTAGCCGTATGGTAGCTGCATTGAGATTGTGGGTAATGGAATTAACTCGGACCGATTATCATATAATTTGATGGACGTGCTATCTCCGGCAGGCTGCAATTGAACAAAAAACCCCGCGGCTACGTCTGGACCGACTATTAGATCTAATTACTGTTATCTCCTGCTCCGCAATTCTCATTTGTTTTCATTTTCCTTCTTAAGTTCAGTTGGTAGCCACAGTAATAATAACTTAATTAAAGAGATTACGTAACTTAGGTTTTCTAACTTAATTGTTTATGTAAAGTATGGGGCAGGTCAGTCTTGTTGGTCAGTCGCATTGTGACGTTGTAATTTAAAAACCACTTATGTTACTCTATATGTGTTTTGTGTCTAAGAAAATGTTAGTCTTACATTGTTAGCAAAATTAGCAAAGTTAATCTTATTTCTCACGATATTATAAAGTGTAGTCAGCCTTACTTAAATGATTAAATGAATGAATAAGAATGACGTATATAGGTATTCATTGATTAGATAATTAGAAAAAATATTTTTATTCAAGCCTTCTTTACTGAAAATCACATAAATTATTGCAAAAAAAAAAAAATACTCGACTAAATCAGTCGACAGTCAATAAAATATCTTGACCCAATCACTGTCAAGTTAATGAAACCTGTCCATAGCTCCTAGTTATTTAAAGATTCCAACTTAATTACAAAACGAAGTAAACAAAATGAGTTTTTGTGCCCCTTCCAAATGAATCTCTCCGAATATTTGAAATGAGTTTCATATTTTTATGAGTCAAAAAACGTTTAGTTAAGAATATTTTGTTGTAATTTATAGCATGCTAACGAATATGTCAATAAATAATGTTAGTAAGCCGCGTCACGCTCCCTATATGTTATTTGTAATAGTTTGTATTAAATTTCGTAGATAAGCGGATCTAGTCTACGTTCGAGTTTTTTTTTATAGATTAATGATGCAACAGGTACCGTTGCATCATCTTGGAAAGGTTAATTGAACAACCTATGGGGTTACTTGGAAATCAATTAATAGTTTAAAACATTAGAGATATATAAACGTAAACGAAGCAAAAGGAGTATACTAGAAGGATCATAGGAGATGGCGTTCTGTTGTTTCTGCCTTCCCCCATGCGAAGAAGCCGTGAGTTTATGGATATACGTAACATTTTAGATTAAAATAATAAAGTAGATCAGATAGCATGAAACTGTGGCAGTTGTATAACATGATCAACAGCTGATGCTCTACGTTTATTTATTATTTATTGCAAGACATCTTCGTGTCCACAATCAGGCCCTTGCAAGTTTAAACTTTTATATATCATGAAAGCCAGAATACACCAAACCAGCCACCACCCAGAGCCAGTCCTAAGGAATAAGGGACTCCGACCCCATAGACCTCGGCAGTTATTTATTTTTCAACCGGTTTCAATTGGAGGGTCCTAAAATGACAATATATTTTAGTTTAAGCAGCCCATCATCCATCTTGCTAGGCTGTTAATGAAACATTAATCTTAGAAAAATAATGAATCTCCGAAATAGTGATTCAGAGGAGTCACCGCAATCTTAACACGACACAATAATAAAAAGTTATTATGATTGTTTGTTCGTTAACCGGCTTTCTTGGTAATTAATACAAGCCGATATTTGCTCGAATGCATAAAATGAACATAAAAATCTCTCATTATGTAACATCTAACAGGTGTGTAGTCGGTATTATATGTAGCCTACGCTGGGTATAGGTTTTTAGTGGACTGATGATAACTTGAGTTCGAAGGCCATTATTAACATGTAAATGAAGGTTTACTTCATTGCTTCATTCGCATATCTAGTCTTTAACCATCCAATGTATTACATGCATGTACTTTTTTTGTTTTGATATTTTTGCTTGTTTTTTGTGGTCAATTTTGTTTGTCCTTATTTTATATAATTTTCACTGATATTTGTATGTCATCAATGACAAAACATAGTGCAACATATTATAATTTGTTTATAAGACCTTGAGCCTATGTTTGACAAATAAATAATTTTGATTCTGATTCTAACATCATTATCATCATCATTTCTGCCGAAAGACGTCCACTACTGGATACAGGCCTCCCCCAACATTTGAAGGGGGGGGGGGGATTTAGCCATAATTGCCTCTCAGCAGGCGGGTTGGCGATCGTAGTATGTTGTTAAAATCCATAGAGGACGCTGCTGCCCATGGTGTTATTCTTTACGTCCGGCACCACACGGAATACGAAGTCTTTAACATGAGATGAGAAACTATGTTTAGTCCCTAGCTCTATGGAAGACAGCCATGAATGAAGATGACAGTCAAAATGACAATCTTGTGAAAACATAGAAAATAATTTTATGATTGTAAGTAATAAGCTTTAAATGTTGTTTTTCTTTCCAGGTAAGGTTTATAAAACATATGTATAAAAGAAAAAAAAGAAGAAAAAAATGTAATAAATAAATAAAATATTAAATATATATTACATTTTTTTTTTATATATAATATATTTTTTGTATATTAAATAGAACATAACCAATTAAGTTCTATTTAATATAAGTTCGATGTAGAATGTAGGTAGTGGGTAAGTACATTGACAATAATAAAACCATTTTCTTTCCAGAACAACATAATTTACCTTATTATTTCAATATAGTCATCATTCTCCTCCCCTTATCCCAATTTATTTGGGGTCGACGCAACATGTCCCTTTCTTCCATACTTCTCTATTAGTCGTCATCTCGGTAGTCACCCCCTTTCTAGCCATATCATCTTTCACACAGTCCGTCCATCGTTTATTTGGTCTTCCCCTATTCATATAGCCATCGACATCCATACTCAAAACTTTCCTCACGACATTTTCCTCATTCCTCCGCATCACGTACCATACCATGATAACCGATTCCGCACTTATTTCAATATAGTATAGAAACATAATCCTGTAAATGTCCATTGCTGAAAGTTGTATTGCCAGTATTGACCGTTCTTGAATTTTTGGTTTGATGAAGAATAAAGTTTAAGAGCAATCTTGCGTTGAAGGTTAGGTATGTTTAAGAACCATTTATGACGATGCCGTTCAAATCTAGGCAAGTACCAATTTGACATCTTCAATTGATAAATACCTTCTGAGTTCATTTTGGACATAACTGACATCGGTGAAATAAAAACATCGTGTGGAAACCTGGACTTGTCTATACATCTATAAATACATACTTATAAATATACATACAAATAAATAAAATTAAACTGTCTGTTTGTAATGTCAAAATACCAGCTTTTTACTGAATGCATATGAATGCATATACGGTACGTATACCAAAAAACAATAAAAAAAAATGCTGTCTTTCTGTTTGTTCCGGCTAATCTCCGAAACGGCTCCGGTTATGACGAGACTTTCACTGGCAGATAGCGGATGTTATAAGGAGTAAGCTAGGCTACGTTAAACTAGGCTAGGCTAACGCGGGTGGAGCCGCGGGGAGCAGCTAGTACTTAATATAGATAAGTCTGAAATCGCCAAGCCGTCTTGAGAAAGTGTGGTGATCAATCCTCGTGTCTTATCAGTATGAGGAGAGGTCTTTGCCCTGAGGTAGGGCTATGATAAACTGGTGTTATAATGTATGAGGAAAAAACTAAAACCGATCACAAATGGGATTTTCTTTTTATATTTGTTTCATGTAACGTAACACTCAGTAGGTCTTTGGGCAAGACATTTTTTGTTTATACCCATAAATTGTTGAAACGTGTTTGTTCGGTGCATCGCCTTTCTCGGATCGTTTATGACTTTATGACAAAAAATTTACAGAACTGGTAGACTTTGTGAATGATTACGATTACAATGCAGAGTAGAAAACCGGGAAAATAATAATTAAGAAATCTAGGTAACTGTTGAGAGTTTTTATCTATAAAAGTAAGGTAATTTACCAATTAGTTATTTTTTTTTTAAAAAAAAAAACGTTGCCCATACTAGGAATTTCTCCTGTATCGTGGGTACAGGTGGGTCTTTATATAAAAGATCAATACGACGATAAAGCCAACAAAATTAGTATACCAACTTTATTTTAAGAAAACATTAAATAAAATCAAGCGCAAAGCAGAAATGTTATCATGTTTTTAACATTTCACATACCTAATTATAATCAGAATTCGAACTTAATAAGTATCAGCATACCTATACGAAGAACTTCCACTCATAAAAATAAGGATTATGCTCATTGAAATCGATGCAAGTTATAAAAACTCAACCACAAAGTCTTATGGATTCATCGAGTTAATTTTTACGATGATAAATAATATGTATAATTGCCAATGCACATACAAAAAAGTTAAGAATATACCCACAGGTTAAAATATCTTTTCCCAAATAAAAAAACAACTTCAAAAAAACCACTTCAAGGTGAAAAATAATTTAATTTTCGGAAGTCGGTGGCAAAAATGAAACAAAACTAAAGACAAAGATACTGACTTCCGAAACTTCAGTTATTATTAAAAATCGGTTGATTTTTTGTAAATAGATTGTACTACAATATAACGTCCTCCTTTATAAAAAGTCGGTTAAAAATATAATTCAAGCATGTCATCCAAGATAAGTCTAGACAGACTGTCAAAGCTGTGAACTCGTCGAAAAAATCGCGTCAAAATTTTGGCCGCAAAATTCACACACACTAGAATAACACAATGACAGCACAATGACGTGACGCGACTGTCAGACGTAACTGTCACGCATACCAGCATAAGAAACTTGGCCTGTTTGTTTTAGTTCTTTTGCAGCGCGACACTATCTAGTTACATAAATAATCAAAGTATGTAATATAGGTACATCTACCAACTACATTTACATCCTCAAACGATAGACCATTCAAACGATATCTGTACACAATATTATGTCTAAATAACACATTATTAAATGTCCAGATGCGTTAATTGTATTACCATTTACTCGATGCAACATTGTTAGCTAATTTAAAACGTCATCTGCTTAACGACACGTGAAGTATGCACATGGTCCTTTGAACGTGTTTTAGAGATATGTGTAAAGATATAAGCGTAAAATAAAATAAATATGAAATGCAAGCACTTCTGAAAAAAAAAAAGCTCTATGAAAAAAAAGGGTCATTATTTATTTACATTCCACATTCTGAACTTTGGTAGTAGGTTTTACAAAGACATGATCATTGTGGACCCTGTCGGGCACAGCAAAGTAGGAGAGGGGAATTTAAGAGGGCTTTAATCTACATATACGTCAAAACTAAGTACCCACAGGAACATTTTCATACAAACGAGGTCATTTCCAAGCCTCGGTTCTCCGTCAGGTAACAATTCGGATGATATCTGATACCAGGTTTCCAGAGTACGGATGGAGGAGGTCTAGAGCGCGTGGGTTTAAGCCGGGCAACTGATCAAACCGACATTTCATACCACTCCGGTATGAAAAACCTGTTAATTTTATATTTTATATATTAATTAAGTATTAATCTTTCCTCAAAATACCATTTCAGACTGCAATCTACATGGCCTTCACATGATCTGACCAAGATTATGTCTGGACTTTAAAAGAGACTTTGGCCTCCGAGTTTGTTTAGGCCTTTCTTCTCAGGGTAGTCAGATAGGAAACGCCGACCTCATCCATTTTAAAAAATATGATAAAAGTGTTTGTACAAACCTACTTACAGAAATAAAAATCATTTGTCATTTTAATAAAAAAATGTTCATGAAACAAAAAACCTCAAAAATAGCATCAAAATGTATAGAATGCCAAACACTCAGAACACACGCTCTCTGGTGTAAAGGCTTGTGTGATCAGTTGGGCGCTTTGGGCACTCTAGGGGGCTCCATCCGTACTCTGGAAAGCTGCTATCAGATCTCATCCCAATCGTTACCTGACGGCGAAACAAGGCTTCGAAATGATCTCGTTTGTATGAAAATGTTGCTCTGGGTACTTTAGTTTTGAGGGTAAGTGTTTAAATTAATACATGAAGCAAAAACTTTGTACCCCTTTTTAAGAGATGGAGGAGTATGAGGCACAATTAAAGTTTATATGAAGGAGGAGTACAGAAAGCTATATATTTAAAAAAAATATGCAGTAGAAATAATTTTAATTCTCTAAAATTCATCATTGTTATGTGTATTGTGCATTGATAGTAAGGGCTGCGCCTGAAGGGAGACTGATCTACGGCAGATAAAACTGTTTGGAGTCTGATCTGCGCACTGCCTTACAAGAAATCTTTAAAAATTCACACTCAAAAATATTTATCTGATAAAAACGCGTGTCCGAGAATCCGACTCGCTTCTGACAAGTTTTAAGCATTTAGTTTTACTTATCCGTTTAGCACCTCATTGGCATCTCGTATCAACAGAAACCTTCATCTGTACCATTTAAACACAATATTTTATCTTGTTACTCAACCCGCGGAGGCAAATGGCATCCTTAATACTATAAAGATAAAGTCTAATAAAAACTACATGCTGTGTGGTGCCGGACGTAAAGAATAGCACCACCCTATTTCTTCCCGTGGGTATCGTAAAAGGCGACTAAGGACTTACAAGAGAATGGGCAGCAGCATTCTCTATTCATTTTAACATCATACGGCGATCGCCAACCCGCCTGCCAAACGTGGCGATTATGGCAACCCCTTTCTTTGGGGGCCTATGTCCAGCAGTGGACATCATTCGGCTGAAATAATGATGAAAAACTGCATACATTAACGAAAGATTATACACACAACATCACACCTGGAATCCCCGATGGGTTAGGCAGAGGTGTACCTATAATACATAAACATTTCGCCAGTTATATTTAAGCCCCATGTAATAGGGGGCGAGCCTGTTGCCATAAATCGGATATATATCGAGACTCCGGGCTCCTACTAACCAATTGAATGTGGAAAAACCCAATAACCCTTAACCCTTTGCCCAACCTGGGAATCTAACTCACGACCTCATGACCAGCAGCAGCGCTTGCGACCACGACACCAACCAGGCACTCCAGTGATTATTTTCTGTTAAATACCAATTCAGAGCATCACATTAGCATTTTTAGATTAACATTCGCGGGATTAAAGCGGCCTATTCACTGACAAATTTATAATAATGCTTCCGAATGAATCGATATGTAGATTAGAATAACTTTTGCAATATCATAAACTTGGCTTTTGTATGTTGAACGCATTTAGGATGTCCGTTATTAAACTTCTATTAACTGGGAAGTGTGTTTTGTAATGGAAAACTGTTAATTTTTTGTCTGGTCTACATCAAAATTGGTTCAGTAATGTACGGTCCGCCTCAAAAATATGTATACATCGACAAAAATTAATCGAATTGTCTTACAATCTTTGTTCCATAAGTAAGTAACGATGTGTAGCCACAAAACATAACACATTGGCTCCGTATTTGTAGCTACATAAGTATTGAGTCAGTATTATGGAACCGAATAGACAGGCAAATAAATTCTTGTCGATGTATTTGAGGATGACCGCTTATTTTATACCTAAGTATGCTCCTTCCTTTTCTAGGAAATGAGACTTCGTTTCTAACTCCACATAATACTTAGGTAAACAAACTACTCCAGTATTTAAAGAATTGCATGCAGTATTTTTGAGGTAAATGAGTATTTTTAGCGTTTGTATTAATATACAAACACAGAAAAATTATTATTATCATATTATTTATTATAACAGTTTATAACAGTTAATTTGTTCAAAAATGTCACGATGTCTTTCTACAAATTAAAAGTGCAAACAAACAACCAAACCAAATAACTTAAACAAACGAAAAGTTGGAAAACATATCCCTACACAGTGTGCATCGTCTATCCAGCAATCTCCTGGGAGGCAGAACTTCCACTGTATATTTCTCGTCTGGTCTCGACCAAGTCTCTGGGCAAAAATTGGTTTTATATATTTGCAACTCTGTTTGTTTTAAAGATAACCAATCTCTTTTTCAATTCATACGATATTCCTCGACCAGCTTTTCTATTTAGATTGGCCCGTGCGCCGTTTGTACAAAGGATATGGCAATCGTCGGACGCGAAATCTTGTTGACATTATGCAGTTTTCTTAATATATTAAATCATGGCGACAGTTTAATGTAAGGTTATCTAGTGATTGTATTGACTACGCTTTGCGCTAGCTTTGAAATATGGATATAGACAAAGGCAATATTGCCGATAAATATGATTTGCGATCAAATAGGTAAGAAATGAATTGAATATGACACAAAAAGTTAACACCTTCGTTTGTGTAATGTGCACGCATGTTTAACTCCCCATTTCTAGATTCACAATCACATTTACCACTGAGATTAAAGCAAAAAACGTTACAACCGATTGAATCGACAATAATATCAATTCAAATCGAACCGCTGTCGCACCATCAATACAAAGAGTCGGTTTTGGCAGCCGATCGTCTGTGCGGTCCCTCAAAACAACAAAAGACAAGACAATATAACCCTCCAACGGTCGCGTGGATACCTTTTGTTGTGACACCAATAAATCCGATTTAAATTTTGCGTGTCACAGTCACACGCGCGTCGACAGCGTGACATTGCCGTGACAACGTATCGCCCAGTGACTGCGCGGGGGTTAAAACATTGTATAGCTATTGCTTGCTTTTCGCGTGCATCGCGTGTGAAATAAGCACCTTTTTTACAGACTAGTGATCCGTCTTATTACTATCTACGACAGGATTATCGGTATACGATAATCGGCTACAGTCAGAAGTCGTTGTGCCTAATACCGATTTATGTGATAAATGAGTGCGTTTGACGTCGTAAATAAGACAACATAATTAGAATATATTGCTTTGTCCGATAAATAATTCATAACTTGTTCGTTGCAATGAGTTGCATGCAACGAGCACGAGTTATCTTTACGATAATAGACCTCAAGAGCTAGATGCTGAATGTAAAGAAGAATCATGTGTGGGAAATAATGGCCAACTGAGAAAACTAAGCAGTTCACAGCTCGTGCGTCATGTGGAGCCAAGCGTGACGTCGCGTGATACCTGCGTGTTAAAGCATGACAACCAGCTCCTGTAAGATTGATTGACAACGTAGGCAAGTAGACTAATGAAGTAATGAAATACTAAAATCTTGGTACCACAAAAAACCAGTCACTATTACGTTTTTTAAATAAGAACAGGTGTTCATTGCAGCAAACAGGAGTTTTAGAACGTACGGTTTTTCTCAGAATTAATAAAAAGGTTAATACAATAATAACATAACATATCATCACGCCTGTAATCCTCGAAGGGTTAGGCAGAGGTGTACCTATAGTACACCCATATTTCGCCAGTAATAGGACGAGCCTATTTCCATCATCAAACAAATCCAGACTCCGGGCTGCTACTGACAAATATCAGGTGGAAAAACCGATATAGTAATAATAATTAATAAGCACACTGACATTTTTTTCGCAACAGTGCATTGTATTTGTATCAAACAAAAGCTGCTACGCTAAAATCAACACTACATGTGTCGTGTGAACGTACCGTAACGTTGACGTCGCTACGGCGCTACACGTGCGTGTTTAGCGTGACAACCTACCACTACGTAGATTGATTGACAATGCGAACACACAGGGCAGTGTGTTGCTTTGTTAAATTGCTAATGTACCCACGATTTTGCAAATTATATTTCCTGTCATTGTTGGTAGTTTATCGTGTGTTTAGAGTAATATGAAACTCATTGTTGAGTAATATTATACATGGTGGGTTATACTTCATGGAGTGTGGATTGCATATTGAAAAACCGATTGAAATCTTGTACAGAAATTGGACACGAGAGTAAAGCCGCGTACAGATAGGAATATAATGCACGGATTTTGATTATATTAAGGCTCCGACAGATAGATGCGACGTGACTATGGTGGAACAATTTTTTATTAAAACTTTATAGAAATTGTTCTACCAGAGTCGTGTCGCTTCTATCTGCGGGAGCCTTTATGCCTTGCATTATTTGTAAATGAACCTTTGTAACAAAATCAAAAGTCATTTATTCAAACTAGGATGAGAATCAGCAAACGAACGTCAAAATTACATAAGACAGTGCCCCGAAAACGCCCGCTCTTCACCACTTCCTAGTGCTTTAGATGGGAAGAAGAAGTGGCGTAACAAACTCCCCAGCAGACATGGGTGAAACATTAGGTACACCCATGTCTTTATAGCTAATCAACAGAAAACCGATATTTATAAGCTTTTCTCAATCAGTACAGTTCAAGAGCGTTATTTATTGTTCATGAAAAAAAAAAGGCAAGCATGTCACCCCTGTAGAATCATGAGTCACCGTACATTTTTATTAATAATTTCAATATTGTAAATACAGATAGGATTAGAGATTATCTACATAATAACGTGCGTGGCGAATTAATTTCACCTTTACGCATCTTTTATTACAGTATAGTTTCCGTTTACTAATGGGACCACCCCGTCGCTTCCCATGAGTGTCGCAAGACGTGACAAAGGTATTACAGAAGGGGGATGGGCAGTTACATCCACTTGTGCTAATGATTTCTTATTGTCATTATCAACGGTAGGAAGGTTGGTGATTATTGCAATGGGACCAAGCCGTTGGGGGTAGCCCTTGTTTAACACAGAACGTGTTTTTACTAGAACTAGTGGTCGCCCACTGGTCGAAATTCTACCCCCTCTACTTCTATATAGTACTTACTAATTCCATGCTATTATAAAGTACTTAGATAAATCCATGCTCAAGCTCTCACTTCTATCAACTATCTATTTTCAAGTCATGAGGCCCTGGTACTAAGTGTGTGTGTGTGTCAACCGCATGGTAGTGTGTGTAATGTTTTTTTTTTAATTAATTTAATTTATTTCTAATACTTATAAAAAAAATATTAGGTTTCTGCACTCCTCCTCCATATAAAGTTTAACTGTACCAAATATCATATTTCTCCTTCCACGTAATTTTTGTAAAAAGGGGTACAAACTTTTCGCTTCACGTAATAAATCTAATGATGATAATAATATTTATCATTGTCTTTTTTAGCAGCTTTGTCGTCGAATCAATTCAAGGTGAGTTTTTAACAAGAGCTGACTCTTGTCAGTTAATCAGCATGGAAGGTGTGACAACGCACCGACATACAGAATCAAGAAACTACACCCAGCGGTCAGGATCGTGAACGGGTGCTGCTTGTGGTGACTGGTCGTCTTGTTGACCATGGTTTTGTTATTTATATTAATGATTAACTGTTTTTTATTTTACTTCGATGGTGCTAGTTTATCATTTGTGACTTCGAGTTACAGCTATAGCTTTATGTAAGCGGGCGCGCCCATTGTGCCTGGAGGCTTTATATTTAAGTACGTTCTGTTTACGTTATTTCTGCTTGGGTATAGTTTTTTGACGATTTTTATGTTTTTTTTTTTTTTTTGTATAGTGGCGTGTGCTAGCTATCATAAGGCAAAAAATATAATTATTTTAATGTTCTGTGTTGCGTAATGCAAATTATTTTACATTTTATTGTATAGATTCAAGGTTTATATCTGAACAGACAGCTGTGCTGCTGGGGAGTTTGTTGCGCCACTTCTTCTTCCCAGCTAAAGCACTAGGAAGTGGTGAAGGGTGGGCGTTTTTGGGGGACTGTCTTATGTAATTTTGACGTTCGAAAAGTGCTGATTCTCAGCCTAGTTTGAATAAATGACTTTTGATTTTGATTTTGATAGCTGCCATAGTGTTTACTTGGATTTAGGCCGTGACAAAGATCATGTGAGTACGTACTTGCAAAATATAAAATACTACCACTCAATTCAGCATTAAGCTATTGCTTAGGTACCTACAAACCTACAGACTGCCACTCCCACTCCGGAACCGTTTTATTGTATAAATATTACAAGTACCTTCCGCACTCAATGTGCCTATAAAGGTATTTCGATTTGAGTCAATATTCAAGTATTAGTACTCACTTTACACGGAAACAAAGTGTGCTCATAGTTCTGCCGTCCCACGCAACGTTCTTAACGCCAACGTAAATAGGTAACAATCTTGTCACAAAGTACTTAGAGAACAGACAATATTATGTTTTAAAATCATGTTGTAACTTATTGGGCTTAAGACGCTGACAACAGCTAAACCGCGGTCACTGTCAGACTGCATACAAAAGAAAGAGAAGCGCGATGGCACAACGCGTGTAATTTATTGCAAATTATGAAGTAAATATCTATTTACTCAAAAATGAGTTGAGTAATCGAAAACACAAAACAACCAAGTTCTGCATTCGAATAAGACGTTCTTGTGATTAATTAAATACCAACCGTACGTTGATATTTAATACAGATATTTTGGATTGAAACTCATAGTAAAGGGTTAGTTTACCGTTAATTTGTATTGAGATTTTTTTTTCTAAACGTGTTTCTGTTTTGGTAACAACCAAGTTCTGAGAAATATGTTCAAAAATTACATGCAGAGTGGAAAGGACATCGACGCGCATTCTGTTACCATTTTTTTTTTTTTTTTTAAATGATAAATGATTTTTATTTCTGTTAGTAGGTTTGTACAAACACTTTTTTTTTTTTTAATAAACGTTGCCCCACACTAGGAATTTCTCCTGTATCGTGGGTGCGTTTACAAACATTTAAACTCACATACACAAACAGCCAGACCCGGAACAACTACTTATAGGTCATACAAATATTTGTTCCGTGCGGGAATCGAACCCGCGACACGCAGCGCAGCAGTCAATTGCTTAACCACTGCGCCAACCGTGTCGTCCGCGGTTCAATACATTTTGCTTTACAAATGCATTTTGGATGCGCGTCGATGTCCCTTCCACCCTGTATATTTTTTCCGCTACCACAAACTATATAGATTTGGCAATTTTTTTGTTTTACTTTTATCATTTGCCTCTTGTCAGCGCCTTAAGTAGTAATTTTTCTTCATCGATCTACTCGGGAAGAGGATGAAAAAAGATTACATAAAGATCAGCTGAGTTACATCGTTCAGGCAAGGATTGGTCGGCTGCAACATTTTCATAATACTTAAAATATACTACGATGAAACAGTAAACTAATAATATAGGAACTATATTTTCAATACTGCGTGGCCACACATTTGCGAGGCCAATGCTGACGCTGTCGATGTGGCCGAATTCTGGTCAAAGCTTATTTAAAATACGGAAATGGAATCATCGATAAGACGAAGAAGAACACTGTGTGAGTTCTTGTGAAACTAGATTGTGATCACATAATTGTCAGTAAGGTTAAAACACACAAAGATTAATTTCTAAAACAAAAGAAAATAAATGAAAATTAATCTCAAAGTAATTAAATCATGCGAGCACCCCTATGTCGTCTTACTGGTCAATATAACAATCTCTTCCAAAATATTGACATCTTCGATTTTCCAGCTGATAAATTTAGAGGCCTTGTTCGTGGAACTATTTTGGATATTGCTCCGTAATATTTTTAACTCTTTGACTATATCTTTATAATTTCTTTTTTTTCTTTTTTATTTGCATCCAATTTTAGTGTTTAGTTTTAAAATTAACAGAATAATTTAATTGAATGTACCTAATTGTAAGCGCACGTCGCAATAGTTTGTTTAAGTTGTTTTTAAAACATGTGAAAAATGTTGTGGGTTTTATATACATTTACTCACTCTACAGCTCAAATTTTATGTAATATTGTAATGTGTAACTGTTTATTTTCCCAAATAAATAAAATAAAATCATCTATCTATCTAGCCCATGTCCCCATTGATGGACAAAAGCCTCTCTTTCTCTTTTCCACCTATGTCCGTTAATTTCCATTGCAGGCCAGTCCTTTCGGTAGAAGTCAAGTTCTGCATCTTCCATCCCCCCAATCCGCCATTCATCCTCGTCCCTCCGTCTTCGGCTTGTTCTGCCACGATGTCGTCTAGGATATATTGGGAACCAATCGGTAGTTCTTTTAGCCCACAGCTCATCTGACATGCGGCAGACATGTCCAGCCCAATCCCACTTAAGATTGGCAGCTTTTTGGGTAACATCCGTGATTATGCCGTAGGCGTAGTATTGTGTTCCTTACATGGTCTGAAAGTCGAACCCCCAGAATACTGTGCAGTATTCTAGGGGTTCCATCATCAATGTAATTGATGAAAAAATTATCAGTATAACAAAAATTTATTCAACACGGTTACTACATTTACCACACTCAGCAAAATCTGAAGAAATTACCTCAAGCCTGTAAGAACCACACATATTTCTTTATAAAGAGTCCATCTAGCAGCATTGAAAGCTATCTGTTCTGAATAATGTTATTACTGAGGGTCAAAGTCAATGACGTAGAAAATCTTTACCAACGACTTATACTATCGGGAATAGGAAATGGAAATCAAATATAAGATATTACTGTCTTGACCTACCAAGAAATATGTTGTAGACAGAATCAATTTTGTGTTGAGATCATGTTTTCTTCATTTGTTTTTGAAACGATCCTGCATAGATAATTTGTGTCTTTGATAACTAATTGAAATTCAATCAGTCAATTCAGACTATTGTCTGTATACCGGATACCTACAGTTTTAGCAATATATTACCTTGTTGAACACGTTTCTTATCCAGTCTGCCCTAAGCTTCCGCTAGTCAGGTCATGGGTTCATCTAGCTGGCGTGTTAGGGTGTAATTGTGGTTGAAATTCTATTGTTTTTTGGTCATCCAAAGTAACAGAGGATCTTGACAGTTCCAAACACGTATAATATCTATATATAGCGCGTCGGAGTTGACGCCACACTCCCTTTATTCGCTACATAATTATGATTTATGATATAACTTTATTCAGTCTTGTATCATCATGATATTAATATTTTCATGATTTTGTTTATTGTTAGTAAGCAGTAAGAACGTAGAAAGTATGACTTTGTAAATATATAGATATTTTTGTGAACGTTTCCATAGATTTTCGTACCGAAGAAGTAGGCTGATGTTTATGACAATATTATAATTCTAAGATATCCCGTAACAGTCTTGTGTCATCGTAACAATCACATTATATTCTTTGTAGTTCTGGCTTCAATAGTAAATACTCTCTCTACAACACTAAAAGCCTCTTATCTCTTCGTTATAAACACCGCAGCAGTTAGTATTTCCACCTAGATCTTGGAATTGAACCTTCTTTGTTATGAATATTCATATTTATAGTTTGGTTTTGCACTCCCAAATTATGGCGTATTTCATCATGAAAAGCTGAACATACATCAAGAATTTCAGACATATAATACATAAGTATAGGCTCTGTGACAAATTACCAGTTTCACACAATAAAAAAATATATCCTTGTTAACTTTACCTATATTTATATGACTTCACAAACACCAATTAACATAATAAAATAACCCGTTAGTTACGTGTATAAAAATAATGTAAGAGTCGTGGTCGGTGAATAAATTAGTGGGGGCAATGATAAATCATGAGACTGCTACTTGAACGTGTGACAAGGGCATAGGCCCTTTTTATCGCAGCCATTATAAACATTTTTACATATCTTTATTTAGGACGTTGAAATATGAACGAATGTGTTCTTGATAAATACGTGTGATGATTCTGTTCGTTTGTCAGTTAAGTGCTACTGGTTTTGGCTTTGATAATGTTGTTCGATTTAAATGACAGGAGGGTTAACCCTCTGTCGTTCTGCGTCGTGACTCAGGTATGCAAGGCGTGTATTTGCAAAGACAAGGTATGTATGTTATCAATGTACAGATTGATCGATGAAAAGGAAGATAGTGGTCGGTGTAAAAAGTGCATCATTTCCGAAAATGTAACCTTACTTATTTTGCTTTTCATAATTATTTCAATGTATGTTACTAATATTAAACTTTATGAATTAATGAATCAACTATTTTAGATGCCTAAACGTATTTAGTTAATAGCAAAATTGATGATATAATTCTTACACTAGCTAAAACTTCATGCACGACTTGTAACGTTAAAAAATTATGGTAGCTAAAAGTTACCTACGATTAAATTACATTACACGCACCTATAATTACTATACAAAATAATATACACCAAAGAGGCCGCTTTAATTTAATACAGGATAACGAAACCATCTTAAATGTGAATTAAATTAACGGCCGGATTTTAATCTAGGCTTCGATCAATCTAGACAGCAATAAAATTCAACCTTCAAATGCCGATTACATTTTACGAATCATCATAAAATTCGAACTTAAAATAACTCTGCAGTAATTTCAAGGCTCTTAACCTATACCAAGTTCAGTATAAAATTCGATACGAACTAAACACAAGTACCCACGTAAGTAGCAGAGTACAAAGAAAGAAACAGAATGGATAAAACACCCGGCGCTGGTAACGAGCCAGTCTTCGTGTACCATTGCGAATGTACCTACACTACTTGCCCGTTTGTTATTTTATTTGCTCTCTACTCAGTAAACTCTATTACCCAGTCGATGGTTTTGATTCCGAGAACTCGATGTTTGCATTGAATGTTAAACTTATGTCACTGTTGTCACAATATTTTACTTTCAAGCGTTTCGTCCGTTGTGAGAAAGTTTATGAACGTCGAATGCTATGTTTGTTTAAGTTTGTCGATAGCGTACATCAGATCTATCGATATAACCTTCTCCTACCTCTACGGCTCAAATACGTTACGAGACTATTGTTTTTATCCTCCGTCTGAATTTGAATCGATTATCGATAGTTTGTTGTGTTCGCAGCACTAATGCTGCATTGACTCCTTGGGTCGAAACAACTAATGGACTACGTTATTACTGGCCACCTCAAAGAAAAAGTGCATTAGCGTACCGTGAGTGGGATGTGGGATAAAAGTATTTGAATATAGAACTTAAGTAAAGTGCGCTGTGAGTGCTTATGCCACTTAACAAACAACGATTTGCCTCATTTACCGTAATCGCTACAGTTTTATTTTCGGTAGCCGACGTGTTTCACATGAAATAACGATTCATGTTTATAGCATTCGATATTCAATCTGATTTCCCCAAAATTGGTTTTTAATTTGGCTTGTATCAAAACTTGGCGTTTAATTTTCGGGCATGCTTTTAATATTTTGTGTATTTTTAAATATGAGTGATATTTGTATTGCTGACCAGGGAAGCTAGAACTGCGGTAGTTTTGACGATGTAAATGTTTTGAATTGGCTATGAGAATGTTTCAGGAGGGAGATATGGTTCTTTCTAAACTGGGCGGAGATTTAGTTTGTGAAGTTTTTGAGTCCCCCTTCTTTGACTCTTATCACGGTTAGTTAGGTGCGCCCCAGGAGTAGCTTTGGGAGTATGAAAATAGAGTGCCTTTTCTTCGAATATTGCATTTGACATCTGAGAGTTTGGTTTATCAACCTGTGTGTAGGGCGGAGGCAGTTTGATCTTTTGTCTAAACAAAATATTTATCGTAGAATTGTTACGTGCTTTAAAATAGATTCGCATCCATTTATGAATTCATTAAGCTACGTGGATGTAAAATCATTTTCAAAAGAATTCATCACCTCGCACAAACGTGTTCACATGCAATAAATTGAGTCATTAAACTGCAAAAATTATAGGTCTCAAGACTTTGAAGTTAAATAAGCGCTTAGTTTGTATTTATGAGTCGTATCTGCAGATTTACAATTTCTCACTTGGTTTCAATGCAGTTTTACAGTCTGCCGGTTAGGCAGACAAAGAGGATGGACATAATGAATTTTCGTATGTGAATTGGCAAATAAATAATTCATTGTGAACGAGACGCGGGTTCCTAGTAATGCAAGAAAGCATATTTTAGCTCATATCGTAAAGTACAACGAATGACAACAGTCGTAAAATTTTATGTTCTGTCGTCCTGTCTCAATTACAATTACAAATTATTACAAATTTTCAACTGAGCCAGTCAAGTGTCGTGTGTAATATGCGAAAACCGATGCTTACAATGTTTAACGTAGAGCATTCACATTATATTTAATTCATAAATTTTAAAGTAAACGATTTTGTATAGTAGTTTCTATCGGTGTAAGATTTCGCAGCAGGATATAGTTTGTTAGTTGTTTGCCTTGAGTCAATTTAAGGTTTTATAAGTTATAAAACCAACGAAACTAACAACTTTATAATACCTACTAAGTAATTTAATTACATACCAATAAAATTGTTTGATTTTCAATGTAAATGATTTATTTGTAGACATCGTAATCTATGGTCCATTATCTTACAATGTAGATTAATGCGTTGTACGTTTGTGCGTTCACATTCGTGACAGTAATAGCCTATTTATCGTCAAAGATACAATGTACACACGGCTACATATCAAGCTATAAATTTCCAGTATAAGCTGAACCTCTCATTGTACGAAAATCCTATATAATGGGAGGTCAACTTAAACTGGAAATGTATAGCTTGATATGTAGCCGTGTGTACAACATGTGATCAATGCTTTAATAAATATTTAATTAATGTGTCACTAAACTCCGCACTTGATAATACAAAATTGTAGTAACACTCTTGCAACTCTGTATCTCTAAGAATGTTTAACAGTAACAGTACTCCTCATCATCTGCTTAGCCTTTTCCCAACTATGTTGGGGTCGGCTTTCAGTCTAACCGGATGCAGCTGAATACCAGTATTTTACATGGAGCGACTGCCTATCTGACCTCCACAACCCAGTTACTAGGTAACACGATATCCCTTGGTAAGAGACTGGTTGTCAGACATATTGGTCTTCTGACGACCCGTAACAACTGTCAAAGATCTACAAATGACAGCCGCGACCAACGGCTTAACGTGCTTTCCGAGGCACGGAGGAATCTTGGTATGAAAAGATGGTCACCCATCCACGGACCAACCACGGCAAGCGTAGCTTAACCTGAACGATCGACACGTGCGGCAGTTATTATTTAGCCACAATACAGTACTCCTAACCACACAAAATCAGGGGGCCGATCGCGCTATTTCTCAACGTAATTACCGTTCGAACGGAACGTTTTTGGTTTTAGTTTAGTTTTGGTTTAGCTGGTGTAAGAAACGGTATCGCGCTTTTTTTTGTGAGAATATTGTTCGATCGATCGTTCCTGCAACGTAACTTCCAAAGTAAAGCTAAATCGTTTCTGTTGAAATGATTAGCGCGATACGAAATGTGTCTAACGTAACGTTTTGGTTGTGGTTTAGTTTTGGTATTAACGGTCAAAATTAGCGCGATCGGCCCCCTGATCTCTCAACACTGAACAACGTGCAGACCGAAGAATACATTTCACATAACAATACTCGATACATAACTGACCTGTTTCGTACGGCCACACATAAGCCACAGAACGCGTCTCCATTAGGTACAGAAAACAATCTGGAGAGCGCACTTGTCTGCCTAAGGCACATTTAGGTACTACACCCTGACCTACTATTAAGGATTGTCTCACAGCACTTTGCCGACATGCGTTCCTCCAACTCTGTAATCTCGGTAATTTGTGACAGCGATTCCTGATTTATTTACATAAACAATAGTCTCGAACGTTCCGGACCACTTATTACTGATTCCAGTCAGAGCAGTGTCGATTTAATTGCGAAGCGCTAAATTATCGTTGATATTGTCTGCGTTTTAGTAATTGCGCAGTATAATAAAGTGTTCTTGTGTATAATTATTAATTAACTCCGCAATGGGCTCGGGAATGGATGTTTAATGCCACACATTCAGTCTGCTGATTGGTAGTTTAGTTATGGTAGATGCGGTTGTACTTTACGTGCTAACGGTTTTCTGTATAGGGCACGAATGTTCTGGTATAGTCATCGAGTTGTGAAAACTTGAGATTTACTTGTTTAAATGTAACTAGCTTTTTTTTGCGTGGGAAATCACACTAATATTATAAAGGCGAAAGTTTGTGAGGTGTGTGTGTATGTTAGTTACTTCTTCACGCTCAAACGGCTAGACCAATTTTGATAAAATTTTGTATGGAGGTAGCTGACACCCTGGATTAAGACATAAGCTACTTTTTATCCCGATATTCCCACGGGATCGAGACTTACGCGGGTGAAACCGCGGGGCGCAGATAGTTATCAAATAATTTCTGCCGCTCTGTCGTGTCAGACTTTTACTGACTAAAACCCACCTATGTTCCTTCCGTTGCCTGTGTGCCAGGGGCCACGATATCCCTTTCGGACAAACACGCAACCCTTTTTTTTTTGGGTGGGAAATTATCAAATAACTTCTCCCGCTCTGGGCGGAGCTCCCAGGGCGTGTCAGACTTTTACTGACTGAAACCCACCCGTGTTTTCCTTCCGTTTTTCTCCTTTCGGATAAACTCGCAACCCTACTGGCTAAAGATGCTATCATGTCAAAGTTAGCAGATATTGTAATAGCATAACATTTCATCACGTCTGTCATACCCTGAGGGTTAAGTAGAGGTGTATGTTTAAGTCCCATGTAATGGGGGCGAGCCTGTTGCCATCAACCGAGCACAAACTTAGAGTCCGGGCTGCTACTGAGAAATTCTTGATATCAAAACCCAATAACACTTTGCCCGACCTGGGAATCGAACCCAAAACCTCATGCTCAGGATATTTCTAATATTATTTGAAAGACAGGCATCGAGGTAATGTTTTGATTAGTTTTGTGACTAACGAAAATAGCCCATTGACTTGAGATGATTTAGGGAAAGAATCACAGTAACTAGGTGTAAATATGCATTTTTTTTTAGATAAATAAGTGAACGTAAACGAACTAATGGGAAGAAGGTGTGAGTTTATCTATGTGCATCTGTATGTAAGAAGTCAGACATTCCCTATCTCACTGCTAGACTCTAGCAGAAGCTGCGCATAGTGAACCCTGCGGATAAAAACTTAAACATAACCTCCCAAGCAGATTAAATTAATTAATATCACCCAGTATTAATCATTTGAATTCTTATCCTGTTTTAATTACAAAAACTCACATTATTACCATTGCAAGTCATAAAATATGAAACTTGGAGTATTATTTCAATATTTAATTAAAAAATACTGAATTATTGAAACAAATAAATGTAAAAGCCACAACGATGTTTTATTTAAAACAAAAATAAACACAAGATATTAATAGAAAAGAAAACAATTTATTGAGCAATAAATATATCAATTGGAATTTTATATCCTAAGATATAATAAAGATGTGTAATAATAACCTTCAGCACTTACCGTTCGGCTAATAAATATGTCTCGTATAGAATATGCAAGTAATTTAGATCTATTTTATTTTCATGGAATACATGACGCTCGTATTATTGCGTTTACTGTTATTATCCTGCTGCATTAGGCTATGCTTGTCATCTATCGAATGGTTTTATTCATTTCTTGAACATATCGAATGTATACAAAGTGGTATTCTTCAGATTATGCGATTACCGAATTGATTTTTTTTCTGAATACGTAAGTTTCCACTGTTTCTGATCCCGAAAAGTAGGTAGATACTTTATTGCTTAATTATAAAAAAAAAAATTGTGTTAGTTTCAGCATAAAAACAAGAAAAAAAGATATAAAACATTAAGATCTTCACAATTTCATTCCAACGTTATTAGTTATACCTAGATACTAAATAACATACTTTGAACAAGCTTAAAATAGTAATATTAATGACCGTTTCACTCATTTCCTTTGCAGTAGATACGGTAAATATCTGAGTATTTAATCAGGTGTAAGGTGCCATGATCAATTGCACGGCCATAGCCGTTTCCGCACCGATCCGATAAAAATATAAACAGATAAATAATATTTCCACTCCTATTTATAATTTCCTGATTCGATCTATTGAATACCTTACAAAAGTTTATGATGTAGAGTCAGCATCGAAAGCAATGAAGCAAGAAGATTGCACTCTTTTTGAATAAAAATAAAATATAAATTATGTGTTATGAAATACTTTTTCCAATGTAATTATTTTTGAGGAGTTTTTGTTATAACCATATACTATATACTACCTAAAAATAATTTTGCAAGTTCACCTATTGGTGACTTTCTATGCAGTCTGTACTTACATAATAACCGCTCGCATTGGTGTAACGGGTAAGCACGGCTACTGATCATTCTGTATTTGATTCATAGGAATCATACTCTGAAACACAGGGTGACTAAGCTTGTCTGTTAGAAAACTATGACTTAGCCCTGAGGATATTAGGTACCCTCTAGTACTTCTAAGCTAGACTTATTATAGACGACATCCGACTCTGACCACCGTCAGCAAAACAATTTTCATAAGATATTGAATATTATGCCTAACCTTTGCTTGGTGTTACTGTACCATGAGCTAGCGATGTAGCTTAGAGAAACAATGAGTGTCAATTATAGGCAGGAAAACTGACATTAAACGGTTTCTATACCAAAGGAATATGGTCGTGGGACACAACCTTATAATCTAACATGGTAGTTTATGTCGGGAGGCTCATAATAATATTCCAGTGAGCTCGGCTCGCGAAACTAAAATTATTTTCATTGCAAAACAATGTAAGTAATATCGGTTCCATCGAATCGGATCACGGAATATCATATGAAGAGGGTTTTATTACCCGGTACAGTAGAGGCCCAGTGGTAACAACCGCATCTTACGAGTTCTAGGTTTAAACCCAGGCAGGCACTTTCAACTCAGCTTATAGCAGTTCACTGCTGGACATAGGCCTCTCCCAGGCTGCGCCACAACACCCTGTCCTCCGGCTTCCGTATCCAGTATGTCCCAGCCACCTTAAGGTCGTCTGACCATCTAGCTGGGAGCGTCCCACACAACGCTTGCCAATTCGCGGCAGGCAGGCACTTTACTTTGTGTAAATTATTTCATCACCACTGCTCTCGAAACGGTACAGAAAAACATCGTGAGGTAGCCGGCATGTCCTAGAACCAAAAAATCGAAGAAAATGTGACATCCACCAACTCGCACTGGGCCCGCGTGGTGGATTACGGCCCAATCCCTCTCACAGAGGGGAGACCAGTAGTGGCAACATTATAGGCTTATTATGATGAGTGCGGCTCGCAAAACTAAAATTGTTATCGTTGCAAAACAATGTAATATCGTTTCCATCGAAATGTATCACGGAATATCGTATGAAGAGGATTTTATTACTCCGGAATATACTGATACGATCGATTCTCATTACTTTTGTGGTAAAAACTTTGCGAGTTAATGCGCTGTTTAAAATTAATCGTTATTCCGGTCACAAAATTTTGAAATTATTCCGTAACATCGTGTTTTTGGATCGGATTATTTTAATCGCATGGGAAACTTTAGTTTGCGGTGTATTTGAAGTGCTTACGTTTATTTTGTAAGGGAATTTGTTTATGGGGATTACAAACTTAAGCCCCTTTGTGGTTTATAGATAACTACTGAAAAGCTGCTTAGATAATAATTTCTATAACATTACACCTTGTTTCCCTGAAGGGTTGGGCAGCCACTTTTCGCCAATTATTTTTAAGTCCCATGCAATACACTGAAAAAAAGTGTTTGCTTTAACAAAAATCTTGTTTAATGTGATCAAGCATCTTGACTCCATACGAGCCTAACAAGATCTTGACTTCTGAAGCTTGGAGAACTTTGTTAAATTATCATAGTTCCGTCTACTAAATAATGAATTAGTTTAATTAGGGGTAGTTATTTATTTTAGCTCAAATTTTGGCCAGTTTAAGAATGATATAATGCTAACAAGTTGCTTGTTACCATGAACTTAAATTATTATTTGATATACAAAAGTGAAGAAGTATAATCAAACAAAACATGTATGATGTAACAAAGACCGGTGAGTATTCTGTACATGTACCTTTGTCGTTATAAATAAAATGAATTTGTTCTGGCAAATATGCTATCTTGTTTATAATAAATAGATTAATAATGATTCCAAACATTTTAATGCGAACTAAGAGAAAATGCACCTATATTAGTTAGTCTGCATTTTTAGGGTTCCGTACCAAAATGGTAAAAAGGAACCCTTATGGTGAGACTAAGTCTGTCTGTCTATCTGTCACACCTGGATATCTCAAAAACTACTATCAACTTGAAATTTAGAATAGTTTTAGATGACGTTTACCCAACGATTTTGAAAACAAGAAAGAAATTTAAAAAATATACCTTTTTTGCAACAGGGCCTGAAAGGGGGGTCTTAAAAATTCGAATGGAGTCTACTAGAGCATGTGGGGTATCATATGAAAGAGCGCTGTCTGCACATTCTCAAACATTTTTTTTTTTCAGTGTAGGCGGCGACCTGGTAATCGAACCCAGGACCGCATGCTCAGCAGTAGCACTTGTGACCACTACACCATCGGGGCAGTCGAGGTTTAGATAATAATTATGGTGATACAACGTTTCGACTTGCGATAAGCACTATAACTTTTTTTTTCTATAATTTTAAATTTCTATAATAACTTTTTTTTTCTATTTGCAATCAGTCGTCGGAGCATAAGCGAATTCGTTCCATGGATATTAAATGGCATATATTTTATTTAAAGAATATTAAAAAAATGCCTTAGTACTTATTCAGAAACTCTTTATTTCTTTTATGTTTACTTATAATGAAGTAACGAAGTTTACAAATATTTATTGAGGTTTAATTTAACATGGGTAATTCCACACATTTTAACCGTATATAATTTATTTTACCTATGGCGAATAAATATCGCTAAAAAGTCAATATATACAGGTTAAACTTTTATTTTCACAAAGGATAAATAGGTTGGCTTTCGGGACAAAGCTTTGTGGAACCGCAACTGAAACTATGTTGTGCAAATAAATAAGGAAACGGTCACACGATCGGGTTTTCGGAAAACCATTTGTTGTGTCAATGATTAAAGTTCTCCATTTTGTCCAACAAAGCGAGTTTGATAGTCACTATTCAATTCTACAATTAAGAAATTATTTTTTTATTATTAACTGTTCTTTCATGAATTTTGAACTTAGAAATTAATAAATTATGATTATGCCATCTTCATTGGCTAATTTGTTCTATAAAATTTGCACATGCTTTCTTTACGACGACTTTTGCCCTGTGATCGGACAATACTTTCCTGGTATTATTATTATTAGAAAAATATTCAAAAACAGTTCATACAGTAGAACAGAACTGTCGATCATCTGTCCATATCCTAAGCGACCAAAACAAAGGTACACATAAAATTTATTTATTACTGCAAGCGAACCCGCACGCACGTCTATTTTGTGAGCAAATTTATAGTATGGCCGATTTTGCATTATGGTATGGTACAGTCTGCAACAGAGAGCTGTATTTAGAGTTCAGTTTTATGGATATTTTGAGCTACATTACTGGTGTGATTGTTTGTGATACAGACTAGCACTTTACTGTTTAGATATACTAAAACGCAAATTGCTAATGAATATGATTCAGTAATAGAACTGCGATATATTTATCAATATTAACTATTATATTGGACATAACTCAATTATAAAGTTAGTGATCAAATATCAGGGTTTGTGACAAATCCGGGGCTATGATTAGTAGTTGATAACTGTATGATATTACATAAAATTACCATTCAATTTACCCATGACGAAATTATTATAAGTTTTGCAAAAGCTTCTGATGCAAAAATGTAGCTTATGTTTAAATAAAGTCCCCAAGTAATATCTAATCCATGGTGTATACTCTTTCATAAAAATAACTTTTATATAGAAAACTATAGAAAACCTGATTTCTAGAAAGATCTGCGCGAGTGCGCATTGTGTATCAATTGATATATTCTTCAGTATGAATGACCTGCCAACTGTATGATACTCACTTCTGGACTTGGATTTCCAAAATAAACGACTCTATGCGTCTTGCTACCAACGCCTACCCGCGGCTCTTACCAGGTCATCTCTACATCTGACATAGCGCCACCCACGCATTGCCTTTTGCTCTATCGTTAGTAGCTATTGAAGAACCTTCGCTCTACAGGATAGTATATTGACAGAGTTGCTTCCCATTTGTCACTTTAGCTGACTCATAATATTAGAACTAAGGATTTACCTTGATAACTTTATTTTTATTATGAACGTCATCAAAGTAAGTTACGAGTATGTCTAAGTAGATTTTTTTCATTAACCCTTCGTACGTGGATCGTCGCGAGTCACAATGGCTTTTTAATTGTTTCTGTAATTACGAAATACGATGGGTTAATCAAAAACGTAAGTATTTCTTTAGATTATTTTGATAAAATCTCCAAAAAAATATTTTATTCGTTTTTTTCCACCCTAATGTTCCAAGTTAGTATCAATGCTTTCACTAAATTAACACCCGTTATGTAAAGTTACCTAAAGTCAATAATGCTAATGAATATGATTCAGTAATAGAACTGCGATATATTTATCAATATTAACTATTATATTGGGCATAACTCAATTATAAAGTTAGTGATCAAATATCAGGGTTTGTGACAAATCCGGAGCTATGATTAGTAGTTGATAACTGTATAATATTACATAAAATTACCATTGAGTTTATCCATGACGAAATTATTATAAGTTTTGTATGCTGTGAGGCTGAATTTAAACAACTTAATAACTTGTAGCAGACTGAGATTAATTCAATAATTCAAATTGTATAAGATAATAACATGATTTCGTTGTATGTTGTAAAATGTTACTCAAGTTGTGATCAAGAAGATCGGTTTCATTATTATCATGTACTGAAAAAAGCAGTTCTGCCAACAATAAAATATATATTTAAAATTGCTACCAGAAACTATTTGAATACTAATTATAATCCTGGAGAATATGGTCTTTCGCTGATTGAATGAAAGGTAAAGCAAACACCTGCAGAAATTGATAAAAGCTTCGATAACTGCAGCAGGACTAAGGGACAAAAAGGGGAAGACCTATCAATGCTACGCCACAAAAATCACCACCAAAAAAATATCAGAATAAAGTAATATAAGATAATATACACTTTATAGATCTGGCAATAAATGAAGCTATTTATCAATATGCGAGTTATAAGATCAAGCCAAAAGAGACAGGCAAAAGTCGTCAATAGTAAACAAGCAAATCATAATCCTGAAGAACATTATCTGCCTGTGATTGAACATGGAACCTAAGCTTATAATTATTTTAATTAAACTTTTAATATACTTTCACCAAATGATAAAAGTAGTGACATTAATAACAGCAAATCAAAACCTGACAATGCAACAAGAAAACACCAGAATAAAGTAATAGAAGACAATACACAGTTTATAGATCTGACAATGAATGAAGCTATTTATCAAGTGCTTAGAATACGCGAGTTCTCGCGGGTTTTCAGCTGAGGTAAACTGGCAAGTGTGATGGTGTTACAAGATAGACGGGCTACAAGTCATTATTCACTACAATCTTAAACTCAGCAATTTGTTTTCTAACTCAAGTGATACTTATGTTTGCTGTTTAAGGATGTTCAAGTGTGACGTTGGTGGAAAAAAAAACAGGACCCATACCAGGATCACTCGTGTGTCTGTCTATCTATTTGTCTGTCACAGCTAATTTGCTCTGAATGTACTGAACCGATTAAGTTGAAATTCGGCACATATAATTATTATGAACTTCTGTGATTCACACGGACGTGTTACGTAAATATAATATATGAATTTTGAATATGGACGAATATCACTTTTGAGGGGCAAATCAGTAAAGTCAAAATAAAGTTTTGCAGACTGTACCGTGTGACATATTAAATGAAAGGGCTTGTTGTAAGGATTTCATATTTTTTTTTCATAATTTTAAAATAAAAACTTTTGAAATTATTAAAAAAAAATGACAATTGACCTTTATCTACGAAATTACTGAGACTAAAATTTTAAAAAAATACAGAAAATAGATCTTTACTTATATATTACAGGAAAACCTATAGGAAGTCTGTGATCTTAAAATAACATGGTAAATCACTCAACATTGTGCGTACAATTTTTTTTTTTAACTTTTGCTTTTGGAATGTATGGGGGATCATTAATTAACTATATTATTGCTCAACATTAAGAGTAAGACTTTTAGATACCTAATGCTACAAGACATTATTATAATTCATGAACAGAAGTTTCTATCAATGACAAAGTTAGCTGATACTTTTTTATCGTCAAATCAATTAATCATACACACAATTAAACAATCATTTGCCACCTTCTTTGAAACTTCGAAGGTGATTGCCTTCTCACTTCATTGATCAGATTTTGTATCTCGTGTGACAACAATAGCAAAAGCATAATTATGCATAATCAGCCTATAATACTCCCACTGCCTGAACATAGGCCTCCTCTCAGTGAGAGGGATTGGACATCACTAGCAATCGGTGCCAAAGGGCCAAGCCACAACACTGCGGTGCAACGACGTACCGTAGAAATCAATGTCGTCAACCTACGTCTAATCGTATTGTAGTGCGACGTTGTTTTTGCGACGTGTCGTCGCAACGCAATGTTGTGGCCTGGCCCAAAGGTAACTCAATCTAATAGTCTAACGTTACGACACAGCAAGCCAAACAAACTTACTCATTTATAAGTCCCACAAATTATAACTAGTACGGAACACAAAATATCGTTCATAATAGTTTTTCCAAAGTCGAAGCTTTGTTCTAAACAGCCAGAAAATTTATTACAATAAAATGCAAGCCTGCGCTCGGAAATAAAGAGGGTTGTGCATCGTAAACCTCAATGATACACGGAGGCATCTGCCAGTAAAATAAAACCTATGTGTTGGGAACTTTCAGTACGTCTCTATATCCCATTGTAACTTGCTTGAGTAAAATAGACAAATTCTTAGATGTCATTTTTTAAGTCGTTCTTTTGATTTATGGATGAATAAGGTACATTTTCGCTTGTGTCTAAGTTTTTTCACGTTAACATCGTTCTCGATACCTTATTCGATATTCGAATAGGTATCTACATATCTCTTCAAGACTGTTGATCAGTCATTGCTTTTTATTTTTTTTTAATTTTTCGTCCCATATTTTTTATGAAAGGCAATAGATAAACAAACTTCTCCCATAAATTAAAAATAATTGTCCATTCTGTCACGTCTTTTTCTCAAGCGTGCTTATTAAATTCTTCTTCATTTTTTTACGAGCAGCGAATTCTGAGTTTATTTTCGTTAAATCTATAAACGCGATTAATTTGAGGAAGGAAGTAGGTAATAATTAGCTTCCATGAAAAAAGAGATCGGTAATAAAAGTGCTTCAATATAAATAATCTAGTTGGTTTTACGAGGTAATAAAGTATCTTGAAAATTTCTTACTCATCTGTTAGACATTTCTCTCACAAGCCGGGGTCGAGTTTGAGTGTAGGCGAGGAACCTTTTGTAATAAAATATAATGTCAATGTATTATTGTTTCTGAATATTTGATATTGTATTTTATTGGTGTACTGTTTGACGAACAAAGGTACGATGTGCTGCCTTCTGTGCTATCTATTTTGAATAGAAGGATTGAGTTAAGCATAGTGACATTTCCGTACAGAATCCTTCATTTTTCATGAGGTATATCCTGAAAATAAGTTACCTACTAGGTGGGTAATTTTATTATTCACTAGCTGCGCCTCGCAGTTTTACCCGCGTAAGTATCGATCCCGGGGGAATATCAGGATAAAAAGTAGCCTATGTCTTAATCCAGGGTGTCGGCTACCTCCATACAAAATTTTATCAAAATTGGTTAAGCCGTTAGAGCGTGAAGAAGTACCAAACATAAACACACACACACACACACTCACAAACTTGCCGTTATAATATTAGTGTGATTAAAAGTCTGCCTATATGTAAATGGCATCAAACAGCAAGTCAAGCCATTGTAGTCGAACCTCATTCTTAATCGATTTTTAGGGTTTCGTAGTCAACAAGGAACCCTTAGAGTTTCGCCTTGTCCGTCTGCCGTGACTCTTAGTACTAGGAAGCTGTAATTTGGCATGGGTATACATACATATTAATCTCGCCGATAAAGTGGTATAATAAAATCTTGAAAAAAAAAATGTTTCTAGGCTACCTCTCTAATACGTAAAGATATGTTTTTTCACATCTAGTCAAAGTGTGGGCATTATGGGATAGGCCTTTCAAAAATATTGCGGGTCTGTGAAAACTATTTTTCGATTCAGGGATCCGTTTATGAAATATTAAGCTTTAAAGTGCTTGTTAGATTCAAGTGTCCTGCCCCTGCCAGCTAAATACTTGTTTTTGGATATTTGAATACATTTACGGCAGTAGTATATTATATAATGAAGTTAAAAGGAAAAACTATCACAGTTAAGTAGGCTTTACAAGTTAACGAGTAATAGTCGACCAACTTACATTTGCAGTTGCAGAATTGACCGTGACGTATATCGATGCATGGGAGAACATGTTTTTCAATTACAATGTTAAGTTTGTTTTTTGGATAAATTCATCCCAACTATGGAACCCTTCATTGTGCGTAGCCACAACTTTTTACTTTTGATTCAAAATGAAATCCAATAATCTATTTATTTATAATTCTACCTACAATACAACGCTATTCGTGTGCCCATCTCCGTCTATATTGGACTTTGTTATCACGAAAGACGTGCTTGGAAAACTAAAATTAGTTGGGATAACACGAAAATAAAAAGAGTACACTATTATACTCTGCAAAGTTATGAAATATGACGTTTTTAAGTAATACTTTAATCCAATATAAATCATTATTGAATAACTTTATTAGATATGTTTTCGATTTATTGTCGACCTTAAAGGCTCCCGCAGATGGGCGCGACGCGATAATACGACGCCACACTAGTAGCACGATTTCTATGAAAACTTCACGGAAAATGTTGCGCTGCCTGTCACGTCCGCGATATCGCGCTAGTCTGTACGAGCCTTATTTTGAAATTAGTAGGACGATAATTAAGTCTTAAGTACGTTAACTCTTTTTTAAGGCGTTGTGGATTAAAATGATTTATAGAAGCCTAATAATGTACTTTGAAGGGACTTGTGGATAAAGTATTAACTGCCGCACGGGTCGATCGATCAGGTTAACTTATCCTTGCCGCGGTTGGTCCGTGGATGGGTGATCTTTACAAAGCAAGACCCCTCCGTGTCTCGGAAAGCACGGCTGTCATTCGTGGATTTTTGACAGTCGTTACGGGTCGTTGTCCCGAAAGTCTAACAACCAGTCTTATCAAAGAGTATCGTATTACCCAGTAACTGGGTTGTGGAGGTCAGATAGGCAGTCGCTCCATTTAAAATACTGGTATTTAGCTGCATCTTTAGACTGGAAGCCGACCCCAAGATAGTTGGGGATAAGGGTAGACGAATGGATTGTACTTTGAAACCTCCTGTCGGTTGGTAGGCTGTTATACAAATGCCTGTTCCATTTTAGTTTTTTTCTTAAGTTTATCAGTTAGTTTTCCAATTTCGTCCGATCTACCGATATTGCCGCCGATCATAACGTCTTCAACTCGTATTAGTGTAAAATCTTACTTATAAACCTAGGTTGTGTTAGTATAACACTGAATCTGTAGTGAATACACTAGACTCCTACATAATTTAGTCTTAAACGTAAAGTTTCATCTACCTCCTTGAGCACTAGTTTTCTCTCATGCAAAGTTTCAAATAAGATAATACAGTTTTTGAACGTAATAACCGTCTCCAGGGATCTGCAGGCATACTCGCATGCTCTGATGTTCCGCACATACTGTGAATATTAATGCGCTACGCTATTCTTTGAGAACGCTTTCAAACGTTCATTTTTACAAAACGAACGCCAGCCAAAACACGCCGCTTGTTATGATAATCCGTCACGTTTTCTGAAAAATTACCAAAACTAGTGGGTATTAGGTTAATGCAGACTTAGCCTGTATCTGACAAAATACTAGGTTACAGACGAGACTGAATAAGAAAAAATAATTGTTATACTTTACGGTTCTGAATACAAAATGGAAGTTATTTTAACAAAACAGTTTTTAGGGAAAAAAATACGCTTATTTGCAGAGAAATTAAACAAGTGTATTCGAAAGAGAGAGTTTATGAAAGCCATTGAAATTCATGTAACAAATCACTTATAATTTATTTCCTCTACAATAACACACCGGAGGATGCACTACTTACCTACAAATTATCAAATCATAAATCTTCAAACACACAGACAGTGTCCCGCATATCAATACGAAACTGTAAACTTAACAACTATTTGCAATTCAATTCATGCAAAATTTATCGTTGAACGTCGAAACGCTTCATTGCGCGTCTATACCGAATGTAAATACCAAGTACGTAGTAGGTACCTCACTAATGCTTTGGAAGACAAGCTCAGAAGCTCACTTAGTTCACATTTAGCGGACCTAAGGCCACCGAGCCGCTGAGGTCAGGTTCTTAATTAGCCATCGCTCCCAGCTGACCGCTTGGAAGTGCGATCTAGGTGCTCTTATGCAAATACCATTATATTTCCGACAAGCCAGAATAAACTCTACTACCTTAACATACGAGTGAGTATACGTGTAAGCTTAGATTTGTGTAATCTTGCGGTCGGGAGATGGGTGACATTCACATAGAGCATGTAGTTCGAACTGTTCGGAGGCAACGAGCTATCGATATGAAATTGGGTGCGATCTTGACAATATTTCGATTTACATACATTTATTTAAATTCTATAAAATTATGTTTTATAAATTAAACATCGATTTTAGCTGTTTCTGTTTATGAGCCAATAATCAAAATCAAATCTATATTTATCTAAAGTAAACAAATACAATTCAAAAATTTAACTGAAAACTGTAACCGCTAAATCAATTGTACAGACAGTTCCTGAATTAAATGCGGTTGATTTCAAATTAGCGGAAATGGCATCAATTGTGGTTTAGCTAAATTGATCCATAATTATGCACTAAAAGTTGAATTAGGCTCATTGACATATTGATTAGGTATTTTGAAGAGTAGATAATCAATCTGCCCCTTTTCCCAATTATGTTGGTGTCGGCTAGACCGGATGCAATATGAATGAATACCAGTATTTTACATGGATCGACTGCCTGTTTAACCATCTATATAGATAAAGGGGAATTCGTAATAAGTCGATGAAGAAATAAAAGCTCGAAACAATAATAAACTTAGCTGCAAGAGGAAAAGATAAATAATAAAACAATGGCGACATAGTTTGTACATATAAAGGTTTATCACAACACATTTCTCCGAAGAGCGCTAAATATAAGATTAGCTCACATGATTTACGATACAAAACTAACTCGAAAAGATGAACAAACAGAAAGTGTAATATCAAATGTATTTCTAAGCATAATTACTGAACAATGTGAACAAAATTTATGCTCGAATGAAATCTCTATGAAATACGGTATGTCTGGACCGTCAGCCGGTAACAATGAAATGTTTATTATCTTTTTGCTCGTGATTTATAACACATATATTTCCCTTCTAGTGCTTTGGTGGACAACTGAATTCAATTTGCTTAATATCTCAATTCTGCGATGGGTTTAATTAAAGTAGAATTTCAATCTGTAGTAGTGGCATGAATAATGTCTCATGTGTACAATACTTATTTTCTTTGTTGATTTTGTTTCAGAGGAAACTATCCAATGGAAAAAATGTCTCATATGTAGAAAGGAAATCTGTTTATTGGCTAAAACAAAAAACACCTTAAAACTAAGCGTTAGTAGGTAAGTAAAATGCTGCACTTTTTATGTGTTGAAAACTTATCAATAATCTGACATAAACGACATGGTATTTTTGTAACTGGTTCTTTTACAAAATGCCTATTGGCTATAAAATTAAATATAACATTAAAAAAAACGTTAAGGAAAAAATATAATGACAATGGAACTGGGGCCCAAGTCTGCTATTTTTATAAATTCAGTCATTCCAACACGATCCCATTGTCATGCCACTGTCATTTTGCTAAATGTTCGTAATCTGGTAAATTCATACTCGTAATGGTCGATCATTGGTCGGTCAATGTTCTCGTAATATAATTGTGTTATTATAATGGCATTGACGTATTGCCATTATTATAAAACCCATTAGTAGAAATGTCATTCATTTGTCATTATGTACGAGATTACCAATATATGCAATTTCTTTCAATGTAGTGTCAGTGGCCGACCATTGGAAAGTCATAATGACGCCATTATAATAGTAGATTACCAAACTTGTCAAAATCAACAATTATGAAATCAATGATCGACCATTCTGACACTATTGTAATAGCAGAATTGAGGCCCTGGACAAGTGAGAATCTTTTTAACGAAATGATTCCGTACCATTAAAATACTGGACTGGTACAATTTTCCCGTTTAATTGAAAAAGCGAAAAAGAATTTGTATGAAAAAATAACCCTTATAAAATAACCCAAAACCTACAGAGGTGGTGAAAAAGGTCATAAACATTATAACACCAAGTTAAGTGTTTCTAATGCAAATCATTTAAGTATAAATGAGAAAGCAAGTGACCTTGCTTTTTCATTTTTCGTTAAACTTTATTAACTGACAAGCTAGAAGCATTCACCCCTTATTTTCCTTGGTAATTGATACAATACCATAATGTACCCGTTTGTTGAGATTTCCTGAGTCAATTGTTTCAAGCTAAGGTATATATCAAATGAAAATCAATTCCTTTTGATTGAATCAATAAAAATGCCAAGGCACCTAATAATAGATTAAAAAAGACCGGCCAAGTGCGTGTCTGTTCCGTAGCTAGGGAGATACCTTAGAGAAAAAACGAAGATTTTATTTTACCACTTTGTCGGCGTGATTAATACGTAGGTATACCCATGCCAAATTGGACAGACAGGCATGGTGAAACTTTAATGGTTCCATATTGACTACAGAACCCTAAAAACGACCGCTTCTGATTAATTCAACTCTAATATAAGCTTTAATGTTATTAGTAGATTAATTATGCTCAGGTATTGCCAAACAGATGCCTTAATTTATTTTTCTTGCCGTTACATGTCAGCCAAGATTATTAAGATGCTAATGTATTTTTTATACTCTATACATTATTACGTTTTTTATAAGAGACAAGCTCGATTATTGATTTTTTTGCTGGAACTTTATATAATGACTTGAGAATATGTCGCAATTTTGAGTAAAAACTTACTCGTGTAGCATCAATCATTTTTTTCTGATGCACGATGGAAATGAATTACGGTCTAAGCGTGTTCGGTGTTGCGTGGTAAAAAAAATGTGTGAAAAATTACCGCGATTACAAGTAATGACGGAACGATGTAACGATGTTTCGGTAGTTACAGCAAACATTAGACTAAGCGTATCGCTCGTAGCTTTTGTTACCATTTCTCACGTTATTATCGCTTATTCTTCCTACATCATTACACAATTATTTTTCTGAGAAACAAAATATTGAGCGATTACGAAAAAAAACTATCTCCGTCTTTCAATTAACTACTAACTGCTCATTTATAAACAGGTTATTATTAAAAGTCGTAATAATCACTACCAACAATTTTAAGCCAAATGAAGCATACGTAATTAGAGTACGTACAGCCTGTGCCAGTATGTGCTAACCCCTCAAGTTTTAAAATATTACACTGCTACAACATTGAATTCGTTACGAATAATCTAAAGAATACTTCAAAAAGAATTCATAGTGTCGACTTGGATTTGAACCATTGCATCACCGATCGTCGTCATACTCATACCGGCAGTTTAACGAACTAGCCAGCGAGCCCATATGAATTGTGATGAAATTGTTAACTAGTATCGTCCGAGTCACTTTATCTTTAGGCTTCTGTCTAATCGAAAGATGTTATAATTTGAGGGTACCCATTTTTTTGAGGGTCTCTTTAAAAGATTAATACATACCCTCAATAAAGGCTGTCATTAATTTGTCTAGGGACCTGTTTCTGTCGATTGGCAAAATAAGTATATTATGCTAACTGTAAATTAACAAATCAAAATGTAAAATATAAATCTTTGTAGTAAAATAAGATCAAGGTTTTGTTAAATAATAGCAATAGATAATAAATATTATTAAATGATTATTAAAATATTTTATTTTTCTTGATTTTTAAATTCTTTATAAGTATTACTAAATAAAACAAAATAGAAAATACTTTATATTAATAAAAATATAATGCATGACAAAAAGCACATATTGTGCCTGGGATTTGAACCTACAATCTAATGCACGGCAAGCGCTCTTAAAACCTCCAGTCCACTTGGACGCTGTATAATGTTTCGTAAATGTTAAGAGTATTATTACAACAGTTTTTGTAACATTCTAGAACTTAAACATTTTCTTTTATTTTTTGATTGAATGATAATGATGTCTCAAGATTGTAGATAGTAACCCATGGGAATTTGCGAGGTAACCCCATCACAAGTATCTTTATAACTTACGGGGCCTGCCTCAATTTTGTGCTGTGGAACAATTGTATGAGAAACAATAAAAACATTTTTTTATTTTTATTATTGCTAGTCGTTGTACGCAATAATAAAAGTTTACCCGACCGGTGTGTTTTAAGCGTTTTATTGAAAAAAACTTTTAAAAAATACTAACACTTATTTATTCACTAAAACAATACATTAATTATAATATTTTTTTTGCAAAATACAAAACCAACTTGGGTCTATCTCGGAGTTGAACGCACATGTCTTTTGGGGGGTAAGCACTTAATGGAGCTGTGTGTACCTAGTGGTCGCCCACTGGTCGAAATTCTACTTACAATCTATACAGTACTTACTAATTCCATGCTATTATAAAGTACTTACTAATTCCATGCTATTATAAAGTACTTACTTATTCCATGCTCTAGCTGTCACTTCTGGCACCTATCTATCTTCAAGTCATGAGGCCCGTGTATTATGCGTGTGTGTCAAACGCATGGTAGTGTATGTAATGTTTTTTTTATTAATTTAATTTATTTCTAACGCATTTATATAATATTATTAACTTTCTGCACTCCTCCTCCATATAACCTTTAACTGTGGAGCTGAACGGAGGAGTATGAAATTTTAAGTTAAAGTCCACGTAATTTTCGTAAAAAGGGTTTTTTGGTACAAAGTTTTCACTTCACGTATTATTATAATTATTAGCATTTAGTAATCCAGATTGGGAGCAGGGGCAATACTAATAAACAACAAGATAAAAGGGCGGCCTATAAAGCCGCTCGAATAAATATTGGATCGTACTAATTATCATAAAAGTACATCCTTGCTTTAGTCGTGAGCCCATTACCGAATAGCTGTCATTAAGAGCGTGCTTCGATAAGCGCAGAGTGAGTAAACGCCACCCACGGCGCTTGCATGCTATAAGATTGTAAACTGGAATTATACTACTGTTAAACATCCTAGGAACGCTAAAGTAATCTTATCTGATCACCAATGAATACATATTGGCATTAAGTAGCCATATCGTTAAATTCACTATAAACTTGAAAGCATAAAATATAATGGCAGTATTCGCTTAAGACACCTCTTAATTTTCGTTTTGCCAGAATGTGAGTAATTTATATTTACCAATATAATTTTGCGAGCAATAATTTCTTCATTTTATGTCAGCGGATGGCGATGCTGTAGAATAATGCATCCCGAACGGTAGCTAATAGCTATGGTTTGAATCGTAAAATAAATGCCATCAGTTGGAGCCCTTAAAGATATTCAATAGCGAAGTTACTGCGTGTGTAGACGCGGTCTATGAATATTCACGGGTGTTCGATTCAAATAAGAGGATTTAACAGTTTGAAACGCCACTAAAGAGCGCAGATTACTGGCTCAAACAAACTTGCCGATAAGAAAAAGTGATGTGCAAAAGTTAACGCATAAATTTCTGTGTGAAACGTCTGGTCTCGTCTGCCACCGATCCACCAGATTATCCTACTTCGACAGTTCGACACAAGTTTTTTCGGTTGAACTTTGAATTATGCAAGAACCTTTACTAGATAGAGATGTCGGGACCTCTGCAGACGTAAAATGGTTTCCTCAAAACTTACTTGTTTTGTTATCAAGAATGTTCTTTTTTTGTTACGAGTTGCGACCCTGTTGAATAAGGGAGCAATGTGTTACAACTTACGAAATGTTGCAATTTCGATCTCGAGACATTGTTACAACAATTGTTTGCAGATGATACGCAAAGCATTTGGTGCCAGCATTGTCACAGGATAATTCAAATGCAAAACCACTGCATGTATGTCGTGTTTTTCTATTCCTGAGTGCCGGGAGCATTTTGGTATCTAATCTGATTTTATATTTGCTTCCTAATATTAACACCCAAATCCAAGGCAGTCCCAAGTCCCAACACTTCACGGTTATCTCAAAGCTCGTAAACGTCTAAAAAACGAACTATTCGTTGTACCAACAAAGGAATTCGTTCAGGTTGGAGCGATTTGCTAGTAAATATTAGTTTAGTGTATAGATAATAGATTTTTTGTTAATAAATAAAAAAATAATTATAGACTGGGAGTTTGGTTTTTATCAAGTAAGTTTAGTAATAATGTCGTCACGATAAAAATCAATTGCAGAAGTGGCTTACCTCGGGAGCTGGTGTAATAATGGTGCGGGGCGGCCGCGGGCGGTGCCGACTCCGGGCTTACTTCCATGGACTATTCTAAAACAATTTGGATAGGTAAGTACTTTCACACGGGTACAACTTTTCGCGGATTGATAGCAAACGATTACATTACTGGAGAAAAGCACAGATATAACAAAGTCGGTATCAATATGATTTATGCAAATTAAATAATATTACAAGTATACAAATAAGATTTGTGGAATTTCAAAACAATAATAGTAGTTAATTAGTGAATAGTTTATTTTATTTTATTGTATGTATTTTGTTTTCTCTTCTACTCTTACAAACGTTGTCTACTTTCCTATCGCTACAGGTATGCTGGAAGAGATTTCTCTAGAAATAAACATCACCCAGCGCCCATCAACCAGCCCTAGGGCTCTGTCTCGCATAGGGTCGCAGCATTATGCTGAGCGATGGCCGTTTTGCGTGAATGTGACGCATATTTTCCCTCAACTTGTTCTTTCGTGTTTGTGTTTTTATTTCTTTGCGTTATGTTTACCGCAAATAAACGTATTTTCTTTCTTTTCTTTTTTACCTTTGTACGTATTTTTCTGTTCCTTTCTTCTTGTCTGTTTATGTATGTAGGTACATAAACTGTTAAATAAATAATAAAGATTTTTGAACGGATTCAAAATGATTTTTATAATGTTGATTTATTTTAAAGTTTTGTTTTAATAATTCTGGTTAAAAAAACCGACTAGGTATAGTTAATATTACCTCCACAATAGAAGAAAAATGGTTATAAATGACAGCTCCTACATATCATATGAGACTCAAGTAATTATTTCTCCAAATTACTCTATATTCGCCGAAATAATTACTTAGAACCCTCTCTAAATTATTATAACAAAATTATTGAGACAAATTATTATAGTCTAACCCAAACTTTTATAATGAAATATAACAAAACTCATTACGAATTCCTCCCAAATCACCGAAAAAAGACTAAATAAAAATCGGGCCAGATCTTTGATTACCACCGTATAGTTTGAAAGAGAACAAAAAAAAGTGTTGCAGAATAACGCGTCTGATTCAAGATTAAATCGCTACGACTTAAGCCATCGATCGACCAACAATTAAGATGGTGTAGGTAAAAATTTTTGTTGCGACGCCTTTTTAAAAAACCATTCGCCCGAACGCTTTCGGTGTTCCCAAATTACCGGGTACGGTTTTTACGGATCAATTTTATTTATGAGTTTAATCAATTTTTTTTAACCTACGACATTTCAGTCGATGTCGTAAAGATTGCTTTGTTAAGAGATTTGTGGCTTTGATCAATGACATATTTGTTATTCTTTCTTATAAAACCCCTATAAAAGTCCAATGGTTTATTTAATTTATTCCAAACCTGTTTATCAATTTAACTTGGCGGTTTTAAGTTCCATGTCAACGTTTTTTAATCTTCCTTAAATAGTCCCGATGTGGTGGTCACTTTATTATTCATTATCCATAGTTATGAGGTTATGGTCTTATTTTAAATATTCCTTTTTATTTTTCCCAGCAATCGCAGTAATTACGTTCAGCTAAATGTACGAATTAAATTCAATTAAAGTATGAACACCATAATTTTGTATTTATGATTCAATGTATATGTTACGGCTAATACCCGAAGTGCGGCTACACCTAGTTTTAGCCGGTTAGAACTAGGTGTAGCCACTTACTCTTGGTTAAACCTAGTACGAGCCGATTGTTTTCGGGTAAAATCATTTGGGTTAGGTTAGGTTAGAACAGTAACCATTAACAAGCGAAGGCGAGCGAGCGAAGTGAGCGTGCCGCGGCAGCGGCCGCCGAGCGCCAGATCCCCTCTATTGTTGGTAAATTGGTTTTATCCAACAGGGATTGTCTGGACCTATAATTCTAACCGGCTAAAACTAGGTGTAGCCGCACTTCGGGTATTAGCCGTAACATATATATGGTAACTGACTTTAATTATCTTACCGGTTTGTATTCTTATTTACATTTTTAATATTTTTGTGGCAATTATTTTAATATCTGCTTCAATGAACTTGTTTAACGGGCATGTGGGTAAACGGTTGATTATATTACCATATAATTCAGTTGCAAAAAGTCTTGGTTACCATATGGAGTTAAATTAAATTACAAGGACTTACGTGCAAAGAGTTTTAATTTAACACTCATACTGTAAATCAAAAATGACATGTTTATTGCGAAAAATAATTACTTATGGAATTTAAATTAATAGATACTGCCACATAGATGACTCATATGGTCATAATTATAAAGTGTATTAGATACTATTATTGTTCCAAGGTATTCAAAACTAATACGAACAATAACAGACATTGCTGCACTAAATCAATACTGGAATAGTACCTACAATATGCAACTAAATGCATCTTATAACCAATTGTTGACACGTCAACATACATCGAAATAAGTAGCGAGGCGTGAGTGAATAATTTCCCCTGATTTATGTATATCGGCTCTACGCAAGCGAGTCCTGGCTCATTACAGCCTGACGTTGAATGATGATCAGAGCCCGAAGAAAAATGCCGTGTTTAACCATCCGACGTTTATGATTTAATTCCTATTGGCAAAAAAGTGCGACGAATTGAGGTTGAATGAACTTACGACGGCTGCACACTGTTTGATTAGATGCGATCGAGGGCGCGATAATCTTATGGAGATATATGTAAGTCCTAAGGATTGTACATGTTAGGTAGTTTGGTTGTTTACGCAGCTGACGGGTCCCACACCTTGGGATTAAGTATTGGCAACTACATTTAGTTTTGTGACTCATTATATTTAAATTAACACCATGCCGTGACAAATAACTTTAGATACGCCTCCTGAATTAATGTGTAGTTTCAGTCTTTTTACAAATGTTAACTTTTCAGTGTAGTTGTTTTACAAATATTCTCGCACAGCAATAGCTTTTAGTCATCACTATACAGAGCGCATTATATTCAATCTTAAAAAAATCTAAAGCACGACGACTTATAATGAAGTAGTTGTAGGTAATATTTTTCATAATGTTTTGATACAACACAGAGACAGTAATCAACAATGTTTTTACTTAATTCCAATTCGCCGGCGGCAATTTGCCAGGATCCGTATAAACTAATTAATAATCTAGGTTGGTTGTGTACGTAGAGATTATTATGTGTGTATGAGTATTATCTATAAGCAGGTAGCTATACTGTATTTAGAACAATCTGTATGTATATAGTTTATCAGTAAGTTGATTAAAATCCTAATCCTAACTTTAATAATTATAAATGCAAAAGTGAGTTTCTTTGTTTGTTGCGCTTTTACGCTAAAACGGCTGAATGGATTTAGATGAAGTTTGGCACATGGGTAGACTTTGACCTGGAGAAGAATATTCGCTACTTCTTATCCTGGATAACAGACGTAGTCGCGGGCAACAGCTAGTAGTAAATAAAATCTAATCATCTCATGTCATGGACGCAACAAAAATAAGTTAAAAGGTGACTAAAAAACAGTATAGTGAATTGTAGTTGAACACGGTTTCAACAAAAGTTTGGCAACAATTCTTTCTTGAGCGAGTTGAGTCTTAGTTATTTTTCATAACTTTAGTAGGCCATACTGCTAGGGCGGAAAACACATTACACAGGTATCCTAACTCTTGAATTCTGATCATTTACTTCTTTACATTAAGACCCTTTTTGAGCTTACGGTGGAATTTAGGCAATTGCATAATACAGTCTATTTACTACTGCATGAAAAATACGTTCTGACCGTTTTTTTCTACAGCTGCTTTCATACACATTAACAATGTAACTAATGAACTATAGATTGATACACGCTAGACAATCGCATTATGAAATCGCGCGTCTAAGTCGCCATGTGTGCACGCTCCCACACATTCTAGGGTCGCCCCAGGACGGGTGTGTGATAGTGTTTTGTTTCAATTTAAGGCCATGTTTGCGTTAACAATTAGAAATTGAGTCTATTCTAAAACTAATTTGTACACGCATATATTTCTTGATTTGTTTTCAGTGTAGCCGGTTAATTTTCTATTATGCTCCTCTGTTTGGATTTCATAATAGGTCTATTTATTTTATTTGAGTTTCTATTATGTCGAGTTTGTTGACATGAATGGATGGTGGAATTTATCTGTTAATTTTATAATACCTCATTTATTCCATCCTACTTTAATTTCATAGTTGGATAGTGCAGAACTAATACAAATAGATGTTTACAGGTCCCAGAAGACTTTAAAGATTCCTTTCTTTTGTCACAAGTTACGATATAGCCTACAGTAAACTTAAATAGGGTCGCACGCCCTCAACGCCCTAGGTTTAAATTCCAAGTCGAGCCTAATTAGCTTTTTATTTGCTATTGACTTACACTTACAGCTGAGCTTAAGGTAACTAATTAAGCGCAGCAACGTTGCCTCGTCCATATCGAAAGATTCAGGCGAAACGCAGAACCACTACCGAATTAAAACTGTGGTTAACATTTTTTCAAGTTAAGTTTTATTGTTGAAAATACAAGATCGAATCCAATATATACCTATCCATAAAAAAGTTTCTTATTTTCAGTTATGTTGGTCACTTAACACGGGTTTTTCGAGGTTCTTTAACTCTTTTTCTCACAAGACTTCATGCATCATGTTCCTCATCAGGAATCTAACTACACAAAATATCTATTTCATTTCAGTTCTAGTCACGTACCTGTACTTAGAGCTAATTGCATCATTCCCTAACCTCTTCCAAATAAAAGCTAAGTAGTTAATTCAAAAACCTTACACAAATAGAATTTCTATCTTAATCACCGCATCAGAGCCTTTTTCTTGTTGAGACGAAAACAATAAAAGTGAACCGTTTGCACTGTCTGCCATTTTCAGGAAACGGATGTTAGCAGGGCGTCCGGTATCGTTCGAGGCACTATGCCAACAGCCCCCGTGACGAACATTGGCCACAGAAAAGAAAACAATGTGTACCTAATTAATGTGGGATATTATTGAGGATGCTTTTTGTTTGATGAATCGTTTTTGTATGTTATATGGAGAATGAGCTTATTTAGCTTTGGTATAGTGGGTTCAGCTGATAGTACCAATGTCTCATCATCAACGACTTTCGCTTTACGGCCTTATCGAAGAACTTGCCATGAGTGCGCAACGTGTTCGCTGCATTTGCGGAATGAAAGCAGTTGACGTGAGTATACAAGAGAGAGCGAGATAATTGAGTATAAAATATTGTGAACACGATACGCACTTGTGGCAAATACGTTGCGCATTCGTCACGGACACGTTGCGCATTCGTGGTGAATAGGTTGCACACTCGTCACGAACACTTTGCGTATTCGTGGCGAACACGTCGCGCACTCGTGGCGAACTCGTTAAACAATCGCCTCGCTGGAAACACGCTCGCAAATCGCCGAAGTGAAAACTTAAAACTTTGAACAACACACACTGTGTACATAATTTTATGCGAATACATGTTACCAGGCCGCTGCGTGTCTCAGCCGCAGCGTCTGGCGCAACACGTCATATTAGCATGTCGGTGATGCGGGTTTGTCGGTGACGCGAACCCATACCCCACGGCTTAGAGGTATATGGAAGAAGCAGACATGCTGCGCCGACCCCTAATAAAAATGAAAAAAGGGTAAAGGCTCTTACACATTCACGCGATATCGCGGGCGCGACAGGCACCGACAAAGATAATTCCTTTGTCGGTGCATGTCGCGCCCGCGATATCGCGTGTGTTTGTAAGAGCCTTAAGAGCCATCCCTTTTCTATAATATTCTGATGTGACAACAACATTTTGAAAATATTCCTCTTTTGGCAGACATCGGAAATCTGTCAGTCTATAATGGAGATTTTGGACTTATTGGTCGAACCTGTATGTCGATTGTTTTGTTTAGCATGACATGTTACTATACTTGGAAATAACCTAGCATTTCCACTGCCATAGCTGTACAAGACTACACTAAAAACGAAACAGTTAAAAAGGCAATCGTCATTTCCAGAACAGTCTCATAAAAAAAAATCATTTCAAATTGCCCAAGTCAACTAAGATTCCTTAGACCCACTCACCTAAATAAATAAATCATTGACTTTCTGCGAAACCTTTCCTTCAAAGATAGAATTCATATTCACGCATAGTTCTGAATTCAACAAATATACCTAGTTTTATGGTATTCCAACATTGTTGTGGAAGCAATGAACCGTGCCATACTATTGTATTTTCTTGACTACAAGGAACATGCATCATATCCATCGAGAATCTTGTTCCAAGTTTTCACTTCAGTTTGTATTCTTGCGTTAGTTGGTGTCTTCTATTTTCTCAACAATAGCAGTTGATGTTATGTAAGAGACAAAATGTTCAAAGTTTCAATAACAACTGTTTGACACAAACACGTTATTGAAAAATGAATTTGGGTTATAATAATTTTGTGTAGTTTATTACATAAAAAAACCGGCCAAGTGTGAGTCGGACGCGCACGAAGGGTTCCGTACCATTATCTATAAACATGGCAAAAAAATCACGTTTGTTGTATGGGATTAAATTTTTTTTTTTTTATGTGAATATATAACTAAATATTCTCTGAATATTTCAAGCGTCTACCTGTTGCCGTTATCAATATCGAGCAAAAACGAGCAAAAAAATCACGTTTGTTGTATGGGAGCCCCCTTAAATATTTATTTTATTATTTTTTTAGTATTTGTTGTTATAGCGGCAACAGAAATACATCATCTGTGAAAATTTCAACTGTCTAACTATCACGGTTCATGAGATACAGCCTGGTGACAAACGGACAGACAGACAGACGGCGGAGTCTTAGTAATAGGGTTCCCGTTTTACCCTTTGGGTACGAAACCCTAAAAAGCATGAACTACGTGACGAAGAACAGCTATAGGTCATGAACTATAGGACTACAAGCCTTTTACCAAGTTTGACATAACAGCCTTGCTTATAATTATGTACCTTCGATACTTAATTGTTATCCTTTTCCCTTGTTATAGGTAGCCGAGGAACTGGATATAATATGAGCGTCCTTTTTTTTGTCAGAAATCATATTATCGTTGTGACATAATACAATAATACATTCTATCGTGTATTTCAGTGAAATTAACTCCAATAGCACTAAAATACTTTTTAGAAGTCCAAGTCTAAGTCAAGTTATTTATTTCAAATATGCATAAAAGGCACCTTTGAACGACAAAATTTACAAAAAATAGAATTGATTCCAGTTGCCCCTTGCAAAGGGTAGTTTCGTATGAAGAAGAATGGGCAAAAAAACTCCACCGTTACTCTTTTAAAATGTTTTACAATATTTTGTTTAAGAAAATTAATTATATACAGGCTGGAATTATGTAATGCCACCTGGAGGGAAAGTACTCTTAATACTGCAGATAGAAATTTTTACTCAAAGGAAACATTCCTTTATTTTTGAATAGAAAGCAAACTGCATTCAAAGATTTTCGAAAATTCTCTTCTCCCACACCCGGGAATTGAACCGGCTAAAATCTGAAAAAATTATACCCTGTACTTTTATTGCATCGATCGTTAGGGTCAATTATAAGGATGAAATCTCTCTAACAAACATGATAAATTAAATGAAAGGAAAACCAGGAAATCTTAAATTAATTTAATTATTTACAAAAAATGGTAAACTAACGAATTAGTTGCTCGAAATGGGCTCCATTCTCTTGGATACACAAATTTATTCTTTTAACGAATTCATTTCTAGTAACCTTTAATAAAGTGTTGTGGTGAATATTATAAATCGTATTCTGAACTTCAACTCTCAACTCGTTATCATTCGCATAAGATTTCATGTAAATTTGATTTTTTACATATCCCCACAAAAAAAAAATCTAATGGGGTGAGATCTGGCGATCTCGCAGGCCATCTGATTGTGCCGTTTGTACCAATCCAGGTATTAAAATGGTTATTAATGTAGGCAGTAGTGATTCTGCTGTTATGTGCTGGAGCACCATCTTGCTGTAGAATTATTTGGTTTCGCTCTTCCTCGGGGAAACCATTTAACTCGTTTCTTAAGAGATCCAGTATTTCAATATACTTGACAGTATTTAAATGACCTTCGTACACGTGGACTAACACTACATTATTTCTCATAATTCCGCACCAAACGTTGAAAGAAAATCTTACTTGATTGTTAGTTTCATGAACACGAACAGGATTCACTCGAGACCAATAATGGTAATTGCGGCGATCGTACATGCCATTATTGCTGAAGTTGGTTTCGTCAGACCATACAATGTTACTCAAAAAAATAGGGTTTCGGTTAATTTCTCCAAGCATGTTTTCACAAAATTGTAATCGTCTGTCACGATCCCCAATATGCAATTTTTGCACCAACCGACCTTCACGATAGCATTTATACTTATACTTTTTCAGCACTTTAAGTACGCGAGTGTGGGTTGTTCCTAATTCATCGGCAGCATCTCTACTTGAAGCCTTTGGAAATGATTCAAAGTATGTTAAAACATCTAGTTCAAAATCAAAATAGTTTTGCTGAATAGTTTGCCGTCTCTTCTTGAAACCACCCGTATTCTTTACATTTTCTACCATTCTTTTCAATACGAACCGAGTTGGTGCCTGTCGGTCTTGATATCTCTCTCCATACCACCGCAGAGCTAGATTCACGTTTTTGTTATTTAAAAAATAAGCTTCCATTAAATCAAACTGTTCTTGATAAGCCATTTTCACCGTGAGACAAAATGTGAAATGAGTTGTAAAAACAATCAAATGTGAATAACAACTATGACAATCTAATTTTCAAATTTTAATCTAACATTCCATATTTAAATTACCTCATACACGCAGCTACGGGTATGTCGCAAAGGAGTCTGCATTACAAAAGATGGATGTTAGTTAAAGAGCTTTAACTTGACTCATTGAATTTGTAACTTCAGATTTACTGGTTTTCCTTTCATTTAATTTATCATGTTTGTTAGAGAGATTTCATCCGTATAATTGACCCTAACGATCGATGCAATAAAAGTACAGGGTATAATTTTTTCAGATTTTAGCCGGTTCGATTCCCGGGTGTGGGAGAAGAGAATTTACGAAAATCTTTGAATGCAGTTTGCTTTCTATTAAAAAATAAAGGAATATTTTCTTTGAGTAAAATTTTCTATCTGCAGTATTAAGAGTACTTTCCCTCCAGGTGGCATTACAAAATTCCACCCTGTATATATATTATATGTGAAGACGATGCACCTAGAATAAAATTACTATACCACAGTAGGTAAAGAGAATTAAAAATTACGCAATGACAGATAATTTAATTATGTGATAGATACATGGTGCTCACTTAAGTAATTAAGTGAGCACCATGTGTACCTACATTGTAAAAGTATAACTTACATTAAAAAAAAAAAATAAGTACGTGTGTGAGTTAAGGTAATCACAGAATGTAAAATCAATGTCATAAAAATAATAAATTATACAATTAAATTAGCAACCAGTTTGTTTTTTTTCTAGTAAACGTCACGTTTCTCGTTACCCCATTTTAAAAGCCACACAAGTGATAACAACGTGTGATAGATAACATTCCAGCATTACCATCCATCGCGATACTCATATCTAAGGGATGTTTTCTCTAAACAAGTCACGTATTAAATGAGAATATTCGGCCGAGCCTCCGCCTTATTTATCATTCTCCTCGCTGCTACACCCCATGAATTTTATACAAGATTGAACGATTTACTGAACAAAATTGATGGTACATCTATTGTGTGATGTCAGCGTCTTATTGAACAGTGTTGCCGAATTACTGAACAGTTTTAGTAACGCTCGTCTTTTCTTTCTTGAGATTTTTCCTTAGTATCTACTCAGCTGGAATGATATTGGTTTCTTGTTGATATTTTTTTTGTGTATTTATGTTGTAATCATGTTGGCTTATATTTCAGGCTAGCAAAAACAGATGGATGGCCCTCCTCCTCATGGTTACGATAGTTTGTGAATTTAACGTAGGTATACACAAATAATACCAAGTTACAAAGTATATTTTAAGTTCATTTGTTTTAAATATGAGGAAATAACTAGCAGAATCATAGGTAATAGCTTTCTTGAGTTCCCTGGCCAATATTTCAAAACAGAAAATACGCTCCAGTTAAATACAATTCCACAATTAAGATACTGCCAAAATTCAACGACGAAGCACTAAATAATGTATATTTAGTGCTTCGTCGAGCATCATAAATAATAGAGACTTGAAGAAAAGAAAAGCTTAACAAAGACCCAAAAATATTTTCTCTGATAGGCCGTAGCTATTAGTACCTTCCCAGGTTAATCCTCGGAACCTCTCAAGTCCTATTTATGTGAACGCGGGACAACGGATGCCCCTCAACTGCCACGCGCTGATAAAATGCTCGTCCGAAGGGACCCGATCAATCCCGACCTATTGTGAACGATACAAAGTCTTTTCATACTTATGTGGGTACCATATTCTTTGTGAGAGACTTTCCTCCTATGTTTAGATAGGTATTGTATGGAGTATCTATTTACGGCGGGTCAAAAGGGTAAGAGGTACAAGTACAATCTAAAAATTGCTTTTATTATTCTGTCCAAGAAAACTTAAATTGACTTCTTATTTTACTGGAATTCTTAATGTTGGTTGTAAAAATTAGGTTAATGTATTTTCAGGACATTGTAGAGACACCTGCATAAATTGGGTACCTCTTATGGATACCAATAACTTAGAAAATAGGGTTACTAAGGTTGCAGGAGCCCGTAAGTACATTGTAACGAACTGTTAGTGGGTACAGCCTTGCGTAGGTACGCTTAATTAAAATAATTGCTACTTTTTTTTATTTGGGTGGGTAATTATCAAATAACTTCCTGCCACTCCTGCCCTGGGCGGAGCGGGAGAGCGTGTTAAACTTTTACGCCAGTAGCACACCTCCGCCGCGAAACCATCACAGCGAAACCGCAGTAGTTCAATTCAACTGGCTCGCGTCATGTTTAGCTACTCGAATCGGATGCAACTAGCGGAACATGACGCGAACCAGTTGAATTGAACTACCGCGGTTTCGCTACTATGGTTTCGCGGCGGAGGTGTGCTGCTGGCGTCACTGACTAAATCCCACCCGTGTTCCTTCAGATGCCTGTGTGCCAGGGCCACGATATCCCTTCCGGACAGACTCGTAACCCTGGCAGGCATTGGCCCTTTCAGACCCCGTCAATTGGTGCTGACATCTCTTTGAGGCACGCGTGGAACACAACGCGCCGTCGACCCGGGCCTGGTCCTTATTGGACGGCGAGCTTCCCATCGCTCACCGTCTGCAAGCCCGCGCCTACGGTGGCTGGGAATCGGCCTGCGACTCCCGATACTCGGGGCGTCTTCTGCGGCGACTAAGTGCGCGAGGGCGTGGATTATGCCTATCTCTCATGCTTTCCGCCTCCTCCTTCGCGAGCATTACTGTTTCGCAGAAGGAGGTGACGGCCTCCCATGCACTCTCGCTCCGAACCATGGCCTGAACCAGGGCCGAACGTGAGAGATCGCCGCCACCGATCGCCTCCGTGAGGACACGGCGGTTCTCCGCCCAAGCCGGGCAGACCTCCACCATATGCTCCACCGTGTCCCCTGGGCGATCCACATAGTGGTGACACCCGGGCGTTTCCTCCCGCTTTATTCTGAACAGGAACCTCCCGAAACAACCGTGTCCGGTGAGGACCTGCGTCAGGCGGCAGGTGAGGATGCCGTGGCGCCTCGATAGCCACTAAAATAATTGCTGCTGGACTTAGTTTTAAAGAATGTGTAGGTATTATGTGCTCATAAATGTTACCGATGCTTGTTCTAAGTCTACTTTTAAAGACTGACAAAATAAGTATTATAACAATCGCGATTAAAGAGTACAACCATAAGCTCATTTCATACCCCATTTTCAAAAATGAGATTGCGCTCAGACTCATAAAATGGAAGTCGGTTAAAACCAGAACAGTGACCAAAAGTAGGACAAAATCCCAGTGAAATATGGTGCAGTTAAAACCAAGAATGATAATAAATGAAGGCAATGCATTTCATATTAATGGGGTCACTTTACTTTTCAACACGACTTGAATAAGATTATGAAAGGTTATTTTACCTACCCCTGTGCTGCCATAATCAATATTTTCTGTAGATATTTTAGAAAGTCTCATTTTAATTTACAGTCATTTGATTAAGCTTAATCTTTTTACAAAAGCTCTACCAAATGACTATGGTAATTATATGTATAAGTATTTGGTGGTATGAGGATTAGGGTGTAAAGTTCACTCATCCACCATAGAAAAGGGAGGATCCTCCGACCAGACGGGTGTTGTGTCTGGTGGGCAACTGCCTGTTGGTTGATACGAGTATCGGGACGTTGTATATGCTAGTTGCGCGGAGAACTCTGCTTGCGCGATGCAGGATTTGCGTGACGTCAGTGTGACGCGTAGTTTGCATATGGCGATGTTGATGCCGCTACAAGTATCTGTTGAAAGTTACACTTATATTAATACAAAAATATAAAAAATACAAATCCTGTTCAGGGCAACACACAATATCATCACAATATATTTAGAAGGTTTTAACTTTGTATATCACCACTTTTTTTCATAATTCTTAGCTTCTTATCAAATTGTAATGGGGTTAAAAACTGAAAGCTCGTCATAGGTGGCAGCACAGTCTGTAGACCGTCTACAAACCGCCATTGTTTTGTTTATGTTTACTTTTGTGTCGATCACAAATTAAACAAAAACTAGATAAATATGTATGCGACTTGGAGTGTACCAATATAACAAGACGAGCTAAAGACAGGGTAACCGTCTACCACTGGTAAAAAGGCAGCTTTAGTGGAAAAGTCAATAAATGATGTATGGTTTATAATTTATAAGTTATTTTGTGTTTGGTGACTTTAAGTTCTTTTTTTATTGAAGACTGGAGGTGTACAACAGAAATAACCAGTACCTACCCTAATTGCGTAACACAGTTTGAATCGGAATCGGAATGATTTTGAAGTATATTGCTAATCCATTGCTTTATATGTTAGAAAAATTTGTCTGCTCAACAACGTAAATAACGCAATGAATTTTGTTGGACTGTCAAATCGAAACCGATTCCTATTGATAGTGTGTTACGCAATTAGCCCGCTGATCAGAGTTGAAAACCAACTCGAAGATGATCTTTCTGACTGAAAAACTTCAGAGATGTTAATTCTAGCAGTGATCTAATATGATAATACAAAACAAAATTTACATAATATCACATCACAAGTGCCTGAAGGTAAAGAAACAGACTTAGTTCTCTTGGGAGCATCATCTGTATATGAATTTCTCCTTTAAAAGTCTTCAGGTTTCAAAAGGATAGCACATATATAGCTTCGACGAAATATCGGGTTTCCATTTCTTTTTCCAAGACCCACACACACTTTTCCACAGTTTTCGTCTTTTAACATCTTTGGCAAATACATGGGCCCCCGTATTTTTGCGGTCAACTGCGCAACTGCGTAAAAGAAGTCACTTATTTACAAAAAAATGTATGGATAGTGACAGCTAGCTGCCAAATTTTTACACATTGGATAGCACCCCCCAGCATCCTCCAGCTCCGCGCCGGGTACATATTTTACCCGCGCGGCACGTCGAGCTGGGCTTCGGGTCTGGCGAGAACATCCGCCGACCGTCACCTTCCCTGGCGTCTGCAGCGTGGCACACCCGCCGCGGTCTTCGTCACACCAGGCTGAGCCAGGAGAGTACTGTGCTACTCCCAAGGGAAGTTAGGAAAATCCTTGTGACCATAGACTTACCTACCCCCTTCACTTTTATGTGATACTAGCTGCGCCCCGCGGTTTCACCCGTGTAAGTCTCGATCCCGTGGGAATATCGGGATAACAATAATAGCCTGTCTCAATCCAGGGTGTCAGCTACCTCCATACAAAATTTTATCAAAATTGGTCCAGCCGTTAGAGTGTGAAGAAGTAACAAACATACACACACACACACACACACACACTCACAAACTTTCGCCTTTATATTATTAGTGTGATGTGATGTGAAGTGTGATTATATTTTTTTTATGTTGAAAATTTACGTGGTTTTATTTATCTGGTTCACCACGTAAACCCTTTCCGTCACATTGGCATTTGGATGCATCTGAAGTGAGCAAGTTGCAGTTTACATCCTCATTAAAAAATCATCAATAGAAATTGAATTCATAAAATTAGGCTCAATTTTCAAATGCAAAACTGATTTAAAATTAGAATTTCGGGTGTAAGTATTCAAATAATCATATAAAAGCACTCAATATGTAAGTGGCACTACAGTTTGTATTGGCATCCATCTACATCGCAGATACTTTTTCTGATCCTTTTGTTCACATACTCGTATCAGCAGATAATTATAAAAAAGAGCATTATCATTCCTCTCAGCTGTGAGTATTGATACATACCTATAATATATGTTTATATACCTGTGCTTTACGTATTTATTTAAATATATGTTATTTTTTGCGTTAAAGGTACGTTATAGGTATATTTAACATTTTTGTTCGAGACTTCGCATATTCATATTTTTCTCTTCTTGTTCTCACACACTTTGTCTACATTTCTTTTTAATTTCTCCTTTCATCTACTGGAAGAAATTTCTTAAGAAATAAGCAGTATCTATGTGCTAAAATTATAATTATGTCGTATCTCGTAAATTAATAAATAATAATTTTTTGAACAGAACATAGCTTTACTAACAACTATTACATAAAATCCGTTTGCTACATAAAATTAACACCCAGATCCAGGCTAGATTTATTTGTGTTTAGCTTCAAACGTTCTTGTAAACAGCTTTATTTTATATGCCTCCGCCAGTTTTAAAGGTCACACGGCAAACAAGTTAGCTCAAAGGTAGCTTGGTTCATCTAAATCACTCGGTGCGATGCTAACCCGTTTCTTACAGTTGACTGTTACAGCTTCCGCAGTTTCGTAAGTTGCGTCTGATTGCAGATCAACGTTATAGTCTGTAATTAGTTTTGTAATTTTCTTATTTTACGCAGGTAACTAAAGAACGAGATTTATGAAGAAAACTAGCTTTTGCCAGTGGCTTCGCCCGTATGCATGTCGGAAATTATTCCACGGGTACGTATTACCGGGATAAATATTATATTTTGTCCTAGATCATGGTCTACCCATGTGCTAAATTTTATGCAAATGTGTTCAGCCGTTTTCACGTGAAAGCGTAACAAACAAACAAACATAGGAAGCTTCTATCTTCATAGGAAGTTTCTTAAAATAAACTTTTACATAAATGTAAGTATTGGAATATAAATACAGCCTACTACATTGTTTTGACAGTTTGAAGACTAGTTAATTTGTACAATTTAACAAAAACAATGACGTAGGCACCGTGCACAGTTTAGAAAGTCTAAATCAAACTCACACTCCTTATGAATTGCAATAACACTACTCCGAACCTGGGAATCAAACAAGGACCTCTCAATAGAGACGCTTGTAACCACTAGGTAAGAGCCCTTCAAAATATCAAGTCATTCTCCCAGACACACAAATACCAGACACAGATTAAGCATCAAAATATCACTTTTATGTCTGTCAAAGTTCTAAAATCCTATGTTTTTTGCGCTAAAAATTACCAACATCCATAACCACAACGTTTTTTTAACAATCAATAATCATTTACAAAATATTGGTTCTGTGATAAATGGCTAACATTTATTGTTAGGCAAACGTTTTGTAAACTACCTCGTAAAGGTCAAAAAAGAACATTTCGTTGGATAATTAAAAATATGTACACACATTCACATTTAAAACTGGCAGCAAAATAAACATTGGCAACCATGCTTGTCCGTCCTATAACATGACAACTTAAGATTTGGCGCTCAATAATTTTTAATTTTAATTCATAATTTAATGTTTGTTCTCTCTAAATAAAACAGTTTCAGAAGTCTCTTTTCTTTATGGTATTATTTGAATATTAGGTATGTTACTAAAGAAAAACAAAATATTAAGTTTACAGTCGTCAAGGTCTGGCAAAGTTCCCGAGTACATCGGAGCCAAAGTATATTTAATGTCGTTTACATGCCTATGCCAAAGTAAGATAAATTCGCTCAAGTTCCACACGAGTTCGATAAGTAGCTAACTTACAGAGTTATCTCCATACATTTGCTGAATATCCCAGCGATTAACCAATCACAGTTATGTCAAGATATTATACGAAGTATTTATGGCTTTGACAAGTTTGACACACATTACGCGTTTGGTATTACATACAAAATATTTACATATTGAGAATACTTTTGCTTTATTTACTAAGTGTGCCAGTTTAGGACGATGTTGAAATTTGATTTAGATGTTGAATTACAAGACATGATTTTCTGGATTATTAAACGATCTTGTTACAAATGTTTCTTTACTAGGTACCTATTTATGTCAAAGAGTTGGCGCGGTTCTACAAAATAATCAAAACCTAACATTAGCATTGACCCTAAACAACGAAGTAAATCTAAAATGTTTAACAGTAAAATTATTCACTTTATTATTCGCACACTATTCGAGGTGATGTGAATAAAGTGGACGAGTATTAGAAAAAGATGAGCATCGTTCCTCACCTGTCAAGTGGATTCGCATAAATATAAAAGTGAATGATGCTCGCCGTGAACCTGTCAGTGCTCTGAGCAAAGCAATTAATTACAATTTTAATTGAACCCGTCGAACAGTCGCTTATGCAAAATCATTATTGCAGTTTCCTGCCTTAATACTGGCTTGTAATTTAAAAGAATTACTGTGACATTCAAAGCATAGAACTTATCGCTTACGGCAATCATTTTTATTTATCTTGCAGATTATTGTATTTTATTATTATGAATATTGTACTTTATTAGTAATAGCAGCTGGCTATTGCCGCGCTACGATTATGTCCTTGTGTTATTTGATAAATTGATGTGAGACTGTAAAATATCTTACATTAATGTCTGAAAAGTACTTCAATAAATTCTATAATCATGTTTCTCAGTAACTAACACTTCATCTGTAAGCGAAACTTCATAATCTTATTGCCATAAGTTTTGTTGTATAACTACTACGTAGCAACTTAATGTGAATTTACTACGTACCTACATAAGTTTGAATTTGTATGTACGAAGTATTTATAAGGTTTAAATCAGGACTGGTTTTATGGAGCAATTATGCAATAATGTATTTAGTGTCAATCACACTGTCAATTTGTATTCTTAAAATGATACTCATATTATATCGGTGTGCCGTCAGTTATCTGTCAATTATTTGCAAGTACGAATATAGGTCACAACCGAAATTTAAAACCTTATTTTTCTAGGAAATTGCCAAAAAACAGACAGGCACAAAGGGATGCCTAAATAATCTGCACAGGTTGAAGTATTTTTTGCTGTTGTTCAACACAATGAATCGGAGTGCTTTTCGAATACTTCATAGTGAAGCTTCCCACTGCCATAGTCAAGCAATTTCGATTTCAATCGGCGTACCATTTATCGATTGAGGCACTTACCTAGTTACACCGATTCATAGCTGTTGGACTACTCAATTCGTGAAACTGCTGCGACTCGAAAACCCATCCAGCATAGTCATGTGCAAAATAAGTGCTCACTATGAAGTAAGCACCATTTCTAAGGTCCGGTGCCCATAATATCTGACAGCGTTAAATTACAGTTTTGTATTAGAATATCCTGAATGCAGGATTAAAGCTGTGATTATGATAAATAGCGATAGGCCCGCCATTTATCAAGTTAAGACCTAAAACTGTCATTGGCCAAATGTGGGTGTGTGGAAGTTAGCCATTGTCTACCTCGACGGGAATCACTGACGTACGGTACTTATATTTTAATTTTAATGTGTGTATAACACAGTTATTTATAAGTTTGTCAGTTGTACAAGTGGCAGTCATTCGTAAAACGGTTCTCCACAGATCATTATTCAAGTCTTATCTTTATTATGCTCTCTGTAAAAGAACTTTAATTGGTGCCACATGTTTCAAACGAATGTTCTGGGCGCACATTTGGGGACCGAATTACTTTGTCAACAAGATATAAGAATTGATTTCTTAAAGTATTTTTTTAATGAACGTGTTATATTTTTTATTGCATTTCAATTAGTTTTATTTACACATCTGTTAGTTTACATTTTTACTAGCGGACTAGCGCTTATTTATTTATTAACCTTATTTTGATGTTTTTGAGTTTTAATAAAATAAACAGATATTATTTTATTAAGGACGCCATCACAAAACCTGCCAAAAAATTGCATCTGGTACATTTTGCAGCAAAATGTAACTAATAATTGCCACAGATTACTCCTTCATCTCCATTGTTAGCAATTTTTTATTCGAAAATGTTGGTTTATAATATTGTAAAATACCTATAATTTCCGTTGCCTCTTCACACAAAATTGACGATATCGTGTTGAGTTTAGGAACATTTTTCTTCAATACAATAACATAAAATAAGTTATTAAAAATATTTTATGTAAGCAGACATGTTCAACTCAAAAAGATAACAAAAAGAACTATCAAAATGTTACAAATAGTCTCAGAAAATAATTTTGAAAAGCCTATATTTTTTTTAAATCAATATCGGTAATGTTTTTTTTCTTGTTATGTAACAAACCATATCAAGAAATTTAAAAATCAAACACTGGGCTTCAGCTATCCGTGTGATAAAATCAAAATTTTATTTTATCATTACATAATATCTTCATTAAGTAAATGAACGGCGAAATAAGCTATATTTTCGAGAGCGCAAAAGTGATGAAACTATTAACAGGTGCTGAGACTGACACGAATGGTTTATCACCACGAAAACTGTACTTTTATACACAGACTTCATGTTTCAATTATTTCAAGCTTTCTCACAATTAGATAAGAAATTGACTAAAAACGTTTTTTTTTTTTTGTGATAGCACCCTTAATTACGGTTTTAGTGTAGACTGTAACTTAATTACCCTAAGATTTTTTTAAAACAAGAATAACTTAACTAGCTCTTCAAAATGTTTGATCAAAGATTCAATAAACATCACATTAATGTAATGTAATGTCGTAATGTAACAGCTATGTAAGGTATAAGATAAAGAATTTAGGCGTACCTACTGAAAGGAATACATTAAAGCTATTCTCGTTTCAAACGTCAACTGGAAAATAAAAGAGTTGTAAATTTTTTATCACCGATACATAGCTTAAGTAACGGAAGTTGTGTAAGTAAAGGAAATTGAAATCCACCACAGATGCTACAAGTCATTCACAGGCTATAAAAAGTACAGAAAGAGTAATAAAAAATGTACTCAACGCGTCCTGAAATAGGTAGATGTTTGTAAATATTGCACTTAGTTTTTATGTAATATCGGGTTCATGACTGTAACAAACACCCTACTCACTTACACTCACACCATCATTCTACCTCTCCTCACACTTCACCTGTACACTACACACACATTATTACACTACACCATTTTTTTTTTTTTGTAATTTGTTTTTTTTTAATGACCTAGGTATTTCTGTTTTTTAAATAATTTGTCTAGAGTTTAAAATTTACCATTTTAATGTTAATTAGATTTATTTCGGGATGAGAGCCTGGTGATCCGTCACACAGGGTATCCTAGATGGACGCCAGTCTCTCACAATTAGGATCATATTTTATGCATTTTTGTCAAAACCCTATATTTCTTGTCTCTATGTTTATAACTGTGTGAATCTTTGTGAAGAGAGAAATAAAGATTATACTTACACTTATGTATTCAGTTTTTCATACAACTTCACATTAACTAGATTTTATTCACGCATATATTAGCTTCCCCCTTATCATAGTGGGAAATTAATGTTCGACTAACGTATTTTTTTTCTTTCCTTTCCGTTTCCTCTTAGTGGTGGATATTATTTTTAACTGACCTGAATAAAGGACGTTGGGATTTTCGCTCATTTTTGTTATCATGCGAAAATATTCAGCTAGTATTTAGACATTTTTGACCCGGAATAAAATGCAAATCGGTTTTCACGGTTTGGAAGTTCAAAATATAATACAAATATTTCCGGCTTAATAAATCGAAAATTATTCACGACCTAATTATCTAAATCGACTATAAAATCGACATAAAATAATAATGTTCGACAATGAATGGCGAACTATTATCCTAATCATGCAGAATAATCTGCCAATTTCACTTGGTAATGCTACGTCAATTTGTTCATTCTATTATAAATAATTTAAATTTAAGTACAGTCAGACTTAAAGAGATGTACACACATCGACAAGATTTCATTTAATTGAAAAGGACCTGGAAATACTTCGAAAACATGGACATCCACTGCACTGGGTTCGCGTAGTGGATTGCGGCTCATCATTTGATTTCAAAGTGATTTCATTTCCCACACTGAGAGAAGATCTGTGTTAATTTTATTTCAGGCATTGTACATACAATATATACATTTCACCCATAGTGACTACATGTCATACATCATGTCATATCATGTGTGTGTGTGTGTCTATGGATCTTGTTAGGTACAAACTGTTTTACGATGACTTTGTTACCTGATAGAATTATTATTATGAGATATTGAGGGATGGGAAAGTTAAACATAACTTTCAAAAGAACATAATAATGTATTACACATTGAGTACTTATTTGTAACTACACATTGATACAGTATTATGGAGCACAAATTGTAGACAAATAAATTCTTGTCGGTGTATAGGTAAATCTTTTTTGGGTCTGACTGTACTTCTGCCCTGGCTTTACGAGATATTTGCTTTATAAAGCGTTGTGACATATCGTGTGTCCGACTTGTAATTTAGGTGTGTAATGGTGCGTTCAATGCAATATGAGGTACGATCCTCGACGAAATGGGATCACCGGAGCGATTTAAGGAGACAGCTTTATTAGTGAGATTTCATTTTGAGCTTAGGTTTAGATTCATTGTGCTTTTTTGTGTCTGTTGTGTCTTGATTTTAGATTGGCAGGATGTGTTTGTTATTAAGCTTATGAATATTAAATGTCATCCATACGGTGAAACACAAACTGAAGACAGATAAATCTGACTAAAAAGAAAAAAAAATCTGTGATGAATAATCATCATCATAATTATAGTTTTTTTTTTTTCAGTTAACGTTCCGTGCATTCACTAATTCACAATCAATGTTATATACAGAGCGATATTTCGTAATTTCATTTTTAGTAACAAAGTGATCAAAACAGAGAAATACTTGACAGCTATTTCCGATTTTGCCAACTTCCAGAATGCACTAAACTACATATATTACACCAAAAGTTGTTACATAAAATATGATGTTACAGAATTTTCCTTAGAAAAATATACACATTTCCTTTTTTCTACTAAATAATCTTTTGTTTCAGTTAAGTAAATACATCACTATTTGTCCAGATACGTAGACAAAAACACACAAACTCAAAGCATTTATTTCAATTAAACCATTTACAGGCACTTTTGAATTGTCAACAAGTCGGTCAGTTACAAATATGAAGCTAGTTGCCCATTCCAAATAGTAGATTCCTATGGAGAAGAACGGGCAAGAAACTCCACAGACACTCTTTTAAAATAAAATATTTGATACAAAGTATTGGTTACATCATTCTTTTTGAAAATATACATGTGAGAACGATGCAAAACGTCAGAAACGTCCGTGATAAAAAAAAACAATTCAAAACTAAAATAATTAACACAGTCAGTAACACCTTATTAACTGGGCGTTACGTTACTAGAATTGTTTGTGGACGCCTACCTGTCCTTATTCAGTAGATAATCAAAGAATAATACGAAAACTAAGATAAGAAGACTATTATTATAAGAAAATTATTTCGATTGACTTAATTTTAAAACGTATGTAGTTGCCTATAGTTAAATATTCTAGTTTAATACCTATTTTTTTACCATGCTACTTTTATAAAGCTTGTATTTTTCCCAAAATACAAGCTTGACTTAGTTTGGGATTTGGTAGAACATCTAATAGATGCCGCTGTACAACCATAAACATCTTAATAAATTGTATGTCTTAATAAGTTGTATTTATTATTTACCTTTATTCATACACATTAAACACACACATACATATTAAATACATTTTCAAATATTTATAAGGGGTATCGTGTTACCCAAATATTTTTAAAAAAAATATTTAAAAATAAATATTTACTAACATTATTGGGTTAGAAGCGTTATGACTACCTCTCGATAAGACTAAATAGCAGATAAATGACTAGTTCGCTATAGGACTTAATCTCGATATAACTAGATCGCTGTAAAACTAATTAGCTGTTTGACTACATATGCATAATATATTAAATTCTTCAGATGATTCTAAACCTAGTTGTAACCCTAAACCCTAAGCCCAGTTGTACAATTTAAGAGAGCCTTATGTAGGTATCGCAGAACTGGAAATGTTCAGTTGACAATTTAATGAACCCTGTATCCCGGCCATTTCTATTCGCTTTTAAAACAGCAATTTTACTAATATTGCTACGTAGCACTTTTCAGCAGCTCATACAGCATTGCTTAGCAATTTCCACAAAAAATACTTTCGGCTGAAAGTATTCTCCGCTCCACACACAATGACTTTACAAATAACATTTTCGACACGAACATTTGCTTCACAGACCCCAGAATACGTTTACGAATGCGACATATTTGTTATAGTGTGGATTCATTAATCACTGAGGGTAGCCTTGCTATGCCTTGTGGCTGTATGTACTAATATATACTGTTTTCCTTCCCGTCTGACCTAGACAATATTTGTGCCAGAAATGTACGTAATCTACTGAGTGATTCTGAATAATTTTATTTAGTTTTGTTTGTGCTTGTTTGTCATTTCTTAGATCGAGGATTTCGTGTACGGTTTTTGGGGTGAAGCATGTGTCGGGCCATGATTGCTGGTAAAAAATGTCCTATAAAATTCGAGTGTTCTATTTCAGACAACATGCTCAACCTACATAGTATATTATTACTTTCATGTTTAATTATAAAACCCAAATTGATTTAGTCTAATATTAACACAATTAACACTTCCATTATGAATACATTTACACACATTCACTAAACATAGTGACTATACATCACATTACTGTAGCTCAGCCATACTCAAAGTGTGTTCCGCCTCGTGGGGGTTCCGCAAAAATACTGGTCAGAATAAAAAAATAATACTAAAGGAGTGTCTACCTACTATATTTTATTTTACTCTGGTACCTGAGTAACATAATATCAATCTAAATATTTCAACAAAAGTAAAAAAATATGTAAATTTTAATGTCAAGTAATATGATTATTAATGAAGAATACACATAAAACCATTTTTGATTACTTTAGGGCTCCGTCAAATATTTCGTTTTCGAAAAGGGTTCCGTCTCCAAAAAAGTTTGAGAACCACTGCTGTAGCTTATCACATGGCTAACGTGAAAACGAACAATTTTTACATCGTCATCTATATTATAAGGGAGAGACTACAAATTCTATAGAAAAAAATTGTCAGCTTTCATCAATAAATCCTCACATTGATTTATTGACATGCCCGTCCTATTCTTAACAGATTCGCTATAATTTGTTAGCCAAATAATCCGGGATTTTGATGCGAACCCCACCACGCTATAAATAAAAGCGTTCCCAATAAAATAACGGAGACAATTATGGCACAGTGTACGAAACGAGCTAAATTTCACCCACATTATAGCAAATAATGGCTAAACAGTAGGCGAACGCGCGTCACCCTCCGTCGCTTTGCATCGATATGTTACGCCCCGGTCCCCTTCGCATCTAAATGCACAACAGGAGATCGAGAAAAAAATCGCGCAACGTTAGGGCAACGCAATAATGTGAATATTTATGACGGAGGCACGTGCTGATTTGCCATAATGGTAACATGAAATTCGCATATTGGTAATTACATTCCAGGGGACAGACATTTACTAACGTTTATTATTCTTTTGCTTCAATAAGCTCTCGTTTTAACACACTCTATGTTTGGGATATTTTGCAACTACGTAAAACTTTTGTTCGAAAACTAGGTAAATTGAAGTTGTTATACCTACCATTATTACGTTACAAACAAAATACAAACGTTATTCCCAGTTTTTCACTGTTTATGACCCAAGCTACGTCGTTAGCATATTGTTTATGAATCCTAAACCGTTACACTACTCACTAGTTAATGCAACAAAGTAGGAAATAATAAAACAGGAAACGCTTTACATTAAAAAAGAGATTCGTTTAAGCCATGGAGTTACCCGAAATGTCTCCAGATAAACGAGTGGAAGCTTCACAAAAGAAGCTAATCTCATTTTTTGATGGTATAGCCATAGGGTGGGATGGGGACACGTTAGCCCCAAGGGATGCAGTCTACGGTAGGTACGTCTCTAAGTCTATTAAGACGACTTGCTTCGTCCCGGGGGAGGGTGAACGCTTCAGGGCAACACGATAGAAAAACATTTTATACTGGGAAACGACACCTGCTCGAATAAATAGAGAAATCCTGGTCAATCTTCACCACCTTTGTTAACGACAGAATAAAGATATCTCCTCGAAGAAAACAATTAGTATCCATATTAAAACAGGAAACCCCATTGAAATAAAGGCAGATAAAACAATAGCACCGAAGAAAATGAGGCTGCAGTTTTTCAATTGCAATCGGCCGAGATCCTTTAGATGCGGGCTTAACCATCACAGAACAAAGAGACGGAATGAAAGTCTCACTCATCATGATTTATTGTACTTTACCTATAAAATGAAATTGTGGATTGTAAACTACGCTACAGTTTTATAGTTGGACTTGTGGAACAGATGTAGGGACATTCTGCGCCTCAGGGGACGCAGGGGCGATGTAACAATGTTACCGAAGTTCAAGCAAGGCCGAGGGGCATCGCTGGGGCAAATTGTGACCGTAGGGTCACCGCTCGTCTATTTGCGCGGCCAAATTACTATAACCGAGGTAAATACTGCAGAGATTATTTAACAACACTCGAGGTTTTGTTTTAAAAATGGAAAACGTCAGGATTTACGTGTCATAACAGTAGAATACGCACCATTAAGAATTGAAGTTATTGCGTGGCGCGTGACACTGCTGTGTACGTTAATCCATTTTATTATAGAAATGTGCAGTAAATCGAGTGGTGTGCCAGGACAGAATTGATTTAGACCGGCCGCAACAATAATTAGAATCACATGATGTATGATCCCCGCTATGACGCTCTGTTTGCATTCGCAGTTACATTATTAGTTATTTTCGACCGCTACAATACCTATCTACCGTTTGCCAAGTTACATTATAATGAACTATATAACGTTATAATGATGTTGAATTATTCATAGTTATTGTTGCGAAATATTTGCTGAATTTAGCGAGGTAATGCAGTCAGTTAGAAAATCATTGATTTATGTATTATAATTGTTAATTAGGAATTCATTGTGATAATAGGTATTCATAATAAAGCCGTAACACAACTGCATAATACTCTGTGATATAATTATGACTGATTAATTATAGGGTAAGTAGAGTGGCAGCTCACCTGTCAAATGCAGCTGCTGCAGCTAGCTATGACCAGACGACAAACATTCTCGTAGGTACCAAATGGGTATTCTTGGCTTCAATATCAACATACGCTTATAACAATAATACTTGTGTGAATGCCACTGCCAAGTCTTTTTATTCTTGCGTCTACCAAAACCTTTCGATGCCTGCCAAAGACTAATATTGTTTAAAAAAAACTTTGTTTAGTTCTATTACCATAATCTAAAACAGAGCCTACAACAGCGCCGTCAAACTGAAACTGAAAGCATTATTTCAGTAAAACCATTTACAGGCACTTTTGAATTGTCAAGGAGTCGGTCAGTTAGAAATCTGAAGCTAGTTGCCCGTTCCAAAGCGTAGTAGGTAGGTACACATGGAGAATAATCGGCAAGAAACACCATATACACTGTTTTAAATTATAATGTTACAAAAATATTGTTAAATCTCTAATGTTGAATTTATAGGTCGGGTAGGTAGGGTATCTAAATGTGACGACGATATAAACAAAAAAAACGTATAGCCATAGTACAGCAACTAGAAAGAAACAAGAAAAACCCGGCCAAGTGCGAGTCAGACACGCGAACGACGGGTTCCCATTATCTCTAAAAACAGCAAAAAATCACGTTTGTTGTATGGGAATTCCCTTAAATATTTATTTTATTCTATTTTTTAGTATTTGTTGTTATAGCGGTAACAGAAACATCATCTGTGAAAATTTTAACTGTCTAACTATCACGGTTCATGAAATACAGCCTGGTGACAGACGGACAGACAGACAGAAATACAGGCAGACAGACGGCGGAGCCTTTGTAATAGAGTTCCCGTTTTACCCCTTGGGTACGGAACCCTAAAAACAATTAAAATAACCCCTGGCCAGCTAAGAGATGACCAGTCCAAACTGACAACGCCTGTTCAGTTATAAGACATATTATCCGGTAAATGGTAGCTCACACCTGTGCTATGCAATTATATAATACAAAAGAGATTGAGTTTATACAATGCAAAGATAGTCTTACAATCTTCAGTAGCTCCAACAGTATTTGGCCAGCTCTTTACATATATTATAATCGACGCAGACAGCTGCAGCAGCAAATCAACGCTGAGCCAAAACTACTGGGACTAGGAACGTGAAATTTTACACACGGGTTTCTTTAATAATGTAGGAGAGCACTAAGAAGGGGTTTCTGGAAATTCAACCTTTAAGGGGTAAAAACCCCCCTTGGTTTTGTTCATATGAAAATCGTATTCCTTGAGCGGCACGGATACTTATGTATGTAAATTATGAAGTTTATCATTTTTTGTTTTTCTAAACTACCTCCTAAAGGGGGATTAGGGGTTTAAAAGTTTGTATGGAAGAAATGCGCGGACCGATTAACTCCAAACTCAGTATTTAAGACCAAAAATAAAGAATAACTTGTATCAGGGGTTTTTGAAAATCTACCCCTGACGGGGTGAAATGAGGTAGTCAAATTTACAGGGGAGGATTTCTCGACGTGGCTTGGTTAACTCCAAAATTGGTATACATAACCTTTAACTGATTGATTTGATTTAATAGGTGGAATGGAGTTGAACTTCGCAGGGTAAAGCACGAAATTCACGCGGACGAAGTTGCTGGTGAAGTGGTATTTAAATATACAGACACAGTTTCGAAAAATCTGTTCATCGTCTACGTTGAACACAGAGCTCCTATCGATTTACTTCAAGCAGAATAAAAACCAAAGCTCGTTAATAATTCCAAACATTAACATAATATATATTCCCTTTTGCAAATACACAGTAACTGTAAAATTAATTTGGACTGGCAACAAAATAAATAGCATAGACTACAATTAATGGGCTTTTATACTTGACTGAACATGATACTCATACTGGTTTTTTAAGGTGGACTAGGTCACAGTATAATATAGTAAGCAGTATTACGTCTTGATACAAAACGGCCGAAACGACACGATACGCCAGGGGGTCTACTCCCTAATCACGAAGTCCGTAGTTTCGGCCGAAGTTTTGGGCGTTTCCTATTCCGTATCACTTACGGACATAAGATTCGTCCAGGGCCCGTATTCAAAATGAATGACAACATGATTTGACAGTTGTCCCAAATCCCGATGTGTATTTACCAGTTACAAAAATTGTATTTGTCACTTGTTTTGACGGATCAACTACTTTCGGACGGGCCCGTATCTTCGATGACCGACTTAGGGAGTAGACTCCCAGTACTCAACAGCTTCGAAACCTTGAGTGCGCCGCAGTTACGTAGTGACGCGGACGGTGCGAGACGCTCCTACACATTTATTTATGTAAAGTATGACATGAAGTTATCGACTGTTCAATGTAAATAAAAGTGATAAATTCAAACACCCATAGTGTTTGAATTTATCAATATGGATACCAAAAATATAATTTTTTTAATTAGGTACACACGGCTACACATCAAGCTATACATTTCTAGTTTACGCTGATCTCGCACACTGTACGGAAGTACTATACAATACGAGATCAGCTTATACTGGAAATGTATAGCTTGATGTGTAGCCGTGTGTAATTCAGACGGCAAGGTAGGTTTATAAAAGTAACCTTTTTTTTTTTCGTGTTTATTTATTTGTTTTGCTGGTAGGTTTTTTGTATATTATTGTAACGTAGCGAGCATACATTCCTTGATAGATACTTCGTAGGTGAATATCTCTCTTTTTCTATGCGATCGATGCCCGAGTGAAGGAACTAAATATACCTATACTAGCTTCTGCTCGCGGCTACTCCTGCGTGGATTTCGGTCTGTCACAGTCTCTATCGTCTTTATCGTGCGTCTCGCAATCAAAAACACGTTCGTGAAATCTAAACATTTCATCCCATCCAAATGATTTGGTGTAAAATAAAAAAAATATCGATATAAAAAATCCATGAGGATAAGCAAATTAATTTCGATAGGGATATAATATTACTTATTTAAAATTACCCTAGTCGAGACAAATGATCATATATTTTTTTATTACTCTGTCATATTTTTATCAATTTGTGAATTTACCTGAGCATTTAGGTATGTCATGGCAGATTTTTATAAAGGCCTTTGTTAGTAACTTCTCTATAGAACATATTTTATTTTTAAACCCGATTAAATGGATAATAATTATTTATTTTATTTCAGACTATCCAAATGGCTTCGGCTGATATACCGAGATGATTTAGCAAACAAAGCTTATTTTTCTTCTTTTTTTTTTTTTTTCTGGGTGGGAAATCATCAAATAACTTCTCCCGCTCTGGGCGGAGCGGGAGGGCGTGTCAGACTTTTACTGACTAAAACCCACCCGTGTTCCTTCCGTTGCCTGTGTGCCATGGCCACGATATCCCTTTCGGACAAACTCGCAACCCCGGCAGGCATTGGTCCTAACGGACCCCGTCAGTTTGTGCTGACATCTCTTTGAGGCGCGCGTGGAACACAACGCGCCGTCGACCCGGGCCTGGTCCTTATCGGATGGCGAGCTACCCATCGCCGCAGGCCCGCGCCTACGGTGGCCAGAAAACGGCTTGCGACTCCCGACGCCCGGGGCGTCTCCTGCGGCGACTAGGGGCGCGAGGGCGCGAACCTTGTCTCACCCTCACGCGTTCCGCCTCCTCCTTCGCTAGCATAACTGCTTCGCAGTAGGAGGTGACGGCCTCCCATGCACTCTCGCTCCGAACCATGGCCTGAACCAGGTCCGGACGCGAGAGATCGCCGCCGCCGATCGCCTCCGTGAGGACACGGCGGTGCTCCGCCCAAGCTGGGCAGACCTCCACCGTATGCTCCACCGTGTCCTCCGGGCGATCCACACAGTGGTGACACCCGGGCGTTTCCTCCCGCTTAAGCCTAAACAGGAACCTCCCGAAACATCCATGTCCGGTGAGGACCTGCGTCAGGCGGAAGGTGAGGACGCCGTGGCGCCTCTCCAGCCACTCCTGAAAGAGGGGACTTATCGCCACAATTGTGGCGTTCCCAGCGCTGGTTTGCAACAATCGCACTCTCCATGTCGCCATGAGATCCCTCCGGAGCTCCGTCCGCTGTGCCGCGATTTCTTGCGGCAGCGGAGTTATGCCCCGGAGTTTCGCCTCTTCGCGCCACACCCAAATGTGCGCGAGGACTTTCGCCTCCAGATCCCATGGCGGCAATCCGGCAAGGAGGTTCGCCGCCTCACGGGAGACCGTGCGGTATCCCCGTACCATCCTGATGGCCATGACCCTTTGGGACGCGTTCAACCGCTGCGCTGGTCGCAGCCTCAGAGAACGCGCCCACACCGGTGCCCCGTAAAGGGCCATGGACCGCACGATCCCCGCGTAGAGCCTCCGGCAGGAGGCGTTTGGACCCCCTAGATTGGGCAGGAGCCGCTTCAAAGCAGCCCCGGCCCGCTCCAGTCTGAGAGCCAAACGTCGAAAATGCTCCACGAAGTTCCACCGGCAGTCGAAGACGAGTCCCAGGTACTTCATCGTCGACTCGACGCCGATGTGAACCCCTCCCGCCGTTATCTGGGAACCCGACAGTGGCGCGTTCCGAGGACCATAAAAACACATGGCCTCGGACTTGTGCAATGCCACCTCGAGTCCCAATTGCCGGATCCTATCGACGATTGTCGCAACCCCACGTGCCGCCAGTTCGGCCGCCGCCTGATGTGAACTCCCTTGTGCCAGGACTAGCGTGTCGTCAGCGTAGCAGACTACGCTGACGCCACTAGGGAGGTCGGCGCGCAGCACCCAGTCGTACCCGATGTCCCACAGATGCGGCCCCAGGACCGATCCCTGTGGGACACCGCACGACATCTCTCGCCGGTTCCACTCTCCTTGGTGACCGGGGTAGATGACGGCCCTGTCCGTCAAATAGGCCTCGACCACGCGACAGAGGTAGGTCGGCATCCGGTGATACCGAAGTGCCTCCCCAATGCAACTCCAGGGCAGGGTATTAAAGGCATTGGCGATGTCAAGAGACACCGCCAAGACAACCCCACCCCGGGCAACAGCATCCCCCGTCGTGAGGGCTCGAACGCGCATGATGGCATCCACTGTAGAGCGCCCCTTGCGGAAACCAAACTGGCTCTCCGCCAAATCCGGCCCCACCCGCACCAGCCGCCCGACAAGGCGGTCTGCAATTACTCTTTCAAAGAGCTTGCCCACCTCGACTAGCAGCACAATGGGCCGATAAGCGGACGGAGAGTCCGCCGGGCGCCCTGGCTTCTTTATGAGGACCAGTTTCCCCGTCTTCCAACGAAGTGGGAACTGGCCCCTCTCCAAGCATGCGCTTAGGAGCCCCCTTAGTCGAGGCCCGAGAGCCTCTAAGGCCAGAACCCAGGCTTTTCCAGGCAAGCCATCGGGTCCTGGGGCGGTATTCTTGGCATTCAGCCTACGTACCGCCACTCTCAGATCTACCTCGGTCACCTCTGGAGCATCGTCGTCGTCGGTGTGGTCCGCATCTGGCACTGCAGGAGGCGGAGCCATGGGCGGGGGAGTATGTTCCCCTCGCGAAGGGAACAGAGCGCTCACCACGTCCTACACGAGCTGGGGCCGGAGACTCTGCGTCAGCGGGGGAGCCCATGGGCGGAGTTTATCTCGCACCCATCTGTAGGGGCGTCCCCACGGGTCTCTGTTGAGAGTCTCTAGCGTCTCCTCGCGGGCCAGTCCTCTGGCCCGCTGGATCTTCGCTCGGAGGGCAGTCTTCGCCGCTCTGTACCCCTCGTATAGCTCCGCCTGAATGACTTCCGTATCCGGAGGGCGGATACGGAGCCTGCGGTGCCTGGAGTACCGGTGGCGCGCAGCAACGCACGCCTCGCGTAAAGCGGTCAGCTCACGCGACCACCAGCACACCTGGCGCCGAGCACGTCCGGGCTGGACCCGGGGCATTGCCACGTCACATATTTCGGACATGGCCTCCCGGAACCACTCCGCCTCGTCGTTGATGTCGGCAGGCCTGTCTGGTGATGACACCCAGGCCTGCACGATCGAGGCTTCCCGAAGGAGCTCCCGGTCCAGCTGCTTTAGCGCCCACCGCGGACCACTCGGGGTCTGTCGGACCGGCGCGCCCCAGGTCTGGGCGGAGACGTCAAACCGGATGTACCGGTGATTGGAATAGGTCTTCACCCCCTCCATGACTAGCAAACAAAGCTAACACCACATTCATCATCACAAAAACATTTTAATGTACTACACTACAATAAATCGCAAGATTTTAAAAATAATGCTCTCCCATCATTAGACTTAAAAAAGTACCTACTGTTATAACTCAAGAGACACAGTCAGTGGGCAACCCTTGTACGGTTTTACATAACGAGCGGCCGTAGGTAATTATTTCAAGGACACTGCCGAGACGTAATACTGCTTACTTTATTATACTGTGACTAGGTGTCGCGGCCATTAGGCCCAGAATAAATTGGTACCCTGTGGATAAAATGTTAGGCATAAATAATAATAAAATAGGTAATGAAATGTCCGTCTCACCTTGAGGAACAAAAGTGACTAAAAGCGTATTGATACTCGCTTCATATCGAAGCATTTATTTATTAAAACTATAGGCACAAGTAAAAAATTACTGTACAAAGGCGGAGGAGAAAATGCCTGAGGCATTTTCTATCAGTCAACCTTAGGGTGATGCAGAGACAAAACATGGTAAGTGCGACGTACGGGATAGATAGCTCGGAAATAACTATAAAATGCAAGCTTAAATACTAATACATAGATAGATAGATAAAGTCAATACATAATATACCAAAATAAACTTTGTCAGGAGAAATAACGACCGGTAGCGAAGAATACGACTCCAGCAAATCACCGCTGGGATGTTTCAGCCAACTTCTGACGAATATGTTCACGTGCCTTCACTTTAAAAGATAACCGGCTGGTTGCCGTCCTGATGTTCAGAGGGAGCGCATTCCAAAGAAAGACCGCCTGGACAAAGAAAGAAGAATGAAGGAAGCCAGAACGGTGCGAAGGATATCGTAGAAAACGATTGTTGCTGGAACGAAGATTTTTACTATGATATTTATACTACTGTAATTACTTATTTAGCTAAAATTTTTGAACCAAATAATAAGTCTGGTATTGGTACGGGGCGCATTGTCGTCAGAAGTGACACTTAGGTGTGAAACACGTGCACAACTCCCGAAAAAAGCTTGACCTATCTACACAATGAGTTTTTAAAGTTAAGTCACTATTAAGTCAAAAATCAGCTTCAAAATTAGGTCTTCGTTTTGACATTCAACTCCACTCTCCACCATTCACCTACACATTCACCACACACCTTTTGACTGTTTTTGATCTGTTATTTAAATTTAAATTTTATTTTAATTTAAATTTTCTTTTTCATTTATTTATTTTTTGTTTCAATTGGTTAGTAGAAATACATGTTACCTGCCTGTTTATTTGTATGATGCGACTAAGTGGGGCCTGGTGACCTGTAATACAGGTTTTTTCTAAAACCTACTTCAGGCACCAGCTCTCACAATTGGAATTTTTGTAGTTCAAAACTGTTAAGTGCTACAAAACCATTGCGAGAGAAAATAAATAAACCGACTACGGAACCTTTCATTGTGCGTGCTCCGACACGCACTTCACCTGGTTTTTTTTTTTAGTTCATATATTTATCCCTATACCTACTATGGTTGCTCTACTTTGAATAAACATCCTGTGCTAACCACAATACCTACATTACGAATATTTTTAACAATAATATGTAGTAACATCGAAATGTATCTAAAGGCTTAGATTATTTATATATCTAGACAGAGTGTCGCGTTGCAAAAGAACTAAAACAAACAGGCCAACTTTGATGGGCTGTGTGGTGTCATTGTGTTATTCTGTGCTAGCATTTTGCGGCCAACAGTTGGACGCTTTTTTTTTCGCTTTGACTGTCTATATACATATATTTATATCTTTGTGCATATGTAACTCCACGATAACCTAATTCCCAGAACCTTCATTACCGACATTTTCTATAATTTCCTCATAATAAAGAAGGTAATAAAGTTCACGTATTGCCGTTCCCATCCGATACATTCGACATGGCAAGAACAATACTCTTTTGTGCCATCGCAATGGTCCACTGGTTGTGCATTGTACGCCTTCCAACCCCCGATCATGTTCTATTTTCCATTTATAAAGCAAAAGGCTGATTTATTTTTAGTTCTTTTTGTCGTTCATTCTGTTTATCTGCAGTCTGATACTGAGTGTGGGATGCTGTTGATCAATAGTGAACGGAGCAATATGAGTGAAATCATTGGAGTTTTTCGGCACGGGTGTCAGAGTGAGGACTTTTTTTTCTCGTATTTTTCTGTCTCGAATGTCTTTTATTTTTGTGCTGCACAGCTAGAGGATAAAGTTGAAAAATTGTTATGAAATGTTGAAAATATGATGACTGATAAGCTGCTCAATCATAATGACGCCGACAGTCATACATGTAGGTACAGTATTTAACAGTAACTATAAACCATTGTCGTCCTTAATTAAAATTTTAGAAACTATCAAGTGAAAATGGAGAATTTTCCGCTGCGAAGCGTTTTCATAAGACGATTAATTAAAGTACAAACTTCACGGCAAACATTGTTTAATGCTTTATAGTTAGAGCTTAGTGACAACGGTGTAATCCTGATAACGGCGGGACATAAATCAGCTAAAACTGTTCGCGTCAGCATGGCTGCCGTGCCACTGCGTCGAAACACCCTAATTTACTATGGTATTAGGTGGCCTAGCAACGATTATTTTAAACAAAATGCGAAGCTTAAAATTAACGAAGCGACCATTTTAATTTACAGCAAACGTCCAATTAATTCCATTAACTTGTCGATATCTCTATTTATTGAGCTGGAAGGTTTAATTCAAAACGCATGAACGTACATCCATCCATACACCTGAAAGTATAACTGCTCGACCGCGTAACTCCCATTGAAAATCGGTGCAGACTATACAGTATCACTGAGTGGGTACTTATTGAATATGAACAAAGAAAGACGGTGTATTTGAGTGCATGGCAGGACTCGGGCAACAGGCGAGGCCCACACAGTTAGGCTCAATTTTAAACAATTACTGTTGAGCGAAGGGTAAATGTTTGCGTTCGACTTAGAGCGAGCCGGTGGATCGCCCACACGCGCGCTTGACAGGTATTCATTACATCCACGATGCACACGATGCAGCCTTCGCGGTGAACCAAACTCAGAGATGCCAGTTTTTAACTTTTTCAATTTGGAATTCTTTCGCGATGGGAAATATCGTTTTATTGTGATCGAGACTTTCGCGAAATTACAGTCAGTAGATGCGGAAATTAATCATGTAGGTAGGTTACCGTTTAATAGGAGCAATAAAATGGATTTTCTTCTCATTTGTATACATGATCCTAAACTCAAAGTACAAACAGATCATTTAAAAGTTTAAAATAACCCCATACCGTAATATTTATCCCAAGTACTCAGTCCAAAGTTTTCAATTGATTAATTTACTCAATATGGCAAGTTAATTTCAGCCTTGTGTACAAAGCAACGCCAATAAAATACTCAAACAGATTCAGAATCGTGTGTTTATTGGGAATTCATTTTGGTTAATTCTGCGCATAAATAACTTGCCTGCGTTACTTACGCAAGGAATTAATAAGCCCTAATACACGCCACAAAGCACTCTCGACAAACAAATTATATTTTCTCATGGTGCAAATCACGCCTGTCTACGAAGCAACATCATAGTAAAATATTTACCAACACGACATCTTACAGAATAATCTATAGAGCAAAACAAATGTTTAACATTGCTTTGTTATGTTAGCGCTCGCCCACGGACGCTATCATTTATCAATCTCCTTACACTCGGACACAAACGTGTTTACAAATTACAACATTGTCTTAACGCTTCGAAGTCTCCTACATACATAATCGATAATCGTTTAAACTAATAGGATTACTCGATCACTAAACATTCGATACGCTCGACACACGTGATTAAAAATAAGCTTTTAAGATTAACATTCTTTCAACCCTTGGACGACCCGAAAAAAAGAAATAACAGAAGGGGACTTTACTTTAGAAATTCGACACGCATTTTGTGAGTTATTGAAATATCTCAAACATCTTGGTGTTATATAAATCGCGCTGGAGGGGGAGATAAAACCTTCGTTTGCTAGCTCGTCTTACTGACAATAAATCATGACGTCATCCGGTAGAAAAACGATATTTAGGTGTTAAGTTGTGAGCATCATAAGATAACTGAGTGAGCTTAAGACGAGAAGGGTTTCTTTTTATTAAACAAAAAATAATCTTCTAGACACTTCATAAATATTCATAATTTGAAGCGAGACATTCCACTTCTTAATATTTGAACCGAATTAAATCTAATTCGGCGAAATACCGCATGTAAGATGCACCGTGTTTGTCCAGCAAACAAAGAGTGGGTCAATATTTATAGTCCACATTCATGTCGTACCAACGGCCGAGAAACAGACGCTTTTTTTACTTTTTCATAGACCTTGGATATTTGTGTAACAATGGTCACAACCACGATCTTAACAGCCTCGGCATGAATTTAAACCACCAACGAAGCATGCGGCTAATTATAATTGATAATTTGCCACATTTTTTGCATTTTTATTAGCGTCCCCGAATGTAGGACGACGACGGTCGGACACAGCACGCCGTGCTCCCACATAATTAGCGAGGCCCGTATCTCCCTCGCCCGTACCTACTTTGCATATTTTGTTTGCGCAAACATCGCCACTGTTTGACTGTTAAAATCAAGGATCTCTTCCCAACTTCAGGGATTGTTTGTATCAAAGTCATAGGTCATCCCGCTACGGCGAGTAATTAAACATATGTTACTTTTGTTTAACGGATGCGTAGGATTTAATTGTTGAGGGCACCGACTTAATTCGAATAGATAACTTCCCGGCTTGCACGCCGACCAAATTATACGCTTGGTAAATTTGAAAGAAAATTTAGTTACTGCTGCATAATTTGCACATCAATTCGGTGTTTACCGACTTACAGGCAGATTTTTCCAATAAAACGTATCCTTAACCCCAAATAGGTGTAAGAACTCCCGTTCCACCCAGCGCCGGAACTTTAATTTCGTTTAAGAATTATGAAAATATTTCGTAAGTCGTATAAACGGTCATCCACTTTTAGTTTCTATTCTTGTACCGTGTCAAGGCAAAAAGGACGGATGGTTAGAAATGAGGTACTATTAAAACGGCGAGCAAAAATGTAATTTCTAGAAAATGGCCGAAGAAAATAGTATTTTATTTCGCGTTGTTGAACGACAACAAAGAAGCTTTTAGGAAGATTTCATTGAGCGAGTGAAATAAGACGATTCTCATCGGAATTACAGGTTGAGCAATCCCTGTCCTTTCAATACTTTAATACGTGGGCTCTTTAACGGACGTGAAGGGATTGTGTCAGTGTTTGTCTGAGAGGATTTGCGTACTATTACACGACAGAGCCTGTGAATGCGTAAAGGTTTTCGGCAATACGCACTTCGTACGCCTTACATCTCAAAAGGTAAGATTTGCAAATACATGTTTATAGCGTAAGAATCCTCACGAGATCCGTTGCGTATGTATTTAGGCTCCTTTTTATCCCATACATTATTTGTGTAGGTCGCCTTTGTATTTCAATATTTGTCTTTGTTATTTCTCGTCTTCCATGAGAGCACGTCTGAAAGTATTTCTGTAATGATATTTATACTATGATAACATAAAACTGTGGTCCCAGTTTATTCTTATCAAGGAATAATTCTGTCGGAAAACTAAAAGTTAGGCACGGTTATATTGCGCAGGTTGTTAAGAAAGTGCTAAGTGTGGTCTGCCCTTTTCTTTGCCCTAATAAAATGTAGGGGTAGGCATCTAAAGAATTCAATGTATCTTTCTCTTCATCAATGTCACTACGTCCTTTACTTCGACCTGAATTCTTGAATTGGAATGTCAGTACATGGGCTAGTTACATTTAGGGTTTTTTCAAATCGTTCTATTAGATGCCTGACAGAAATAGGGCTTATAGGGAGCCTTACCTCGACGGCTCAGACTTGGGTAGTTTTGCGATCAGTGCGATATTGAACTCAAGTGAATTGAGTATAATCGACACAAATACTGATCTGAAACTAAAAGTTTTCAAGATTAAATCTTTCTAGAGCTCCCTACAAGTGTAAATGAGGGTGAACTAAAGGCACCTTCAACAGAAAAGGTCAATTAGTCAAGTATTTCAATTCAAGCGATAGACTTTATTCGTGCAGCATAATAAGTAGACGTGATTCTTGTAAATACAATAATGAGATTTTTTCAGTTACTACTTTAATACTGAAAATCCAATTACTCAGCTATACGAGCTCTAAAATGAATACTCCAAAAAAACATTGAATGCTTTTCGCCTATTCGAATCAAACCAATCGATAAGAGCACAACACTACACCAGATAGATCTAATGCCCATTGATTTATCAAGTTCAGTACTTACTTTTTCAAAGGGAGTCTAAAGGAGGGTAGATAAAGCTTGCAATAAGACAGAACACAGTTACCGTTAAAACTTGAACCGTATATCTCACTCGAACTGTGATATGAAAATATTTATGGAACCATTATGGTTTAAGAGATATTGTAGCTAATGATCTAGTCTAAGATACTGTTTGGTTTTAAAGCGCGTAATTATTTTTAAAGATGTGATAAAACTTAAGGACTCCTAATATTACTTTGACGGTTTAATAAGAGAAGAGAGAACTCTAAAAATAAATTTGAATTTGGAAGAAATAATGTTATTATGGTCATTTGTTTCTCTTTCACATTATTTTCTTTTGATAGTTCTGTTGGGAATGAGGCTGTTGTATTATAATTTAACAGAAAAAAGGTAGATAGCTTTTGTTAAAAAAACTACACAAGTGAAATCTACAATACCCCACAATAAATTAGATGTAATTTAAAAAACTTATCATATTATTTTAAAAGGTAAAGAAAAAAACTCAAGATAAATATGCAAATACGTAAAAAACTATGAATAGAAACAAAAGACAAACGAAACAGATACACAATTGTTATTCAAAACGAGGTACAGTCCATCAAAAAATCCATTACCCATCTCTTAATATTTAAATTGGACATTATCTGTATGAAGGAATCAAACTACTATCGTTTTTGTTGCAACATAAAATTACTGTTCACATTATCAAGAGCGCATTTCCCTGGGGTAAGGCCGCCCATTAACGCCAACTGTTCACATTGGTTCTCCTTACTATCGTAGGTAATATATTGTGCACGCGGCACACTGTGTGGATATGCTGCCTTATGATTAATAGTATTCTGCTTGCGGCCTCAAATGTGTTGAAATTGGTCACAGCTTTGATAGCTGTTGCGTTGTCTTCCCTTGATTTAGTACTTAATGATTATTGCTTGGGTAAGATGATGAGCCAGAGCGTATGTTTGTCATTTCTGTGTTGGCTCCAATTTAGTGCGGTCGAGTGCACCATTTGTCATTTTGTTGGTAGGCTCCAGGGCGGTGAAAGTTGGCATTTTTATTAGGGAACTTAAAAAGCTCGATTCGAGGTGGTTAGCCTGACACGATTAGCAATCACGGCAAAACTTGGACCATTGATCACCAAAGTATGATGTCATTGTTTATCCACCAATGAGAAACCAATGCAGAGTTAACAATGGTTGTAATGGTCAATGCTTATGGGTTAGCCACAATAACTGTTATATGCCAAGACAAATGTATTGCTAAGGTTAATTTGTGACGCATAGAATACAGCCATACCGTAGGTACGACCAAAACAATATGGTTGACCGAAACTGGTCAAAGATTCCTAACACTTGGCTAAAAACAAATGAAAACCGCTAACCGACACACTTGTGCATTTGTCTTCTTTATTAATTGCTCATAAATTACGATTCCATTGCATGCTTGCTGTTTTATGACCGACCACGGCTATACGGCTAAGTATATCTTAGACATTAATCATTCCTCTAAGAAATGAATTATTTTTGCCGTAGGTCAGCGGTTGATATGGCCATTCACTGCCTACGCGTTAACAGGATTTATCCATAATTAATGTTAGATTGTATTAAACGTATCTTATATTATTCTCTTCATGGTAGTAAATTATTTTATGGAAAATAGGAACGTGTAATAAAGTCAGTGTGTTCAATAGCAAAAAACTAATCAACTACGTTTTCTTTTACGAAGTATGAATCAATTTTCACTACCCACCTAATTATTTTTTTCAACATGAAAAAGTTGACCGTATTTTTTAAAATTAAACCGCTGAAGACAAAGCCAGTTACTTTTTATAGGCCATTTCAATGTAACCTAGAGTCCACTAGCGGCATGCAAATATTCACTTAGGAAGGAATGGGAAATAGAGTGACCTGAATACGGAAAACTGATAACGTAATTTAGATTAGCAAACTATGATAGTTTATATTATTAAAATGGTTTCTGTGATCATGTTTTGAAAATAAACAATCTTAAATATGTTTAAACATGTTTTTACAAGACCGCGCGACGCAAACGAGGGCAATGTGTTTATCAGCCTACATATTATATGTATGTTTGTGCTTTTGTGGCACTCTAGAGACCAAATGTGTGTCGATTTTGATGATTCTTACGTTAATCGATGTCTTTATCAAAATATATAATACACATACATAATATATAAGACACGCCTTCGCCCCATGGGGGTAGGTAGAAACTATAGAACGCCACCAGCTACGCTCCTTACATACTCCTTTTGCTTCGTTTACGTTCATACATGCACACCGGTTGCGAGTACTACGCACTTGACCTTTCTGAGGAACATCACCAATTAGGTCACTATATGTCCTTCTAGGGCGTCCCCTTTCAGCGTTTCCACTCACTTCTGCCTAGTAAATATCTTTTTTTGTAAATACATACTACAGATAATTGGTAATGTGATACACATACCATCTACATTCCTATAGCCTCTACTCATATATGTACAGTTGCGTACGTAATTAGAATCGGGAACGCATCCGCTTTTTGTGTCATCTCCAACAAATAGAATTGGAAATCGATTACGTGTATTCACGAATCAACTTCAGAATCAATTATGAGACACTCCTCTTAAATCAATGTTTGTTGCCCACGAAATCTTGAAACCAAATAAGATGTTTGACAAAAGAATCCTACTTTTTTAAGATGCAACCCAGATTTCCTCCCAATATTTATACAGCCAGCTTAAATGCCAGAAAGCTGGTAAAGTTGTTCAGTAACGGAGAAAATGTGTTTTGATACCCTTAAAAATGTCAACATTATTTGTCAGACAGTACACACAGACCGACTTATATACTTTTTAGTAGGCTACGTCACACCGAAAGCGGTGCGGCTGCTTTACAATAGCTTCGCCTAGCCGCCTGGCTTACAGTGGGACTGTTGATCATTCATACTTCCATACTCACCCATAGAGCACAGCCAGCGTCGTTCGCTCTCTAGGCAGCAGAGCCTTCAAGTAATGTAGGACAGATTTAGGACGCGATAGGGGACGTCATCACACGTGAGGCCCGAGTGCTCTATTAAACGCCCTATTTTCACACCAACACCCTTTGAAATTGGTTTTTATAGGTGTTTTCCGTTTCGAGCATATGAATTTTAAACTCTCTTTCGACTTTCTTCGCTTTCCATTATCGTAAAAGTTTTATACCTTTCGTCGAAAAGGCGTTATATTTTGTGACAAATACGTTTTCTTTGGAACGGTTGTTTAGGACTGTTTTTGGAAAATGTTTCATACATAATCAAGTACGACAATGTTGACGAAATAATTTAATCAAAATCAAAATATTTTATTTTACATAAACCTACTTGGGCACTTATGAAACGTCAGAAGCTAGGTGCACGGTTCCAATTGGTCGTTTCCTATGGAGAAGAGCCGGCAAGAAACTCCACGGTTACTCTTTTAAAAATAGTTCTCTTTTATAATGTTTTCAAATTACAGTGTTAAGAGCGTTTACGACGTACGGCATTTCATACAAACTTTCAAACCCTTGTTTTTCAAAATGACTGAACAGATTTTAATGAAACTTCATCCGCATAAGCAGGATACAAAGGTCTAAAAAGTTAATTAAGAACACCTACCACAGCTCTGCGACACGGCGCCGCACCGACACGCGGCGGCGGGATCAAAATAATGGATTAAAACGTGTACCGATCAGCTGACTTGGTCTATTGATGTGTAGAATTAATTTGGAAACTTTGAATTCTACATTGATGTTTATTAGTTAAATGTTTCTTAACTTAATAATTATGTAGGTATTATTAAAATAATGATGCCATGTAGTTTGTTATCACCAATAGAATCCGTGCCTTTGTTATGTATATACCCTTTCTGTAACACGCTGTATATATTATATATTGTCTAGAAGTAGGTAAGTACCTATACAAAAAACGGGAAGAGCTCTTTGCGCATCAAAATATTAAATAGATACAATAAAAAGAATACACTATTCTAAAATACTAATAAACATAGCAAAGATCAAACAGTCGACTATAAATATTTTTTATTACCAAAGTCAAAGTCAAATTATTTATTTCAAATAGGCACATAGATGGCACTTTTGAACGTCAAAATTTACAAATAAAATAGAATTGATTCAAGTCGCCCCTTCCAAAAGGTAGCTTCGTATGGAGAAGAATGGGCAAGAAACTCCACCGTTACTCTTTTAAAATGTTTTACAATATTTGGTATTGGTACATCAATTATATAATTATATGTGAAGACGATGCACCTAGAATAAAATGACTATACCACAATAGGTAAAAAAAAAATTATGTGATAGATACATGGTGCTCACATATTTACAAATATTGTAAAAAAAAAAAAAACGTTTTCCTTAAATAATCAGTGTGTGAGTTAAGGTAATCACAGAATGTAAAATAAATGTCATAAAAATAATAAAATATACAATTAAAATAGCAATCAGTTAGATTTTGTCTAGACTCTAGATTGTCCTATGCAGCTGGACCAGCATGTTTCCAAGCCTTCTTATCCTGGATATAATCCTCTAATTTGTAATAAGCTATTTTACAAAGTGTACTTTTTAAATGAGTTTAAAATTTTCTTTCATTTAATTGCAATATATCACAAGGTATTTTGTTGTAACATTTAACACAGTACCCCATAAAAGATGTATGTACTTTAGATAATCTACCTACCTCAAAATATCCAAGGGACAAAAAATATTCGCTGAAGTAAAACATTATCATATAACAAAGACATAAGGGAATCGTGGCCTTTGAAACAAAAAATAGGACCGGGCCCGTATTTTCGGACCTCCGAATTGCCTTTAACAATCAAAAGAGAAAACCTTTCAGTATAAACTCCTCAAAAATTATTACGGCTGGATTCTCTCGATAAAATTGAGACTTATCCACGAAACACAAGTTGATGCCTGCCCTGGGGCAGTGTTAAAGACCGCTGTCAATCTGTTTTTATCCTTTAACCTCCACTCCATTTATTATGATTTGGGCCTCGGATGTATTGAACAATTCTAAAAGTTACGAGTATTGCTTGTAAACATTTTTAGTGTTTGTTTTATCTTTCTCCATACACTTTTTCATCGACTTAGAAATAATGATTCTTTAAGGATTGGAAGGATTGGATGATAACGCGTTTATCAATATATCATATTTTCCTTTCATGTTTTCCTCCTCTTTATGCCAAGTTCTTTAAATCCTTTTAATTTATGCCTGCCATATTTCCGTTTTATGTTTTTATTGCGATTTTGTTTTGCCGTTTTTAGGGTTCTGTACCCCAAGGGTAAAACGGGAACCCTATTACTAAGGCTCCGCCGTCTGTCTGTCTGTCTGTCCGTCTGTCACCAGGCTATATCTCATGAACCGCGATAGCTAGACAGTTGAAATTTTCACAGATGATGTACTTCTGTTACCGCTATAACAACATATACTAAAAAACAGAATAAAATAAATATTTAAGGGGGCTCCCATACAACATACGTGATTGTTTTGCTCGTTTTTGCTCGATATTGATAATGGCAACAGGTAGATGCTTGAAATATTCACAGAATATTTAGTTATATTATATATTGTTTATAGATAATGGTACGGACCCCTTCGTGCGCGAATCCGACTTTCACTTGGCCGGTTTTTTTGTTTATTCGTTCTTTGTTGTGAACATACCATACCATAAACCCTCAGAATGTAATTTTGTAGACTAGATTCAAGGGAAGATAAATATAAAAAGATTGTCATGTTACTAGTGTTGAAACTTGGATCTGGGACACTTGCGCGAAAGGCATTCCCGCGAAAGACAATTGCGTGAATTCTGACTCCAATTTTGTTATCAACGACCTCGAAAACGATGAAAATTACACACATGTCGAAAATCAATAAAAAGAAAGTAAAACCAAAAATTACAAAATCAATAGAAAAAAAAACAAGAGATAAGCAGGTACTAAAATGTTACAACATCTCTTTGTATTTTTTTGTTTATACATAAATAAGAAAAAACAAATATATATTTAAAAAAAAGGTGCATTTAAAAAACTACGACGATCACTATTGACGCCTAATTGGGCTGTTCACTTCAATTTGTCTGTAACTTGAACATAACTGGCGAATTTTGGGTGTAATATAAACCACTGCCCGACCCTTTGAAAGAATCCAGGCGTGATGTTATGAATAAATCTCATTCCGCAACTTTTTGCGCAACTGTCGTTTCTTGCAAATGGATTCGCGCAAGTGGATTCGCGCAAATGTCCTTTGCGCAAGTTTCTTTCGCGAAAATGTCCTTTCGCGCAAGTGTCCTGCTACTTTGAAACAATTATTTTTCTCGTTATTTTCAGATCGTGTTAGAAAAAACCAGTTTTTCAAGTTATGCTGTATATTGTTTATTGTTAGCGTAGTACATTATTACCATATACCACATAGGTAGTCACCACTTATTCCTAAGTAAAAAACCTATGTGGAACCTGCAGAATTAAATGTAAGCTGCAAGCAATTGTTACGAACAAACAAACAATTCCACAACAACACTGCGTTGGCAATCTCTAGAATATGCAAAAACCCCACTGCACTTCACAAAACTGAAGTTGCATGCTATAAAACACGATCATAACCGATCGTCGCATTGCATGCTGCAGCTGCAATTAATATACCAAAGTAAACTTTATAAACCAAGGAATGATAAAGTAGAAAATTTTATAATGTTTTAACATTGGCGGCAAAAACAAGTAGGTTACGGCAGCAGCTGTGGATAACGACAACACGCGAGAAAGCAATATATTGGCACTGAAGACGCCATTTTCTATGCTCCATCGTGGCTTGTTACTCCGATACACAAACATTTTTGTACGTAAAACTTTTTGTTGTGATTTAATGTTACAGCTTGTACGTGGTAGATATGTCTAGGTATTGGATATTACAGATTACGTAATGTTATCATTATGGTTGTTTTTCTTTAACAGAATGGCACAGATTGAACCTGATGCTCCCAGAGGGCCAACACGGACAATCGCTTTCAAAACGAATTGTATTTTTACAAAGACCTGCAACAGGATTGACATACTTAAGGGTCGGGTAATCGCCGTTGACCTTGGTCATACAAATGTGCATCGTGCTCACGCCCGCCGCCGCCGCGCTGCGCCGTTCGGTTTCATAGGGAATATTTATTTTTGGTAACGAAAATAGGAATTTTTGAAAAAAATCACAGATAGAATTATAGATATCAATATAATCTGTTTATACAAAAAATGATACAAGAAATGATAATATCGTTAGTAGTTTGAAAGTAATATCGTTTTTTTTATGGTTTGGATAGACCTTCCTGAATTTATTTCATAAAGTATTATACTACAATACTTAATATTCACATAGAGAATAATTGTACGTATATGCGTTCTAATTTGATTTTTTTTTCATAATTTACTTGCAATAAATGAAGGCGTAATAACAGATTTAAAAGTCACTAAAATCATATATCTGTGCATTAGGTAGCATATTATCAATTCAATACATTTTTACTTTTGAATCATCGCTGATAGAATGCTACTTTGCCTAGGCCCTCAGGGAAGTGGCTACTAGTAAGTGACATTATGCACGAATTGCAATTTCTAAATAGCATTTATAAATACTGAACTTTTTGTTGAAATACTAATGTCATTTTTCTCCACAGCACAATGGTATTTTACTAACCCATCTTCGCGCTTATCAACTGGATGCTGACAGTACATAACGAGAAAGTCCAAGTTTCTCTCAATATCTTTAATTACCCTAACTAAAATTATGACTCTAGAATTTCTAATGAAATACAGATGTAAGGCATGATTGTTTCTACGAATAATATGATCAAAATTCCAGCTACAGATTGTATAACACTCTAATCAAGTATGTATCACGTCTATCAGCTTATGATTATCATTCAACAGATGTGTGGCATTGTCATGCACTACAGACATTCCGCTAATCGCCTGCACCTGACGGCTTGGCAGGACATGGTAACAATGATGATGCAAACTGATATGTTTTGTCTAAGCTCATTGGGGTATTCCTTCAATACACCATTGTCCCTTTTTTATCTTGTAAATGACTTGTTTTTAAACAAATAATTCCTTGAAAAAAAAATTAAGCACCACAGTTATCATGATCATCATCAGCCGAAAGACGTCCATTGCCTCCCCCAAGCACCGCCACTTCGACCGTTTCTGCGCTTCCCGCATCCAGCGGATTCCTGCAGCCTTCCCAAGGTCATCGGTCCACCTTGTAGGAGGCCTTCCAACGCTACGTCTTTTGGTACGCGGTCGCCACTCCAGAACCTTTCGGCCTCATCGGCCATCTGTTCTGCGAGCAATGTGCCCTGCCCACAGGTAAAGAGCCCACAATGTTAAAGAGTTTTAAATTTTAATAGAATAAGAGGCCGGTTTATACTGGTTTTTCCACTTAAAAAGAGGAAAAAAGGAAATCTTGAAGACGTCATTGTTGCAAAACAAACCCAAAGTAAACAATTCGGTATGTAAAGTAAAAAAATTAACCTATGCCGATTCGAAAACCATTTCGAGATTTTAAGGTTTTATGAGTTATTTTTCTATTAATAGGTCTTAAAATTATAAGATCGTATTTATTTTCACAAAAATACCTAAAATCACTTGACTTTTATTTGACCTCTAAATGTCATAAAAAGTAGCCTGAATTGGGAATTTTCAGTGCCTCTTGTAATTAAATAATTAAGTTGTTCTGTATGTGTCAAGTGTCAATGTCAACGACAAATTCACATGAAGTACTTATTATTATTCTATTCAAATAGGTAAATAGTGTAGTTTTTCACCAGCGGCCGACAGTACAAGTCGAATCACATCGATGTATCGCCTCAGCAAAACTTAACTTACGTTCAAATGATCTTCACAATAAAACAGACGCCGCACAGACTAGTACTCAACGTTTAGTTCCTCGCACCATTTCTTTTTTAAGGTTTCTTTTACTAACAATCAATTTGTGTCGGCTATTTGTTGTGGTGTTTATACTTGACGGTATGAAGCACGTAGCAGAAGTAGTCTTTGATCCATTCATTTGATTAATAAGCTATAACTTTAAACTAAGGTACGGAAATCGCATCTCGTATGAAATGTAAACAAATTAACTGTCAAATTTGACTGTTTGACTTTACTGAATTTTGTTTTTAAATAAGTGTTAAACGTGGCAAACATCGTAAGCTATTCAGGCTACTTAAGAAATCAGCACGAACAAAACTTTAAAAAAATATATAAAAATAACTACAGCTTGTAAAAACAAAAAGATGAAATTATGTGTTTCAAATACTCTTATCTTTAAAATAAAAATATAAAAAACATACCTGAAAAATATTTTACATACCGAAAGACCGTTGTCCATAAGCGTTCAATCAATCTTCTTATTATCTTCCAAAGAAAACGACACAGCATTTAGTTACAGACAGTTTTCACTACAGCCACAGAAAATGTAAACATAAAACCGGCCAAGTGCGATTCGGACTCCCGCACGAAGGGTTCCGTACTATTATATATAAAAACGGAGAAAAAAATCACGTTTGTTGTATGGGAGCCCCCCTTAAATATTTTATTCTGTGAATATTTCAAACGTCTACCTGTTGCCGTTTTCAATATCGAGCAAAAACGAGCAAAAAATCACGTTTGTTGTATTGTAATGTATTTGTTGTTATAGCAGCAACAGAAATACATAATCTGTGAAAATTTCAACTGTCTAACTATCACGGTTCAAGAGATACAGCCTGGTGACCGACGGACATACAGACAGACGGCGGACCCTTAGTAATAGGGTTCCCGTTTTACCCTTTGGGTACGGAACCCTAAAAAGGGAAAGTATATATTAACAACGGATAGAAAACCCACCAAGCTATCACAAGTTATGGGTGTAACTTAATAATGTTTGTAAGCGATGAGTTAGCAAGGTATCTTTGAGTACATCTGAGAACTTTGACCCCACCGTGTTTAGTGCCTTGTTCAAAGGATAGATCATTATGGTACTTCTTGGAACTTTGGCTTTCTTGTTACGAAGAGATGTACCACGTTGTTACATGCTTGTAACTGACGAAATTCGCGTATTTATATAGAAGACTAAGTGTGTAGGTCTAGTGGTCACAAGCGGTACTGCTAATCATGAGTCCTGGGTTCGAGTCCCGGGTCTGGCAAAATGTTATTGGGTTTTTCCATAAGAAATTTCTCAGTAGCAGTCCGGAGTCTGTATTTGTGCCCGGCTGTATTATTTATAGGTATATTGTATTTTTACATTCCTCTAACTTTCCCTCACAGGGAAACAGGGAAAAACAGGTGCAAAATTTATAACTGTAATTACCTAAGCATATGCAGAAATACATTCCTGGCATAAATCTTTAAACCGACACAAAGCCATGCAGAGAAACTGCTAGCTTAAATTAGTTTACATTAAATACCAGTACAAGTGACATTTAACCGTATATAACCCTCAAAATCCATTAAAATGAATACGCGTGTGGCGCAATATAATTATTCTAACGTACAATTAGCAAAACCGACGCCATTACGTGAAGGTACCAGTTAAATTAATGTTGGGTTACAGACACTCGAAAGTTCCATTATCGTTAGAAACACGATAATGTTTAGGTGATAAGTCTGCTGTAGGCATATATTAAGGACTTACAGATGTATAGTAATGTACAAGTGCTGTACGTGAAATACGTTTCCTAGTAATAATGGGAATAGGGTTTCCATGTAGTGTGTACGGTGTAGTTTGTTTTAATGAGGTAGTAGTCTACCTTAATATAATTATTATACGTACATGCCTTGAACAAATATAAATGACGTCACTTCATCTTAGACAAATTATAGGTACGTGATTCGTTATTTTCTCGTACTGACACGAAACAGGGCCAGATTTAGGGCAAGGTAACTAGCCCGGGGCCTCCACAAGGAAGGGGCCTCCTCAATTTGTTTTTATTGAAATAAGTAAAAAATCCTTTGTGTCCTTAAAAGAGAAAAAGTTCACATTTACAAGGTAACGTTTTTAATTTACACATTTTTTTTTTTCAAATTGTGATTGCAGATCAAAGTTTCTCAAAAAGTTAAGGCCAATCTCCTAGACGGTTTTCCAGTAGGTACAACGGTTAAGGTACATATTTATGCCCCCGTCTCAAAAATCCACCCTGCTTATAATATATCGAAAACTTTGAAAAAAAAATATTCGTTTGTTCCAAGAATTTTTCGGGGCATCCAATTCTAGGAAGCCCAGAATATTTCGTGTCCTGAGGCCTGGGGTATGCTGGAGGCCTCCATACCTTTAAATCAGGCCCTAACAATATTTAATTTAAGAATCGCTCATGCAGTTATGGCTAATCTGCAAGGTAGCTGTAGAACAGATACCCAAGATGCAGCACCCATAGTAAGCAAGATCATTTTGCAACCTCGGTATCTCATTTTACTTGAGATATTATGTATGTCACAATCCCTATACAGATTATCAAAGGGACGATTATTCAATCTTTAAATGAAAGGAATTACCATAGTAGTTTGGCCCATAAAAACCTCATCACAAGCAAAATATTTATGAAAAGCCTTCTTACTTTTATCACGGTAGCTGACCATTAGGGTACATAATATTTGCATCTCGTCTAACGTCGAATGCCGGCAATATTTATCGATTGATTGAAAAAGCAGTTTCTGGTGCTACGTTGGAATGACGAGGAAGGCTCGCATCAATTCCGCGTGCCGAGCTACTCGAACCACCCGAGCCATTCTCGACCGCACTAAACTTGCATATTTGCTTGCGTGAGCCATTTTTAGGGTTCCGTACCCAAAGGGTAAAACGGGAACCCTATATTACTAAGGCTCCGCCGTCTGTTTGTTTGTCTGTCTGTCTGTCACCAGGATGTATGTCATGAACCGTGACAGTTAGACAGTTGAAACTTTCACAGATGATGTATTTCTATTGCCGCTATAACAAAAAGTACTAAAAAAAACAGAATAAAATAAATATTTAAGGGGCTCCCATACAACAAACGTGATTTTTTTGTTCGTTTTTACTCGATATTGATAACGGCAACAGCTAGACGCTTGAAATATTCACAGAATATTTAGTTACATATTCACTTTAAAAATAAATAATTAAATTAAAATAAAACAAATATTTAAGGGGGGCTCCTATACAACAAACGTGTTTATTTTTCCATTTTTAAAGATAATGGTACGGAACCCTTCGTGCGCGAGTTCAACTCGCACTTGGCCGGTTTTTTTTTTACCTTTCTGATGAAACGTAGAGGGCGATTGCACGTTTGGCGATCCTGACTTCATATTAGGCTGAGGGCACATAATGTGTAGAATGTGTTAGGCTGATTGCGAGGTAAATATTTTTTTAGTTTAGGTTAAACTAAAAACTTTTTTTCTATTTGGACGAAAACATATTCAATCGGCCAATAGGACTAGTTTTGTGATTCAAATATAAGCGACATATAATTATAGACGACAGTACTTTAAAGATAAGTGCACAATGTAATTTTAAGGCCTTATTACTGTTAAAAAAATACAATAAAAATAAAACTTTTTATAATGATCAGTAATTAACAACCGTTTCAGCACAATATAATTTAACCTTTAAAACCAGAGGGACTAATTTTATCACCATCCATTGCCATGAAATGTGCAACTATTACAAACGGATTAATGTATTCCGATATTTATACCAAATCGATTCGTTCAAATGAAACTTGATTATCTCGCGTTTATTGTTTTCGCGTGTATTCGTCGAGTGTGAAGATAAAAGGAGGTTTATATTTTTCCTGTTGTAGTACACTTTTCTCTTATGGATAAGTGTCATAAAGCCCTTTATAGGGTATTCTAGTTAATCCTAGAGCTGATTGAAAAGTGTTAACGCAATTCAATCACAGGCTACCTATTATAGATCTACTTCGGATCCGCTTTTTCAAGTAGCCCTACGAAGCAATTTAAAACATTGTTCTTTTTATATGCCAACATTTTATTTGAGCTTTCAATCTCACATTGTGAATTTAGGCACCTTTTCTAGTAAATGTTATTAAAACCACAAAAATAATTACCTAAATTGTCCCTTGTTACAAAATTAGAACGTAACGTCGAAGTTAAGTTTGGTGACCTTACAATAACCGTAAGTAAACAAAATTACGGTACTCACCGTACACAAATGTACAATTTTCGGTGCAAATGTACAGGACCGTGTTCATGAACAAATGTCTGCTAGAACGACCTCTGTGTAGATTGTGTTGCCAAATTAAACGTAACTAAGGCTGTGTTTACTATCTAAAAGGTGTACGCAAGTAGATACAGGTGACAAAAGTAAGCTTATAATATTATGTAAGCCCATTTAGGTAATCATAAGTTAATTTGTGTGCTTTATCGATAATTTTAAACCTTTTCTTATGATATGAAAAGGTTTAAAATTATCGATGAAGCTAAATTCAAATTCATCTGAATAATGAAAAATCTTCAATCATAATGTGATTTGTATGAACTTTTGTACAATAACTCATTTATTTGACTTTCTGTGGAAAATGAGAAAACATTTTTCACAGAAAGTCAATTAATGACGTTTAACTTTAGAGGCATGACTCTTTTTATTTATTTTATACTTAGATATGCTTTATAGTCCCGCCAGGAGGGTTTTTGAGCAAGCATGTCCAAGGTGAAAAGTTGGTAGCTGAGGAGGTGCGGCACGATGAGAGAACACTGAAAATATATTTGAAAATTTTCAGGGAGGAGCCCCGTGGTCTGCAGCCCACTTTCAGATTTCTAAAATGGACAGAAAAGAACGTGATCTTCACAGTCGTTGATTTTCTTATGATCGTGTGTGGCCTAACCCACAATGACTTAAATAGGCAAATCTGACGAATAAATTGTGGGTTTTCCTTAATCTGACGACTTTGAAAGCTCATATTTGGACAATTTTTAAAAGAATATTCAGGGCGAATGAAAGTTATTCTGAGCAATAGGGTAACATGTCGTGATAGTTAATAATTATACAGCATGTCCCGGAATTAACGCACAACCTCTTCAGTGGTCATTGTACTCATCAATATGAATAACTTTTATTATGGGATCAAACCGAAAATGCACCTAGAATAAAATGCAATGTACTATACCACAATAGGTAAAAAGAATTAAAAATGAAGCAATGGCAGATAAATTAATTATGTGATAGATACATGGTGCTCATATATATTTACAAATATTGTAAAATTATACGTTTTCCTAAAAAAATAAAGTAATAGATCAGTGTGTGAGTAAGATAATCACTGAATGTAAAGTAAATGTCATAAAAGTAATCAATTATACAATTAAAATAGCAACCAGTTTGATTTTGTCTAGACTCTAGATTGTCTTACGGAGCTGGACCAGCATGTTTCCAAGCATTCTTATCTTGGATATAATCCTCTAATTTATAATATGCTTGTCTACAAAGTTTACTTTTAATAATATGAGTTTTAAATTTTCTTTTATATAAATGCAATTTATCACAAGGTATTTTGTTGTAACATTTTGCTATGTCGCTTATAAGGATTAAATACTGGGAGAAATAACACATGGCATTGCATTTTTGACAGTGACATAAAATGCTACAGAACAAAATAATTAAAACCTTCAAATGAAAATTCTAGAGGGAAATTACGCGAAAACAACTAGTGACAACATACACGTAACAGCAATGAATAATTGACAATTTTAATGGCATCAACCAATTGCTTAATTACCATTGTCTACGCAAACAATCTTACTCGATTATTCAGTTTATTTCACTCTTTTTTATTGCGATCGAAAACAATTAATATTCATTGATACGGTCTTCGGTCCATGGCGCTCCCGATTTGAATAATTGGCTGATTTTTATGCAGTTGAATTAATGCAATTGGTACAACGATTTTGTTTCATTTTTCGCTACTCGAATCAGTTTATTGTTGATAACAATAGCGATGTTTTAATAATGGTTTTGATTTCAGTTAATTGATAAAACGGTTTTACAGTTAAGTATTTTAAATTCATTAGATCTGTTTTTCACATATTATTTTATTTCTATGTCTGATTTTTTTTTTGTTGGTTTTCAGGGTTCATATCTCAAAGAAAAAACGGATCCTATAATTACAATTAAATCCGTCTATCTATATGTCTGTCGGTGTACCATTCTGTCAAGACCCTTTTTCTCAAGAACGCGTGGAGGTATCAAATTTAAATTAATATCAAATACGTAAATCTACAGTCCTTTGTGGAGCTCTAAAAAATCAAGCTTCTAGTCATCGCAATAAAAAGATACGACCATTTATGAAGATAGTTAAATCAAAACATATTGGGTACTTCCCGTTGACCTAGAATCATGACATTTGGCAAGAATTATAGTCTCACAGTACAAGTAAAGGAAAAAGTTCGAAAATAGTTTTTTTTTTTTTTTTGCGATTACATTTGCAGTTGGAGAATTGACCGTGACGTACGTAAACCGATTTAAGGGAGAAAATTTACTCAACTACAAAGTTACGTTTTTTCTTGGGATAAATTCATCCCAAGTACGGAACCCTTCATTGTGCGTGGTTTGCCACGCACTTGGCCTGTTTTTATAAACAAGTCAGTTATACATCTAACATAATTATAAACTGGCCTAAGTTTTTCGTCTGGATAAGGCCGGGTTATCCTATTTCACTACTAATAAAGCAGTTTTACCAATCAAGTTTAGTTTTCTCTCCAAAACTTGGCAATTACTGAGGCAGTTCTCAACCAAGGAAAATACAACCGTATAGCGGGTAAGTAGGTATACCGTTCCGGGAAAAGTATTCTCTTGTTATTTGTTTTATTTTATTAAGTGACTTGTTTTTGATTTTTGTATTCTGTTTTCTCTTCTACTCTTACACGCGGTGCCAACATCTTTTTGTCTACTTTCCTATCGCAGGTATGCTGGAAGGGATTTCTTTAGAAATAAGCATCACCTTTTATACGTATTTTTCTGTACCTTTATTCTTGTACGTTTATGTATAAATGTGTGTACATAAATGGTTAAATAAAGAATAATAAATAAATAAATAAAAAGAGGTATGACGAAATCCTTCTACGTACAATTTACTAAATGATTTTGAGATAAATTGTCTCGTCAATAAACCTGTCCCGTTATGAACCTGCAATAATGTTGTCGGTATTAAACAATACTTGGCTAATATCGTACAATAAGCCTAGCTAGTAGCTACCAAACAACGCAGTATTATATCGTATTATTATGATGGTGACAGATTGCTAAGCTCGTCTCTGCTGCCGTCTCTAAGATCGTAATTAAGTTTTAGTAAATTATGTACAGAAGATCATTAGGACTCAAATTATCGATAATAATTACTTAAAAGTTAATCCAGATAAAATTTATGTCAGGAGGCAAAAATGCAGGGTGTCGTTTTTTTTTTATTTTTTTTCTGGTAGTTATATCGATCGATACGTTCGTAACATTGTAATGCACTTTATAAGTGTGTGAAATAAAAAACGAAGAATTGTTCGTCACACTCAAGTGACGAAAATATTTAATTTAAAATAATCAAAAAAAAAAATACGATAGTGAGTTTTTTGTTTATTTTTTTGTTACGATTTCACGCTAAAGAGGCAAAAATAAATTTGGCACATATGTATAGATCATGACTTGGATTAGCATGTAGCCCATGTGCCAAATTTCACATAGAAAAAAAAATATTTCATAATTTGACATTGGATAATTTTTATCCCGATATTCCCACGGGATCGAGACTTATGCGGGTGAAACCGCGGGATGCAACTAGTAATAACATAAAATCGATACAATTACCTATGCCTGTTTGTAAAACCACCAAAATGTCAGCATAATATAAAGCGCACTAAATATACGCTGTATAAATGTTTAAACGTAACGATAACGGGTAATTGCATTAACGGAAACGGTGATTCGTATAAAATGGCAACACTGTCGAATTTTCAACCACATGCACGTTTATTCTACTTAACGTTATATAAAACTGAAATATTTTCACTATATTGAAATGTTATTTCACATCGGAAGCCTCATTAAGCGACATTCACTTGTGTTATACGTTTTTAATTTTATTATAACAGTGCCAAATTTAATTATTCGTGATAATTTCGTCGGATTCAGCGTAATGTTTGGGTTCCGCTAATTAATTTGCGTTTTGTTTAAACCAGCAATTCACTTAGCATAACGAGTCATTATGGTTTATGATGTTAATTTTCTACGTTTCTCAATTTTCCTGTGAATGGTTCAGATCTGCAGTTATTTATAGAGTAACTGAACAAACATAGATACATAATGATTGAACGCTTTGTTCAGTTGAATATATACGACGAGGCTGTACGAGGAATACCATAATATACTATTTAATTTATTGTGATCTAATTAGCATTTAATAAAAATAAAAAATATCTAAACTATGTATAATGTACTTGTTTTAATTAATTAGCTGTGTTATTATCTGCGCATAATTTAGTGCATGCTGTATTTTGTATAAGTAATGAGGCGCTTAGACTTAAGTTTCCAATGTACAACTTGTAATATTTTACTCATTGTTGAAAAACTTGATAATAAATGAATAATTATTATTCTTTGTAGTCCCTGGACCTCATCAACTATGTTTGTTTCAGTAGTAGTAGTACAGGCTCCAGTCTACACAACATTAATGTATTTTTGTATAATAGACATTTAGTATTTATATTGTACCAATTTTTCATTGTGTGGTGGAGAAAATAAACGTTTATTTAAACGTTTAGATACGTATTTAGCTGAGATATAAGTCCCAGCTCTTTAAGAATGTAAATACATGAAAGTAGGCAGTCTATACAATATTCAATGATAAGCAGAGATCGGAATAGGTAGAGTATATTTACCAAAAACATCGAGGGAGCAAGTAACATAGAGTGGACAATAATCCCGGGATTTAAAAATCACGAATTATTTATTGGACTATAAATGTAGTTACAAATTATTGATTTGAAAAAATATATGATTTTTTTTAGGGTTCCGTGGTCTAATTGTGTCAAATTCAAATATTTTGTTTTAATTATGTAAAATAAAATTAAGTTATTAATCAAGAAAATACACATAATAACCAGCCAACTTTTCAAGAATTTATTCTCCTATACTAATATGTAAAACAAACCATTTAGTTCGAAACCCTAAAACGTAATAAGATTCTTCGAAACATAAATTTGTTACGAATGTATTCAAAGTGCAGTAAATAATTAGCAATTTCTTAAATCCCGGGTCTTAATCGTCATGTTTATGATTCCGGGATTTAATAGGAAGTATTATCCACTCTATGTTACTGACTTCCTTGAAGTTTACCTTTCCGATCTCTGATGATAAGCGACCTACCAACTATCTATTTGGTAGGTCGCTAACCCAACATAGAATACCGTGTCAATGTGGGAACTATTTCTTCAACTTCAATCTTCATAACATAACATCATGTATCACGTTTCCTCGAAGGGTTGGGCAGAGGTGTACCTATTGTACCCCCACATTTCGCCAGTTATGTTTATGTCCCTTGTAATAGGGAGCGAGCCTATTGCCACTAACCGGGCACGAACCCAGACTCTGGGCTGCTACTGATAAATTCCAAATAGAAAAACCCAATAACCTTTGCCCAACCTAGGAATCGCATCGCATTGCTTCTTAATCTCGCCTCGTAACCCATAGCTAGTAATGAAGCTTCGCAATACTCGTGTACATAAGGTGATTTTAACAAAACATGTCATCTTGCAGGTCCTTGCGACACTGAAACTTTAGCGCCGCATTATTCTATACAACATAACCTATGAAATCAACGTTTTGTATGGAGAATTTTAAAGAAGTTGCATTTTTCATACTAACATTTTCTTAATTTATATAACAACCATGAACACTAATATTTTAAAACTTTCATGCACTAATGTTTCAAAACTAAGATAACGATATGCCACTTAGATTAAGCGCTAGCGCATGCGCCTTTGGCTAATTTAAAACAAATAGTGGTAATTTCTTCAAAAAAAATGAGGAGTCATTTTTAAGGTATTTTTTATGTTTAGAAAACTACAAGTAATAAGGTTTTTTTTACTTCTGGTAGTTGTCTATGATAGTCAGTATTCGATATAATACCGAGCAATTGATGAATATTTTAAATCATAGAAGTGACGAGGTTCTCTATTTGTGAGAAAAAAACGCCAATTTCATAGGTCGACCCAATATTATAAATTAAAATTGCTTTTCGTGTCTGTCGTTCTAAACTACACAACAGTTTTTCATGCCATTTTAATCATCATATAAAGTAGGTACTTATTCCCGAAGGTATCATCATCATTTCAGCCGAAAGACGTCCACTGCTGGACATAGGCCTCCCCCAAGCACCGCCATTTCGACCGGTTCGGAAGGTTTTATATTTCTTTTCTGTTCCCCTAAGGTATAATACCTACATTAATATAAAACTTCCACATAAAAAAAAATAATAATAACAAGCTTTTATTTAAATGCTCTAAAAATAAGAAAATAAACTTTAAGTTAAATAAAACCAATCAATTTATTACATTACAAAATTTATATGATATAAAAGCTTATCGTGAGATTTACTTGTGTAGATATAAATATCTATGTTATAAAATACATACTTTTTTTCTTATGTTTACTTACGTCAAGATCAAGTTACGTAATTATTGCATTCTTGTTTATCTACAAATAAATGTCCGCCATATTGGATTTAGTCAGTCATTTTATTTTTCGTATTTTTCTCAGCAAACCCTTTCATTTGATATCCCATAAGTCACAAAAAAAAAATATTAATATTATACTCAATATTACAGTTATACAGACTTAACACTATGTTATATTAATTATCATTATTCATATATTTTATATTATCATTATATTAATTATCATTAACATTCTATTATATACGTTACGGCTAATACCCGAAGTGCGGCTACACCTAGTTTTAGCCGGTTAGAACTAGGTGTAGCCACTTACTCTTGGTTAAACCTAGTACGAGCCGATTGTTTTCGGGTAAAATCATTTGGGTTAGGTTAGGTTAGAACAGTAACCATTAACAAGCGAAGACGAGCGCCAGATCCCCTCTATTGTTGGTAAATTGGTTTTATCCAACAGGGATTGTCTGGACCTATAATTCTAACCGGCTAAAACTAGGTGTAGCCGCACTTCGGGTATTAGCCGTAACATATATATATTTATAATATAGGTATATGTTATTATTATTATAATTATTTAGCGAGGTTGTCTATATTCTACTTTTGCTTTGCATTACAGTTTTTCATGAGTGCACAGCAAATAGCTAGGTCGCCATCTTGGGCCGTCCGCCATATTGGTTTTAGAATGGCGTCACTTAGCTGTCCATGCATTGTCATCGACACTAAACGTGTATGCAAAATTTCATCTCAATCGGTTGAGGATAACTGTTTTAAAATTCAGCTGCATGATTTGACCCGAACATACATACTTACATACAAACATTGCAAGTTAAATAAAAGCTTGTAAAATAAATCTACATGCTTTGTCGTGTCGTAAAAATCGTAGGAAGCAGGGGCGGGTCGCTAGTATTGTATAAAGTCGCTTGCTGCACCACACACCGCTATCGTATTAGTGTCGCTTGTCACATCAGCGTGCCACATCGTATAATCACCGCCTGAGATTTATGTCAGTACATCCATCTTACCACTGCATACTTTTAAATAGGCACTCACCTTTACTCAATTATCATATTAATCTTGTCTCTAGTTTTTGAAACGACACGACTACTTTCAGCAGATAATCGTCAGCTGCAAATACACTTAAAGATTTTGTGTTATACATTTTTAAATGGAGTTTCACAGAAAAAGTATTATTTTCTGGTATGTTGTATTTTTAGGTTCACAAATAAATTTAAATAAAATAGGTACTTAATATTGTTCTTAGACAAAATGCACAAAGGCTAGCTTAACTCAAAAATGAGTTTTAGAAATCTCGAAATATAAAACGAACATTACGAGTATATAGAGCTTTCAGTCAAACCGAAACATCTGGCATCGGAATATCTCCGGATCTATTGATCTGTAGATGTCTGTATATATTGATACCAACACTCAAGGGACACAGATCGAAATATAAGCACAGAATAACCATGACAGGCTAGACCCAGCGGAAGGGTGCATATCAAATCGGTCAGTATGTGTCATGGCAGCTGCTGCCGCGGTGCATCCCTAGATTGCCGGATGCAAAATTAATTCGGTGTTGTTTGGCACGTCATGTATTTTGTAGTGATTAAATTCCCTTGCATTATTTAGCTCGTTAAAACATAAGGAGGAGATTTTTTATGAAATTGTTTTATGAGAAAATAGACGTTTTGGATATGGCTGAAAACAAAATGAAGCATGAAGCATTTATGGCTTAAGTTCTTTGAAGTGTGCGTTCAATGGAAATACAAAAAATATATTTTACCGTATAATAAATCTTTTATTAAAATAAACGATATTTAATTATTATATTTATTTATATAAAAAAAATAAAGTAAAATTTAGTGGTATCGATGACCCATTCAATATGAATCGAATTTCAATAGTTCAAACAATTTTTCTCCAAATTCTGATTTATTCATCCATTTTGAAAATAAAATTCTAATCTTACAGAAAATACAACCCTCTCCTGCTCGGTGTCTCGTAGTTATTTGATTTTATTGCAGATATGTGTAGACCAGAATAGTAGATAGGTAATTGAATTGCCAGCAAGCGCGCGCCGACGTCACGTGCTCGGGGCCTTAGGGACCCAGCTCCGACAATATTTTGTTTTATCTATTTTTAATGGCGACTTAGGGTTAATCATCAGTGCTGATTTGATGGCTTGCGGTTCATTTTTGCTATCTAAAAATTGTAGGGGCGTGGTTTTATGATGCACTTCAACTAAAGCGATTAGGGCCGTTTTTATGAGGGTTCAACAGTGATTTTTTTGCCATTAGGATGGTGCTAATATTTTTTGATATTATATTTTATTAGATCAAAATAACAATGAGGATTGCTGATATCTATGCCGGTGGGCTAATCTCCATTTTTTAAACGTTAAAGAAATAATAAGTAATATAAGAATCATTACGTTATTATTATTATCGTCTTTCCTCGCGCTTTCTGTGGGAGTGATTTCGTGAAAACTGTGTAACCAGAAGTGACTGATTGGGCGATGGCATAAGTCAGTAGTTTTTTTAGAAAAATGTTTTTTTTTTTACAAAATTTGTAAATATTTGAGCACTGCACAATCACATAATTAATTTATCTGTCATTGCTTCATTCTTAATTCTTTTTACCTATTGTGGTATATTAATTTTATTTTACGTGCATGGTCTTCAGATATTATAATTATATAAATAATGTATCTATACAAAACATCTTAAAAGAGTAACGGTGGAGTTTCTTGGAAGGGGCGACTAGAATCAATTCTATATTTTGTAAATTTTGACGTTCAAAAGTGCCATTTAGTGCCTATTTGAGTGCTAATTTGCCTTTGACTTTGACGTACTTTTTAATAGCATAAAATTAGTATACTCATGGAATTAGTAAGTACTATAATATATAGATTGGCTGCTCAGTTGCTTATTACCAAGGTGAGATGTCAGATGTTACACATCTTATGCGACTACTGTAAGGCTGGTTCATTTTTTAGGGTTCCGTACCTCAAAAGGAAAAAATCGAAACTCTATAGGATCACTCGTGTGCCTGTCTGACTGTCTGTCTGTCACAGCTGATTTGCTCCGAAACCTATTGGACCGATTTAGTTGAAATTTGGTACACATGAATTTCTGTGACTCAAACACGGACGTGTAAGTAACCATTTAAGTTCAAATGTGGAAGCAATAAATATATGGAGTAACGTAACGTTTGGGGCACAATCTAAAAATAAAAAAAATAAAAATTTGAAAACTGTACCGTGTGACATGTATAATTATCAAATGAAAGCGCTTGTTGTGAGCGTCTCAAATATATATATTTTTTATAATTTTAAAATAAAAACTTTTAAACATAATTATATGAATTTCTGTGAACGACGTGTAACGTAAATAATTTGCTTCGTAAAAAATAAGTTTGAATATGGGGGGCACTTTTAGGAGGCAAAGAAATTAAAAAAAAAATAGTTTTGCAAACGGTACTGTGTGACGTCAAATGAAAGTGCTTGCTGTAGGTAAGGACTTCAGATATATTATTTTAATCATTTTAAAATAAATACTTTTAAAGTTATTCAAGAAAATCGATGCAAATTGCCCAACCCCCTTATATCCGAAACCACTTACCCTATAATTTTGAAAAAAAATACAGCAAATAGTTCATAACTAATAGATTACAGGAAAACCTATAAGAAGTATATGGTGTTAAAATAACTCGTTAAGTCTTTCAATATTGTGCGTACAAACTTACATTTACAGTTGGATTGTAAAGGGGAACATGCATTTCAACTACAATGTTAAGTTTGTTCTTGGGATAAATTCATCCCTACTACGGAACCCTTCATTGTGCGTGGTCTGACGCGCACTTTGCCGGTATTTTTTATTTTATTCATTGATTACTTGCTTATAATAATAGCCCAAAACTTATTCGAAGTTCATATTTCGCTTCGCATTGTTTAGACTTACGAAAGACATATCGATTACCATAATGTTCGATAAGAATAAAAAAAGAATTTCCTCCGCTGACTAGCCGCCTACGGAACAGTATGTGGACCGGTCAAACAAAGGGCTAACACACAAAAAATAGCAAACCGAAATCAATAAACGTATCTCAAACATTGAAATAACATCGTTCCGACAAAAAATTGACAACTCGACATAAAAAACTAAAGTTTATTATTTACTTAGACCGTTTAGGGTTATGCTCCAGTGTTTTGATAAGGAGAGATCAGTGGCCGGGAGCAAGTTTTCTTACGACGTCGCCGGCCAGGCAATATAGGCGTAAAGTAGTGTACTTAGCCCGCCTCACTTGCCAATAAAAGTAGCTACTTGCTATAAGAAATATAGGGGATCCGCCTCGAAATCACTACAAACCTTTTAAGCTGGCATTCTAGATAAAGCTGGAAACTTTTTTAAGATTGTATTTTATCGTAATTTGATCGGAGCACGTCCCATACCAAGAGAAGTTCGCTGCGGTCTTAGGTATTTATACTTTTAATGAGAGAAAAGTCATTGAACCAGACGTTTTATTAGAGTTCCGTACCTCAAAAGGAAAAAAACAGAACCCTTATAGGATCACTGGTGTGTCTGTCTGGCTGGTCTGTCTGTCACAGCCAATTCGCTCCGAATACACTGGAGCGTATAAGTTGAAACTTGGTACATATATGAATTTCTGTGACAACACGGACGTGTAATGTAATTAATTTGTTTTGTAAAAAATAAGTTTGAATATGTCACTATTGGGGGGCAAATTAGAAAATTTAAAAAAATTGTTCTGCAAACGTTACTTGTGACATATCAAATGAAAGGGATTTTTTTTTTTGGGTGGGAAATTATCAAGTAACTTCTCCCGCTCTGGGTGGAGCGGGAGGGAGTGCCAGACTTTTACTGACAAAAACCCACCCGTGTTCCTTCAAATGCCTGTGTGCCAGGACCACGATATCCCTTTCGGACAGGCTCGTAACCCTGGCAGGCATTGGCCCTTTCGGACCCCATCAAATTGGTGCTGACGTCTCTTTGAGGCGCGCGTGGAACACAACGCGCCGTCGACCCAGGCTTGGTCCTTATCGGACGGCGAGCTACCCATCGCTCACCGTCCGCAAGCCCGACAGAGGCTAAAATTTTGAAAAAAAATACAGTAAATAGTTATTTACTTACAGATTACAGTAAAACCTATAAGAACTCTATGGTCTTAAAATAACATGGTAAATCACTCAATATTATGCGTACAAACTTACATTTGCAGTTGGAATTTATGAGGTAACATGTCTTTCATCTACAATGTTAAGTTTGTTCTTGGGATAAATTCATCCCAACTACGGAACCCTTCATTGTGCGCGGTCTGACACACACTTAGCCGGTTTTTTTTTTTATAAGGTCGCACTTCGCAGGTAGTAATTAATTAAGCCCACAGCTCAAACACTAATGCTTTTTTTTTTTTGTAATAATCACAAGAAGAGTGTCGTTTTAACAGTATAAATATGGAGGATCTTAAGAAACTACTGAATTCAGTAAATTACTTGCTTACTTTGTTTTAATATGATTACCGTATCATTTGAACTCTTGTTTACTATGAAACGTATTATAAGCAGGAATAATGAAGCAATGTTTACCTACATATATAAGTCAAAATTGCACATTGAATATAAAACAAAAATTATTGTTACGAGACGTGAGAACGATTCTGATGCCGAAAATATAGTTTTTAGAATTTATGTCCGTTCGGGATGTACGTTCCGTAAAAACGACTCAGTAGATTCTGTTCAAATTCCCAAATATTCCGTAACGGTCTGGATTAATACGATATTTGCTATGGGGGATTAGCAATATTGCATTATTCCGTATTCCTCAACAGTTTACCGCGATATTTAATTAGACGATAAGAAATGCCAATAAAATCCACCAGCACGTGAGTAAAGCCGCGGGCACAGCTAGTGATGAATAAATTGATTGATGCAATCTTTGAGGTAAATTACAGGCTTGTATTGGTAGTAGCAAAGGATAAATAAACTATTTTTAAATAGACGAAATGACGTCAACAAAGCTATCACTTTACACCAAAATCCATTTAAGTGTAGCCAAACATACGACGGTCCTAACAATATTTGATATTTTGACGTCAGCAGTTAAGGTCCAGACGCGTTAACTGTCAAACCTTTCGTACAGATATCGTTACAAATTGGATAAGCCCTGTCATTACCAATACACTGGCCCGATGCCAGGGACACACCGCCCGCTATAATTTAGATTGTTTCGTGTATCATTTCAGCATCGAAAACGATAAAATTTTACGGTTATAGCGTACCATATGCTCGTATACCTCCTACTGTATAAAATACTGTGTCTAAGCGCGGTACCGCTCGTGGGTACGTGGGCTATATGATGTGACTTGTTTGTCATCCGTCATTATAATACGGAGCGGTCTATGCCCGCTGCAGTGGACGGGTTATGATTTTATGTTATACCTCGCTGTTGCGAATGTTTTTGTATAAAAACTTTTATTGCTGTGCACACAATGGCCGTTGTTGGCTGCTCTCGTGTTTACATTGATGGATAGCTGCAACATTTACGAGTAAATGGAAGTTTAGTGATGCGCTGAAGCTCATTAGATACTGGCTTTTGTGTTCCGATATCATTATATCCTATCATGATACCATGGATAAACAATGGAAAAACGAATACCATATTTATTGAACAGTCTGCCAGCTGACATAAGGAGTGAAATGAATAAAAATATTTTTAAGAATACATTATTTAGAATTATGTTAAAGTGATATTTACCTATAAATAATAATTTGTTTTAAGTAAAAAGTTTATTGAGTGTATGGATAGAGGCTCACCGACCCCACAGTCAACCCACTACTACGGTTTTGTGGGGCTTAGTTTATAAGTTGTACTTACCTTGTTTAATAACGATAAATAAAATAATAGTAATAGGTTCAATTTTAAAGTGACAGTAGATGACTAAAGATTAATGTAAAAACAATGGGAAATAGGTTAACTACTCAATCAATATCAGGTCTAATTCGGAACACATTTGGGTTTTAATTGACATAAACTTTTTAAAACGTTGATCGAATTTCAGACGTAGATTAATAAAATACCGAACATTCAAACATAAGCACTGAAATCACAAGGCACTTGTGGTTGCATACTACAAGACTACAACCCATTTTGTATGATCGTTGCAGGCTAATATTATACAATGTAAACGTAAAATTAAAAGCTAATAAACGAACGGCGTATTTATATAAACCAGATTTCTCTTTAGTTCAGACAAACAAGAGCTCATAGGAATTTATTGAATCAAGTTATAAAAGAAATAAAGCAGCTTAAACGGGGTGTAATAGTATTCAGACCGGTTACATAATTTAAAAAGAAGAAAGATAAGCGGAAGATTGCGCAAAAGATTCTTGAGTCCTCAGAAAAGGTGGAAGCAGAAGAGTCTTTGAATTTCACAATCTTCGTCTGGAAAATGCACATTAAAAAACCGGATAAGTGCGAGTTGAATCCGCGTAGTGAGGATTCCGTACAATGAATATGTTTTTTATCCCAAGATAATTTATCTCAAAACAAACTTAACATTGTAGTTGAAAAACATGTTCTCCCATACATTCTAACTGCAAATGTCAGTTTGTACGCACAATATTGAGAGATTTACCGTGTTATTTTCACACCATAGACTTCTTATACGTTTCCAATAATCTATAAGTAAAGTACTATTTATAATTTTAGGCTCAGTAGTTACGGAGATAAGGGGGGGTAACGGGGGATGGTCAAATTTCATCTATTTTATTAAATAACTTTAAAACTATAAAAAAAATATTTAGACTTTTACAACATTTCATTTGATATGTAACAAGGTACAGTTTGCATTTTTGTTTAATGATAATGACCCTTATATTCAAAATTCATTTATTTACGTTACACGCCCGTGTTTGGGTCACAGAAATGCATATGTGTACCAAAATTCAAGTGAATCGGTCCATTCGATTCGGAGCAAATTGGCTGTGACAGACGACAGACAGACGGACACACGAGTGATCCTTTAGGGGTTTCGTTTTTTAATACGGACGTACAGAACCCTAAAAACAGAGACATAGTAACAAACACTAACGAACAAAACTCCCGAACTACAAACATAAAACTGGTAGAGGCCACTCAACACGAAAACCTCAAAAACATCTAACCCACCAATATCACTTTCCCATTCAAGCTGACCAAATAGACTCGAACACAATAATATTTGTACAAAACTAACAGAAACTTGTCCAGAAGGGTATACCCTTAAGTTATGCATTAATAGTGAGCTAACTTAAATCAATATTATTAGAACAAGCACAACTTTCTTCGGATAGGTATGAATAGGTAATAATTGTTCGTCTATATGTATCTTCGAACTCGGTAGGGGAAGACAAACATTAACTTAGTTTCTTGGTAGAGACGGGACCGATGTTAATTAATTATTTCACTGCCAGTTCAAATTTTATTTACTTTTTGAATTCAATTTGTAGGGATTTGTTTGCTTTGACTTGATACAATTGTGGACTCTTCACGTTAAGTGGTGATATTTTATAATTTGGAGTGATTTAATTGGGCAAAGTATCTCTGCGTAGTGCGTACTATGTTATATCTGATTTTTAGAGTTCCGTAGTCAACGAGGTACCCTTAGGTTTCGTCATGTCCGTCTGTCTGTCTGCCTATCCCCGGGTTAGCTCGTCAAAGCTGTAATTTTACATGGTAATATATTTAAATATAAGGTGTGTCCATTCATATACGAAATCTCTTAAAGGGTCATTGTACTCATCATTATGAACAACTTTTACTATGGGACCAAAGGTGAAATCGCGAAAAAAAATAAGCTGTTCCCTACATTTTGGCAAGTTATGCGAACATTAATGTAGGGAACAGCTGATTTTTTTTTCGCAATTTGAGGTTTAGTCCCATAGTAAAAGTTGTTCATAATGATGAGTACAATGACCCCTTAAGAGATTTCGTGTATGGATAGATACACCTTATATATTAGGTAATCACGCCGACAAAGTGAAAAAAATATATTGAAAAAAAATTGTAGGGTACCTACCTCTCTTGTACGTAAAGCGGGGATGATATTTTTTGGGGTATCGTTGGATAGGCCGTACAAAAATATTGAAACTATTTTTAGATTCAGGGATCCGTTTGCGTAATATTAAACTATAACAGCTAAGGAGGCTTTACAAATTAACGAGTAGGTAATAGTCGACCACCTTAAATTTGCAGTTGGAATGTATGGCAAAACATATTTTTCAACTACAATGTTAAGCTTGTTCTTGGGATAAATTCATCCCAACTACGGTATACTTCATTTATTGTGCGTGGTCCGACATGCACTTTTTCCAGTTTTTTTTTCAATTATACAATTAAATAGATAATGTTATCAAATAATAACTGTTGGAAACAGCGGTTATAATATATAAAGTTCTTCTTAAAGGCTCCTACAAACTGATGCGAAATCGCGGGCGTGAAAGGCAGTGCGACCTTTGTCGCGCCCGCGATATCGCACCAGCCTGTAGAAACCTTATTAAAGAAATGAATATGTTATCTACTTATACCCGTTCAGTGAGTGTTTGCTTAAGAATTTAACCTAAACAGCACCCTAGTTGTGTAACACTCTAACAATCACAATCTGATCTGATTCGATTTTGATCTGATCTGATTTTGAAGGATATTGCTAATCCATTGCTACATATGTTCGAACAATTTGTCTGCTCAACAACGTAAATAACGCAATGAATGTTGTTGAACTTTGATAATGAAACCCGGTGCTTCCGTAACGTGTGTTACGTAATGACCCCGCAGGATTTGCTTTTCATACGATACTTTTGAAACAAACAGTAGGTTTTGGTAAAAGGGTGATTAGGAATTACTACGTAAAGAAAATATGAGCGCCTGTGCTGCAAGCAAAATTTAATCGCAAAAGCAAAAAGAAAACAAAAAATAATATGTCGTACAATGTATATTATACATGACGGAGAAGGGCCCCCGTGGTTGTTTTTTAAAAAACGTGTCACCAGCATTGCTGGCGTCACATTTCCATGATCAGGGCTGACACTCATCTTCGGTAATCAAAGTAAACACAAGAAATACTTTCTTCAATTTATTCTCGAATTCTTTGAGGAGGTCCGATCGCTACGACGGCTCAAGTGAGAATGCTCGAGTCCGGCGTGCGCTCGGCCTTTTATAGCAAACCTAGGTGAGTCATTCATTTGAACAAAACACCTAGTATTGCGCAATAAAAATAGTTTTTACATTACAAATTATTACAGTTTTGATAATCAAACGTTTTAAATTATTTTACAAGCTATTAGCATGTGTAAATCTATTTTTAAATGTCAACACGTGATATAAAAATGACCACATGTTTTTACTTCGGAAATGCAACTCTCTTACAAACAGAATACATTACAAATAGTCTGTATCAATCATAAGCAATATTAATCCATTACTTTAAGTTTTTAAACGGAATCTATTACCCAATTACAATAAATAAATCTAATTTGATTTTGAGGTTACTCCGGATACGTGTTTTCGTTCCTTATTTGTTTTGAAGTGTGGCAACCCGCCGACACGGCCATTCTGACAGGCGGCGCGTGCTCTGCGTCTGCCTACATTGTGACGTTTGATGCCGGGAAAAAAAAAACGTTATCCTTTTAGATAGGTATCAGTAAGCAACCCATGTTGCTTATTTTTATAGGGTTATTTGTTGCTAGAACAGTACACAAAGACATCTTAAGTGCACTGCCTTTTTAATTTAGCATCTGTGGTGTATACGTGTCTACCCATAGTTCCACAAGGCATCCCTACGGTATCTCAGGGTTCACTTGTGGATGCATCAAGGATCCGTGGTTAGCTCAAGGGTAACTCATGGTGTAGCTCAGAGGTACCACTCTCCAGACATTTTATTTATAGGGTTATTTGTTGCTAGAACAGTACACAAAGACATCTTAAGTGCACTGCCTTTTTAATTTAGCATCTGTGGTGTATACGTGTCTACCCATAGTTCCACAAGGCATCCCCACGGTATCTCAGGGTTCACTTGTGGATGCATCAAGGATCCGTGGTTAGCTCAAGGGTAACTCATGGTGTAGCTCAGAGGTACCACTCTCCAGACATTTTATTTATAGGGTTATTTGTTGCTAGAACAGTACACAAAGACATCTCAAGTGCACTGCCTTTTTAATTTAGCATCTGTGGTGTATACGTGTCTACCCATAGTTCCACAAGGCATCCCTACGGTATCTCAGGGTTCACTTGTGGATGCATCAAGGATCCGTGGTTAGCTCAAGGGTAACTCATGGTGTAGCTCAGAGGTACCACTCTCCAGACATTTTATTCTTGTAGATTGTGGTTGAAAGTATCTTGAAAAATAATGAATTTTGACTCACAGGTTTTAATCCGATGACGCGTGTTCATCGTCGTGAGTTATCTGGACTGGCTGGCCAGCTTGAGATGTGGATGGCACAGGATTAGGAGCGGTTGCGACGTTGTTTTGCGGTGTCTCGAGATCATCATCTCCCGCCGACATGGCACCTTGGTTTCCCGGTTGTGGTGCACGCCGAAGTTGGTCGTGGGCGACTTTTCTGGATCGGCCTCTGCCGACCACCTTTTTTTACCATGTAGCGGTCATTTTCAAGAATCCTGATAATTTCGTAGGGCACACTGAATTTGGGATCCAGTGATGTTTGATTGCGGGGATTGTTTTTGATCAGAACATAGTCCCCTCGTTGAAAATGATTTATTTTTGCCTTGCGGGAGTTGAAGCGTTGCCTATCATACTCAGCAGTCTCACTCATTCGTTGCTGTACTTGTCTGTTCAATGCTTCCATGTCAATCGTTTGGTTGTCAATGTCGACCAGGTTAAGTAATCCTGGTGGTACGCAATGCTTCCGTTGTGTGATCAGCGTGAGTGGCGCTACTCCTGTCACGCGATGTACTGTGCAATTCATTGCCAGCTGTAGTTCTTCAAGAGTGCTGTGCCACTGTTCGGTCTCGTAATTCTTGATCATCACCAGCGCGCTTTTCAGTGTTGACGCGCGTGTTTGGATATCCTCGGATGAACAAGTGCTCATATTTGGCCAGTAGTGTATGTAATTGGTTTAATTCTTCGGGATTCGTCAGGTCACAGTCTAATTTCTCAAAGGTGGTACCTTTTGATGTCACATGATGGACCATTTGCTGATGCATCAGTCTGGTGCCGTCTGATGTTATCACCATGCTTAAGTTGGTACCATGAATTAAATTCATACCAATTAATACGTCAGCTGATATGTCATGATCAGGAACCACAAAGAATAATATTCCAATCCTTATCGCATCAATGATACAGATGGTCTTCATCTCCAATAATGAAATTACCGGAAATTGGCCAATTCCCTTGAGGTGATTAACTGCAGAGCGTCGCTGACCAGGTAATTTCGCAGCAATTGATTCTCGAATCAATGAGCACTCTGCTCCACTATCGAAGATGGCACTTATTGTCATTGGGCCAATAGTAACAGTGATGGGTGCTTGATTGGTTCCAGCTACACAGTTCACATTCGATGCCAGTGCGTTTTGACGCTTGTAGCACGTTTCGAATGTATGACCTGTTTTCTTGCAGAATGGACAGGTAACCATTTTTTTTTTGACGTCTCTGTTGTTGTAGTATCCGTTTTTGGAAGATTTGAAGTAGATTCTGAAGGTTTGAATCTACACTCATTAGTGGAATGGTTGGTTCTTTTGCATATTTGGCAACGTGTAGCAGCAGTTTGAGAAGAATCTGGATATCGTGCACGTTTCGGCATCGGTGTGGTAGGATTTTGGTGTGGGCGTTTTTTCCTTAATGAGGAAGCCACGGAGATGAGTTCTGGAACTGTGTTTGCTTTAGCGTTCAACAGTTCGATTCGTAAGCGTTCATCGCCTATACATCCTATCACTGCTTCCACCGAAAGTTCATCATCCAGTTGATCTTTCGTGACTCTTTTCCAGAGGACCCAGGCGCGGGACAAGAATTCAGAAATATCTTTGCTTGAGTCATATACATGCTCCCGAAACTGTAGTATATCCCGGGAGTATCTATTTTCTGGCTCAAATGTGGTAATCAGTTTTTCGCGGAACTCTTCCCACGAGGATGTTGTCACCAACCAATCGTCGATCCACATCTTAGCACGTCCCTTAAGTAATCCACACACTTTAGTGCGTAGGTCTAGGTCATTAAGTTTGTAGCTAGCAGCTGCTTTATCGATGTGCTGGCACCATTCTCGAACTCCAACATGACTGTCGGGATCGAATGATGGCAGATAGATGTCCTTGATCCTGATTCTTGGTTCTGGAGGAGTATACATCCGTTCGGACATCCTTTGCATCATTTCCATCATTTGCATCATAAACTGAGGTGGGCATCCAATTATCGGAGTAGTTGGATGCATAGTCGTTGTGTTGGACGATCCAGTAGTGATGGGTACCCCTGGTCGGTATACTTCTTGATTGTAAGATGTGGGTCCCATTGGCATGAATGGTATCCCTACGGAAACTGGTATTTCTGCAGCGATTGGTGTATACACCGTGCCTGTGGAAATTCCCGTTGTGATGGGATGCACGGTGTTTAAGTTGTTGACTGGTACTCCTGAAGTGTTCAATGAGGCAGGGTCTACCAGCCTGGTACTGCTCTGTGCTGTTCCAGTTGTGCCAGGTTGAACCGTGGTCGTTGAGGATGTGGTTGGGACCAGAGTTTGTTCTGATCCCACTTCTGATGACGGAGAAGGGCCCCCGTGGTTGTTTTTTAAAAAACGTGACACCAGCATTGCTGGCGTCACATTTCCATGATCAGGGCTGACACTCATCTTCGGTAATCAAAGTAAACACAAGAAATACTTTCTTCAATTTATTCTCGAATTCTTTGAGGAGGTCCGATCGCTACGACGGCTCAAGTGAGAATGCTCGAGTCCGGCGTGCGCTCGGCCTTTTATAGCAAACCTAGGTGAGTCATTCATTTGAACAAAACACCTAGTATTGCGCAATAAAAATAGTTTTTACATTACAAATTATTACAGTTTTGATAATCAAACGTTTTAAATTATTTTACAAGCTATTAGCATGTGTAAATCTATTTTTAAATGTCAACACGTGATATAAAAATGACCACATGTTTTTACTTCGGAAATGCAACTCTCTTACAAACAGAATACATTACAAATAGTCTGTATCAATCATAAGCAATATTAATCCATTACTTTAAGTTTTTAAACGGAATCTATTACCCAATTACAATAAATAAATCTAATTTGATTTTGAGGTTACTCCGGATACGTGTTTTCGTTCCTTATTTGTTTTGAAGTGTGGCAACCCGCCGACATACATATAACTTAAAACCAAATATATAAATAATTATAAATATAAAATATAAATACCAGAAAAGCAAATTATACTATTTTAATTTAATATTTATTTTTACGTTTATCGCGGCGGCGCACGTGGCTTTGCGTTTCTGTAATTTTCCGTTCAGGGTAAAACGTAACAACACCCGCGGCGTCGTACGCCCCAGTACGAGCATACGGCGATACCCGCTACGCTACACGCTAGAAGTTCCGCTGCGGCCGCAGCGGCGGACACCGCTACTCTTCACGCCCCGCGTCTCTATAAACAACATCGTGCATTGTCATATGTTTGTGTTTGCGCGTGTGATGATGCGGGCCGCTGCACGCACCGCCTCTCTGTAAACAGAAAAAACGGCCGACTCGCCGTGAGACGCCACGCTGCACGCGACGTGCGACGCCCCGCGTCTCCGTAAACGAGCACTTGACCACGCGCGCTTGTGCACTTGTTCTTTCGTGTTTGTGTTTTTATTTCTTTGCGTTAGGTTTACCGCAAATAAACGTATTTTCTTTCTTTTTTTTTTTCTGTCACTGAGTGTTAATATTAGGAATACGAAAGACAATTTTTGTTTGTTGTTAATTAAAACGGTAACACCAATTACATTAATTACCATAGAGATTGAAACAGGTATAGTAAACAAAAATATTTCAAACACTAACATATAAAAGAGGACACCCTAATAGAATACTTTCTCACAAAACATCAGACATATACGCATAATTCTACTCTATTCATCCGCAAACAGATCACATTCAGGATTAGTGGTCAGGAGGTCGTAAAGCATCCTTAACGTACGACACACGTGGGACTCAGCTCTGGCGACATTTTTAGATGACAGCGGCGCAAAGTACAATAATCTCAAATAATGTAAAAATCTAATATTAGCATCCTCCCAGGCATTTTCTCCCCCTTACACAGTGATGCAAATAATCAAATTACTTAGACTTTCTATCAGCAACTCCCGTAACTAAGTTAAGATACTACGCTAGAATATGTTTCCGAAGCTACATTTCGTATTCCTGTTTTCCTTTATCCCTCTCCGTCTTAGAACTTAAAAACAAAACTAATTAAAATTCTAACTTCAACGCTCTTCGGGAAGTGTTGTAAAGTAACGAAATAATGTTTTCATTAAATTGAAACGAGGGTAGGTAATAAAAACGCAGCGTAGCGGTGGCGTAGTACTGCCGTAGTGCTGGCATAGTGGAGGAATGCGCGTTTTTGGAAGTGTTAACTAAAGTTTGAAAGTATGCATAGTTCGACGGAAGTTTGGCGTTTAGTTGTAGGTACATAAGGCATCCGCATTGCGCGACTTTCTCGAACGAGTGGGAATTTTAATAATTTGTGACGCTTCTCTACTTTTATTATGAAAATGCAATTCTATTAGGAAGTAAATGAAAAGTAACTGGGTACTAGTATTATAAGTAGTTTTTTGGCAAAATTAATGTCATTTTTAAGAGCGTTATGAAAAGTTACAATCTAAGTTCTTAATAGAAATAAATTCTTTAAACCAGTCTATCTTTCTAAAGAATAAGTTACACCTTTTTATGATTTTAAATACAAATCTTTTACCTATTTATTTACAGAAAACATTATGGAAAACCTACCATAGAGCACATGATATGCCGTACAATTACAAGAAAATTTCAGGATTTTTGGCATCGGTACTAAAAGACAAATTTGGCCCCAGTAACAACAGAGTACGGTTTGTCTAAAGTGAATGAGCAATAAAGCAAATCCCGAATAAGCCCGAAGGACCATGCGAGCGGAGCCGCGCGAAAAATATAGTACCCAACGCTATTTATATTGCTCTGCTATGCTTAACTTGGAGTAAAAGAAAAACGGAGAGAATATCAGTTTATGATCCGTAAACGTAAGGTTTAACCGTAGAAAAAGGTTTTGTTTTGAAAGAAATAAAACAAAAAACAGTACCTGTTTATGTATCATTTAATTTCATAGTCAGTATGCATCTACATGTCTCACTATAAAGTATAAATACGGTCAAAGTCAAATTATTTATGTCAAGTAGGCACATGAAAAGCACTTATAAGGCGGTGATTTCTTAAAAATGGTCAAAAAGGTGGTTTTTTAAACCAGTGTATCTCTTAAACCATAAATATTTTTTCCAAACCGTTAATGAGGTACCAGGGAAGCCACATGTGCAGAAAGAATTATTGCCAAACTTCTTTGTCTTCAACGTAGTCCTTAATCTTATAGTATGCTTTTTTGATTAGGACACGTTTGATGTGGGTTTTGAACTTTCCATCGCTAAGTTCTATAACCGACTTTGGCAACTTGTTATAGAAGCGGATACTGTTTATAAGAAATGACTTGCTTGTTTTAGTTAATCTAAATTTGGGTATCACAATTTCATGTTTACTACGTGTATTTATATTATGGAAATCGCTTCTTATTTTGAAAAGTACGAATCAGTACATTCGGAACAAATCGGCTGTGACAGACGGACAGACAGACACACGAGTGATCCTATAAGGGTTCCGTTGTTTCCTTTTGAGGTACGAAACCCTAAAAAATACCGTATAGATGACGGGAATTCATCTAATATTAAAGCTTTCTTGTCTGAAAGTAGCATCTTCCAAGCTTACTGTTTCAACTAACGTTTGGAAACACTGAACAACCATCTTTCAACAATTTAACTACTTATTACTCAGAACAATGTGATGATACACACGCGTTTCACAGCAACTGACATTTACACGGGCCAGACAATTTACACGCATAAATTATTTTAATTCCACAAAGAGTAATCCTAACAGTCGTTTCGTCAAAGGGTACGTAGGCACTAATACGACAATGTAACATCAACTTTAATTAAAGCCCATAAAACGAGCCATGCAAACTTCCTCCCGCCCCAACTTTGTCGTGCGGTCAAACGTATTTATTCTTACAGACACATTTGTCAACTCCATTGAAGATTATGCGAACCCTCAACTCTAAACTATGTCATCCACATTTGAGAGGATCATAAAACATGCTAGGTTGCTTTCATTAGCTTCGCATTCGTGTATAAAGCAAGTTAAGGGGATACGCCAACTCGAAACGTAACCTTCACTTTAACGACAGTTATAAAATTTCAAATTTCGCTACTCAGCGTTGTTAAACTCTACTGCACCTTTGTTTATTGTCGATAGCGTGTTTAATTTTTATTAATCCACTTAATTTACGATCTTTAACATACACGTCTTTCAATTTTTACGTTCCAGTTTTATAGTTCCGTAAGACAGGGTTTTATGACACTCGTTTCATAATATTTGAATGTTGAAATAAAACTGTAGAAGTCTAAATAATTTACTTTTCAACATAAAGCAAATACCTCCTCTGTTGATCGTGATCTGTATAGTTCTATAACTTTCAAAGAAAAATTGCTATAATATTTAGCACACTGCAGCACCGAGGTATCCATTTTTGTAAGAGAGAAACCGAAGCGAAGCTGGTTTTAACTTACTTAGTTATAGAAAATAAACTAAAAAATAATTTATTAAAACTTTCAATATTTTACAGCAATAAATTTAATTATATTGGGTAGGTACCTTCTACTATCATTCTAAAATCATTATAGGAATTTATAGAAGTGAAAACTAAATAAAATGTGTAATATACCTCCATCTCTTTTTTGCTGACGCATTTTTTCTATGTCTGTCTCTATCGTAACCCATTGCACAGCGCCTTGTTCTCGACAATATTAAGCGGTGACACGTGACATAGAGTGACGTCATGACGGAATCGCTAATATATTAATTTTTAGTTCCCGATTGTTACGTTTTGACACCGGGTTATTTTTTTTTTGTTGTTGTTGTAATTCAAAGCTAAAAATAGGCATTCTTGTTGTTTGAATGTTATGGTGAATTAAATACCCGTAGTGTAATTTTATTTTTCGCAATAGTAGACGCTATTGATTACATCGTTATTTTCAATAGCGGTACAATAATTGATGTTGCAAACCCCCGAAGGGAAGCCGGTAGAAATCGTGTTACATGGTGCTTTCGCCACTGGTACACTGATAGCTTACAGTCGCAGACGCAATAAGAAGCACATAATGTGGATATTGCTGCTCATCCACTCAAAGAAAAACTTTATGACGGAACACCAGTACCTATTTTACGTGAAAATAGCGGGTAGCCAATTCCATAGCACAAAATGCACGGCAACTTAACTACATAGTTAACTGAAGCTCAATTTCTCTTCTTGTATGGGCGTAATGGAAACCTAAAGGGTATCGCTAAACGTATCGAGCGCTCCAAGCAATATGCAGCATTGACGCATTGGGTGTAAAGGTCGAAATGGCAGTTTAAGCGATATTATGTCTAATCCGCTCACATAACCAGCCCACTAACACTCGGGCTAAGCATTAAGATGATTTATGTCAATATTCACAGCTGTCTAACGCCAAATCCTATACCTACATAGTATTAGATTTATATGCGACTAGCTGTCCGTTGAAACTATTATCTTATACGTGATTGTTGAATTCAATATAAATTTCCTATTTAGTTTCCTTCAATCTAATGTTAATATACCAAAAATGTACCTCTATTTATATGCAGGTCCTCGAAAAGCATGAAACACTCTTTTTTTTATTGCCTTCTATTTATTGCTAGTGCTGTGGCAATTTTGCGGTTCTAATGCACCCCAAAATCATTCAAAATGTACATCACACACATACACCACACACTTACACACCCAAATTCACACTGCAAAGAGGCTGTTTTTTTTTCTGTTTCTATAATTTAACTTAATTACTTTTTTTTTGTTTTTTTTTCTGTCCCTAAGGTGCTGGACGTAAGGAACAGCACCATCCTATTTCTTCCTGTGGGCGTCGTAAAAGGTGACTAAGGGACTTACTAGAGAATGGGCAGCAGCGTTCTCTATGCATTTTAACACCTTACTGCAATCGCCAACCCCCTGCAAAGCGTGGCGATTATGGCAACCAACCCCCCCCCCCCCCTTTGGGGAGGCCTATGCCCAGCAGTGGACGTCTTTCGGCTGAAATGAATGAATGAACTTTATTTTATTTTTGTACTCAAACTATAGCTACTAAACCAACGCAAATCCGCACTAGTTTGTAGAAATTCGGAAGTTTTATCTTAGCTTGGGTGCAGGAGGTAATAATCAGTGTTTTATGCAATTTAAAAAACATTGTCATAGTACTAACCTATCGCCTTTGTGTAAATTTGGTAATAAAGTTTATTCTATTCTATTCACAAAACTTTACTGAAGAATAAACTTTGGTGGTATTATTTGTCGATCATAAATTGGCTTTTGGAAGTGAATCCATTAAATTCTAATTACAGCTAAAATATAACGTGAAATCAAAAGCAGCTTTAAAAGTTTTCATTCAACGAGTTATAATAATTTCAAAAATACCTGATGATGACTTTGATGGCTCTAAAAGAGTATACTTAGAAATTAAGTTCAAAGTTACTGTTTTATTACTTCGAAACACCTCACGAAGTCACGAGCGATGGAAGTTTGTAATTTTCCACGAAAAATATAATCGTGACTTAATTCTATTATGCTCTACCACGGTGAATTGTACACAAAAATAATGTTATTATGGACGACATTTCTATACAAAATCACTATTCAGAAATTACAATACAGCCATGTCATAATATTATTTAACTGTATTCAAAGAATTAGTTATTCAATAAATACATTTACATAATCTGTGAACAGACAAAGTCAAGTCAAAGTCAAAGTCAAACCATTTATTTCAAATAGGCACATAAGAGGCACTTTTGAACGTCAAAATTTACAAAAAAAATAGAATTGATTCTAGTTGCCCCTTCCAAAAGGTAGTTTCGTATGGAGAAGAATGGGCAAGAAACTCCACCGGTACTCTTTTAAAAATGTTTTACAATATTTTGTTTGATTACATTAATTATATGATTATATGTGAAGACGATGCACCTAGAATAAAATTACTATACCATAATAGGTAAAACGAATTAAAAACTAAGCAATGAAAAATAACTTAATTATTAGCTAGATACGTGGATGTTTTTTTTAAAAAATAAGTCAGTGTGTGAGTATAGGTTATCACAGAATGTAAAATCAATATCATAAAAATAACAGATTTTACCATAAAAATAGCAACCAGTTTGATTTTGTCTAGACTCTAGATTGTCCTATGGAGCTGGACCAGCATGTTTCCAAGCATTTCTGTCCTGGATATAATCCTCTAACTTGTAATATGCTTGTTTACAAAGTGTACTTTTAATATGTGTTTTAAATTTTCTCTCATTTAATTTCAATATATGACAAGGTATTTTGTTGTAACATTTAACACAGTACCCCATAAAAGATGTATGTACTTTAGATAATCTGAAAAATGGTTGATCTATTTTATCTTTATTTCTAGTATTAAAATTATGTCTATCGCTTATCTTGTTAAAAATATGTAGATTTTTCCTTACATACATAATATTTTCATAAATGAATTGGCAAGGTACCGTCATAATATTAATCCTTTTAAATAGTTCCCTAAGAGATTCGCGGCGACGGAGATTATAAATTGCTCTGACAGCTCTCTTTTGCAAAATAAAGATGGACTCAATGTCAGCAGCCCGACCCCACAGTAAAATGCCATACGACATAATGCTGTGGAAGTAACTAAAATAAACCAAACGCGCGGTTTCTATATCTGTTAGCTGTCTTATCTTTCTAACAGCATAAGCGGCCGAGCTTAGCCGCCCAGCCAGAGAGGTTATATGTGGTCCCCATTGCAGTTTCTCGTCTATAGTGATTCCTAGGAAAACCGTTTGATTAATAAATTCCAGTTTTTCTCCGTTCAATATGATATCACATTCACTACTTCTAACATTAGGTAATTTAAATCTAATACATTTGGTTTTTTTTTCATTTAGTACCAAATTATTTACCGTTAACCAATCTTGGACCTGAAGAATAGAGTTATTCACTTCGTCAAGATTTTGTGATCGTCGATCTATTTTAAAGATCAATGATGTGTCATCAGCAAATAACACCATCTTCGGTTGATTTTGAAGTAATTGGGGTAAATCATTAATGTAAACTAAAAAGAGGAATGGATCCAATATCGAACCTTGAGGAACGCCCATTGCCATTTCAGACCCTAATGAGTTAACGCCGTTTATTTGAACTTTAACGTTTCTATCTTTTAGGTATGATCTTAGTAAATCAAGAGCTGCATTCCTAATCCCATAGTGCTCTAGTTTCAGCAAAAGTGTCTCATGGTTCACGCAATCGAACGCTTTAGAGAGGTCGCAAAAGATTCCAATGGCATCTTGTGCTTCCTCCCAGGCGTTAAAAATGTTCTTTATTAGGGTAACAGTCAGTGACAGGGTCAGTGGTACAACGCCCTTTAGTGAAACCGTACTGCTGTTCATGAAAGATGGATTTTTTATTAAAGTGACGTAACATTTGATTGAGCATCAACTTTTGAAACACCTTACTGAGAACTGGCAGAATTGACACAGGCCTATAATTATTGGGTTCTTTACTATCTCCGGATTTGAACAAAGGAACTACTTTACTGTATTTCATGAGATCCGGAAAGACTCCTTGATCCACACTGGTGTTAAATATAAAAGCTAAATAGGGCGCAATGGTTTCGATTATAGATCTACAGACTTTTACAGACATGCCCCAGAGATCTTCTGTTAATTTAATTTTAAGATCTTTAAAAGTTTTTATAACAGCCTGGGGGTTTGTATGTTGGAACCTAAATGCCAAAGGGCATACTTTTACATTCTTTCTAAGTAAGGCAGCCGAGAGCGCGGGTGAGGAATTTAAAGTTTCAGTAGTTTTAAGGGAAATATTAGCAAAAAAGTTTTCAAATTCCTGAGCTATTTCTACCTCTGAAGTGATGGGCCCATGTGCAGTTTTTAAATTTAATTCAGTATTACGCTGTGTTTTCCTACCTGTTTCATTATTTATTATTTGCCAGGTAGTTTTTATTTTATCATCAGCTGATTTTATTTTATTGCTAATATAAAGAGCTTTAGCTATTTTGCACACACTTTTAAAAGTTTTAGAATATTTTGCAACATATTGATGAAAGCTTGTATTATTCTTATGTTGCTTTAGGCCATAAAGTTCAAAAAGATTTTCCCTGCTTTTACGAATACCTGCAGTCGCCCAATCACTAAATACGAACTTTGTGTAAATACTTTTAGTCTTTAGTGGAAAAGTGTCATTAAATTGTGTGTTCAATAGTGAAAAGAACTCGGCGTAGAACTCATTTGGGTCACAAATATTATTAAATCTCTGAACACATAATGCACTGGCCAAAGAATTATTTAATTTCTCTAAATTTTTACTTGTAATTGGCCTAAACCTTATTTGAGTTTTTTGTACAGGCATATAGGAGCAAAATGTTATTGTTTGACCACTATGATCAGATGGCAACTTATTTACAATTTGTTTGTGTAAGTAATCACAATTACAAAAAATATTATCTATACAAGTGGCAGAAGAAGCTGTCACTCGGGTTGGTTCAATAAAAACATTTGACAAATCAAATGACCTAAAAAGACTTAATAATCTGACAGTGTTCGAGTTATTTTCTAATAAGTTAATATTAAAATCACCACATATGATTATTGACTTACTATTAGTACTAAGTTTTTTTAACACATCTTCCAGTACTGAATCAAACAAAGATAGATTCTGGTAACTTGGAGGTCTGTATACGCATACTATAACATGCTTATCAAGCTCAACACAGGACAATTCAATGGTGTGTTCAACCGACAGTCCGATGATGTCTTTCCGTTCTTTCGATTTGATAGAATTTTTAATTAATATTAATGCTTGTAATTCATAGAAAAACAAAGCTTGTATTTCATAGAAATATAAATTTCAGCATAGTAATTACTATAATTATGGCAAAAATATCTTCTTACAAATTATAGGAGGTCTAACATTCTATCCACTGTTAATTAAACCCTACTTAATAAATTAATCTGAAACGACGTAAGTATTGCCACTTAAAAATATTTTCTTACTTCGCAGGTCAAAATTCAGTATCTATTTTTATGTTGAAACGAAAAACATACGTTCAGAAAACTCCATAGGTTCTTTTCGCAAGTTTTTTTTTTTTTTTTTTGCAAGAAACATAACTTTGTGACAATGTTGATCAAAATACAACAATAATTCATAGCAGGCACGATAACCGCATAAACTAATAATGTTTGTACGCCAACATTTGAGTCATAAAAAAGTTAACAACGTATCTTGAGTTATTAGCGGTAGAGCTTCCAAGTCATCGGGATTTTCACGGAATTTCCACGACCTAATAAAAATGGCGTGCGAAAACAAAAATTGCCATTATTTTTAAGTCAACCAGTGTGTGTATAAAAATAAAAACACCAGCTGATTTACACACGGTGGTTTTACATTTGAGTTAATCATTCAGGGTTGGAATCAAACGTGGGTATCATAAAAGACAACTAAAGCATAACTTCAAAAGGGTGGACATCGGCAACAACGTCCACCTGTATGCTAGTAACAAACAAACTGCAACCACTAATCCTTCTGTCCAGCGCGGGTGATTATGGCAATCATCCCTTTGACTTTCCATTGTAGTGCTCATAGTCATCTGCGGTTGCTTTTGGGTTTGACATGATTGTTATTACTCCAGCAGTAAGCTATAAAAGTATATACAATATTAGTTTTAGTTTATGCGAAACCCGAAACACGTGTCTGGTATTTTTATGTAAAGAATCTATGTACAAAATTTCAAAAATTTATCATGAAAAATCACAAAGTTATAAGGTTGTTATGTTACCGGGTTGTCCGTACAAAAACATGCTACCGGGGCGCCCCCGCGCCTCCAGGGTCGTCTTGCGCTCATTGATAATAATTTGGCACTATAATAATTTCATACCTAATCGTACAGCGATTGTATTGTAAGTAATTAAATGGTGGTAACATTTTCCATCACACATAAATATTTTTGGGACAAAATATAACATGGTGTAAAAATTATTGAAATCTATTATTCAGTTTATTCTCAATCTATATTCTTTCGCATATACTAAAAATAATGTTGTATATCGGGGGTCCAATCGTAGAAATGGCCATATTATGCCTGGCCATTTCACGATTCATCACGATACGCCGCCATTTCTTAATTTGCCCGGTTATAATCATGATGCGCCCAATCGAAAGTCGGGCGCATCGTCGAAAGCAACCTATTCATCGATATACCCAGCTGACCACTGGGCATATCGCAAAGTAGTTGCACGTCGCTAGTGGCAACACTGGCAACTCGACCAAATGGGCTAGGTTGGGTTAGAACTGTGACCAACCGCGCGTGAGCTGACGAGCGCTACATCCAAGTTGGTCGCACTTACTATTTAGTATTTTTAGGACCCTAAAATAGGAATAGGTCGAATAAGAATGATTACCTACCCTACCCAACTGCGCGGCAGCAAAGACAGGGTTATGTTTGTGTACGTGTATCTAGGTTGATATGCCCAAGAATCG